>JAOTQQ010000003.1:16835615-16887006 GCA_026546715.1 Gallinago undulata
TACTGTACCTCACTGTGGGCAGAAGCTGCGGCTTCTTCTGCCAGGAATTCGGGCAGGGAGGCAGATCTTTGGAAATCGCGCTTCAGTTTGGTGAATCCATAGAGATTCATCTGTCGCAGGAAACTTTTCATGGTGTTCATGCCGAAAACTCGTTGAGGTCCTGCCCTGCCCAGCACCTCCTGTTTGAAGAGCTGCTCGTTGATGGCAACACATTTTTCACCCTCACTCCACCAAATCGACTGAAAGTGGGGGCTTTCTACCAATTTCCACAGCTTTTGTGGAAAGTGGAGGGCTGAGAATTCATGAGCTTCTCCCACCCTTTTGCTTGAAACAGGAGGGTCATGTGTGGTCTTATGTCCCTCACTGCCAGGGTAGACATCCTGCTCCTCCTTTCTCGCTTGTATGGCAGCATCACAGGGTGCTCTTTCCCCCTGTCCTGGAGGGCCAGGAGAAATCGTGACTGCCAATGGTCCCAGCTCATCTGGAGCAGAAAGGGATGGTGTTTCTGCAGGAGATGGCTCCCTCTCCATTTCTTTTGTCGCAGATCGACCAAAGCTTTTCTTGCTGGCCATCGCCCTGGACAGCCAAGTCTTGACCTTCCAGTCACCGAGCAAAGGCCAACTGGTGCCAGCTGATGGGGCCACCAGTGAGACATTCTGATATGGCATTGTGATGCCCGTGCTGCTTGGTGGGGACATCAGAGTGACGTCACAGTGCTGTTTGACAGTAGTGCCCTGTCAGGAGGGAGCAGCCTGAGGAGACATTGCTGAAGAGCACTTGCTGCTTTTGACTCCTAGAGCCAGTGGTGGTGGGACTCCAGTGCCCAGAGGTCAATAAAGATGTGTGAAATGGCTGGGGGCAATGAGAGGACTGTGCTGTGTCCAGTCACATCCAGGAGTGGGTCTGCAGGGAGGAGTGGGGACAGCTGCAGTGTTGGGCATCCCAGTGCCCTGTTTGTGAAGGTTTCCAGCTGGGCACGTCTGACACCTGCAGAAATGGCCTTGTGGTCTTTGCTATCATTTCAATGAGATGGTGTCTGTAAGGAAACATGATCCAAGATATTTTAGGTACAGTATCTGTGCAGTTATGTAAACACTAAGAGCAGCTGCAAGTATGTAGGAAGAAGCCTCAACTATCCAGTATCAGAAAAAAGGAGGAGGGGCATTTATCCAATCCTCTGGTTTTCAAGTGGTATTAAAACATTGAAGAAAAGAGTAGGAAGAAAACCTTTTCTTAAAAATCATAGAGTCATTTTGGTTGGAAAAAAGCTTTAAGATCGTTGTGTCCAACCATTAGCCAAGTCCACCACTAAATCCTGTTCCAAATGCCACATTTACATGTCTCTTAAATACCTCCAGGGATGGTAACTCAACCACTTCCTTGTGTAGCCTGTTCCAATGCTTGACAATCCTTTTGATGAAGAATTATTTCCTAATATCCAATCTAAACTCCTTTGGTGCAACTTAAAGCTGTTTCCTTTCATGTTTGTGCTTCTTGGGAGAAGAGACCAACACCTACCTTGCTACAGCCTCCTTTCAGTTACTTGTAGAGAGCAATAAGGTTTCCCCTGAGCCTCTTTTTCTCCAGGCTGAACAACCCCAGTTCCCTCAGCAACTCCTCAACAGGACTTGTTCTCCAGACCCTTCACCAGCTTCGTTGCTCTGCTTTGGAAATGCTACAGCACCTCAATATCTTCCAAAAGAAAGGAGGAAAACTATTATGCAAAGATGTGACAGGATCAACATTATTTTATACCTTTTCACTGTGGTAACGAAGAAGCATCATCTCCAGTATGCGAGTCCTGATATCTCCTGCTCTAAAAGTACCACTTCCAAGTGGCAGTACCAGAGTCAGGCCAAACCTCCTGCCTTTAACTCACTTCTGTGTGGAGACGGACAAGAAGGCAGTGCTCCCATTGAACCAGATCCATTTTCAACCATTATATTAAATATTATATACTTATCAAAGCAATGCTGAAGGGAGCAAATACATTCTTAGCCTTATGTGAGAGAAACAGCCTTTTTTTTGTTGTAATTAAGAAACAGTCCAGTTGAACAGTCTAGGTTTCAGACTAATTTCTCCCAAGCATCTGTAGTCCAAGAATACATTAAATTTCTCTTCCAGTGAGAAAATGCTCTACCAATACCGATAGGTTCATATTTTAGATAGTGTAAATCATTAACAATAAAGGTATATTACAAAAATTTGGTCATTAAGACTGAGTGATGATATTTATACCGGCTAAGTAACAGCTATAAAATCTACAGCTAATGTTTCTGGCATAGATTACACACGCAATACAAGTGGAAATGGTTTATTAACCAGCTGAGCAAATGGGAGAGTGTGTGTGTGTTGCTCAAGAAGAATTAGAACATTAGAGTGGAAAAGCAACAAAACACTGAAGCCAGTGGAAAAGTTGAAATATTGATATAATAATTACGATGGCTAACTTAAAATATTGCCAGCTCTTAAACATTCTAGTGCCAAAAAACCCCATTCAGTTCTTTCCCAAAAAGCCAAATACTCCAGTGGTGATGATGATTATGGCTGAATAGAAGCAGCAATGAGGTCCTGTACTGAGACATACCCAAACCCAATACTTAGAGAAATCAAGTGTATAATGAGCATATCAGACACAAGAATTTCATACAGAGCTTTTACAAAAAACCCTTTCAGATAACGTTTGTACTGTACAGGACTAGACTTCTAAACAATATCTGACATTGCTACAATATTCATCTAAGTACTGGAAAGGCAAGTGTGAAACCAACCCATCAGAAAAGTTCACAAATTATACAGCTCTTATCTCTCCGGACAAGAAGTGCCAGAATGGTTGGAGCATCAAACCTGGAAAATGAGAAAAGAGCCAAGTTTTAAGGAATGTTTTCCAGAATATTTAGTTCATCACAGGACAAGTACTCTCAACAAAACTGTAACTTGGTCAAAAATGTGGTGTAGTAGGTCTGAATTTTGTAGTTTTGTAATGGTGGTGAAAAGTACAGGTTAAAGACCATGGTCATTGCCGTAAAAAGGAATATGGCCTTTTAGAACTAGTACTTTGATGAAAGACTGTTTTTAATAGATAACGCAAAGTTTTATGTCAGCAGAATTGAGAAAGTCTTGAAAAAAATCTGCACTGCTGAAGTGCATTTGTTGTTTACAAAATATAGCTGATCTTAGTGAGTGGGAGTCAATAATTGTACATAATGATGAAAAGTAAAAAGAGAAACTGTTTGTATTTCCCAACTCTTCTATCACTGTGTTAGAAGAAAATAGGAGCCTTACATAAGACAAAAAAAAGAATATGAATATAATAATTTCTACTTGCTTCCAGAAGAGTATGGGGTTTAGTACAAAATTATTTAAAATATTTTCATATAATATGCATACTGGTGTGTACAATTTATATCTGTAGAATATTATCCACTGTAACATTTTTATTACAATTCTGCATTTGACTGAAATCTCTGACAGCTGACAAAAAACCAACCTGCAGGGAATGGAACTGTCCAGCCTATGTCTTTTCTTCCTCTTTCTCTGAGGAACCTCCTTTTTCTTCTCCTTCCTCTTGCTTTTGATGGTGTAGTAACTGTGTGCTTTGTCAAGTCCAGCAGAGTCCCAGGGAAAGTTTGTAATTCCAATCCACAAAAGCCTGACCTTTGTAGGACACTGCGTTAAGTCACTTGTTGCTTGCAAGTCCAGTGGAGAGCACGGTGATCATGGTGGTTATTTCTGTGATGTTAGGAGTCCACTGGGATGCAAGAACTGGGCGAAAGTTTTGCAGACTCATGGTGAGTGGATGGGGCTGCTTATAAGGAATACCTCAAACTGTCATCAAGTAGTAAAAGCTGTGGAAAATGGTGAGGAAGGATGGATTACCCAGTGGAGGTGAGGGAGGCACAGCACACCTCTCTTAGAGGTCAGAATGGATCTTTGGAGGTAGATACAACCAGGGTGAATTTGTGAGTCACCCTGATAGACAACCAGAAGAAAAAGCATGTCTGGTGTAAGGCTCAGCTAGAAGTTGCTTTAGCTCCATTTTCATTTGACAAATTCTTGTTGTTGCAGGGGCCTAGGCTCTGTGTGGGCAGCGTTGCCCCCTCCTTATGGCGCACCGTAGGTATTGTCTCTTCTGTTTTAGGTGTTCAGCTCCCTGTGAGGGATGTGGAAGAGTCACGGCACAGATGCTCTGTGGGCACTAGTAGAGGAAAAGCTTTGCTGTAAGGCTTCCTGCAGTTTACGGGAGAGGGATGTTGGTGGCTCCCATGTCCTCTTCTCACCCTGTGTCTGCCAATGTAGTTCTTTGGGAGGAAGGCAAACTCGCAGAGAAAAAGGAAATGGGCAGCTGACTTAGCTGTGTATGTGGCCTTTGCTAGCCATGAGTAACTAGCTGGAATGGTGTGGGACTTCTTCCCAACTCCTGATGCTTGCCCATTTTGAAGGCATCTGGGTACATCAGATGTACAGCTTAATGTCCATGCCATTGGTGACCTCTGTCCCACAACAGGTTGGAAATAGTGCGTAGTAATAGAATTAATGAGCGTATTCATTAAAGCATGTTTTGGGGAAATTAGTACATGACTCCTTTTCCTTTCAACCTCCTGGGCACAGCTCTGGAGCCCGTCTCTGTGGCACAGAAAGACAAGTTCTCCTTCACTGGGTGTTGCTGTAATTGTTGTGTTGGTTTTTTTGTACAAACACCCATTACCACAGTATCTGAACACCTGTGAGGAGACACTGCACCAGGATGTGGTCAGGTTTAGAGACATACACACTGATGAGTATCACATTCTACCTCTTTAATTGCCACCCCATGCAAATCTTTTTTTTGGCAAATAAATCAAGGAGGGAGGCTGATGTGTGATTCATCAAACATAATGCTCAGTGCAAGGAAGGCAGGAGTGGGCAGGTGGAGACAGGACTTCCAAACGCTGTGTGAGCAGCTCTCTTCACAGCAGCATGGAGATGATCGAAGCTTTCTTTGAGGTTGACAGTAGGTTTCCTGTTCCACATTTTACTGAATGGTCTGAAACATCAAAGCCCAATGTTTTTGGAGTAGGTCTCGCTGTCACCACCTTCCTCCCTCCCTCAAGTCTACCCACCTGTCCATTCCCCTACAACTGCTCCTGCCTTATTCCCACCTCAGGCTTCTGTTTTCTTACCCAGCCCTCCTCCTAGGTGCAGCCAAGCAAATGGGCACCCCAAGGTGGTTGGCCTGTGGAATGTACAAGCTTAAGCCTGGCTCCATGTCATGTCTCATTTCTGGTTTTGGCTCATGTGACCTTGGAGACCTGCCTGTTGAAAAGAGAGGCTTCCCGTAGCTCCTAGCAAATTTCAGAAAATCACAAGGAGGACTTGTAAGATTGTAGGAATGAGAAATAAATGGAAATGTTTGGCTTTGTTACTTAAGTAACTGTTTACAAATAGCAGAAATTTGTCTTTGCAGGTTAGTAAGATGTCCATACATGAGCAATGAGAACCTCACCAGGCCAGCCTTTTGGTTGAGTGTAGCTCAGCAGAGCAGCAACGCTGCCTTTGAGGCACCCTGCCCTTCCCTATCCCTCTGTTCTCTTGACTGCAAAATTGGGGTGATGGTGTCTGTCCACATTTGTATCAGCCAGCAAAGACACAGTAGTGAACGGTGGCCAGAAGACACATGCGTGAGGCCTAAACTCACCTTTGGCATTCTTACGGCTTCAAGCTTGTGTTTTTTCCTAAAGTGGGTTTTCAGCCAGTCTTAATCTGCTTGTAGCTTTTGTTTGTGTTTGGCAAATAACTACAGCTAAACTAATAAACCAGAAATTAAATATTTCATCTGGAAATATTCAGAAAACCAACGTGTGGTGTTGCTCTTCCCAACATTTAGCTGGTGAGAGCACTGCTTAGGTGAGGCACAAGACCCAGTTTCAAATCCCCTCTCTATATTTAGATGCAGAATCTGGATTTAAAAATCTCCTGTGCCACAGAATGGCCCTGTCAATTGACTGAGGGCTGTTTTGTGATGGATTTTTCTGCCTTTCTAGCCAAGCTCCTTGTGGAGGTGGGTGTAGTCACTAATCTGTCACTAATCTGAAAAATGACGAGTCCATCTCTGGTGCGCTGGAACTGCTGTCACTGGGCAGTCATGCCATTGCAAAATACTCTGTTGGGCTGCGTATACCTTACTCATAAGAAGATGTTCCTTCTCCTCTAATTACCTCTGTGCTACTGTTACTCCCAAGCACCTTGGAGCACTATTAAGGAGTAATAAATACTGATACATGTGGGAGAAATCAAGGTTAATACGTGGCTTGTTAAGAGTGCTCCAGAAGGAGCAGAGCAAGGGGATTTTGTCTTGTACAATGCATAAAGCTCCCATGGGTGTGCCTGAACACAGGCTTAGGAGCAGAAGAGCTATACTCAGAAGGCAAGTGGTTTGGTTCCTGGGTATTGGACTCTGTCAGGTCAGCAAGTGGCACAGTCATACTTACTAGTTGAGCCTCTGTGGTTTGTTCTATTTTTTAATTTATTTTTCTTTGCTTTTTATCCAGAGGGCTTTGAAAACAAATGGAAGCTCCAAACTGGTGTTGAGTCAAGGCTTTGGTCTGGCTCTAGGTATGTGGAAATGAGCTGGAGTGGTCAAGATGGACTGTATCACTCCAACCTGCTTTGAGTACTGTGACAGACCTCTGTCCCGTACCGTAAGGAGTCTTGTGTCTCCCCATTACGCTGAAGTGGTGAAGTGAAAAGCTGAGCGAGCTGCACCTCTGCACAACACAGTTGCATGGGGAAGGGTTTCTTGGTAAGAACACAGTGGGTCACTTGTGCTTGCCGGGTGGAGCCCTTGGTTTGCCACAGCACTTGTGGCATCCCTGCAGTAACTCTCCATTAGCTGGGACAGAGCCTGTGGGTGCCATGGTCTGTGCTACAGGCCCTGAGGTGAGAGGCTGCTTTGGGGAGAAACAGAGGCCCAAAACGTAGTATTTTGGCTCCTGGATTCCTATTGTAGGCCATGTCCTGTCAGTGTTTTGTTGCCCTCTAGCTACTAGCATGGTGAATTTAACAGTTCACAGGTCAAGAGTGGGGCAGAGAATGCAGAAGTTGTTTGGGTAGGCCTCAAAAACCAGACACCCAAACCCATCTGTAACTGTGATGTTCTGCAACTCCAGCTACCCTGTGAAGCTGCTTGGAAAAGGACACACAGGAAAAATTTCTTCCTAGGACCTCTGGGATTGCTTAGTACAAACTAGTTATATTTGCCCCAGTGTTGTGGCTGACCATAAAAAGTGAGTGGAACAACATCAGAAAGCTCTTGTGGTTCTGTTGTAGTCCTAACAGTGCTGTTCACCAGTTACCATCCTGGGCTTCCCCTCTGTGCTTTCAGTGCTTCCTCTCCCAAGGTGACCAGAACCCCAGCTGTCCTGCTCAGATCTGTCCTTAACTTGAACTGGCTGGTTTAGAGTGAAGTCCTCATATGGTGTGGGCAGTCTGTAGCTGTCTCACGGGTCAGCAGCTAAGTCCAAGACCAGACTCCTCTAAACGGAACAGGCTTGAAAAATGGGGACTTAAACGGAAGCGCTTGGCTTTGCAGCTGCAGTAGATGTTGGGTCCTGGAAGAAGCCAAGCATCTAAGTGATGACTTAATGAACTAGGATACGACATTTGCTTTCAGTTGTGTTCTTGTAACTAAGCCTACATTTAGCTGCTGATGGTTCTTGCACCAGCTGGGGTGGGTCACACTCTTCCTTTGCAGTTTTTACCTCTTTCTGCTTTTTCCTTAATGATGATGAGGACCCTAGCTGCATGATCTTCCACATCTTGCGTGTTGCTTGGAGCCTGAGTCTTCAACACCACTTCTCAAGGGGGCCGTGCACTTCTGGTGCTCCCTCCTTCTGTAAAGTGTGTGAGTGTGTGTGGCAGCCTATGAGGGTAGCGCAGTCAACCTACACTGAGAGAAGAACAGGCTCTGGTACTGCTGTCCATCCACGTGATGTTCTTGCTGGGGCTTGCTCTCTAGTCTGTGGCATTAAAAAAATAGAAAGGATGTACCCTGTTATCACTGCTGTGGCAAGAACACAGTTGTATTCATGTAGAACTATTGCAGTCTGTTTGTAAGACATGATATAATTGAAAAGTCTGGCACATTTCCCACAGCAAACATTGTTAATCCCCACCAGCTAGGATTAGTCACCGCTTCTTACAAGCCTTGACACAAAGCTAGCAAGTTATTCAGTTAATCTGCACTTACAGGATAAATACTGCATCCTATGGGAAATTAGGCAGCGTCTTCTTCCTCTCCTATTGTACAGTGATGCATTGTGTCTCGTACACCTGAAGGTGGAGGGAAAAATGCAATAACATGTGATTGATGTTAGCAGACACCTGCTATCACAATGCAGCTGGATCAGCAGGGAAATTTAGTACAAAATAGCTCACTGAAACCAGGCAGTGAATATAAACAGCATCTTTGTGCTCTTCGTGGCACTGGCGAATTTTCCTCTTACACAACAATAAGTACTCGATGCCTCACAGCTGCAAGACTCTTCCAAGCATCCTCTCTTCCTTTTTACTGCGGGTTTTTTTCCTCATGTGATCTCAAGATGTATCTGCAAGTAATTGTATCTTTGGCGTTGGTTGGTATATTTCCCAGGAACCTGGGGTTGCCGACATGAAGGTGTTTCAGGCTCTGAACTTTTGCAGAATCCGAAGTGCAGGTCCAAGTTTCCTCATGGACAATCTCCAAAGCAGCAAGATCTTAGTGAGCAGGTGACCTGAGATGCCATTTTTCTGGGCAAAATAGCTGCGTGGATCTGGAAACACTCAGGTTTCAGCTGTTGGGCAGTTTAACCAAGGAAGCTGTCTTGAAGCAGAGCACCAGGGAATCTTGGAGACTTCAGCTCAGCAGCCCGGGCAGGGAGTGTCTTCCCAGCCTGCACATTGCAAGTGTCCAGTGAAACCGAGACCACCACCAGTGGGCACAAGCAGGGAAAGAAGGGGCCTTCTGGCTGGGGAGCTCTTCATTTGTGAAGAGTTTTGAAAAATTCTGATTTCAGTGTGCTTTCATCCAAAGTCTTTTAAAAAAAAACCTAATTACTTAAACAAGTATTCCCTTAGATGCTTAACTCTCCCTATCATTTTGACCAACTTAAATTACATTTTATCTTAGGTCATGGGATGGATAAATATATAAATGAATGGATGTTTCTTCACCTCATTGATTTATCATCTTAGTGGACTGAGTCATGTTTTCAGGGATTTTAAGCTTAAATTTCACTCCCGGTCAGTGGAGTTGTACGTCTTAAGCAAGATGCTTTTGAAAAGAGAGGACTCATGCTAAGAGCTTTTTCTGTTTTGACAGTCTGCCTAGTCACTTTATCCACACTACTGCATGACTAAGTTTCCTTATATCTGGTAGGAAATTATGTTCCTCTCTTGCCCTGTCCTAAATAATAATTCTGGTGACCGTGTGTGTGACCAGCCCTGACTCCCCAGTGTCTTGTCTGAGTGAACGCTGGCTGCCAGGCGAAGTCTGGCATGGGTGTCACAGCAAGTGGAGGTTTTTAGATCTGAGATGTTTGTGTCTTATCCTTGTCCTTTGCTTTGCAGTGTTGGTTGTCTGTCTAGAAAAGCTTAGGATACATTTCCATCCCATCATTAGCAGGCTAAAATAGTTCTACGCCTGATGTTGGAGTTACAACAGGCTGAGCAGTAAAATTGTGCTAAAACACAGTGAAAAAGTAGTGTTTTAACTACTTGTTTCTGCTGACCCTGGATGCAGTAAGGATGGTTGCCATACTCAGTGCTTAGAGACTCTCCTACCTGTAGTTTAGATATTTTTTTTTTAATACTTCTTTATTATGTTTCCATCATATTTCTTCACGACAGGTCAGTAACTGCAGGAAGAAAGCTCTTAGCTTTTCCTGTCTTTGCCGGGACTGGAACCAGCTTGTCCCTACAGTCCTTTCTAAGCAGCATCTTGGCCCCATGTTCAGGGTGGCCAAGCAGAAAGGCATCTGTCCCTGTTGGCACCTTATCAATTGGGCCCAAAAACTGCAATGTTTCTGTGCTTTCCCTAGAGCGCATCTTTTGTGTCTAATAAACCACATTGGTTGGGCTCTTAGAGAAAATACAGTGTTCGGGCTGCCTTTGTAAACTGATACTGCCCTACGGCTCCCGGAGTCAAGAGCTGGTGTTCTTTGGTGGTGTTTCTTTGGCGCCTGGAGATGATTGTGGGGAAGGGGATATAAGAGAGGTTACAGGCTGGTCGAGGTAAATTGCTGAATCAATTGGAAATTGCCAGCAGTATTTTTCTCTCCTTCTGTCCCTATCTAGAATTTACATGAGAAGGTCGTGTTACTGTTGTTTCCTCTTCTACATTCCCTGTCAGACAAGGTCATTTTTGAAGCCAATGACCAGTTAAGCTATAATTCTGCAACCATGGAAAATTATTATCAAAGGGGACAAGTTTCAAAGTAGATGATTAACTGGCACATCCGATGACTGGTTACATTTTAACAGGCTTCTTTTGCACAATTCCCTTCAACTGTAGCGAACTTGAACTCATGAAAATGAGTTTCCCGTGAGATGTAAATGCAGTGATTCTCCCTTATAATGTGGCTAAAGCATCCAGTCCTGGCTGAATTAACAGATGGTAAGAGAAAGGACACAGTCCCCTCATAACAAACTCCTAGGAGTCTTCTCTGGAAGTCCAGATGTTGTCCCTGCTCCCAGTCCCTTGTTACTGCGGGTAGAATTTGCTTTATTTTCTGTTTCCAGGATTATGAGAAACATAGTCGTAGCTGAAAGCATCAAGGTGGATTAAAGCCAACCCCACTCCTGTGTTGGCTCAGGTTTTGTCATAGCTAATAGCCAGGCCATGTTTCTGTGAGATATATTTCATCAAGGAGGGAAATGCAGAGAAGTACAGTGGAGCCAGGAGGAGCAAAGTAAGGCCTGAGTTACAGCAGTGTGGCCTAAATTGATCCTTCTACTACTGTATTTTGAAAATGTTGGTTTCCTGAAAGAAAATGTGAGCCTGTAGAGTGTTTTGGTGTGGAGCACATATGCAGTATTTATAGCCTTCTCATCTGAATTAGATGCAGGGTTTGAATGCTTTATTTTTAATAAAGGAAAAAGAAGGCTGACAAAGCGAAGAGGACTACGGTTATGCAATGAGACTGCATGAAGAGAAAGACTCTGTCACAAGGGGAGCTTTTTTAGTAAATTCATTCATTGCTTCATGTATGTACTGTCTTTCCCTTATGGCTTCCCTTCGCTGTGGTTTGAAAAGAACATTGAGGAACCTCAAGTCATCTTGCTCCAGCCTGAAATGCAGCAGATGCTGAGGTGATTAAAGATATTCTGAGTCAAACCATTAGCTGTGAGCCACTGGCAGAGGCATCAATATCCGTGAAGATGCCAACCTATGTCAGAAGAGCATTTGGCACAGAAGTTTACCCCCTTGTTGAAAAACTCACCGAAGACAACTGTTTTCAGATGGCTTTTTCCACACTCGTCCTGTCCCACTGCAGCTAGCCTGCTTATGGGTATCTAGGCTAGCTCTTGGACCAGTGTCATGGATGTGTCTAGACTGACTGTGACTGTCCCTGATTGACTGCAGTCTTGTCCAGAGTCCATTTGGTTACACAAGAAATAAGCAGAATTTTCCTTGCTGGTGGTGCCTGGGGAGCATGAGGTGCAGAGGCAGGTCTGCAGCCCTGTGCTTGGCATCGTTCCCCAGACTCAATTATCTTGTCTCCCTTGAATGACCCCTTCTAGCTTGCATACAGCTCAGGGCAGAAATTGGCCTTTACTTTGGTTTATTTACGGCAGCTTCATTTTTGTTCTGTTTCCCCTATTAGCAATAAGGAATGAATTCTGTTCTTGGCTTAATCAGGGTAACTGTGCGCAGGCTCACGCTTGTGTGCTCAGAAGCTGTTTTTAAAAGCTGGCTGATATCAGTGTTATGGTGTAAAGCTGATAAATATTTAAAGAGAAGGTCACAGGGCTGCCTGCAGAGGCCTGACATTAGCTTCTATTGACAGTGATAGAAGCTGGTGGTGTATGTCTCTGTGGTATCAAAGAAGGATGTCTAAAATTCACCTCTGCCTAAAGGGCTAATCTCCTAAAGTCTTTCTGAATGACTTCTGTGCGGGGCAGGCTTCCCGTTTGTCCCACAGGCTGTATCTGCCATCCCCTTCCCCACGAATAGCTTGGAATAGCTTTGACAGTGTTGTATATGCAGCTCATTCAGAAAGCAGAGCAACCTGGTGCATCTCTGCTGAACAGCTGTTAACTGAGACCTGCAGAGCTGAAGGCTTCTGGCCATCAAAAATCTGGTTATAAGGGGGTTTTTAATTTTTTTTTCTAACCACATGAACAAAACTGGGGTTTCTCACATAGTGACGTGATCCCCATTCCCAGACCTTATAATGAAATCTCGAATGTTTGGACACACGGCCAAAGGAGGAGCCAGCACTGGCAAACACCTTGTTACTGTTGGAGGTGATGTCCTTGTCCTGGTGGAGACAGGCTCAGGTGTGGGACCTGTGTAGTTACATTCCAGCTGGAAGTTCATAGCCCTTGTTGGCTGCTGTTCCAGTTGTGTAACTGTTTGTGAGAAGTTGTCCAGGATGACAGATGCCGGAAGGCACAAAACCCAGTTTATCATAGAATTATATAATTCCGTGATAAACTCGTACATGAAATGCAAGATGTTGGAAATAACCAAAGAGGTGCCTGTGTCCAATATCACCAGCAAGACAAGGTTTCTGGGAAGAGTATCTCAGAATAAACCAGCTACCACAGCTGGGAATAAAGCTGACAAGAAGTGGCCCTGGAGACCTTTTTCAGGTCTGACATAGAAGCTGCTGAATTTTAGGGAGATGTTAATTGGTTTAACCATCCTTAGTGTGCTGTGGCTGCAGCAACACTGCTGTGACAGCAGCAGCACAGGCATTTGTAACCTCTTTCTCTGTAACTCCACTGGGATATGTCAGTCCTTTGTTACCCTGCTCTCATCAGCCTTCTGCCTTTTAAAATGCAGAATGTTCGTATAAAGACATTTAAAAAAAATATATCCAAATTGTTTTTACATGACAGATGTTACTGTCAAATTTAGGAAGATGGCCAAAATGCTAACAGAACTGAAGAACAATTGAATACAAGCATTTTTCAGTGCCAAGTGATCTGCTGTGATCTGCTGTTACCTGGAGTGTTATCTTCACAGCAACTTTTTCTATGTCTGAATGAGAGACAGGATTTGTCAAGGTACGCAGGGGAATGCTGGTGGGATAGTGGTGGCTTCAAGCCCCAGTAGTCAGGCACTTGGGTGATTTTGACCTATGCTTTTCATAATGATTATCTAGGTCCCTTCTTCTGTTCTTCCTGCTTGGATGAAGGACTGCAGTGTAACTGCTCCCTGCTGGGAGCAAGGACCTATTTGCATTAAAGCAAATGATTCCTCAATAGAGGACTAGATCCGGTGTATTCGTGTGATACACAATACCTTTGAGGCCTCTCCATCCAGTTTAGTTAAGGTATTACACCAGCTGACAGTGCCCAGGACTGTGTAGAAAGCCAGCAGCCAGTGGTGCTAACCAGGAAGCTGTTTCCCACAGAATTAGGCAGGGCCAAAATTTGCTGAGCCTTGGAGACTGGAGTGTAGCTCCTCTTTTCCACAAAGCTGAAGTTGATTCAGTGCACCCTGAGGAGCTGGGTCAGAGCTGAAAAGAGGTGTGAATCCACTACCTGAATGGCTTTGCACCTGATTACACCAGCAGGGGCTTGGCCCAATCTCCTCCTATTTCCTCTTAGTTTGACTGCAAAGTTAAAAGTACTGTTCGCTTTTGTAGTACTAGCCCAATTTCACTGGTTTATACTGCACACTATTGGTGGGAAGTACGGAGGCACGGAAATTTTAACAATAGATATTTCATTTAGCATGTTTGCACATTTTATCGTGTTGTGTTGTTATGCTTGTGGAGTTTGTAAAAGACCAGGGGATCCCATAAGAAGGAACATAATGTAAATCTGTGTTATTATATACCTTCCTGTGTCAGCCTCAAGTGCCAGTTGTACTTCTTTAAGGACAATGGCAAAGAATCAGCCCTCTAGGAAAACTCAGGAAAGCAATAATTAAGCTTTTTTCATTTTGATAATGGAACTACAAGGAGATAATTCATAAGCCTGATGGACATGCCCTATAGCCTGTGCCAGCAGTCCCTAGATACCAGCAGTACTGGAGGGCCAGGCTGGTACACTCTGTTTTGGGTATTTGTGGTCTATGCTAGAAGTCTGTCCTTACCATGCGAAGGTGGTGTGGATGGAGAGGGCTAAGGAGGCTGGGACGCTGGAGGATGCAAGAGGGATGAGAAGGGGTACAGGCAAGTTGATAAAATTTGGAGGAGACAAGCTGGTCCCAAGCAATAGGAATAGGATAGGAAGTGAAAGCAGGAGCAGTGAGACCTAGCTAAGTAGCCGTATGGAGGTGGTCATGGTAGCGTTTCTAGGAGGTGACCGATTCCAACTTTAACAAAGCTCTGATCACAACCTTTTTTCAAGGCTTTTACAGGACAATGCATCTGAGCGTTGCAACAAAATTGGGCTTTGAAATGCTCTATGCAGCCTCTCTGTTGGCAGCCACATCATCCCAATCAATAACATCAGTTCATCAGTCTTCTAGAAGCACTTAAGAGTTTGGGCACAATCAGTCCCGTTCAAACGCAGACCCAGAGTGTTGCAAGTTTAATAGCAATTGGTCCTGTCCCCGACTGGTACGAACCGAACATCTGCTGGCGTTAATGGACTGTGATGATTTGAATGAATTCAGAACCTTATAGTAAAGCTTTTCTTGAATTTTTTTCTGGAATTTTAGGAGATGCTGCTGCTGTTAATGTGGGACTGTATCTCTGTCTTGAATATAAATGCAGAGTTGACTGCTATTAAATACACAAGTGACTAAATCATACAGCAATAACAGCATGCAATTGTCAGCTCCTCTGTGGTCACTGTGCACTTCAGACTGATGGCTTTGGGTGCTTACAGCTTATCAGGAGCTACTCCTGGAGCAGGAAGAACCCATGCTTTGCAAGAAAGAGGGGTTTGGGAAACAGCAACCCTTTCCTCACAATCAGAATGGACCACAGCCAGGAGTTTGGGATGTGAGTTCATCTCATGCAGCAGCTTTTGAAAGCATACAGCAGAGCCCTGGCTATTTGGTTATTAATGATCCTGGCTGTATTTTCTTTGTGGAGTGAGTCCTGCATCTTGGGATCAAGCTCTAGTGTAGTTACAGCATCACTGTCTCCACCGTGCAACCAGTGCTCGTGCACTGTCTCAGGACAAGAGGACAGGAGTGCTCCTCAGTGGAAGCCTCAGTGCTCCTTTAGGGTACCTAACCCAGCTCAGATTGGAGACCTGCACAGTTCCAGGGTACTGCTCTTGCTCCAGGAGCAGATACCCCACAGCACTGGCCTTTGTTATGCTCCAGAGTCCAGTTCCCCATCCTCCCTGCTTGGACCCTATTTAGAGAAACTCAAAGTGCCTCCCACCCTTTGAAAGTGTTTTACACATGAGAGTTGACTCACCTGCACCTAAAGACAGTGGATTGAGGCCTGAGTATTTGTCTAGAAAAAGAAAACAAAAAAAAAAAAAGAGGCAATTGGTAAAGGTTTAAAGAGGTCGCTTTGAAGATAGGATTTTATCTTAGAAAAAGGGTGTGTGGTGAGGAGGAACCAAATGACTATGAAGGACAGATGTAAGGAGAAGCCTGTAGCATTTGTAGTTGCAGTCCTTCCATTTTTTTGCTTCATTATCTGTCTGGAAGGTGATGGAGAAATACAGTAACCAAATAGTTGTTTACTTTTAAAATATTTTAATCTTTAGCTGGAAGGTTGGGAGAGCCCTGCGTTGGCCTTAAGCCACGTGTTTTGGTTTGGTTTTTCTTGGGGGGTGCCAGGGAAGGATAATTGTCTTTTGTTGGTTTGTTGGTTTTTTTTTCCTCCCCACTGAGGTGAGCCTTGTTGGAAAAATTCCTCCAAGATAAAACTCCCTTGGGCTTAGCATAGTTATGCTGGGAATAAACACCATATGTGGTGTACAGGGCATCAGGCAAGATATATAGCAGGCCCTTTGCCGTGATCTCTGTGTTACGTTTAACCTACCACGCAGGGATTTCACAGTTATTGCAGAACATAACTCAGCGTTGAAGTGATCCAGCAAAATTTATTATATAAATCTTTACAAAGACAAGGGACAAAAAGAAGGGAAATGTACTTATGAGTCTGAATGCTGGGCACAGAGAACGTGTGGTTTATCTCTATCGAACAAAGTTCTGCAGCACAACCTGTATGCATCAGCACAACCAACAGCAGAGCCTCAAGAGCCCTCCATGTCTTGGCCAGCAATCTCTGTAGCCCAGGCAGCATTTGCTTTGAACCTTCTCTTGACAAGTGTATCTTGGCTTGCTGTTAGTGCTCTAGGAACAGTTGGTTTTAAAACTCTGGTTCACTAATGGACAATGACCCTGTCTTGGGTCAGCTTGAATGCTAACTCTCTAAATCTGTTCTGTGAAAAGAAGAAAACAAAACTGTTGGTTTGGAGTTGAACAAAATAGTTTTGCTCTTTTAAGTGGCTGTTACTGGGACAGCAGCTCTTTGCCCCATTCATCTCTGGAAGCCAGGCTTGGTGTCGCTGTGGCCTCCAAGGGAGGACTTAGGTTGTTTGTTCTGCTTGAGGGCAGGCTTGGTGAAGAGAAGCCTCCTTTTCCATTTGGAAGAAAGGTGGTAGATGAATAATGAATTTGAGGCCGTATCTTCCCTGTCTTTCCATTGCTTAGTTGGGCACATAAAAGTACTGGCAGGGTCATATGCCTTGTCTACTGAGAGATACATGTTCTGCCCTGGTTTTGTCTCTACGGTGCCAGACGAATTCTTGCTTGATCATGCCAAGCTGAAATTCACTTGGATATCAAAACGCCTGCTAATATACGGAGTATACTCTTATACTTTCAAATATCACCCTATCACCTAGTTAGAAACAAGACACAAAAGAGCAACTCTGCCAAGGGAAATGAGATGAGATTCCCGTGCCACTGAATGAAATATTATCTTGTGTAAACTCAAAATGCAAGTCCTGAACCCACATTCAACCAAACTACAGCTGTTTCAAAGCAGGACTACAAAGTGCCTTTTCTTTTTTTCGTTTCCCCTAGACAAAACTCTTATCATGGAAGCGAGGATGAGAACAAACAGGCCACCCCATCAGTCTGATACCAGATTAAACCTGGTAGGAAGCCTGACTTACAGCTGGTTTGTGACAATGGCCAAAGGAGGTAAGACCAAAGCTCATCTCCCAGATTAGAGCTGTGTGAACCAGATCCAGAAGGAGGCTGATTCAGAGAAGTTCCTCCCTGAACACACTTCTCTTTTCCACCAGAGGCTATATCTGATGGATTTACTCTCTGTGAATTTGTCTAAGTTGGTTCAAAAGCCAGTTCTGGCCTCTTCAACAGTCAGTGGCACGCGGTTGCACAATCCTATCGTGTGTGAAAACATACGCTGTTAGCTAAGCTGCAGATACTGCTCTGTGTTGAGCAAACCACACCCCAAGACCTTGTTTATAACAAGATGGGAGGGACCACATTTGAAGACTGTTTCATGGCAACTGAAATCATAATTAGCACAGCTTTCTTCATATGTTGCAAGATAATTTCTCTTCCAGAGGGGGTGGATGTTAAGGTATATGTAAATAATAAATTAAAGTGAGGGCTCATTACTGGCTTGCTCTCAAGCTGCAATTTGGTAGACAAACTTGGATAACATACGTTTGCGAGTTGTTGCTGCAAATTGAAATATAAAAAGGCAAAGGGGTTTTGGAAAAGGATCTTTTGCCACTCTCTGATTCACACATCATCATTTTCAAAGGGAAAAGTCACAATTGTGTGACTTCTTGAGCTGGGCATGAACTAAGCAGCCAGTTCAGTGCAGCAAAGGCAATGGTACAGTCCTTCAGCTCTCAAGCGTGGCTGAGAGCAAAAGTGAGTGACAGCACAACAACCTTTATGGTATTAGCTATAATTATAGGCTGCCTGTATACAATTATAGGCTGACAACAATTATATATTGTCAGAACGAGGGGAAAATCAAATATTTACTATTGAGGATAAATGGAGCAGCAAGAGCTTTTCTTGAGTGTGTGTGTACAGAGAGTGGTCCCAGTGTTGTGCTCTTAAACAGGCTGATCTGAAAGGTGTCAGCACCTGCTCCTGCACTTTGTCGGTAGATGCAAGAGACACAGTGACCATGTAGAAAGGTCCAGAGCTGACAACACGCCAGAGCTGACTTCAGAGCTTTTTTGTATTTTTAGCATCGCTGGTGGCAGAGATACCGACAGCAGAATGATCCCAGCTCCCTTCAAGTGAGAAATGATTCACGCTCTGTAAAAATAAAGCTTGATGCAAGCAGCCTTGTATCCTCTGAAATGAGGACTGCAGCTCTTGAACTTCTAAAAGGGACCCTTTTTTTGCAGTTCTTTAGAAGGACTCGCAGGGTTTTATTGTTAGTTTGGATTATCTGTTTCTGGTCAACTCTCCTGAACAGTGTTTTCTGGGAGCACTCTCTTCTGCTCTGGCCTGGCACTGAGCATTAGGAAATTTTAAACTCAGATCCGCTTTGGCACCTCCAATATTGATGTGAATTGTTCTCCACTTCAGCCAGATGTTGGTCCCTCCAATAAAGAAGCCTGTAATAGTTAATGCGTCACTCTGACTGTTCCTCTGATGTGTAATCAGAGAGACAGCGTGAGCTTGTGATACCAGAGCATCTTGTCCCTGGCCATCTGCTCTGGGTGCTTTTTGAGGCAGAGAGAAGATCTATTTCCAGACAAGTGGCACTTGCTTTCAGTGGGAGAATCTGGATCTTTAGCAAAAGGTTTTACATAGACTTGAAATAAAGAAGGAGGAGGGAGCGTGAGTGGGAAAAAATATTTTAGTAACGCTTGTGGTTTACAAGGTCTTGAAGATTTCAACAAATGGCATGCGCCTACCATACAAAGGAAGCTGTAGGAAAAACCTTCAGAGAGATGATACCTCTTTTAATTAATTTATTACTTGATCTGTACAAAAGGACATTCACGGATGTCCCCGGAGTACAGGATTTTTAGCAGAAAAGAATGATACTGAGTCTCCACACCTTTGAAAGTTGTTAATCTTATCTAAAACCTTTTCCTTGTAGCAAGATGTCTTATGCAAGGTCACTCCCCGAAGGCTCCAGCTGCACTGTGGGACTGAGGTCGAGGCCTGGGTTTTGCCCTGGGATCTGCTGGGTTGAGGTTTGATGAGGAATGTGATTCTCTCACCCAGAGTTGTGTGTCCTCATGCAAACGCCTTGAAACAACTGGAGCAGCTCATTGCATTTTCACGTGCGGGGAAACACATACTCCTGGAAAATCAAGGTTTCTTGCTTGTTCCGTGCCTGTTCCATAGAGCAGAGCTGCTTTGTGCATGTTCATGTGCGAGGCAGATGAAATGACTCAGCTCCAGGAACTGAAATAATGATTCAACTAAAAGTTTAAACATAAGTTGCAGGATGACAAAAAAGCCTTGTGTGGACTTTCCACTGTTCCAACAACTACTTATGACCTTTCGTACAGTCAGATAAGTGGCTTTATCAGACAAAAACCTGAAGCAGGAACTCAGCTTGTTAACAGAATCACTTGGGTTGCAAGTGACATTTCTTGCCTTCCCTTTGCAAGCTTGATTGCCACATTTTAAATGGCAACATTTATTCTGAGAAGAGTTGACTGAGATTTTAGCCACATCGTTGATTTATGCACCAGATACCGTCAAATTGTATTTGTGTTAAGGCATGAGCCGTAAGCAAGGAACTGGAAACTGTGGCTTAAAAGGTGAATATCTTCTGAATATCTAGGTTCAGATCTTAGGTCACAGTTTAAAATGAGTATTAACAACTCCTAGAAGTCTACAGGGGTGTATGTTTGTTTTCTTTCTTTTTTTTTTATTATTTATTTTATTTTTAAATTCAGTCAGTTAAACCAGTGCTCAGTTGGTACTGCTGAGGACAGGATGCAGACTGGCTAATAAATCAGGTCAGACTTGTGCATCTGCAGAGCAGCGTACAACCGTATCGAAGAGGTTCAGTTTATCAATTGCTTTATTAGATTTATTTGTTCATCTGGGACCTTGAGCGACCTGATCTAGAGAAAGCTCTCCCTGTGCATGGCAGGAGGGTTGAACTAGATCTTTAAAGGTCCCTTCTAAACCAAACCTTTCTATGATTCCTCTCTGTTACAGGTACAGCTTCATGAGGAGGAGGGTGATGCCAATGTATGGAGTGTTTCTAGGTTCTTCAGAACTCATTGGGTCCTTTCCAAAAATCCCAAGCTTTGTCAGGTGACCATTGAAACAGATTATATTTTCTCTCTTCTATCTCATTTAGAAAAGGGAAAACTGAAAATATGCAATGAGAAATAAGGAAAGCAGGGGAAATGGAAACTCATTACAGCTGTGTGCCTCAGGCAACCTCAGAAAGCTCCCAAATCATAAATCTTTTTCCAAATCATACGAAGTGAGTGTTTCTCAGTGAAATGGTTGTCTAGTTTGGGGAGCATGGGAGACGGGGTCTGTAAAAAAGCATCTATTTGCTTAGATATAATCTTAGAAATAGCTTAGAAATCCAGCTTGAGGTAGTTGCCTGTTTTGGAAAATTGCAACACAATGAGCTAAAACTTCACCAAGTTACGTGCAATAGAGAACAGACCTGGATGCTGGAAGGTCCTGGGCAGGCTTTACAGTAATGTAATCTGTAACATAAAGAGTATATAATGTAAACATGACATTTACTGTAATGTAAAGTGTAGCTGAGAGTATGCGATGGGTAGAGGGAGAACATTAAGCAGCTTCTGGTGTGTTTACTCTGGAGAAATTGCAAATGGGTGCTAGAGAACCTGCTTCATGACTGCCATTTAGATTAGAAAGCCAGGCAGATAAGTATTGATGTAGGAAATAGTGAAATGCCAAGACCCTCAGACATATAGACAATGTTCCTGGGCACCTGCAGGACAAAGAAAACCAAGCAGATACCCAGACACCTTCTTTACCTAAGAATATAACTCATCAGAGTCCTAGGGAAATCAAATCAAGCTGAGCATGGTTTTTATCTGGGCTGTTTCACCACCACAAAGATTCCTTTAAAATACAGTTCCTTGGTTAAAATAATTTCTTGAGTGTTTTCAGCATCTTCGTTAACAGAAATCCATGTCCTTTCTCGTTTCTCAATCACTTCTGAACTCTCCGCTACTTATTCCTTCAAGAGTAGGTATTTTAGCACCATTTTGGTTTTTCCTGTTTCTTCTGCCTGTAGACTCAACAATGCACCAGAGCACCCTTAATTAAGGGGTATGCCTGCAAGGAGTTTCAGGACTATGATCCTCTAGATAAGGCTCTCCTGGGGCATCTAGATAGAGAGGAAAGCTGGGTGGGTAGTGAGGTGATTAAGTTTCTGCAGGGCCACTTGGGGCCAGAGCCAGGCTAGAGAGGAAACAGTGATTATTGCTTGGCTCGAGTCAGTCCCGTCAGCTCAAATATGGTAGTTAGGATTGGTGTTACCACAGGGAAGGTGAAATATATTGCCTTTTCTTTCCCCATGCTGCCCAGTGAAAGCTGCTGTGTGAAGCTGGGAAAGTCTGTGTGTCATTCATGGTAGTAAAGTATGAACATTGTGTTGGGTAGAGCCCCGTAATCAGCTTGGAGGAAAGAATTCATAAAACATCTTAAATATGTTCTAAGAATAATGCAGTTCCTAAACCTCCCCATAAATGTAAAAGCGATGAAGGGGTTCTCTTCTTAGAAAGTCCTATATTCAGTTATTGCCATCAATAACTGTATGAATTGTAGAGTAGACACCAAACAAAGTACTGACATACCTTATTAGTGTCTTAGCCTCCAGCCAGCCCTAGAAATGCCTGTGTCTCTCTTCTTTTGTCCTTAAGCAGTTTGCAGATTGGGGAGGACTGTCCAGGCCCTGTGGCATCCTCCTGAGCGATGAGCCAATGTTCTTGGAGTTCAAATATCACAAAATTTGAAATAACATCTGGGATGCTAAGTTAGAGCTCATTGTGTGTTCAGTACCAAAGCCGCTGCCCAGCTCAGGCAGCTGCTGGATGCATTCTCCCCGTCCCCAACTGGGAAGAGCAGTGATTGCATCCAGTGCTTTCTGCAGGATACTGGTACAGGCATGGCCCATGGCTCTGGGGTTGCAGAGGGGGTAATCTAGATGTAGGAGATAGAAATCGAAGAACCATCCAGGCTTGAGCACTGCTTCTTCCCTGATGCTGATTAGGTGGCTAGCATGAAAAGTAGTTATCTGATATGATGGCAGTTAAAGTCCTATCTCTGTGGTGCTCGCATAACTTAGCCAAAATAATTAGCATCGTGACTTCACAGCTCAGAGAGTAACTGTTTAAGCTGTTTTTGATAACGTGCTGATGTTGTGATGACACAAATTGGCGATGTGTTTTGTAGGAAGTCTTAGGGTGGCTGCTACTCAGCTTGTGCTCTTCTTTGCGAGCTCTTGCTTTCCATTTTTTTTGAGACTTAAGTCTCAAAACTCTTTGAGTGTTAATGCTGTTGAGGAGACACTGATATTTCACATAATTTCTTCATTTTGCTTTTTGTCATCTATGGAAACTGGTCTGTTCTAACACTGTTCTGGCTAGATCTCATTTTGAGCTGGTGTTCCAACATACTCTCCTGCTGTATGAGGCCAGCTAGTAAGTATTTGCCAAACAGAAGCTGGGCAAGCCACAACGGGCTGGATTTGAATGAGTAAAGTAAAAATGGAAATTACAGGAATATAATTTTGAACATTTTGGTGACTCACAATCTGTTTGTTAGCAACAGAATGCCTTTTGGAGACTGTCTGAAAACTTAGGAAGAAGAGTACAGGACATATCGCGTCACCTTCACTCACACTGAGTAGACTGTAGTCCTGCTGTGAGACTTCAAAAGGCACGATGCCCAACAAGAGTTGTGCTGGCAGAGTTGAGTTCAGGATCCAGGAAGGAATTGAGTATGTAGCCTTGGCCTTGAAACACGAAAATCAGAGTACGGTTATGCTCCGTTCTCTTTTATGGATAGATCTGTGATATTTAAAGAGAGAGAAGGATACAGTGCTCTCTGATCTGGAAAAAGTTGTTCTTCAATACTAATCTGAAAGTAGATAGGAAGAGGAGCCCTTTCTAAATGAAGGTAGCTTTGTGGTTTATCCTTTAGTAATTGCCTTATCTTAACAAGGAGGCATAGCACCTGTGTGATGATTAATGTCTGACTCTTTGGTTACTGAAAGTTATTCACTTAAAAAACCCATACTGTACTGCCTTGGACAGATTCTGTTTGGGAACTGTTTTCTTTGAAGACCCTTCCTCACTGGCACTTTTCAGTGATAGTCGTACAGGTAATGCAGTGTCTAAAGTATTACTTGGCAGATGTGATTTGTTATCTCTACCTCCATTTTGGCTGCCTGTGCTGATGCTCTGAGAAAACACCACCAGCAAACAGCTTCTCTCTGTGCCACTGATTGCCACGTTTGCTCTGAGCATGTTCTTCAGAAGAACTTCTCCATAGCCACCAAGGACTGGGATGGTTTTATTTTATTTTTTAACATGTTCATAGTGCTCCCACCCATCCAAAGCATTTGGTTGGAGCGCTTTTGTAAATAGTGAGACCTGTGGGAACACAGAAAGTTTTCAGTGACCTAATGAGGAAGGAAGACACTAACGCTCTAGGTCGGATCCTGTCATTTTTGCTCATGCTCAATGACTTCTGTTGACTTAGAGAAACCAGGAGCACAGGCGTGACCAGGCCACGCTGCTAATGATACTCCTCTTGGATGTCACATTCCTTTTTGCGATGCAAGACCGAGACTTTTAGTGAATTCTTTACAAGCTGGTTCATAGTTCTCAGTTAAGCAACATATCCATTATTCATTGAGCTTATTATGACAGTTCCTAGGGACCAAATAAGAATAGAGCTTAGTTACGGTGGGCATCAGAGCCCCTGACCAGGCTGTGTAGCAGAGGAGGGCAGGCAAGGTGGGGAGAGGGCTGGCTGCAAGGCTCGTGGTTACAGACCTAGCCCTGGTCTCACTTGGCAAAGCACAGGTTCAAGCGCTATCAAAACGACAGCCTGACTTCTCCACTCCGTGTTGATGTGGGGGCTGTAGAGAGGAACCGTGTGAAGCGTCTGAGAACATGACATGAATGGAGAGCAGAAGATTGCTCCATTTCATATTTATTTATTCTATTTTTTTTTCTTCTTTTTCCGCCATTCCTTGTATGCCTGCCACCTTTTTCTGATCTGGCTTCTTTTTGTGTCCTCTTTGGAAATCAGCTGGGCTACCTTGGTGAAAAGGTTACTTTCAAGGTGCAATGACTTAGAGACCAAAGCCAGTCCTGGTATGGAGAGAGACCAGATGTGGATGTGAGACAGGCCAGTGGCTCCTGGGCTCACAGCCTTCCTGAAGGCTGGGGGAACCGGGAGGGCTGAGGCTGTTGTGGGGCTGTAGAGCTGTTTGTAGCTCAGTTGGGTTACTTTCTGTAGAGTGAGTGTTAAGGCATGCTGCCTGTGTGGGGGCCTTGTGTAGGATCAGTGAGAGGGAGCCCTGGTGTGGAGAAAGCCATCCTGCGGGATCCAAGTGCAACTTTTTCACATGCACAATACACATCTGTACTTGACTCCACTCTCTAGCTGGTGCAAGTCTGGATGAGCACTAAGGAGGAAGCACCCACCACCTTTACAGGGTCTTCCTTGCTCTATGTAGTCCTGTTCAAATGGGGTTCAATGGTGCACACCACTGTGTCATGCTGGGACATGCTGCTGAGAGAGCTGTGCTGCAGGGTTGTCTCCAGGGGAGTTCATGGTCCTTTCATGGGACACAGTGACTAGCATGACTTAGGACCTCATGCCTTGAGCACTTTGGAGATTCTTCTTTTGGTATCTTGGGGTGATCCTAACAGCAGGTGCAGGGTCACTGTAAAAGGCTTGTTTTGTAGGGTGCTGCTGCTCTCCTGCCCAGGGCTTGGGCTGTCAATGTGGTATGCACCCAGCCAAGCCTTATTCCTTCTGCTTTAGAGGCATCCAAGTTCAGCTCCCTGGGGCAGAGCCCTCAGACTCAGAGGTGCAGGGTTTCAGCTGCTGTGAACCCTGTCCTGAATCTGGCACTCCTTCTTAAGTGTCTCAGGGCTTTTGATGTATAACCTAGGTATGTGCTGGCTAGTGTTACCTGTAGCCAGATTGGCATTTTATGGTTCTTCAGGGATCTGTCCTCCACCTTTTATGTTTTACAGAGCCCTCCAGGCTTCACACCTTTCTCGTCCTGCTAGCTGTGATTTACTGTTCCTGCATTAAAATAGCCCTCTAGACCACGTGTGCACTGTGTCTGCTACAGCGTGTGCCTCTGGAGGTGCAGCTGGGGGGTTTTGTTGTCTGCTTCCCTGCTGGTCCTGCTGTAGAAAACACAAAAAGGACCTCCCTGGGTTACTCTGACCACAGAGGAGCGCGCTCAGCTGTTGGGGACGTGGCTGTTGGGATCCATTCGACAGCGCAGGTTGTGTCAGTTGTATAGAGCACCCACTGCTCTTGTGCTGATAAAAATGGGCAGATGCAAAGCAGGAGATGCAATACTGGACTTTTGAGTCCAATATTGAGGCTCATCTTCTGGGATGTCTGGGGAGCTGTGTTTGTATCCGTTCCTGCTGAACTCCTTCAGAAAAGATACCCATTTTCTTCCACTTCTGTAGCATCGTAACACCGATTGAAATGGGAGCAGCTCATGCCAAGAGGTTATCTTTCCATGGAGAACTTGTTAAAGTGCTTTTTATGAAGTTTTCCCTATGGTTAGATGTCCTTACAGAATTTTTCTTTTTAAGGAGCACAGTAAGTTATTGCATAAGGCACTCTGCAGCCTGTGCCAACGCCAGACTGCCCATCGGAAGGTGGAAACCAGAGAGGCCAGCCAGCAGGTCCCCTGACGTACAGTGCCACCATGTTGGCTGCTTGCAGCTGACCACTGTGGGAAGTGACAGGGTGATGCAATGATGTGACTCATTTTCCAAGCTGCCCCTTTACAGTATGGAAACTGTTGGCAAAGACTGATTCAGCCCATAACAAAATAAATAGGTAATTGTGGCTGGGTGGTGGGGGTCAATGCATGTGCATCAGTTAGCATGCCTTTTAAATTTTTATTTTTTCTTCTCTTTATGTTGCAGATCTCTCATCTTTCGAAGAAACAAGCGATTTAGGATCTGAAGGACACACGACTCAATATCATCCAAAGTTTAGTAGCTGTCTGTTGTTGGTGCAGACCTGAAGATGTGGTGCGGGTGTTCAGAGAGATGGAACATCATGCCATGCTACATACTTCAGCTGCCAAGGTAAGCAGCTCCCTCCAGTCCACACCACAAGCCCTTACACTTCAGGGTAATAAAATAGGACATCCACATAAGTCATGCTTCATCAAGAGGTGACAAAATATTCAAAGGATTTGCCATGAAAATAAAGGTATAAAGACTTCTGAAACCAACTGGGAAGTCCAGCACGAAAAGGGTGAGCAGGGGTCAGGCACATGGAAAGATGCGTCCTCTCCTGCCTTGGAGAACAGCAAGAGTCATGTCAGCTCCGTAACAGCAGAGCAGCCTTGCTCTTGAAGGTCAGGCTGTCAAGAGCTGAATTTTTCAAACAGACCAAGATGTTTTTCATGAAGTAAGCCAATCTCCAGTGTGAGACTTTTTTTTTTCAGTTTTGGGGGGAAAAAATGTGATTTTGAAAGGCTGATTGGTTGAATCCTTGTAACATGTCATCCTGCCTTAGTCAACATTCATTACACTGAAGAGGTGGGGACAGGAGGCCCTCTGTCCCACTGCACCCAGTGCTTCTGTAAGTGCAAGGAGCTGTACTATTTACTTGCATTATATGATAAGAAAATTCTATAAATCTGTTTCCTTCAAAAAGAAAGTTCCCCTTTCAGGTCTCTGTTGCTGTAGAAAATACAGAGTGTCCTCTTTCACTTTCAGAATGAAATTAACCTGAAAAAAGCACCAGCTGTGCCATGGCCTCTAGGCTGATGGCCAGTGTCATTATTCTTTAAGGGCACATTAACAGCAACCTTCAGTTCAGAGGTATTGATTTGTATCTCTCCCATGAGATGCCAGAATGGGGACAAGGCACAGATCCCTCTTGCATTGCTGAGTGCTGCTGGACCAGCCCAGTGTCAATGGGAAAAATGTTTGTTTGGCTGTTGGCCTGTCTTTTGGACAGGGATTTGGTGAGGACACAGTAAAGGTGATGTTGCAGGTAAATGCAAGCTACCAGACAGAAACAACTCTGAGACTGTAGGCTTTCCTGCAGCCAGATGATGTTAACAAATCCCACCCTCCCCTGCATGCTTTAGAGAAAGTCACAGTCTTCATAATAGGCCAAATTCACAGACTTCTATTTGCACCATAACCATCTCTGGAAAGAAATTTCTCACTGATTAACATATGCCCAGAAGCACTCACAATGAATAGGCCTTATAGTTTTGTCTTCAGTGTACCACAGACATTTGGTTGTATCTTCAGCTGGTGAAAACTGGCATCTCTTTGTTGCCTTTCCAAGTCAATTTACAATGACTGAAGATTGGTCTTTCTGTTCTCCTTCACATGAAGGTCATGTAACTTTTGTGGCTTTGTGCAATATGTTCTTTCTAAAGAGAAATGAATGTGCAGTTGTCTTTTATTTTGCAATGATCTTCTAAAGTACCCAGTTCAAAGATTGGGCGTGCTTGACACACTTTCCACCCATTTCTTTCAAATTAATAATCCTCTGATGCCTCTCACATGATCTGTTGGTCCTGTGAGGGTTTCAGCTTTGATGGAGGAGTAGTCTTTGAACAACAAGAGAGCAGTGGAAAATCTGGGGAACTTCTGTTTTAGAAGCTTTGATATTGTGCTGGTACTACTCTGTCCTACTGTTAGGCTGTGTCAGTATTTCCAGTCTCAGAGGGTAATTTCATAATAGATATGGGAAGGATTCTCACTTGGCTTGTCTGCAGTTCTCTTAGTTGCTTGGGGAAGACCGTAATTACTTGCCCACTTAGACTACCATTACCTTGTTTTCAACAGGATCTAAGAGTAGGGTGCTTCAAAGGAACAATGTAGAAAGCTGGAGGAGAACCAGCCCCCACCGAGGAAAGGTCTCATCCTAAAGCCTCAGTAAGAGTAAGAGGGGTAGACATTTTTCTATCCCTCCCCTTTCTTCTCTGTGATGATTAAGAGTGTCAGCTGCTACTCACTGTGAGCAAAGGTTTAAGAATTTCTCTCACAGATAGTAGAGGCATGAGTCGTTCTGCAGGCATACCGGAATCAGGACTCAGCTTCCTGCACAGTCAGGCTTTGAATCAGATCCCCCAGTGTGGCAGGGAAGTGGGCTGTTAGCTGGGCATCCTCCAGACCTGCCTCCAAAGAGATCCCAAAATGAGAGCTCAAAGCACTCTAGGAAGCTGGAAGAGTCTCGAAGTATTTACAGGAACAAACCGACTTGAGAAGGTTTCAGGCACTGCAACAATGAGGAGGAAAAATCCCCTCTGAAAGCCAGTAGAGTTTGGGCTCCAAAAGCTAGCAGAGGTTTTCAGGAACCACTGCCTTTTCTGAGAAGAAAACCACAGAGTTGGAACTATGAATAAACAGCCACCCCTAAGGTATGGATAAAGGCAGAGTATCTTTAAAGTCCAAGCTCAGCAGAAATAGTTGGGAGCAGGAAGGGTCCTACAAGACAGGAGCCTGACTGCTTAAAGAATGTCAGGTTGCATCACAGAGTAACAGGAGAAGAAACCAACAGTTTTCACAAGCAGCAATAGACGTCAGATCTGCTTTCTGACATGTCCTTCTGGGTGTTCTCCGGGGTCGAGGCAGAGCTCAGTTTATCAGCCCTTCCCCTAGTATGGGCACCAAGAGAGACCTTCTGCCCTGTTTGACTCCGACTTCTTGCAAAATTCATAGGAAATCACTATATTGGTGGCTTCTCTTCTTGTTCCAATTCCAACTGAAATTGGACAACAATTCCCAGAGGCAGTGGGGCATATGGTGTGACCACACATATGGGTTGTCTCCCTTACATTTTGGGAGGAAATGGCTGTAGATTACCTCTGTGGTGGAAGGTGCCACTTTCAAAGGTCTGATCTCCAGGAAGAATCACCTCTAAAGAGAAAAAGGTGATTGCCCTGTGACACTGAGTGCATCTGTCAATGCTGTTTCACTTTAAGACAGTCAATAATTCATCACAAAGGTCTTGTTTGCACTTGATGCTGCCTCAGAAATCCTGAGTCACTCTTTACCCGAATTCACCCTGGTACATCTGTTTACTCTGTGGTTGTATGATGATTGGGGAAGTCCTCAAGCACAAAGAAAGTCAAAACTAGCTCCTTCTTAAAAACCTAGTCCTGCTGCTTTTATAATGAGAAAGCAGGTTGGATGTCACATTCCTTGATAAAACACAATTACGGTTAGTCCCAACGTTTCTTAGGTGTTGAGACACAGCTTAGTTTTGCGGTCTGCTTGTGCTCAGGATCATCTGGCTTTTGAGCTCCAGAGGGCCAGAACAGATTTTTACCTCCAAGATGTTAAATACAAATTACATTTATGTCAAAAAGAAATGTCTCAGACTATGCTCTCAGTCCCTGCCCTGGAAACAGTTACAGGTCTGTATCAGACAAACCAAATCAGAAGATGGGTTCTTCTGTATCAGAAGAACAAAGCGAAAAGTTTTGTTCACTATTTTTGACTTTGAAGGGTGTTTGGGGCCGTGTTTAGCTCAGCTCTGGCCTATGTTTACTGCTTTCTACATGCGTGTCTGTGTCACTTGGATCGCTCTATCTTTGCTGAGGGTTGAGATTGTGTACACAGCTAGTTATGGGGTCATCTGATGTGCATCTACACTTATTCTGTGGTAACTTGCTCATGAATTTAAGCTCTGAAGGGCACCAAGCAATTGAGCTTATCAGTAGGAGCCTTGGTGCTCACCCTTGCTATCGGACCCTCTCCTAAGTTATCTTCAACCTCAGTCATTACTGGCAGTCCTGCGAACTTAAAATCAGACAATTGTTTGAGTATTCATGAAGCTCTAAATACTTAAACAGTGAAACCTCTACAAAAACACCTCTGAAAACTGAAGAAGAAAAATATAACTGCCTGTAACGACACTTCCCTGCTGATTGCCATAGATTGGTAGGTTTTTAATAGCTTTTGATGTGGGTCTTAATGGGGCCTATCAATCTGGCTGCATTTAAACAGCCTTTAACAGCCATTGTTGTATTATCCAAGTGATCACAAATCCTGTGGTGACAGAGAACTTGAGAAAGGTTGAACTTGAGAAACTCATATAGCAGAATATAAGTTTAGCTGAAATTCTGACCTGATAACTGGAGTGTCTTCAACAACCACCTAAAGTAACTAGCATTCATCTTTCCAGGATGCAGAGAGACCATGTCGATGCTATTGTGTCTTTTTGTGGTAGTGCAACTACTGGTCTTCCTACCTTCATTCTCTAGCTGCAGGCAATAGCATTCACTGCTGTCATACCTGGCCCAGGAGACGTGGAATAAAAGTTCAGATAAAGGAGAGAAACTAGAAAAGCAGTGTATGACCCAGTGTCATCAGAAGTTTGGGATGGTAGAAGATTTGGACAGCCACTGTCACTTTGCAGTTATGTCATTTACTTTCATCTAGCAATGGATGCAACATAGCTACTTGAGAGTCTCACCTTCTTTTGCTCCTGTTCTAAAACTACCAGTAAAGAAAAAAGGTATCCATGAAAATCCTGGGGCTTAGGCACTCGAGGAAGCATAAATTGAGAGTTTGGGGCATTTATCTTCAACCAGCTATCCCAAAGGCTGTTTGGGTTATAAAACCCATCCATCATTTGGCCACCGATGTCAGTGCCACTGCCAGAGAAAGATCAGTCAAGCTGGATTATCAAAGTCAAAGCCAGACACAGCTCTTGTGTGAAGTGGTTGAGAAAGTCTCACGTCTTAATTCCTCATTGCATAGGAAATAAAAAGGGGATTGTGCATGAGGGGTGGGAATGCCCTGTTTCTCATTATCTGGATGCATGGTCTTGAAAGCGAGGGTGGAGCCCCTGTGTGAAAGATAAATCATATTAATGCATTTTGTTTTCCTGTTTTTGCCTTCCACTGCTCTCTTCTGGGAGTCCAGGGGCTTTGCGTGTGAACTCCTGTATATGGCTAGTAGTGAGGGTGGGTTGTTTTATTTGTGGTGAGAGAGAGCCAGAGAAATGGAAAAAACAGACCCAAAACGTGAAGTGAAAGCTTTTTACTCATGAGAAAGTGACCACCATGATTTTAGAGGTGTAAATGTGGGCCCAGACCTCTGTCTGCATCTGGCAGCGTTGGCTGCGCTCCGGGTGCTGGCTGAGCTGCTGGCTTTGAGAGCCATCACAACACAGAGCTGTCACCAGAGCTGACAGATTAACCGTGCCACGGGAAATGGATGTGACTGATGGCATCTGTCCGTGCCACTGGTGGGGATCACCTCCTGGGAGCAAGTGGCCCTGGTAGCTTAGCACAGGGTGCAGTGGGCTGGGGAGCTGCAGCTTTGGTAGAGTGGGAGGAGGAATGCCTGGAAGCATCTTTGGGGCATGTGTGAGCAGAAGGCAGTGATTTGCACTGGTCCGTGAGATGCACTGTGGTGTGATTCGGTCACCAATCCTACCTCTGTTCTCAGTTCAGAACATACAGCCATTCAGAAGCCTTTTTTAAATCATTTTTTCTGTTGTAAGCGGGGGCTTTTTGATATATACGCGAGTCCCAAGAGCGGCTATTTCTATCAGCACATTTCAGGGCTGTGGGGGGTGGGTAGGTGAGAGGGGGAGCCTAAGGGGAATACTTAGGTTTTGCTATCCAACCCCCAACTTTTCTCACACCTCTGCCCCTGAGGTGGGGTTTCTTGGCAGGGGTTGTGTGTGTGATTCACTTGGATTTTAGGAAAGAAAACTTAACTGGGAACTGAAAACTCCTGCAGAAAAATACTGATAAACCTTTTCCAGTTCCATGGAATGTTTCTCAGAAGGCAGGAAACAATTCCCTGCCTCCCTCCCTGTGGTTAAACAAGGCTGAGCAGTGAATGGGCAAGATGAAGCTTGATGGTGGTGAAGGGCCCCGCAGGCCCTCAGGCTGGTGGGCACAGTTTCTGAGCTGGCAAAAGCCAGAAAGATCCCACCTACGCCTGCAGTGAACCAGGAACTGCAGCACTGATAACATGTCCCAGGAACAGCTCAGTAAGGCCTGAACAAGAAGATACAGGTGCTTGCAATAAGGCCAGGGCCCTAAATCTGTCTTCAGGGGGAGCTTTGCACAGAAATCCACTGAAAACCACGGAAGTAGCATCCTTTTTGGACCTGCAGGAGAAAGTTCAACACCACGTCAATTAAGCATGTAGATGAATTTGCATGAAAGAATGGCACAGCTCAAAATACACTGCTGTAGCTTGCCCTGTGTGGTCTGGTAGTGCCAAGACACCCTCCAGAAAGTTGCTCAAGCTCCTCTGTTCGCAGACTTTTAGGAGCACTGACACAAGGCACAGCTGCAGTGCAGGTAACGCACTCCCTCCCTCCTGCATAACTTCATCGCTGGCTATTTTGCCCCTCATCAGATTTGATTAAAGTCTCTCAAACTGCATTAAAAATTGAAAGAACAGTGCTATTAATTTTCACGGCTGCCGATTCCAGTGGGCAGGTTGCATCAGACAGTTGAGTGGTTAGGTCGAGCTGCGGTGTTGCTAGAATGAAAGAGTGAGACATGCTGCGCAGAGAGAAGCGAGCTGGGCTCTGCTCCGTGGTGACTCCCCCACTCCAGTCTTGCAGGCGTAGTCTGATTTGCGTGCCCCATGGACGGGACATCACGTCACAGTGAGTGACTTCCATAATTGCTACTGCTGTTGGCTGTCTTGGTAAAGAGGCTGAAGATGGAATGCACTGCGGGCAGTGAGCTCTGGGCTTGCTCTAGTGGAGAGCTGTTTAGTTATGGGTCAGGGTATATGGTCAGGCAGCAGTAAAGGGGGAGCTATTATCTGTGGACAGGCAGCTGACACCAAGCTGTAAGGCTGCTTATGGCGGTGTGTTTCACTGTAATTTAGAATCTGAATGTATTTTTAATGCTAAAAAATACCGCCAAAGCTGAAAGCAAGCAACAGGATCAGGGTTTGAAATAAAAGGTTGCAAGAAATCAAAGAGCAGCTTCCAAGAGCTGCATGTCTGGATATTGCTCTGGGTAGGAAGTGGCTTGTTTTCCAGTGTTAGCTCTCAGCTTATGCCCCAGTGATGGGACCACGAACACTGGAGCAGCTGTACTGGCTCTGGCTAAAGGCTCATCTTAACCCAGTACCCTGTCCTTCCCTGTGAGCCTGTGCACATTGTTAGGGGAACTGCAAGACAGAAACTGTTTGTAGTGTGATCCTTCCTCTGGCATAACCTCTGGCCCGTTATCCCATCTTCTGGCTTCAGCATCCTGAGGGTCCTGGTAGATCTGGTAATTGCAGTGGTTATAAGTTAGGGGTTTTTTTGGGTGTTTTTTTTTAGTTTTGAGGTTGTTTTGTGGGGGATTTTTGTGAGAACTGCTGAACATTGGTACTTTAATCGCCTTTCTGCCCTTTGAGTCTCTACAGACCTTGGTCACCCCCCCCTGCCATCTCTTTTCTGAGTTGAGGCCTCCTCCCACATGGTGACAGGAGCTCTGCAGTAGCAAAATCACTGGTCAGTCCATTCTTCTTCTCCATGTGTTGCCTGTCCTTTCCCACAGGAATCATGACTTAAATACATCAGGGTCATTTTTAATGGTGGTTTTAAAACAGGAAGGCTTTACCTTCCTTTTCTCTAGCCTTTCAGCAATACTTTCCGAGATCCTACAAGCCTTTGTGACCATTCCTGAGCCTTGAGCTGGCATTTTTAAAGCACTATCTGCAGCACCCCCAAGCAAAATGATAGGTGTCTGTGAAAGCAGAACGAAGCACAGTATGCTCACAAAACTTCTTATTTAATACTTTGCCAGTGTATTATTTGTGTTCTTGGAGCATGGCTCGTGTCCCTGTGTTGCACAGCTGCTTGGTCTGCCTTGGAAGTGACCTGACTGCAGCCAGCAAGACAGGCAGAGCATTTCCAAATTCTTGGTCGTATTGGAGAAGTCTGAATTAGCAGCGGGTTTATGTGGATGCTGCACTAGAGAGAAATAGGAAAGATTGGTTTGAGTTGTAGATTACAAGTGTTTCAGAATCTCCTGCGTGCAGAGCCAGCCAGGCATCAGGCACTGGTGCTCTTCAGTAAGAGCAACGTAATCTGGCCCTGGGGTTATTCCATGTACATCCCCTGCTCATTTTGTGGTTTTGAATTTCCCTAAAACAGTTTTTTTCCTAAACTTAAGCCCTGAAGATGAAATCCCCCTTCGATGTGTTTTTATTCCTTTTCATAGATGTTACTGTCTTTCTGAGAAAATGAATTTGATCATGAAATACCATGTTCCTGTTTCTCGACTCTTCCCCTCTGTGTCTGGAGACCTACGTGCCCTTTTGTGTATGTTTTGATATAAAGCTCTTGGTGGTAGCTCAGATATGTGTCGTACAGCATGTATATACATATAGACTATACAGCTTCTTCCACTACACTGAGAACAGGTTTATTTCTACTTTTTAATCAGAGCTGCAATAAGGACAGGATTCCCAGTTCTTGCTTTTATTTACCAAATTACAGGCCCTCTTCCTGCTCTTGGAAATTTCCGCTTGCTCCACTTGTATGAGGGCTTCAGGATTTGACTTCATCTGTTCAGACCAACCTTGCTGGACAAGGTTATTCTATCCATGTTTGTTCAATAACAGAGTTAAGTTGGTAACTCTGAACTCTTCTCCCCAGGAAGCAGGTCTGACACAGCAAATAACACAGCATGTGGGTGACACGTTTAGGTCTATCGCTTGGATTTACGTCTCTCTCCTCTTGGGAGGTGAGCTGGTCTTTGTCAGAAAATAGAAAAGGACAGAAATGTAAACAGAAATTCATTAATTTAGATATCTAGGCAATATCTGTAGGATTAAAATGATTGAAAATATAATGGAATCAGGGCGGCAGCAGGATCCCCTGGACTTTATGTAAGAGGAGCTGTTGTGTTTTGGGGAGAAGAGGAGAAAGAAGTGCTGAGGTATTTAGATGACTGCTCTGTTTTGCTTCGTCACATAAAGAGGAATGGTATAAAGGGGAAGGCAGGGGACAGAACAGCTTTTATGTATGGGCATGGGCTGGGAGGAATAATGTGCTGTAAAAATTGCAGCTGACACAGCAGAGACCCATTTGGCCAGGAATATAGGGCAATAAATGCAGTCAGGTGATTCAGGGGTGTTGTGCATAAGTCTGCCAGGTAGTTAGGTGAGAGCTGATCAGGAAATAATTATGGCTGATAAGGGGAGCTTGCAAGGAGGCCAGCACCTTCTGTGGCCATGAAGGGTTTTAATGATTAACCATTATGGAAGAGCTAGAAGCTCATTCTCCCCTTTCTTGCTCTCCTGCATCGCTAACTTCAGCGCTGCCCTGCCGACCAGCAGACCCCCGTGCTGGGGCTTTGCTGCGGAGCGTGAGCCGGGTTTAATGCAGGGCAGCCTCTGGGACGCGAGTGGGAAAGCTGGTTGCTTCCAAGGAGGGCACAGGTGGTAGTGCCGTGTCTGCCCAGGTGCCTGGATCTCCTGGAGTTAACTCCTGGGGGAATCCATACTGCTCCTAGGGAAACTGTGGGAGATTGTTATCCCCTTTGTATTGCAAATGAAACCCCACCCTGCCAATAGGCTCATTCGTGGATGGGTGACAGAAAGCTGTGTGGCTTGAAAATAGATTTGGGGAGAAGATGTGAGAGGGAGGAGAGGGGAAATCTGTGCTTTGAGTAGGTGCAGCAGCACACTGCTCAGGTGCTTCAGGACGGGCACACAGACACACAGAGTGCAGCTTCCCAGCACCTGGCCTGGATACTGTTTTTGGACACCTACTTCCTGTTTCCTTATGCAACGATGAAAACAGCAGATGTCAATAAAAACAACTCTTGCCAATGCGATGTTGAGTTGACAGTCTGTGGGTATTTCCCTGCTGCAGCATTTATAGCACAGTACGGCCCTAATATTTTGCCTTGCTCACGCCGTGTGCTCCGACTTCCTAGGCTCACACAAGAGAAGAGAATTACCACCATCAAAACCTTCGTTCCTCAGAACCAGGAGTAGAGGTCTGGACTGGTGGGATCCCATCTGCTAAACTGCTTTGGGCTCCATTTACAAGGTGGTGTGAGCACAGGCTTGCACTTGCGGCAGTGCTGATTGGGAGTATATGATGGTGCTCAGGGTAAACGAGATGAGATTTGTATATCCTGGCTCTGTATGGTCCTAGGATTGGCTGAGGGGATGCAAGGATGGGGACCACACAGCAGCTGGCCTCGCCTCTAATTGGGTCAGCCCTTTGCAACGCATCACAGAGAAAAATGCCATCTTTTGTGTAATAGCTGTTTCTTCTGTCCACAGCTCTGCCTGTAGCAGTGAGGGCAGAGCCGTGCCCGGTGCTTGGCAGGCAACAAACCATCAGTCTCACTCCGTGTAGGGAACTGGCCCTGGATAATTAAGACTGTGGTGGTATTAAATAGCGTCAGCGGGAATGGCACCAGAGCAGTAGTCTGGATCTTGAATACACTTTCCTTTGCAACCTTACTGTACAGCTGTTATTATAGTGCTTGTTAATTGATTTTACTTGATTAATGCTAGCTAATTAATTTTTATTAATTAAGTCTCATTTAGTGACTTGTATGGTTAGGCACAGGTGTAAGCCTCTGCACCGTCTGTCTGCAATTAGCACAGATTTTTCCTGTTCAAAATTGCCCCGGGCTTGAGAAGGTGCTGCCATCCCTGCCGACCAGCCCTGCTGGACCCACGGGGCATGGTGTGCTGTCAGGCCAGCGAGAGCGGGGGCAAATCCACGGGCTGTTGTTGAGACTGCAAACAGCCGGGTAACACCTGCGTCAGTCTGCGTTGCTGTACGTGTTGGATAACCTTGGCCAAAATACAGACTCTATCATCATTTCTGAGAAAATTACGTCATTAATATATCGTCTGTAATCGATAGGCCATGGCCCTGATTCAGCAAGACACTTAAGTACATGGCAAATATCCATCATGCAGTCTGGTACCTTGATGGGTTGCTTAACTTTTTTTTTTTTTTTTTAAGAGCCTGCTTTTGCATTTAAAATTGGATTTGTGCTAAACAGAGGCTTTTGTGCCTACAAAGAGCATCAGCCGTGGCCTGACCACAAGGTGCTCACAGTATAAATAGGATCTCAAAGCTGGGAGATGCCGTCACACAGAGAACAAAAAGCTAATGAAAGCCAAGAAAAAGGAGAGACTGTTACCGAAGGTGCATTTGGCCTCTTGTGGCCCTCTCTACCCGCACAGAAGGTTGATGCAGAGATCACAGATTAAGGAGTGGAAGGTGTGAATTTGGTTAAACTGCTTTTGGCTGTTGTTAGTGCTGGACGAGCACACACAGTGTCCAGGGGGTGAGGGCAGAGAGAGGACTTGCTTATGAATGGGCAGAAAAGTGGTTGGTGATTTCTTGCGATACATACTGGGTAGGGAAGTAGAAGATCTGGCTTACTCTCTATGTACAAAATAAATTAATCCTTACAAGGCCCTATTTGAATTTTTGTTTTTCTTAACAAACATTTTTATTTAAAAAATCTGTAATTTTTTATTTTTTATTTTTGTTTGAAGGGTGAGTTAGGAACAGTTGTGAAGCAATTGTTCATTAGGCTTGTAGGTGGGTTTCGTTTATTTTTAATTCTGTTCAGCTTGGATAGCTTTTCATCAGTTTAATACTTATCCTCTCGTTTCACTAATTGTAATTTATTCCATTCAATTGTGTAATTTACAAACATTCATTTCCCCTCGTAGATCTCCTGTAATGACCCCTAGAAAACTGAGGAAATGGAGGCAGGGAGTTTCAAACCACCTTGAGAACATCTCATAGTGATGTTCTAACCTTGCGTGTTAGGAGCCTGAGTCGTAGCGAGCAGCAGGGGGGATCCTCCAACTACTGAGACGGTTTTGAGAAATTATCTCTAAACTGCATTTAAGCACTGCAGCAAAGTCCCGGTTAAGTAAGTATTTAAGCGGAAGCTTACTACTTTAAAGCACACCACCAGTCTTGCCCCTACTTGACAAACCATACGCTGGGAGTTCAGTCCCTACCCTTAGGCGTAGGGAATGGCTGGAGCCATGCGCCTGCTGGGAAGCATCGCCGTAGGCGTGCAGCAGGGAGGGAGAGTCCGAGCTTCAGGTGTTGAGCTGGTATCACCTGGAATTAGTCTGTTGACTTGGCAGGAAGTGGTGTGATTTATGCATCCATCAGAGGTACTCAGCAATAGTTTGGGTTTTGTTTATTATCGCAGTGCCGTTTATTATTAAAGAGCTGTGGGGACTCAAGGTCACCTCCCCACGCACAAGCCACGTCTGACCACGGGCTGTGTCTCTGTGATAGGCTGCACGGAGACAGAAACTTCCCCAAGTCACTGAGATTTCGGCAGCTTTGGGCAGCACCAAGGCTTGGTGGCAGAAGAGCGATGAACCCTGCACTGAGCTGTGCGGAGAACTGAGGTTTGTCCCCAGCACAGATTTGGGTGGAATCCTGTGAGCACAACCAGGATGTTGTGGGATTTTAGGTCACCGCCATAAAGTCAGAGCTGGGTCTTTTTATCATGGACCACCTCTGTCCTCCCTTCAGATGACTTCCTTGCTGTGACCTGCTTTGATCAGGGTCTGATCCTGACTGGAGACGAGTCAATGGAGAGGTCAGCGTTGACTTTGCCCAGCTCTGCCACAGACCTTCAAGCCTTGGCCTCTCTGCTGAGCTTCTCCAAGGAGCTGCAGCACTGACAGCATTGCTGCTGGCTGCCAAATACTCTATTTTCCATCCCAGCCTCACACCATCATCATCAGTGCTCGACAGTCCAGTCTCCCTGGTTACATGAGTGCAGAGCTAGGTCAGTCACGGCACAATTTTACCTTACGTTCATTGATCCTGGCTTGGTACGTGGTGTTTAACGTGACAAAAAGCTGTTTGCAAAGTCATGGCAATTAAATTCTCTAATTGTCCTATTTTTTAGAGGAACTGAGTGTCTGGCATGTAAGTGGGTCACAAAAGTAGTCTGTTTAGCACTGTCCCTTTAAAAAAGGCAAAGCAGACTTGTTGCAGCTCCACAGGTGAGACCCCTGAGAGTCTCAGTGGGAGTGGCCCAGGCAAATCCTCAATAAGCAGGGTTGGCCTGATCTTCATGTCAAATTGGTGGCCACGTTGCATTCTTCTGGCAGAGTGCAGCTAGTGAAAATCTCTGAAATGGCAGAGATAACAAGTGTTATTTAGGGAACTGATGATAGGGCACGAGCTGGAAGTTAGTCAGGAAGCTGTAGAATGCTCCTGTATTGCTACAACACAACAGCAACAGGTAGACCACTGCCTGCATGTGCTGCTGAAAAGACATCTGTGGCTCCAGTGCATCGTTCCTTGCAGCTGTGGCTTGTTTACAGTGGCCTTTGAAGCTGGGACTTGGAGACTTTAAGCACCTTGCCTTCTGCTCCCAGCCATGACAGTCCAATTGTAAGGACTAGAGAAAACATGAGGCAGTGGGAGCTGGAGATAGAGCAGGTGGGGAACAGCTTTGCCAGAGCTTGTTTCAGACCACTTGAAGATACCAATCTGATCCTGGATTGTGCTCATATGGGAATTACCCCTTGCCTAGCTGTCCACTGCCATGGCACAAGGAAGAGGCACCAAATCCTGCCTCCTTTGCCAAGAAACCATTTTGCCTGGTGGTACTGACTGCTGTGAGGGCTAGCGTGCCTCAGGCCTGAAGCAGAGCTGACAGCCTCTTCGGTTTTGTGGAGTTTGAGGGTCTCTCTTCAGCATGCATAAAACCAAATTAAAAAAATCGGAAGCCATTGTGCCCCAGTTGCCAGCTGTTCTTGCAGCACCCTGTCACCCCACTGCTTCCCACCACACCACCCAGCAGAGCTGGCACTCTCAGTTCCTCTCTTGGGGGAAGGATCCAAGGCAGTTTTGCAGCCGATGAGCACTTCACCAGGGGAACTACGCGTAGGGAGCTACGGTCATTTTGCTTTTAGCTGAAGCTGATGGCTGAGCTGAAAGCAAATGATTCAGAGTTTGGAGAGTGATTCAGAGTCAGGCTTTGGGAGAAGCTCCCCTAACTCTGCATTCAGCAAAATCCAAGGGCATTGTTTGGGCTTGAGACTCAATTTAGCGGTTTTATCTCCATTGGTTCATCTCCTGAAGTGGTCAGGTGTGGTGTGATGTAGCCTGGGATAGATGATTTAGTTTAGATGTAGACGAAATTTTCCTGTGTCCCAGTGTCTTGGTTTCTTTGCTCCATCTTCCTGTGATTTCAGCGTCCTTGGGGTCAAACACCTAATGATGATGGGTCAAGGGGTCCTTCCACTTCTTAACACGAATCAAGAAATACACCTTAGTTGATGCCTGGATTTAGAAGCTGAAATCAATCCCCCACTGCTTTTTATTTAGCCAAGCATCCCCACTTGTGCTGGAGTGTTAAGGAAAAGTGACCCTCTGTGGGCTATTGAAGGTTAGGCCACCAAGAGGAAGTTTGGACAATACTGGAAGGAATAAATGTGAAGGGCTCAGAGCCTCATGTCACAGCTGGAAATGACTCATGTTGACCTTGCTGAGAGCTGCTGGGGTGGTGTGTGCTGGGGTACAGTGTCTATGTCATAGCTGGCACCAGCTGTCAAGCAGTTGTAAACTCAAAACAAGAAAAGCACCATAGAGCCAGAAAGGCTTTTTCAGCCCTTTAAGCATCCCATCCTTCACAGCGTGGAGGCACAAGCCAAGACTAGACAGGAGGGGCTAATTCTGTAGTAAAGAGGAAACGCTTTGTTCTTGAGCCTGACAGCCTTGAAAGCTTTCACGGTTCTGGAATTTGCCTTAAAAATGGGGAAAAAGATTATTTCCCTGGATTAATATTTCCCCAAACTTGGTTCAGTATGCCTAGAGTTCAGAATAGATCTGGTTGTTTTCATTTGGTCAAGAAGTTAGGAGAGCCCGGCATGGCTGGACATGAAGTCATGCCTTTGTGGTGTTTATGAATTCTTTTGTGAATGTATGGAAAATGTGTATTATTATTTCAATTCCCAGAGCTAGAAATAGTGCGAATAAATGACTGTGAGTCAGGAGAAGGTGAATCAGTGTAAGTTAGCTCTATTGCCAGTCGTCTAATAGCACAGGCATGACATGGGCAATTATTTGGCTAATCAGAGCAGACCTTTGAGCATTGAAATCTAGGGTTTTCAAAGAAGCCCAGCAGAATTAGGTGCCTACGTCCTTCTACTATCAGTGGGAGGTGGGTGCATACTTCCTTTAAATGCTCAGCTTCAGAGAATACCCAAGGTATTTTATCTAGACTTTGAGAGAGCGACATTTCCCCTTGGTGTGCGGGCAGTGTGCTCCTAGCAAGAGGGAAGAACATCTCTAGACAGAGACCGAAAGCCTGAACCAGCCCCTCCTAATGCCCACTTCAGTCCTCTGCTCATTCTGGAGCCCAGCAGAAGGACTTCAGATGCTCACCAGAGGGTGTGAGTGGGAAGAGCCCTCTGGGCCTAAGAGCACGATGTGTGCGGTGTGGTCTAAGGGTGGCAGCTCTGTCCCACAGTCCTTGCCAACACTGCTTGGAGAGGACATCTAAATGTGTGGGCAATGGCACTGCTCAAGAGATGAGAGAGGGCAGGCAGTCCCATGTGAGAGGTTAGACAGGATTGGGACGGTTCCTGTTCGCTCCACTGATGTGCGAAGTGACTCTTGTTTATCTAGCAGTGAAGTTGTGTATTTCTCAAAGGCAAGCTGCGTCTCGGAACTGTTCACCCCAACACTGATGCTTCCAGCAGAAGGTGCTGCTGTGTCCCCAGCTGCAGCAGCAGCTGTAAATCTTTGCAGCCTATTGATTTCCACCCCCTGTCCCCTTTCTTTCCTCCTGTGGGGAGTGTGCATGGACTGGGGCTGTGGATGTCAGCCAGGCAAGAGTTAAAAGCAATCGCAGAGCTGTTGGTTCACTTTGAAAGCTTAGTGGGAGACATGTACCTCTGATCTTGTAAAGGATCCTGTTTTCTTGCTGGCAGCACAGCCTGCTCCAATTAGAATACAAGGACTGAAACAAGGCCTGGAGTCAGTCTGTCCCCTGCTGTGGTGGTGGCACTGTCACTGCTTTTGTGGTAAGTAGGGCAATTTCAGTGCCAGTCACCTCTCTGAATACAGCCTTGCAAAGACTTGTGCAAAGTCATTGATTTTTCTTTAGCACCAGCATGTTTTCCCTCTGTGAGATCGTGGAGCTGGCAGGACAGCCCTGCCTGCAGAGGATTTGCTTCCATTTGGGCTCCAGCCAGGCAAGACAGGAATCCTAAGTGTTTGCTGCTTTTGTGGCTCATCTAGAGCAGCAAAGCTTGGTGCTTTCTCTACAGTTCGCTCTCTTGGCACAGAGATGGCCCAGGGGAACTGTTTGCTGTTTTTTCTAGTAAGTGGGTTTAACCCAGGGGAGGCAAAGGAATGGAAGCATCTTCATCAAATAAGTGTGATGGTCATGTCTTGAAGGCTGGCAAAGGCTGTTGCCTGAGGCTGTGAGAACACACAAGCACCAGACAGGAGTATTAGCTGGGATGCTATGCTTTCTGCCACCTTTCTGTCTTCATGTGGTGGGCCAGGAATCGAGGCAAGGGGGCTGAAGTGACGTAAAGTCATAGCAGAGTCAGGCGAGCAGCAGTCTTGAGAACTCAGTTATGTTTCCAAGGCTTTCTGGTGTTGCAGGGTCTTCCCATGCTGCTTCTGTTCTCAGGAGCTTTGTAGGCCAGTAGTGATGTCTATATAGGTAACAGCCCTCAATGAGACCCTCTTTGACAGACTTAAGGCCATGCCTTGAAGCCATTTACAAATCTAGTATCCTATGGCAATAAATTATGCACCAGGGAATTAATTGTACTGTAGAAGAACCAACTCCAAAGGTTGCTGGGGGCTGCCAGGAGCTTGTTGTTGAGAGAGTAATCACATTCTGACCTGAGATCCCTGCTCAGGAGCCACTTGCTGCCCTAGTAATAGGCAGGGCCCTACTGAGGTGCTGTGCTGTGTTACACAGAAGGTCATCCAACACATCTTCCAAAATTAAGACTCCTAGTTGCTGCCAGGGAATGAAGCCCAGGTTGCCCCAGTCTCCCTGGCTCTGCTGTGCCCAGTTATGCCATCAAATTCCTGCACAGTCCATAGGTCCCTGCTTGGGAATTCAGTGGCTAGAACAGACCAAGCGGCTTATTTGAAATCCCTGCGCACCACTCTGTAATTAAGAACGAGAGTTTTGCTATTAATTAGCTTTCATTGACCCACTTTTGACCCTCCACATGCTGTTGTGGTGCACTTGGTCTCTGGGAAGGCATGTCATCCTCTCTGGGGAGAGATTAATCTTCATTACTGCTTCTGCATTAGCCTGGCATTCTTCGTTAGTTTCTCATTAACGTTCTGGCAGATCAGAGTTGCCAACTGAGGAAGTAACATTCAGACAGAACATTGTTACGAAAATACAGGGCTTTAATATGATATGGTAATGTCCCAGGGCCCTGCTGCCCAGGCATTGTGGCAAGGCCCTGGCTGTTGCAGATGGGCTGGTAGTGGCAAATGGTGGTCATGGAAAGCAAGGCATGTGCAGCAGGTTGTGTTAAACCATATTGGGTTTGTTCCTTTCCACCTAGACTGGCATCTTCCTTGATGGTCTTATCTGCATGTTGTTTCAAGCCACTGGAGTCTCTGGGTCCTGCTGCTTCTGTTGAGTTCCCACTGCCTCCCATCACAGAACAGCCCCTGCTTAGCTCCATGGAAGGATGCAGCTGTAACAGTGGGGATTAATTAAGGTACAAGCCCAAGTTTCCTAAATCCTTTTAATTGGGATACAACCCTGTGGTTTTTCACCCAGGATGAGAGGGGAGGAATCCAGGAGAGGCTGCCTCACAGATATTTTACCAAAATAAGGAGCAAGTGAAGGTCCTCCAGCAGGTAGCCTTAAAATCTGATGTTCATCAAAAGAAAGGTCAGCACCAAGCAATCACATTCTTTGGCTGCTCTGTGACCTCCTTGTGGTATCTAAATTAGGAGAGGAGCTTCAGTTAGCTTCCTCCTACTACACTCACGTGTTGTTGCAAAAGTTTGCTTGGCTGTTGTCTGTGCTGTGGTCCTGCTCTGAAAAGAACACTGCCAACAAGGAATGACAGTATGGTGTTTGTTGTGAGTCCCAGCCACAGAGCACAGAGAGCTTCTGCTCTGCCGAACAGGTGACTTTCACAGCCCAATCATCAGAGGCATAAAATGAATCAATTCTAGTGATTTGCTGGGAGTCGGTGAATGAGTTGGTGGACAAGTCAAGAGGCCAACTCTCCTGGCTCCCAGCGCTGTCTGATGTACTCAGCTCTAGACTTGGGAGAGCAGAGCACATTGCTGGAGTCAGCTGGAAGTGGCATTACAAACGTAGAAGCACAGCCTGCTGTTTTCTCACAGCTACTTCAGGATTCCCCGAATCATTATCTAGAAGTGATTAATTTCTTTACAAGTGCTGCAAATGCGATATGTATCAGGGTTACAGCGGTCTGTTCCAATGTTATGTTGAGTTTCATTGAAAGCCTAAGGTTCTGGATCAAGGGATTGTCTCTTTTCAAAAGCGCATTGCAGTTGCTGAAAGAACCTGCTAAATGTAGTCCTTGAATACTCTAAAATTCAAAGGGAAATAAAGAGAAACAAAAACATGTATTTAAAAAACCTCCCACTGTTGCTTTTAGACTTCTTGCACATGCCTTTGGAATGTTTGAGACTGTTAGTAATATTGCTGGTAGAGGCTGCTCTGTGAATTTGTGAATGGGTTGCAAGTGTCAGTGGCTGGATAGACCAGGAAACACATGGTAGATCTGACTCACCCAGTGGCCTTGGGATATGGTGGCCCTTTCCCTTTGACTGGACCAGAAAAAAACAAGCTCCTGCTTTCCGTGGGGTCAGGCAGAGCTGCGAGACAGAGCCGAGGACATGTGCTGATGGAAGGTGTGAGTGGGCCCGCCTGCGTTATCCAGGGCTATGGCTCTGGGCATGGGCAAGTGCTTGGGATTGGGACCTTTTTATTCTGAGCAGCAAAAGTAGTGACCAACACCCCAGGCTAAGTACTCAAACACAAGGCTGCTGTCATTTAGGCACCAGAATAAAGTTAGGCCATAGGATGCCCATGGGTCTCACTTACGTGCTTGGGAAAAGGAAAGACATCAAAATATAGGCAGTTTCTTCCCAAAGCACTTGCAGCTTGAAGCATATATACCTCTCAACACCAGTTAGACTGGAGTAATGTGGGAAAGATGGGAAGGAATTATATGTGATACCTTAAAGGTGTCTCAGTGTCACTGGCAATAACTTGCCTCTGGTGGAACAAGGACCTGGAAAGCTGGGAAGAAGCAGGTTGTGAGAGAAATGTAGCAACTGTTTGGTCAGCTGGCCTGAGGAAGCTCAAAAATATGAGAAGTGCCCGTGTAAACATGGGACATGTTGCCCGCGAGGGAGCCTGGATGGAACCAAATCCATTTCAGGCTGTTTCCTCCTTTCTTCACCTACTTGGAGTGCCCCGAGGCTTTGTAAGATTGCCGTTGGTGCAGGTACTTGGGACTTTTCAGGGTGTGCAAACACAATCTTCAACTCTGTTGCTTGGATTTAAAGTTTCGGTGTTTGGACACATCAGCTGTGTGGTATGTTCCTAATCTCCAAGTGGATGAGGGTAGTTCTGGTGATCAGGTTGGAGAGGTAAATACTCACCACCACATATTTCAATGTTACTTTGAACAAAGGGCTAAAAAAATGTGATTTATTGTCTCAGCAAACATTCCTGTCAGGGGACATATTTGCTAGATGGTTGGTGAAAAAGTAGATCTGAAAGGATGTGAACTCACTTCACGGTAATTTTGTTTGCACGTTTCAAAAACAAGATTGCAAATAATTTTGCTTTCTGCTCTCTGTGCCCTGGTGGGAGCTGTGCACTAACCAGGGGTAAAAAAGAGATTCCTGCCAGACTCAAACAAAACTTAACCTCTGTCTTAGCATAAGATAAAGAACTGGGATTGGGAAGACAGGCCCTTTTGCCCATGGAAAATGGAGGTTTTCCAGTGGCAGCACGCTGTCCAGGACTCAACGGTGGTTTGAAACTATTCAAGCCTACTGCAATGGAAAACTTCTGATCACACCTACCTGTTAGTGGCATTGTATTAATTACTGTAGTATCCTAAGCCACTGATCATCAAATGCAGCCAGACTTGGTCATTGCAGGTATTTCTTCATTAAAAGAGAGCCTTCACCCTAATGGGGTAACAGTCGCAACATTAAAAAAAGATTAAAAAAATCCTTCAATGAGATGAAATACGCAGCTGGAAGCGGTAGAAATAGCACTGGCAGAGAAGGTGCTGGAATAAGGAGTTGTCAGGCAGGGATTGTTGAGATGCTGGATGTAGGTGTGGAAAGAGGAGAGCTGCTGCATCTCCCAGCTGAAGATTAGGTAAAGGCAGCGATGTCAGAGATGTCTAGACAAGGTGGAAAAGTTATTACGAGTATTGGGGAGGAAAAAAAAAAAGGGAGAAGAAAGAAGAGAAACAGAGAGCCAGCAGATTGCATGATTATACACTGCCTAAGGAAGACAGGTTGAGATTATATAATTCTCTGGGGAAACTCTACATGAAACAATTATATGTTCAATTAGGTGCACTCTGTTAGGTTTTTTTAATTTTTAAAAAAAGGGTTGAATGCTCAAAAAAAAAAGTGTGGAGGAGGGTAGTGAAGTGCTGAGCTGAAAACCTTTTTTTAAGTCTTTATATGTACTGCGTAGTGGGGGAGAAAGAGACAGCAGAGAAAAGGATGTGTTTGACACGTGTCACAGATATCAACAGCTCCGGTGACAATTTTAAGGAAATTAAATGGAAATTAAAGGGAAGCATTTTAGAGCAGAAGTCCCAAAAGCACTTAAAAATATAGAGCATCAGAAAAGCTCAGCGTCTGTCAGCAGTGGGGGATCAGCTCCTTTCATGACCAGCATGCTAAGCTCAGAGGGCCAAGCCTGCGTCAGCTCTGAGACACGTCTGATGCACATCAAAAGCTGTGCCAGGGCACAGGAGAACCTCTAGGGCAAACCAGCTCCTTCCAGAAGATAAAAGCTCTTAAATACTAGCACCATCTAGGGATGGAGGCAAAGGATTGGGACTCTTGGGTACTGATTTATCAGCTTCATGGGTTCTCTAATTCTTCAGCTCAGCTGGTCAGAGGAGTTCATAAGATCATAATGATTTCATGGGGTTTTTCTCTCCATTGTCCCATCCCTTTTGCTGTCCTGCTGCAGGGGCTTGAGGAGTGACCCCAGTCACTGGCTGTGCTCTTCACTCTCACCTCAAGGTGACTTTAAGAGCATCAGGCTTTTTGCTGCTTTTCTCAACTGCCTGCTCTTGGTGTGCAGGGTGCCATCTGGAAGGCAGGGCACCACAAGGAAGTGCGCTATGAAGCAACTGGAACTGAGACTTTGCAAGCATGGCTTGACTTCCTTATTTCAGTTTCTCATGGTCTTGCAAGACCATGAGTCTTGCAAGGCCTACATACATGGTGTTGGGTGTGCCTAGTGGGCTTCCACTAAAAATCACCCGGCACTTGGTGATTTTGACATCATTTAACCGTAACACCATGTGGCACCTCTTTTCTCAGGGCCGTGCTTTCTTTCATTTCTCTGCCTCGCTCTCATTTCAGTCTCTGCCCGTCTCATGGGTATTTTCAACCTTCTCAGTTCTACCACGCCAGTGACAGAAGCAGGCATGACGCCACACTGTTACTTCTTTTGGACTGCCACTGCCTACGTGATGCAGAAGATCAGACAGCACATGTAGCCTGACACAGAGAAGGCCCACAGAGATGCACACTGGCATCTAAGCAGGAGTGTGTTGTGTAAGGAAGCGAGAGAAAAAAAAGACACTAGCATGTTTTCATTTCCTCAGAAACGCATCCGAAAAAAAGTCCACAAGAGGGTGAGTCATCCACAGAGGGTATTGGCCTCTCTGAGTTGCAGTGGCTAGTTTTCAATTCTATAATTTTAACTTACCAGACAAACAAAATAAAAGAAAGAAGGAATGATTGGGTAGAATGTGTATCATTCTCTCTTCGTAGGATTCTCCCTTTTCCAGCACGAATGCATGAGATTGGCTGTTGGATCTCAGGTCTTTGAGCTATGATTTGGTCATGCACAGGTGAAGTTTGTGCAAACAGGTCTGTAGGCTTCATATTCGGCTTTGTGGGATCATATGAGATCATAACAAGGGACATTTGCAAAACAGTACCAACACTTCAAATGCTAGCTTAAACTGCCTCACTGAAGAAGGAAGCAGTGTAGGAAGAGAAAGAAGGCTGGTATTCTGAATATTAAATTTGATTATAACTTGTTGATCTAATAAAAATCCTGATTGTTTCCCCAATGGCTGGTACAACTTGGAGGCTGGGATTTCAAGGTCTTACTCCATTAGGATGGGACTGAGTTTTAATTCCTGGCACCTTCATCAGAGCAGCGAGAAAAGTAATTTCAAGATATGATCATAATCCAGGGTTATCAGGAAGGAGAGGACAACAAAGTCTTAAAGGTCAGGCTGTAATAATGAAAAAAAAAGTCTGGTGGGACTGCCTTAAGGTACAGGAAAATAAAAGGCTCTGCAAAAGTAAGAGCTCACGCAGCCAAATCTTGGCTGTTTGGGACTAAACTGATGCCTTAGCAAATGGACAAGAATTGGAACCTTCTAGCTCCTGCCGTGGAAGATCTTGCACCTCTTGACCTTGGCCAGCCTGGCACGAACTGAAATGGGCTCAGAACAAAGTTCCTTCTGCATGTGTTGTTCTAGGCTTTTACGCTATTGTGTTTTCTTCAGGGCCACCTCTGTTTCTGTCTGCTCTTTATTGAGATGTCCAAGCTAGTGGCACAGGAGGAACAGAGACAAGGGGTGGGTCTGGCAGCTGCGATTCTAAAAATCTCCAATAAAGATCTGTGAAAACTCTTTTTCTGGAAATCCAGGGAAATAATGAAAAATAGCTCTGCAAGACCTTCTTCATCTTCCTCTGCTCTCTTTGTGGTTAAGAGGATATGGCTTTTTAAATGCAATCTAAAGTTGGAAAGCAGTGTCCCCATTCCTCTGTCCCCTCCAACTTAACTAAATTGAGATAAAACACAAACTACTCTACTCACACTTGTGTTTAAGAGCCAAGGACTGCCTTGAGGTTCAGACAGATTTGGCCAATGGTTTCTTTCTCAGTCCCAGCTCTGCCAGCAGCAGTCTGTGACACTGGTAAGTACCATTTCCCTGCTGTGGGAACGCACTTCTGTGCACATTTCCCTGGACTATACTCTTGTGTCATTAAAGCTAATCCTGTCCTTTGAATATGTTACTGAATCAGATTCTTCTTTTTCTCTTTATTAATCGTACAGACTGAATAAGAATGGTCAGAGGAAACCAGAGCAAGTAGAAAAGACTTTATTCAGTCTAGGAAAAAAAAAATGTTATGATCACGGATGATGGGAAAGGAGTGATTGAAGTTCTCCCTGCAAAACATCTCCTACTCTGCTCTGCTGTCATTGGGGTGTCAGGCAAGACCTGGCCATTAATGAAGGCAGGGAGACTTGAGTGTGGCAACTGTTAATTGCAGATAACTGTGGGAGTGATGATGCCAAGATTGTCACTGTAATGCCAAAAGGATGCTTAAAATTCAGACACGTAGGATTGTATTTAGAGCCTGTTCTCACCTCTCACGGTGGCTTTACGCAAATCCTGTTTATGTTATCATCACTCTTCAAAACTAGGCACACTTTGGAAGTTCCTAAATTCAGGTAGAATTTGGGGATTTTTTCCTGTCTAAACACCGATTGTCTCTGGCTGGTCCTTTTGTTTGCTGGCATCCTACCTGACACACGCAGGTGTGGAAGATCCTCCACAGCATGCCCTGATTGCTGCCCGGTGCCAAGTGGCCTTGCAGATCACATCATTCCCCTTGGCTGGGGAGGTTCAGGGGGCTGGTGGCAGAGTGAGCAGGTATGGCCAGGGAAGTGCTGCCTTGTCTGTCCTGTGCTTTGAAATATCTGTTCAGGGTTCTCCTGATTCCAAAAAGGCTCTTCTCTTGGATAGGAGTAAACTAATATTCAGAAATCCCTCTGTACCAGCTGATACCCAATGTACTGAGTTTATACTTTTCTCTTGGACTCAATGTTTTATGTATAATTTCTGCATATTTTTTGCATAACATGGAATTGCACTCTGTGGCTCTTCCCTCAAAGTGTTCGCATGAGCTACATGGGCTGGTGCGGGGCGGTAGAAGATAGTTGATAGACCAAGGGGAAGCCTGTTGTGGTGATTTCATCGGCCTCGCATTGAGTGAATCCTCTGGGGACTTGAAGGAAAACGTGAAGTAGTGCCAAGACTTGAGGTCAGAGCGGAGCTTGAGGGACAAGTCCCTGCCTGAATCAAGTCGTGGCTCCCTCAGGCTGCCCTCTGGTAAACCTGTGCATCAGTGAATACTTTAAACATTGTTCAAGAGAAGGCAATATCCCTGGAGGCATGTGTCCAGTACACACAGCGTATCCGGTGGGGGTGGATGGAAAGGTCCACAGAGCACACCGAACTCCTCCCGGAGTAACCACAGGCCTTTACAAGTGCCTTTGTTCTTGCTCAAGAAGTGAGTTGTCACTGGAGAAGGAGATTGCTAAATGTTTGTGAGGGTTAAAAGTGGAATGGAAATCAGGGCTGGACCCAGCCTCCTCTCTGCCTGAAGTGCTGGGTTGGCAGTAAGTAGATGTCAAACTTCCCTCTCAACTGCTGCATCAGGAACAAAACGTTGGGTTGTTCCCCATTAATTTAGCCAGCCAGAGCCTTAGCTTTCCACCAGGGTCACATTACGTCGGCGATCAAAGGACACTGCAAGTGTCTGGAGCCACAGCCTGCAAACCTGCTGCAAGCATACCTTCATTCTGCTCTGAGGCGGTGAGGAGCTCCCCAAAATATGCAGTCTTTTGGTGGCTGCTCATGGACAGGAAGGATCACACAAGGGCCTCATCCTGGCATAGCTCTCTGCCCTTTGGATGCAAAATGCTGTTAAAAGCCACATTTTCTCTTTCATGGGGAATTCAGAGAGTTCTGGCTTGGGGGGGGGGGGGGGGGGGGGGGGGGGGGGGGGGGGGGGGGGGGGGGG
>JAOTQQ010000003.1:16887016-17020254 GCA_026546715.1 Gallinago undulata
GAGTTCTGACTTCCCCCCCCCCCCCCCCCCTCCCTTTTTTCTTGAAAGCGAAACAAAACCTCAACATTGGATTTCTGGTGAAGAGCATCAAAAATAATAATAGAGGCCATCTAAATGCAGTCCTCATTTCAATTGCATTATCCCTAGGAAACTGTCAGAAGCAAACAATTCAAATGTATCTTTAAAATACAGAAATGTAGGCTTTGTACAAGTGTGCTCAACAGGCAATTTCTGTTTCAATTTTCCAACAGAAAAGGTAAAGATCATGTTTATGCAAAATGGTGGACTTTTAGTGAATCAACCTTGTCCTGGCCAGACAGTTGGTTTAGGTCAGACTTCAAGGAAACTGGCCTTGCCATGGGCAGCCACTGCTTCAGCATCACTGGGGCTGTCACGTTCATCTTGCAAACCTTTCTTTAGCTTCAGCTCCCTGGATTAATTCTGCACCCTTCTGCTGGTGGTAGGGGCTGATGAGAGTAAGAGTGGGACTTCCCGCTGGGTGTTGATTGCTAAAGCAAAGAGGTCCTGGGACATGTACTTTGGATTAACTCTGAGAGAGACGCAGGAGGCTGAGTAAGCAGCAGGGTAGTGGGAAATTTGGCAAGGGGTATCTGGGAGGCTTTGGGAAGATTGGGAACAGCTGGGACACCCGGCAGAGTAAAATACCCCCTAGAAGGGAAGTGTGGGTTGCTCTCAGCATCTGAGCTGAGTTGAGCTTTGATTTAGGACGAGACTGGGAAGCAAGTTGATGGGTATACAGCATAAAGCAGCAGCTGGGAGAGGAGGAGGTGGTTTGTGTGTGGCTGGGGGCTGGCGCTGCTTTCCCCAGCTCCTGGAGAGTCTGGGGCCAGGAGAGTTAGCAGCAGGAGACTCGTGGTGAGTGTGGTGTTGCTGTGCTCGCTGGCCCCAGTGTGCTAGCCTCCTGTCTGAAAAGGCACTTCCCAGTTTATCCAAAAGAGCACCAGGTTTGCTGGAAGAAGGGAGGCAATTGAAGTTGCTCAGGAGGGTTGGGGCAAGGAGGGGCTGGAGCCAGGCGGCAGCTCTGCTACGCTCTCAGGAACGTGTGAATCTGTTTGTCTGTCTGTGTTACACTTCTCTGTATGTAATTACCTCCACAAGCTAGATGCAAACTTGATTGTGTCTCAGACACTTTGCTTTGGGACAGTCATCTGCAAGGCAGTAGCACTTTGCTATTCTAGCGGGCTCCAGTTGGTGGGCAGCGCTGCCTGTGTTTCAGGGAGGGAAGGAACTGAATTTGCACAAATCCTTGGGGATGAGACAGTGTCTCAAAACCCAGAGCACAAGTACCAGTATTAGCAGTGGTGGAACTGCTGTGGTCTGTCTGCAAAGATGTTCTCTCCCCCACTGCTGCTGGGTCTGTTCCCACGTGGACCCGCTCATGTGGCTTGGGGACAGGAAAAAGAAATGATGTTTGTGACTAGCTGATGGCATGGATGTTCTGGAAGGGGATGAAGGAGAAGGCGGATGTTGATGGGGTTGCTCTGTCCTCATCACTGTAAGTTTGTGGGCTCATAAGGAAACATACAGTACTGCAAGGGGCTGGCTTGTCCATCGGTCCAGGGATTGCTGCCTTTGCCTTAACTTTGGTACAGAGTTATGGTTGGCGGAGAGCTGCTTCCTTGGTCATGCTCAGCTCCTGAAAGGGGTGTGCAAGCAAAACTCCCTGAGCTTTCTGGACTCCTCTACCTTATGCTCAGGGTGAGAGCACAGTCACTGGGAAGTAGAGGATCTGGCACCGATCGGTTCTTGCATCTGTTTGTACTTCAGATCTTCAGTGTTTGTGCTGAAGGTGTGGGGAGGTCTCCAACATTCCATACAAAGGGAAGGAGAACTAATGTTAATTAGTGCTCTTGAATGCAGGTGCTCTGAATTGCTGCTGTGTTTCCTCTTAGGAGAGCTCAGGAGCTGCAGGTGATGATGCTGAGTGTAAGGAACAGCCCTTTAACACACTGACATGCATTTCTGCTCTAACAGTGTCTCAGTGTGACATGTTTTATTCCTGTAGGGGCCTGTGGCTGCCCAGTAGAGCAGAGGCTGCTGGGGTTCTTTGTTCTGATGCATTATCCAGGAGGACCTTACCCAGGCTGGGCATCCCCCAGCAGTGGAGCTTGCCCAGGGCTGGGAGCTGCTGGAGGGCAGGGCAGAGAGGAGTGTGCCAGCCATAGTGGGCATCAGGAGCCAGCGACCTACAGGCATCTCCTGAAGGGGCAGGAAAAGGGGGATGGACTAGTATGCAATTTGAACAAACATGAAAATTTCCAGGAACTGTTCCTTGGGTTTCTTGCCCCTGCTCATTTGCTGGGCTGCCACATGTTGCAGGGTCAGAGGGATGTTAAAACTTCAAAATCACAGTGTAGTGCTTGAGGGCTGAGTTAGAGAAACGTGTGCGCACACGTGCAAGGTCAACCCCCACATATGTGGCTAAAGGACGTGAAGCAGAGAAGTTGTTGTATAACTTGAATTTCTGCACATAAGTAGATATTTCTGTGTTTGGTGTGGGGAGAAAAAAGCTCCAGTGTGAACACAAGAGTATCCAATATGGCTGATCTCAAAAGAAAATGTGAAATATAAAGTGATCTTAAGTGTCTCTAGTGATGTCTTTTGAGATAAAAAGGAAACAATATGGTACCTCTGGTGGGGAAAAAAAAAAAGGAAAAGACACTTAAAGAATGGCCCCTTAAAGTGTATGGGCCAACCTGGAAGTATTGAGATAGTGGCAAAGTACTGAGGTGCCCCCTAAAGAAACAGATGATTTGGACCCACCTCTCTTCACCCAAGTGAATCTTTCTGAAACACTGGACACCCTTATATCTGTAAATATTCAGCCCTCACAATTGGCCTTGCATGGTGCTAGAATGAAAATAGTACAGCTTTTTAACAGGTTAATCCACTTTGTGCTGGTTTCTGATGGAGAATGAAGGAATTCTTTCTAAACCTCAAAATGTCGGTCTTCATGGCTGGCCAAGAAGCTGGAGCCAAGTGAGAAATGGGGCAGCCTTCTGTTTTGTAGTGTTTTTCCCAATGCTGTAAATAGTTTTGTGGGTTTTCTGGGTTTTTTTTAAGGACCGAACTGCTCAAATTGGAATCTGGGGGACAGGTTTAGTTCAAAAGAAGTAATGGTGCCAGTGGATATATCTGCCAGGAGAAACTATTCTCCTGGTTCTTGTTTTTGAAGCAACTGTTTTGCTTTCAGTCTTCTTTGATTTGTGACTTAATCAAAGCATTGTTTCTGCTTTGGACTATGGAAGGCATCTATGTTAGCTGAGCTGCAGAAGCAGCAAATGTCACTGGGACATGGAAGGGACTAAAAGCTTGAGAAAATGCAGCCTCCTGCATTCATGGGTCCGGTTGTGTTGACTTTTTCTGCACCCTCAAATACACTTGCTATTCCTACAGCAAGTCAGCATGAGCCAAGAGGGGACTGGCATTCTCTGTAGCTGGCTTTCACAGCATCTGGACTTATGTAGCTCTGCTGGAATGTTTGAGCTTTGTGAAGGAAACCTGCTAGAAGTGAAGGGCAGTAGGAAACGGCTTATGTGAGTGGATGCTGTTGCCAGGGATTGGTGTGCTCAGCAATGTCATGAGCACTGTACTAATAGTGCAAGGTGAGATGTCCCAGGTTGGCAGGAGATGGTTTCATTGGTGAGGCTGGATAATAGTATCCTGACTGCAGAGGAATCCTGCTTGTCTGCTGGCTGTTTGTGGCCTGGGCAAGGATCAGGGTCCCGAGACCCTTCTTAGAGAGGGGTGAAGTCGGAAGTAGAGCTGGCGTGTGTTAAGGTGCCTTTATTTCCATGTAAGCTTGTTGAGAGTGTTACACCATCAAACAAAGTCATACTGAGGAGGAGAGGTTATTAAAGCACATTTCAAAAATACCTGAAAGTTAAGCGTATTTGGGTTTTAATCAACCAGATTTGTAAGACTTGATGCTGCCTCAGGCTATGGTGGAGGAACATAGCTGTCCTGTTCACCCACTGGTGTGTCAGATCCAGCTGCGCTGTGGTCCTGCCAGCCTCTTGCCATAAAGAAGTCCTCTTCTGGGTTCCACAGACCTGCACTAAGGCCAAGCTGGGGTTGTGGTGGGGGTTCTGCTGATTTATGAAGCTGATGCTGCAAGCTGAAGTGCTTTACAGTGAAAATATCAGACTAGGTTTCTCTACAATAGCAACCTGTCCTATGTAATCCTGGCTTCCTTGTTCTGGGGAGGGGACAGTACGGTTTTAGGGCTGTGTGGACTGGAGCGTGGGGACAGTGCAGCTGCAGGTCGAAACTCAGCCTCTCTGTCCTAACCCATCTGGAATTCACCTCTCGTTTTTTCCTGAAATGCACTGAGAAGAGCCCTTGTTCCCTGTGGTCCTCCCATCTTCCAGTCAAGAGTTTGAAGAGCACTCCTCAGCCTCTCCAGCAGGATGGGTGCCACTAGCCTGACCTCACTTGAAGCCACTTCATCCCTCACCAAAGCTGCCACTGCCTGTGGGGTCAACAGATTGACACCCTCTCTTGAACTTCTCTGCTCCTGGGTGGCTTTTCTCGGAAGGATTTGAGCCTGTTGCCTGAGACAAGTGCATGAACAGGTCAAACAGGCTGCTCTAACTTGGGTCAGGTATGTCCTTCTGCCTCATCTGCAAAGGACGCTGAGGGCTGGCTCACCAGCACCCAGCTCCAGCCTCTCTCCTTCCTCTACAAGGGAAGAGAATCCACATGAAGGGGGACATGCCACCATTTTCTTTTCACAAGAGACATTCAGTTCTAGTCCAGCACAGAAAACTATTACTGTGTAAGTTAAGAGCCCACAGCCCTGTTATGGGCCACGCAACAGTCCTTGTAAGTCAGCATAACCAAGGATGGAGGTGGGTAACTTGGAGAAGTCAAACTGGAGCTCAGTACAGAGCAGCATGGTCAACACTAAGGTGTTTCTGCATACTCGCATTTCTCCTGAACCTCTCCAAAGCAGATGGCAAGATGTGGTGCCCACTTGGCTAATGGTGCTGGCAGCAGCAGGGAAGGTTTTGTCTTTAAAAAGACTGTCAGGCACTTTCTGAGGATCACTATGAGTGTTTTGTTCCTCAGACAGAGATGCTAAGACTGAAGACCCAGCGTTCTGTGAAGCAAATCTTCAAGAGCTTTCCTTTCTCAGACTCAGTAAACCAAGCAGGGACAAATAAAACCACTCACTGATTCTGATTAGGGAGAGCTTTGAATTTAATTGAAATGGGAATAGCAAGTCTAATTTTCTAGCTTGTGGCATGTTTCTTCCTCAGACTCCTGAAAGTAGGACTAGGCATAGGAAAACACTAAAGTTATCTACTTCAGCATGTAAATTAATTATTCTGCTTATGGAAAAGCTGGTTCTCTCCAGCAAGTTGCTTATCCTATTTTTAAGTTGCAGGGGTGGGTTGAATGGTGCGCGGCTCTGAGTCAGGCATCAGATGTCCCCAATGAGCAGATAAGCCAACTTCTGCATGGTGAGCTGGTGTGACACAGTGCCTTGGGCCACATGGTGCCGAGGAGGTACTGGTCATGGTATATGTCATGGAGCATTTCTATGGTAGCAAAAGCAGAGTGACATACGTTAGAGCAAAGCGTATGCTTAGCCTGTGTAAACCATCTGCCGTTAACCTCAGCGATCTGATCAAACCCATCAGAAAGTGATAAAAGCTTCCCAGGCTGTGGGCGGTAGACCTGGCTCTCTTTAACCACAGGCTGGGACAAAGGCTGGCCCAAGCAACTCTGGTGGTGAAAACTGGACAGCCCTGTGTCTCTGGGCTTTGTAAGGGTCTCTTCATTGTGCAGAGTGATCTCCTTTGTACCTGGAGAGTTCTTGCTGGCTATTTTTGGTGATGAGTTCAGTCCATCTGAGCAACTTTGTCACCCTGTGTCAACTGTTTTTGTGAGATGGGCCAGCTGTCTTCTGTCCTTGGTGCCTCTGTCACAGAGGTTTTGATGCACATTGAACAAAAAGATGAAAATCCTGCTCCAAAGAGCTTTAAAGTGTATGGTCTTGTCTCCTTCTCCAAGTATCGGTGGGCTCCATCCGTGGCCTTCATCTTCCCAGGCTCCTGGTGGGTCCTGGGGCCACAACCACTTCCTGGCTGAGTAACTGGGGTGACTATTTGCTGGGTGTAACCCAGATGCCTTTCTTCCTGTGTTTTGCTGCAGTCTTGGTCTCCCATGGCAGCTTAGGTTTAAACACCTGGTGCTGAAAGTTATGGAGAAATCTGTCTCTCATCCAGACAGTCAGCTTTATCGTGTTTGCCTTAAATGTCCTTATAATGTCTTCTGTTACGAGTTCAACCCCGAGGTAATATCTTTAATTCAAATTTATTCCCAGAGAATTACTTGGTGCTGATATTTTGGTCATCAACAGTGTTTTAATTGAAAGCCTTACCAGGGAACTCAGCTATATCTTGATGGCTGTGCTCTGTCCCCATGAGCTCGGCTCAGCTCGACGCACTGCTGGCTCTCCAAGAGCTGGAACCGAGTGCTCCGCCACCACACTGATCCAAGTGCTTGTGCTTGGCAGAGGTACAGCCTGTTTCTAAAATTGTCTCCAAGATAGTTTTGCATGGGTTTGTGTCTCCCAGACGGACGAGCCGGGTGGTATTTTATATGGTGTCATTGTTTGTTTAGCTAATGAAGTAGGAAAAAACAAAGAGCTGGGATCCTTGGCTCTATGACACAGCTGTCAGCAAGCAACCCTGAGAGAACAGAGGAGCAGGGACCTAGAAGCAAGGGCACTGAACCAGGGCTCTGAGGGATGCTTTTGATTCCTGACTCAATGCAGTCATGGATGAGATGCAGCAAAGGATGCCTCAGCCCAAGAGGAGGGAGGTGCTGGGAGCTGCGCGCTTTCGCTGGTTCTCTCCCAGGGAGCAGTTGCTGTGGTGGTACGCGGAGGAGGCCAGCCTTTGTCTGCCACTGCCTGCCTGGAGCAAACGTGACCCACTTCTGCAAATGTTTCCAGGATCTTCCTTCTGAAAGAACTTGCCCAAAGAAGTGTGGTTTCCCTCCCTCATGGCTTGTTCCCTACCACGTACTTTGGGGCAGTTCCTTTAGTTGTTTTTATCTGGTGCTGGGGAGGTTAGTGAGAAGCTCCTGCCTGGAGGCACTCACTCTGCTGGAGAGCAGAAAGCACAAGGAAAACAATAAAATGTCTTCCTGCATCCCCCCTTTAGTTTGCCATTTTGACTTCAGATGCAAGCTGCCATTGTTTCCACATGGAGCAGCCACATGAAAAGCACCACTAAACAGTTCTCCGAGTTTCTCAACAAGAAACACAGCAGCTAAATATATTTAATCTGTGGGTATTGTTCATCTTGGCTTTAATTTCCTGTTCTCAAAAGGTTTAGGAATTTAAATCCATGAATCATTACTGAAGCTGTTAATGCTTGGAGCTTTTTTCAGAAATGGAGATAAAGGAACTGATATTAATACCAGCTTAGCGTGAATTCAGCCAGAACAACTCTGTGAGAAGTTCACTGCCATCTCAGAGATACCACTTGGTTTCTAACCATGACAAAAGCTGCTAAGAAGTGAGTAGGTGGATGAGATCATTCTGCCCCAGGTAAATAGGATGCTTCCATTTGGAAAAAAAAAAAAGTTCTCTCTGGCAAGTTACGAGCTGCATCATCCCCATCTGGAGACCTTTAGAGCACTGTGCTGTTCCTCTGTTTCTAAAATTGCAGGATCTGTTCAAGCAGTGACTTTTTCAGAGTGTAGTCATGAGATTTCTCTGGGGCTGGAGGTCATACACTTGCCCATATATAATAAATGATTGGAGGAAAACTTTGCTCAGTTCAGTCTAGCTGGGCTCTCAGATTCCTGCTTTTATACTTACAGGATGTAAGCATCCTCCCAAAGTCCTGACCTTAACAGGCTCCCAGATACCTCAGATGCAAAGTCTGGCCATGAGATGTGTCAGTGGAGGATGTGGTTTCCATTTCTCTGAAAATTGAACAGGATTTAGGGCAAATCAAGTCATTTATCTTCTTTCAAGAGCCTGGTTTGGTTGTAAGACCATGCCAGGCTTCTTTTGACTCCTCTGGGATTGGACCCTGAAGATCAAACCAGAAAATCCAGGAGAACTTATAGAAAGGTCCTAAGTAATGATGGTAGTCAGAAGTGAAATTAAAACTATGTGAGGAATAGTTTTTTATTTTCACTTTGTTGGGGGTTTAGTTCTGAAAAGCCGTAAAAATAGAGAATTATTCAGGTGAGGAATGACTTCTGAATATCTTCTAGTCCAATCTACTTGCAGCTGGGCAAACTGCTGTCTGGTTGATAGTGTTGATAGATGTGACTCTGCAGAAGAAGCTGCCGCCTCCTTTCTTGTTTGGTTTGTACCTTTGGGTAGCACAGAAGCTACAAAGCAGCTGCAGGAACGCATTTGGAAGGAATAAGCTTAGTCCTCCTTAGCAAGTTTGCTGTGAGGATTGTCCTTTCCAGGTGGAAGGAGAAATGGCCTAGTTTCTAGCATCTTCCTTCCTCTGGTTCCCTCAGGAAGGGGAAGGCTGTAGCGTAGAGGAGGTCATCCTGCTTCATCTTGCTCCCTGCACTGGTGGTGTACTGGAGAGATGCTGCCAATTGGAAGGTGGGATTGGTCTCTGTGTACATTCATGCTGTGACTGAGAGTTCTTGCTGTTGAACAGGAATGTGGTGGAAGGAAGGGTGGGGAGAAGGGGCACAAATCATAGCAATGTGTTGTGGCAGTTCAGCAATGTGGGGGCTTGCAAAGGTGCTGGGTATCCGGCGATGCTGCACCAAGTCACTCTGTCCTCACATTGATGGAGCTGCAGCAGTTTTGTGCCAAGTGAAAGTGGAGCCCTGTTTGGGAAGGGGAACTGCACTATTTGCTCATATACATGAAAACTTAAATGAATTCTAATGAGAAATGGAGACATTCCTACAAATACAGCTGTAATTTAAATTTCTCTCCTCCAAAACCATGTCCTTAAAATGTATTTGAGTGCTACAAAGCAAAATGCTAAGAAATGCACACCCTGAGACCCTGCAGCTTCTCGTACCAAAAATGGTGGCTGAGTCTGAATACCTGATGGCACTCCATGTGATTGCTGCTGCTCTGCTTTTACTTAACACCTGTAAGCCCATTCTGGGCAGCTTGAATTCATTCTGAACTCACACAGCAGAGCCCCATGGCATACCTACTCCCAATGAGCTGCTTATAAGGAAAAGGTCTCTGTTCCCTTTTTGCCTCTGTTCTCCATGATCAATTAGCTCGAGTCTCTGAGGCTGCAGCCCATGACCGTATCTTTTCCTTTCACAGAGCACTCTGGAGCCACTCCTGCTCCTGGAACAAGCTCTCTCAGAGCCAGAAAGCATCAGGCTCCGTCTGAGCCTCTGGGGCTGTCTCTCCATCTGTTTGTTTAATGACGCGCAGCAGCCTCATCTCTGACTTTGCACCCTCAGGACAATAATCCACTCTGATGTTCAGGCCAGCCAGCTATTCTTCCGAGACGAGACTGCGGCTGGTGCACCGTAGGTCAGAGACGGTTTAAAATTCTTTTTCGGAATTGCTTTATGGCTCAAAACGTTGCTCTGATATCTGCAGGATACACAGAAAGCTTTCACAAGTTTGCTTGTTTTCTGCTGAAGCAATGGGCAACCCTCAAAATCCAGATACAGTTGCTTGTTCTGGTGGGGAGGGCACCAGCTGAAGGTTAGGAGCCGAGGACTTTTCTCTAGCTCCGATACGCAGCCTTGCTCTCCTTTTCTCCCCTCGCTGCTGATGTAGCATGATCTGTTCAGATCCTTTGAGGTGGGACAGAGGTGTGAAAGTTTGTGGAGTTGTTGCCATTCTGTTAAAGCTGAATGCAGATTCACAATGCTGGTGGTGGCAGAAGCACTGCTTTTTAACAGCTTACGGTTTTGTGAAGCAGAGAAAGTGACTTCCTGTCACTTACAATCCAGAACCACCAGGATCAGGAGATATCTATGGCAAAATGGGACCTGTCAGGATGGTGGTGTAACTGCTCTGTATCCTGTGAACCCTGTGTGGTTAATAGAGGAAGGAGGGGAAGACAAATCCAACAAAACCAAAGAAGAACCGAAAGATGAGACCAGCTTGAGATGCACTACTTTGTAGTAGATGCTTAGAAGAATTTACACCTGAGATAGAGGGGGAAGCAGGTGAGCATGAGCAGGGCCATGGTGCCAAATGATGTCTGAAGGAAGTTGGCCCATGAAATCACTGAGTGTAAATGGAAAAGCTTTAGGAAAGAGAGACCTCAGTATTCTGCTGGTTTCAAAATCCTCCTTTGCTCGAAGTCCTTGGTTGCTGTGGCCTTTGTGTGAGAAAGTGGCATAGTTTCTCTCTATGCAGAAGCTCAGGAGTCAGAAGGGAAGATTGGCAGGGACCGTATCCTCTTGGGGATGCCCGGGTAGTACTAGTACAAGTGAATGGAGTGCTCCACCAGAGTTGTGCTCTGGGTTTAGTGCCCCATTAAATGAGGGGAAATATCCTTCTCCTTCCGGGATGGAGGGAGGAAAATATTTGGCTTTCCCATAATCCATTGCTAGCACTTTCCTTTTGATTTGGAGGTGGATTCACGTGTGATATTTCCAGCTTCTTGCTCCTCACATCGCATTTTGTAGGTAGACCAAAGAGATTGCCCACATAGTTTGGTTCTGTGCACACATCCTTGTACAAAATGAGGTCCTGTTCCGCCATGTGCGATCCAGGGCACAGTGAGCAAGGCTTTCTGAAGCAGGTGACATGACCCCAAGGTTTTTTATAAGCTCCAGGTAGTATTGGCTCACCATGGGACCAGGAGAAGATGCTTCAGGGACCTTAAAGCATAGTGAGGGGAGCTACTCTACCTGCCATGCCATTGAGAAACTCACGCCAGCCAAACATCCACCTTTGAACATCTGCAGTTGCTGGCAAAGGTGACGCCAGGCTGGATGAAATGCAAGCTCTGAATTACAGAGACAGATGGAGTGGGGTAAGAGGGAGGAACGGGTCAGTGGAGAGCAGCAGCTGATACGTGCAGGCATCCTTCTCCAGGGTGAAGGAGCGGGAGCCATTTCCTTTTCAGAGCCAGCTGTTACCCAGCGTGGTGCTGAGCACAGTGGATACCGTTCCTGCAAATTCGCCAACAGGGCATTGACAAAAGCCATAACAAAGAACAGGGCAGGCTTATCACTCACTGAGAGGCCACAGCTATGCCAAAAGAGCCGTGTATTGAAGGACTCATACATGAGCACGTGTCTGCATGCACCCACCTGGGTAAGTGAGGGATGTGTGCCCTGGGCAGGCTGCTCTGCTGGGGTCTGGTGTCTTGAGAGGCTTCGGAACAAAAGCTTCTCTTGGTTTGCTTGAGCCTGTGTTCAGTCAAGGAGCTTGATTTCAGTGAAACAAAGTCAAACCTTCCTAGAATGAGTTGTTGTTTTGAGAGTAATTTTTGAATGCTTGAGTTGATTCCATTGAGGAGGATCTGGTTTTTTGGTATTTTTATTATGGAAGTGGAAACTTAACATAGACTTGAACATGTTAAGATGCTTTGATTTAGGACATCCCTAATTGACAATGAAAGGCAGAGCTATTGAAGTCTTTCCCTGCTGTATCTTTATGAAGGGACTCAGAGCTCTGGAGAAAGCAGGACGGTGCTTGCTTGCAGTGCCTTTGGAGTGGGAAGGGCCACAGATGCGTGGGAGCCCTTCCACTTCCATCGCACAGCACCTTACGGAGTTTATCCACCAGCAGACCGTGCAATCAGCCTTTCATTCCCCTCTTTGCATCCCAGTAGTAGTGGAACAAGGCAGTTTTTCTCCATTATTAAAATCTCCCTCTGCTCTGCCTTATTCAGAGGTGTTCAGGAAATCTGGCTCTTTCTCCTCCTCTCCTCTGCTCCCCCAAAGTGCTTTTCTTTCTCCAAAAGCAGCATGTTGCTTCTTTCTCTCGCCCCAGCAGATGGATTTGGATGATTGTATGTGCTCAGGGTTATTGCTGCTACCTGCTATTTTAGCAGGAAAAGCCCCCGCATGCAGAAGAGAACAAAGCCCAAGGATTCCCGAGGTCTCCATTGATGCAGAAGGCACCTAGCAGAGTGTGAAAGAGATGACAGAAGCGCAGCAAGATCCTCCTCCATCCCTCCCCCTTCCTCGCCCTCCAATTCAAGGAGCAGGGGCTGGTTTGTGAATGAGGAGCCGAAACTCGTTCAGACGGAACAAATAACCGATAAAGGCGCACAATAGCGGCTGCTCGCAAGCCCAAGTCAGCAACGAAAAGGTAGCGGTTCTCAAGAGGGGGCTTATTTCCTGATGAGTCATTGGTGCATGACAGATGGAAGGAACTAATAAAATATTACGGACTTGCAGAGCTTTGATCTTCCTGCCTTCCCCCCCGGCTCTCTTTTTCCCAAGGGTGTGGGCCGTGTTGTCAAAATGAATAGAGTGGAAATCTCATTTGGAAAAGGCTCCCCTGGCAGCCGTGGCTTGTGGAGAGAAGGTCAGGAGCCTCAGTCCAGCACCATGCTTCGCTGTCTGCTGGATTTGAACCGTGGTGTGGTTTTGTGTTTTCATACCCTTTGAAGCACCTGTACCCCTTCCTCTTCAGGTGATGCTGGTGCATCTTTTGGCCTGTTTGCAGGTCTGCTGGAACAGGGGTGGGATGAGAATAGCCATTTTGCAACTTTGCACTTATTTTGCCGGTCCTGAACTATGTGCAAGAAAGAGTAAAATGCATTTCTGGGTCAAATGCTCTTGCTTTCTAATTTCTGTTCCAACTGCTGCAGCCCCCAGAGACCCAGCAGCCCAGAGCTGGGGGCCCTTGGCAGGCACTGGCTTTGAATTTATTTTTGTCTTACTGTGACTAATCTTTAGGGTGAATAAGTTTAAGTTTTGTCTCTGGCGTTGTGGTGCAGAGAAATTCATTCTCTTTGTCATGTTGGTAAGCGCCCCAGCCCTGGGGCTTGCATGCAAAGAGCGCAAGCATTGGCTGGGTGCAGACTCGCCTCCCTGGACAGAAGGAACTCTCCTGGAGTTCAGGTTCTCTTTCTTGCTGTTGTCTGTCAGTCTGGCTGTCACCACAAGAACAGGGTAGTGTTAGCAATTCACATCAGGCTTTATTGCACAGGATTGAGCTGTCGTTATTATTTGGGTGTGTTTTCTTCCCCTTAACAAGGGGTGTCTGTGAAATCCTTTCTTGAAAATGCTTCTTTTTTTTTTTTTTGGTTGTTACTTCACCCAGTCTGGCTCTGTTCAGGACTGCTTCTTTCCTGAGCTCCTGCCTTTGTCCTGTCATCCCCGCATGCTGCTTCTAAGCAGCTCTCCCCTGCTCTACCTCACCATGACAGTCCTGTCATGGCCACCATCTTGCATAGACAGCTGGTCCGCATCTCAGACACTGATGGATCTCCCAGGCTTTGTAGCACCAGCTTCTGCCTTGCCCCCTCCTGCAAGCTGAGATAGAAACCTGCCTCCACAGTATATCCATGACTCCCTGTTTGTTTGCTCCTCGTTTTGCTGGTTACAACCTGAGGATATGGGTGTTCTGTCCCCAGAATGATGGAGTTGGGGTGTCTCGTGCACATGGGGTGTGTGGGCTTTGACTCTCCAGATCTCCATCCTCCCTGTATTGCTGGTTGGCCTCTCTGTACTGCCTTTACTCAGGCAATGCCCCTACCCTTACTCATAGCTTCTTCTAGGAGAAAGGTTTGCATTGAAGTGATTGAGGGCACTGTCACCCCTTGCACAGGGAGGTGTTGGTGTAACTCCATGTTTTAATTCCTGGAGCAGAGCTGGGGAGTTGAGTGGTCTGCTATTCAGGGGAGAAGAAACCACCAGTTTTTATTATATTTTCTTTAGTGCTGTGTAAGAGGGTTATCTCGTTAAAGAAAGGCATAATGCTTCCAGTTTATTGGTTTTGCTGTGGTGGGGTTTTTTTGTTTGTTTATAAATGGAAATATATGTAGCTTTTCACTGAGAAGTATTGATCCAAAGCTACCTACAGAGGTAACCTGAGCCTGTCAGCAGAGTTAGGAAATGTAGGGAAATCATACAAATGTCATGGCTTTCATTAGAAGATTGTCACAGAACCTTGTGGTTCTGTGGGGCTGGAAGCAGGCAAGGACAAAGGATTTGTTTAATGTCAGGATATAACATTGCAACTCAGGACCTCCATGGGACCTTTCTTTTCCAGATATTGTATTTCACTTTTTTGTCCATGAATTCATTAGATTCCTGGGCTGATCCCATGGGCACGTAATCACAATGGCTGAGGGGGGCTCTGGATTAGGGTACAGCAGCAAAGCTGCAGATGTGCAGCCAGGGAGTCATTTCCAGCTGTGCCAGATATCTTGCTTCACTTTAGCAGAAGTCGTGGGGTTCCTGCTTGTTTTTCCTGAGAGTGGTTTTCTAACTGGTTATCCCTTGGGCTGAGCAGGGCAAGGGGAAGGGACGGACTCTGTCCCCAGGTGGGTGCAGAAGTAACTTCCCTGGTCAGGAAGAGGAGACCCTGATGGATGCAGGTGATGCTGGGCTGGGCTGGGAGATGCCTAGGGGAGTCAGGACTGGTTTGTCTTTTTGGTTTGTATTGTTTAACACTGAGAAAACCAAAAGATCATGGGTTAAAATGGTTCTTCTGTCCTTTAATAGAAAACTAGGGAGGGAGGCCTGTACAGAGTGAACACTTAAAATAATATCTTGGGGTTTTTTTCCTTAACTTGGTTTGCCAAAAACTCTTAGTAAGACTTTTTGCACTGATCTTGGACAGGAAAACATTGCAAAATACCACATTCTCCTTGGATGATAACATTGTTTCCTGCCCCACTCTAATACCAGCCATGCCGTCCTTTTGCCTCAATTCCTGGGATTGCTTTACTCAAATGTTTGCTTTCTCCACTGGGCTGGACTCTGATACTTCCTACTGGTTTTGGGTGATTGGCTGAAACCGCGCCAAGCCTAGAGGCTGCACAGCCCAAATACTCACTTGCTTGCTCCTCTGGAGCTAAATCTGTGTTCCCAGCTGATATTTCTGACAAGATCCCACCCCTTCACCTCCAGAGAGCCAGCTGGCATATGTAAATCCAACCAACTGGATTTATAATCGCCACATGGAAGTGACAAGATAAGTGCCAAAGACACGTCTTTCGGTTATCCCCCCGAGTGCATCACTGAGCTTTGGACTTCAACTCATCACAGATAACATAGTTCCTTCTGCAGACAGATTGGCTTTGATTTGCATAAATTGGCTTTGATTTCCACATATTGTTCAGAAAAACCTTGGTCTAAGAGTGGCAGCTCTGGAACTGGTTGTGTTTGGAGCAGATGTAGCTGCATGGAGACCTGTGTTAGCTGTTTGCCCTGTCCCTCAAACAGGTAGCTGATTTCTTGCCTTTATTTCCACCACAATGTTTCTTTTAGAGCTACAAGATCCAAAATCCACCAAGCAAATTGCAGTGTGCTCTATGGCAAAGGATTTTTGCATGAAAACAAAGCCTGTGGCAGACAGAGGGGTGGTGAGCCTCCCTGGGCATGTGGTTCTGACCCTGCCATCCCTGGCCATCTTCACCAGGTAGTGACATGGAACCTGAGCCTGGCTTTCCTAGTCCTGCTCACTCTGACAGAGTCTTGTCAGTGGCTTCAGGCTGAAGCATTGGACCACAAACGGAAGAAGCTGAAGGACAAGTGTAACTGTGGGTTCTGCTGCATCTTAATAGGCTGCTGCCATCTTCACAGCAGGAAGGGGTGGCTTGTCCCTCTCCTCTCCCCAGGAAGCAGTAACCCAGCATCCCATCTCAGCAAAGCAGGCAATGATAGGACAAAAAAAAAAAGTGGTCCAGCTAAAACAGTCAGCAGGACCAAAAAGTGAGCACCCATCTTCCCTGCTCCTGTGTCCCTGCAGGCAAGGGCTGGGAGAGTTTTCTCCTCGCAGGTTTCAGTCATATGGTGCACATCAGCTTGGTATGCTGTTTGCTGGCTCCTCCACTCCCGAAACATTATGCGGGGGGGGGGGGGGTTCTTGGCCACTGTGAGGTTGAATTTTCCAGACCCTGATCCCATTGGGGTTTCATTGCTTGCAACCTTTAGCATGGTGGTTTTTTGTTGTTTTGGGATTTTTTTCCTTTTTAAATCCAGGCTTCTGCAGCCTTAATTAGCTGACTGTGGACATAAGCTTGTGCGATACGTGACATTTTTGATGGGGAAATATAAGCAATAGAAGTGGTGAGTAGAGATGTTCAGGGATAGTGTTTTCGGTCTGTGGAAAATCTCATGAGTTGGTGTCTCTTTCTCTCTCTTTTTCCTGAATCTGGGTCAAACTCAAAATTTCCCCTAAAAATCCCCACCCAACAACAACCAAACAAGAACTTGCAGATCCCATCTTCACTTTAAATAAAAACCTTACCTCTATTTATACCCTTTATTTAAACAAAGGTTTTTATAAATACCCCAAAGTATTCCTGATGACTCATTACTTCAAAAATGTCAGAATAGGCATTTCAAAACCCTTTTTTTTTCCATTCAATGTTTAATAAAAGTGTTCTAGTGTGTTTGCTGAATTATGGTTTTGTTTAAAATTGGAGATTTATTTCCATATCTGTCTTTGATGGCACAGCAGGTTCTGGGGACAGTTCAGCATGGGGTCTCCCAGCAGCCTGTCACCTGGCTGGTGGGCAGCCCTGACGTGCCTGAAGGTAGACCAGGTTCCTGTGTCCATTTAGAGATGGACTTTCTGCTGCTTGGTAACTCAGTGAACACAGCCTGGTGCAACACTAAACAGGTAGAGGAGCAACCATTGTAACCGTACAGGATTATGTGTGTAGCTGTGGGGCTTGTGTTACCATGCAGAAGGCCACCCAAGAAAAGATGGAAGAAGAGAACTGAAAGCTTTGTCCACAGCCCAGACCTTGGTCTGAGCTCAGAGGAGTAATTGAGTGAACTGAGAAAAGATCCAGAGCTTCACTGACCTCCTCCCATCTCTGGCTGAGCCCATGCAGGGGATGTCATTTGCTCCTGCTGTCTCTCTCCAGGGACTTTGTTGTTTCTTTGCTGTTCCTTGGTTGGGCGTAGCACCAAAATGCTGTCTTGGAGCAAAAAGAGCAAAGACTAAGCTGTGGTCTGAAGTGACCAGCACAGAAAGGATGAGGGATGTTTCTGTAGCTACTCAAAAATAACAGCAGATGTTCCCAGCAGCAAGAAGCTCATCTACCCTGCATGGGAGCGATGTTTGGTACAACCTTGGCCCTGTGTTGGTTGTATCTCCTGCCAGTAATTTACCCAAAGAAATTGAGGTAATTTCTTGTGAAGCTTGAGGTGAAGCTTGTGAGAAATGCCAGTAGATTTGGGTCTAAAATGATAAATATTAGAGAGGTGACTTGTGTGGACGGATGTTCATCCTGGGTTGTGCAGCATAGTCATGTTTGCCACCTTGAAGTTTGAGATGCCCAACCCAAGCTTAGTGTGACTTATCCAAATCCCTGCTGGGAAGAGAAACTGTGTCCCTTGCTGCATTGTAAGTGGGGAATGGTTTGGTGCTGTGTCCTGTTGCCAGGACCTGGTGGCTATGGCCTGGCAGGAACATGGGGAGCAGGCCCAGGACAGATGTGGTGCCCCAGAAATATTCACTTTTCCCACTATGACTGAAACTAAAGTTGTCTTAGTCATGCAACGGTAAGCCCAACAGGGGACTGTGCCCAGGGTTGCTTTTACTTCTCATCTAGTCTTTCCTGGTGTTCTTTTTCTTGTGCTTCAGCCCCTTCTCAAGGCTGGGAGAAGCAGGCACCCCTGAGGCCAAGTGTCCTGGAGAGTCACAGGCACACATCAGTTTCAAGCCTCTTCCAGCCTGGCTTCGTTTGCTGAGTTCTTGCCAAGGTTTGCAGACCCATGATAGTGAAAGCCAGCTTCTGGTTTGCGGGTAGAGCCCTCACCATACGTGCTGAGATTCATTTGCAGCATATGCGGTGAATCACTCTGGCATGTGAGATGGTCTGGGAACAGTTTCCCAAAAGATGAAGTGAGACCTTTATTATGAGGAAACCCAGGCCTATGGGTTCCCATTCCTGAGGTCAAACAGAAGGTGCAAAGTGAGCAGTCTCCGTCACCTGCCTAGAGCCACAGGGAGGGTATTGCCTAACAGACAGGTTTCTTCACTGCTTCCTCATCCCCTTTTCAGTCACTCTTTCCTTTCTTGCCTTGGAGGCAAGCCCTTCACAGCAGAGGCTTTCGGGGTGGTTCCACAAGAACTGGGGAGGACAGCATGCTGATGTGTGCATGGCTGGTCTTGCTTCAGAGCGAGGAGGCAGCCACCCTCAGAGACTAGGGTGCCTGGGAGATGTGTGATAGCCAGCTGAAAAGGGAGAAACTGATCCCAGTTGATTTACAGCAAGTAGGATGCTTTGCCCTTTGAGCTTTATGTGTGTCTGTATATATATTTTTTAGATATCTAGATATTCAGTTGGGTGGAGCAGTTATATCACGTTTTTTCTATTATTCCACATAAAGAATAGGTGGGTTCTATAGGTAGTTGTTTCCTAATATCTAAGAATCCATGAGTGAAGGCGCAATGTACTGACATTTATACCTACCTCTTCCAGAGCAGATCACCAGAGTAGTTTCAGGGTGGTTGAACCATCATGGACCAAAATAATTTTGAGCCTGTGTGAGGTATCTGTAGAAAGCTATTTTCTACAATCAACTACTGTATCCTATATTTTTGGTTGAGTGTTCAGGAGCCTGTTATGTGATGTTGGTCCCTCTCATCTTTTAATCACAGCCATACAACAAAAAAGAACAAAATTATACTTGTTTCAGAATAATTGACTGTGATTACATAGCTGCTTGGTCTCGGTGGAAGGTAACTGTCAGGATGTGTGAGAGAAGTGCCAAGTCTCCATCCCTTCCTTAAAGAAATGTCCGGTTGAGGTGTTTATTTATATCAGTGCCCATACTAGGATCTGGTCCATCCCCAAATGGGGTCACTAGAAGCTCTGAAAACTGTCAGTGCTATTACTGGGAGATGCTGCTGCATATATAAAGAAGTCTCTGTTCTCAACCCCCCTCCCAACAAAGAAGGGATGAGCTGTATTTGCCACAGGAGCTGCTGTGAGAGTGGATTAGTTAAATATTTCCAAACACTGTTGAAACATTATAGCATTAAACTAATCTTTATACCACTCAGTAAATAGCTGTTATTTCTTTATGGCAGGATGCATATATGGGCTGTTATGGTGATGCAGCCAAAGGGGCTTTTGATGCTTTATTCCCATTAGAAACTGGACACACACATATCCTGGGTGCTTTTGAAATGTCTGCAGTCAAACCATTAGCAGCAGGAGGGGAGATGGGACTGATAATATGAAATGCAGTTTCTGCCCCCATTACCCAGAGAAGTTTGGTGAGAGGGAGCAAAGTGAGGTTACATGGGGGAGTAGAAGTGTCGTGCCATCTAGTCGGGAGGTGCAGGGGTTCCAGCTTTGTTCACCATCTCCTGCTCTATTTCAGTCACACCTTGGTAGACAGAGTTGCGAGGGTGAGTTTCAGATGTTGCAATCAAACCAATGTCATCCTCCTGGCAGGAGCCAACTCTTACATCCTTTCCCTACTTTCTGCTTTGTCTTTCTCCCTCCTCCCTGGCACGAGTCCTGGTGCTTGGCAGACCTTGTGCTGGGAAGATGCACCTTGATCAGCTGTCAGAAGCAGGTTTGATGTATTTAGGGAGTTGGGAGGGTGAATGGGTTCAGTGCGGGGTCTGCTGAGTGCCAGGGCAAAGAGGACAAACAGAGGTGCATGAGCGAGGGGAACAGCTCTTTAGGTACCAATGATCCATTAGACTGGTTCAATCTGTATATCTGTAACTTACATTAAAATGAAAGATTTTTGATCTGCATACAGGTTTGCACTTGAGGAAAACCATGGTTTTAGGACAGCCATTGCTGAAAAAGTGCAAAACGAAAAGTTGATTCATTTGAGAGGTGGGTTGGTGCAAATTGCATGAAGTTTAACCAAGCCAAATGCAGGGTCCTGCACCTGGGACATGGCAATCCCAGGCACAAATACAGGTTGGGTGGAGAATGGCTGGAAAGCAGCCATCAGGAGAAGGACTTGGGGGTGTTGGTGGATGAGAAGCTTAACATGAGCCAGCAATGTGCATTGACAGCCCAGAGAGCCAACCGCATCCTGGGCTGCATCAAGAGAAATGTGGCCAGCAGGTCACGGGAGGTGATTCTGCTCCTCTACTCTCATGAGACCCCACCTGGAGTACTGTGTCCAGCTTTGGAGTCCTTAACACAGGAGGGACATGGATTTGTTGGAACGAGTCCAGCGGAGGGCCACGAAGATGATCAGAGGGATGGAACACCTCCCCTTTAAGGACAGGCTGGGGGTTGTTCAGCCTGGAGAAGAGAAGGCTCCAGGGAGACCTTATAACAGCCTTTCGATATCTGAAAGGAGCCTACAGAAGAGCCGGAGAAGGACTCTTTGTCAGGAAGTGCAGTGATAGGACAAGGGGCAACAGTTTTAAATTGGAAGAGGGGAGATTTAGATTAGATACTAGAAAGAAATTCTTTACAGTGAGGGTGGTGAGGCACTGGAACAGGTTGCCCAGGTAAGTTGTGGATGCCCCATCCGTGGAAGTGTTCAAGGCCAGGCTGGATGGGGCTTTGAGCAACCTGGTCTGGTGGGAGGTGTCCCTGCCTATGGTAGGGGGGTTGGAACTCGATGATGATCTCTAAGGTCCTTTCCAACCCAAACCATTCTATGATTTATTTCCAGCATCTTTGGGGCCACTCCTCCAGAGAAAAAGCTTCTGGATAAGGCAAAAAGTTTTCCCTTTGGATTTTGGAAGAAATTCAGTTCCTTGCTGAGCTCGTGATGCAAGCAAGCAGCAGAGGAGTTGTTTTGAAGAGATCAAAACCACATGAGAAGCTGGGACCTGGGAAAGAAGAGGAGAGGTGGTAATGCATGTTTTTGCAGCTCTGCCTAGGCAGTGCTGGTACAGAGCTGCCTGAGGAACACAGCCCCACAGCTAAGTGTTCATTGGCTTTAACTCTGATCATGTTCTCTATCGATCCTGCATTCCTTTTGATTATGGCAGTTTGCTGTTTCTGCTCACATGCAGGGTGCTGGATGCTGGCAGGGCACCTGGTAGAGCTGCCTGAACAGTTGGGAGCAGAGGGTAATCCCTGATGTTGCTGGGAGGCTGGAAGAGTAGAAAAAGGAAAGGGAAGCTTGATGATGAGGTCAGAGCTGTTTACTTAAGCCAATCCATTGGCATAATGCTGGGAGTCCACAGTTCAGTAAAAGGTTCCCAAGGTGATAAGAACTGAAAGCTCCAAGAATAACTATTAAGCATGAAAGGTGCTATTTCATAGTGTTGTGATTTGCTTATATTTGCCACTTAAAATGCGTACACATATACACAGCTGGGACATCTCTAACTCCCCTGGATAGGAGCCTGGAGAAGCTCTAGTTCTTTTGTACGTGGGGTGAAGTCCACGGTCCCCTCATAGCACCCAAAGTTTGTCCTGCAGGGTCTTGTCTGTCCCTTTGGGAATAGGCCCTCTTGCCTGTTCAGGACATGATAGAGCACTTGGCTGGCCCAAGACAGGGAGAAAACCCTTCTGAAGCTGAACTCAAAGAATTTGTCAATAAGCTCCCACCTGCCTTGGAGAGCAGATTAGAAGCATTTGCAGAGTACCCTAATTATCCCCTTTCCTTGCCAAATACTCTGTGATTTTCAGCTCAACACAGGTTTGTCATGGCAGACTCAGAGTCTGCCTGTGATGACCCTGCTGCACATGAGTAGATGCTAAGGACACAGTTACATTCTTGCTCCCCACAATGGATATCTGCATGAATCCAATTTGCTTAGGTACTGAGATTAAAGGTAGTGAATTAAGTGGGAGGAGGTGCAGGGACTTTGAGGGAGGCCTGTGTTTTTCCCTGATGTTTTCCCTGATGGCTGCACAGGCCGGAGACGAGAAGGCTGTGATTTGGGTTGAGGCCATTTCGCTTGGGCATCTCTACATCAGAGGGAACCAGTGTTGTGTTCAGACTTAGAATCATAGAATCATTTTGGTTGGAAAAGATCCTTCATTAGTTTTGATGGAAAGAAGGCAGGCAAGGCACTCTTTTGAGCCCCTTTTCTAAACTGAACCAAGACACTGTCTTGGAAACTGTGACCCTGAGACTGCTATTCTCTTCTGCCCCAGAAGAAAGAGGCTTTCTGTTTCTGTAGTAAGATGCTCGTTTCCTGCATGGGCTCAAGTAACACAAAACCCCACACCATCAGAGTGCAGGAGCTGTCCTGCTTTTTTCTCAAGTATAAGCTTTTTTTTTTCCTGGATTTTTTTTTCCTTTCCCTACCTTCTTTCCTCTAACTATAAATCCTTCTAAAATATATCAAATATCTCCCTGAATGGCACACTTCTGAGCATGATTCTTACATTTCTTGTGCACAGGATTTTCTTCCAGGCTTTGTGAAGTCCTCTTTGTTAGAATGAAATGCAGAAGAGCCAGATGGTTTGGCTGGAGTCCAGTTACCTAAGAAACGTAGCACCAGGACTGTATCAGAAGCTATTTCCTCTAAAGATCATGCTCAGTCTGCTTTGTTCTAATAACCAGCTTAGAGTCAAGATCGAGCTGTCAATACCTATTTTTTTCCTCCATAATTAATCTACAAGGTTCAGCCTGGAATCAATATAAATGACCTCATGGCTTTTTTTTTTTCATTCCTCATATAATGTTTCTCCACATGATTCCTCCTTCAGAGGTGTGTTGAATCATGCATGCTTTTTTCCCCCAGTAAAGCTGTAGTGGAAATTTTTATGGTCTCTTGCTCTCTCTGGTCCAAAGCATCTGGGTTGTCTGTACACGTGGGGAAGCTGGAGGAGTGCTGACACCTCCCTGGTCGATAGTGGCTTCAGAGCTTCTACAGTTGTTCTGCTCTTGGGAATGGATGGATGTATGGGGGTGAGGTGTGCACTGCTTAGGTGTTTGCCTGTATATTTGCAGTGTGATGACGTGCAGAAGTTTCTATAAATATGATGTTTGCGACATGAAGCTGGGGACCATGCGGTAGGTTTATTTCCCAAAAAGGACTAAAACTCAAAACAGTTGCTGGGTCCCTGCCGTGAAGGGATGTGGGTGTATTCAGTCATTCAGTGCGTGTGAAGTGGGTTGGGCAGATCTCTCCAAGGCCATTCTGCTCTGAAAGATGACACCGGGCACTCCACTGCAAGCAACAGGTTCTTCTCCTGTGAAAACCTGCTGCTTTCATTTTATCCCTGGCATGGTTGAAGTAAAGTTAAATTTCTTTCATTTTATCCCTAGCATGGTTGAGGTAAAGTTAAATTTTCAATCTCAATTCAGACTTGAATCAAGATCTGATTTTCTTCAGCAGAAAATCTAAGGGAACATTTGGGTTTATTCAGTGGAGATGTTCCTGCTTTTCATGTTCTTTGTCTTTCAGATTGAAGTGTTCTGTTTAGAACCAGTTTGTTTTTTGTTTTTTTTTATTTTGAAAATGTTCACTTAAAATTGATTATAAAATGGGAAAAAAAAATAATAAAGCAATATTGGGACATCCATTCTCATCTCAGGGGGAGGAGGATGGCAAAGGGACAAAGAAACACATGATTGTCATCTTATGTGACAGGCAGAAATTTATCCAAGAGACGGTACCTGTCAGGATCCTTCTGACATGGAGGATATGATTTAGCAACAGCTTAGTATCATGCTCCAAACTGAGTGCTCTGGTATATCCATTGGTTTTTTTAAGGTTTTTTGGTAGTGAGATAAGAGCTGATTTTTCTTTCTGAACAAAGCTCTGATTGTGAGCTGTAAAACTGGGTAGAAATCTGGCCCCTTGACTCCTGTAGTATGACCTGGTCGTTGGCAGAGCCTTAACTCCAAGGCACTTTACTCTCTTCAGAGTTTGTATGTCACCAAGCTTTTTTTTTTTTCTTTTCTGCCTATGATTGCTCTTGCACAATCGCTTCACTAGAGTAGCATATCAAAATAATTGAGTGAAACTGGACACTCCCTCTGCAGATGTAAAATTTATTGTCCACTCGTGCCTTTGCGCTGAAGTTAGGATCTTGGATTTTAAAAACCCTCCTTCTCCTGGCTATGTGGGAGTTTCCCCTAAAGATGTGGAATGTTTACTGCATACCAACGGCAAGACATTATGCAGACACGAGGCTCACAACACCTACAATTTCTAAACCGCATGTGGCCTGTGTGGATTTCCTTGTGCCGAATTCACATGGAAACACAAACACATGTGGCATTTTTGTTGCTTTTCTAGGAAATCACTGAGCACAGCCCTGCTAAATAATACTTCCTACTGTTAGATCCACTGCGTGTGGGGGAAGGTACTGCCTTTGTGTCCCAGGCTGATGGAGCCACATGCCAAGGCTCATGAGTCATTCACTCCGAGTGTCTGGCTTTCCAGGAAGGCAAATCCCTATTTTAGAACCTATGAGGGACTGAAGAGCACTGTGGGGAAATAATAAAGGAAAGGTCATCGAATGTTATCAGAACTGGAGGTTTCCAATGGGGATCATGCCAGGAAATGCATGATTAGAAATAGGAGAAACTGTGTTATGTCAAGGCAGCTGGAATAAAGCCAGCAGGATATGAAGTGCCTTCAGCCTGCTATAAGGGAGGGTGAAATGAGCTGGCAAGGCGTGAGGAGAGGGGAGGTTGGGGAAAAATGTGAGAAATTAATAGCTAGTGTCTTGCTATGTGTGTTTGATAGCACTGTACAGCTATCAGCTGTTCCGTCATCACTTGGGTGAAGGGGCAGGAAGGGGCTTGACTCGGTTGCTGCCAGGTGAATATCAGGGTGTGTTGATGTTCCCCAGAGCTTCCTGATCCACAGTCGGGATCTCTCAGGATGGCACCCAACAAGGTGATGCTTGCACGGTCCTTGAGGGAGAGGTGTGCAAGAGGAGGACAGTAGTGACCTGAGAGATTGTTGGTGCAGGGAGATGTTCTCTCTGTGTGAATGCCATCACCCTTCTGCCTTTCTGATGAGAGAAATGTCTTCTCTTTCCTTCTTACAATCAATATGGCTGAAAACATGTCAGTTCTCTGGGAAAGCAAAAGTCCTTTGATTTCCTTCGTGCATATAGCAAGAATGCTTCACCTCAGTGTCCTACCCAAAATGTGATAAATCCTCTGTTGTTTCGTCTAATTACTTGCATAATTGTTTCTTTGGATATATTGAGCGAAATACATGTGTGCTACCAGCAGCTGCAGGACTCCACCCCAGGGATGGCTCCATTTCAGTGGTGAAATCACACTGGAATGTGCTTCTCATCTAAACGTTAACCCCACTTAACATGGGAAAAAAAAAAAACAAAACACTCCAAGTTTCTCCTGTTTGAGAACAATTTACTAGCCTGCTTTTTTGTAACAGAGGGACTTAAGTGTTCTGTTTATGTCCCTTTTGACCCATCTCAACTGTTTGACAGAGAGCTAGAAGGCATAGCCACGTTATGTTCGTATTAGTTTTGAGGACAAGATATTGAAGTGGAAGAAAGAGAGACAATTTACTTCTCAAAAGTCTACTTCTGAAAAGCTTACTGAAGACATACACGTCGTATGATTGACCTCTTGGTCATGCAATCAGTCTAGTGGCTTTCATGGCCTTTCCCATGGCCTTTGCAACTTCGGCTGAGTTCTTTCAGTTGGGTCTCCTTTCTCTTGTGTGCCCTTAGCCTCCTTTGCTTAATGTTCACTTTTAGCCCTAGTATCATGCCTCATATAACTGACCGCTATTGTTGCATGCATGGAGACACTTCCTCACAAGAAACCTAAAAAGCCTTTCCCACAGAGTTGGTACCTACAGCAGAATTGCAAGCATCACCCTTAGTGACTTCAATGTGTTAACGACTTTTACTGCAAGATTTCGGTAATATTTTCTTATTGTGACACTGGCTATGACTAAGCAGTTGGCCCACGGTTTGTGATACCCCTAAAAAACTCCTGGCAAGGAGCTGCATCCCTCTAAGTCCTCTGGGGAATGAATGAAATGTGAGCAGATGCATCTCAGGGCTTGGTCACTCCCATGTGTGGTAACACAGGCTGTTTGGGCATAAGTATTTCACTGGTAGAAGTGGTATGAGTTACCAGGTGGGATTGCTTCATGGTTATATCACCAGGGAAGAATTTGAGAGATTATTCCCAAGAGGCCCACTAATTGTTTCAGCCCAGATTGTCACCTCTCCTGTGGTTACCTTCTGCACTCTATTCCCATTGCTACTAAAAGCAGCGAAAACTCTGAATTTCTGGATTGGCACGTTACTGGTTTTAAAAAGTAAATGAAGAGTCTTTCAGTAAGTGGATCGGTTTCTCCACCTGGTTTGGCTTCAGCTGCATTTTCCATCACCTGCAGCAGTGACAAAGTACTGACACTGCTAATGGCTCTGGGGCAATATCAGGATAAATTAAGTCCTTTCCAGTGGAAGACTTTAGAAATGATTGTTGCTTTTTTTGCTCATGGTATTTGGATCTTTTTCTGGCACTATTATTTTTGAAACACTGGCTGTTAGGCATGTTAATAAAACTTTCAATCAGCATTTACATCAGATTCGAAAAGGGCTTGAGTCAAAGTTAAGGGACACCAAGCTTCTTGGTATGGCCACAAGCAGTTGATAGTATCCAAAAAGATATAAGGAATGTTGGAGATTGTACCAAGTTTTCACTGTTCTTAGAAGAAAGAAAAACAGGAAGACCCTAAGAACGATATGAAGGGAGAAGCAAAAAAAAAACCAAAAACTGAAATGGGGGCTTGAATTGGTAGCATAAATTTTTCCAGTGAGCTGTTAACTTACTTATTAACAAACTAGACTTGAGTCCTAACAGGTTACATAGCTTAACTAAAACACTGTGGAAATCAGATACTTCAACACTGGAAAGCCAATGTCTTATTAAAATGCACCATCTGATTAGGTGACAGCTACAATTTATTCTCAGAGAAATCCATTTAATTAGTTGGAAGGAGTCAGGTTGTTTGATCTTCCGAGAAAGAGACACTTCCAAGAGCTGATAAATAGGAATTCAGGAGAGGGATTTTGCGAGGTGTTCACAATGCATCTGTTCCCTTAAACTTGTAAAAGTTCATTACAGCATTCAGTTCTCTCGCAAGTCTTTGAATGTAATGAACACTCATACCAGCAAGTGCTTTGGGTTCATATTTCATCTGCAGTTAGCCCGTTTTTCCTATCCAGCTCCTTTGGTTGCCATAGAACTCAGAAAGATGACCCAAAATCAGTTCAAAAGTACCACAGCTCAGTGGGGAAGCTGCACATCAGCTCCTGTCCACAGCAAGCTGGTAACACTGTGGTCACGGACTCCACGCGGTGTGATTTCAGGGAAGGGAGGGTTCCCTCTAATGATGCTGGTGGTTTTGGAAATCCATTTTCACAGCTGAAGCTGGTGTTTGGTTCCTGTGGAGATGGACAATTTGGCACTTTTACAAAATCCCCCTCCTTTCTGCACCCAGCTCTGCTCTTTGTGTATTGCCAGAGCAGCCAGCACTAGTTTTACAGTGCCAGCTGTGTTCTGCGTTGTATGAAAACGGGTTTGATCCGCAGGAGGAGACTGTCAGCCTAAAGAGTGTGTGCAATTTCCACATATGCATCCATGTACAGATGTGGCACAAATCCTGATTTCAAGAAGCCTGGGGCAAGGGTCATACTTAGAACTTTTTTTGTCATTTTTAAGCTACTGCCTTTAAAACACCTCTCCTGCCCTCTCTCACAGTGCTTTAATGAGTATAATGCAGAAATACCTCTACTCCTTTAACTTGCATTATTAGAACTTTGATCCAGATTCAGTGTTTTATTTTTTAATTCATTTGAAGGTGGTAAAATCTCCCACTATCTGTTTCGTGGGCACAGGATAATAGATTTTATTGTCACTGTGTCATAACAAACCCACCAGTATGGAGTATCTACAACATTGCTATATGCAGAAGCTGTTGTGTGAATGGGCAGAGTTTGAGAGGATTTTGGGGTAGATAGTGCCCTCCCAGTCAGCCTGTCACCAAGTGATTTGAAATGACCCCACTTTCCTTTTCTGTACAAAGCTGTAGCCCTTTGCCTACCTCTTCCCCATGTTAGATATTCTGCCTTTCATTGGAAAGTAGTTCCATGAGGATTTCTAGGAGGAAGGAGGGGACAGCTAATAACAGCATTAAACCTGACCTTCTGTGTGCGCCTGAGTCTGCTTTCCCCAAAGTGGTGCATAAATTAACATTCTGGCAATAATACTGAGCCTGTTTAATTTTCTGTTTGACTAGAGACATTGAGAAAATGTCATGATACTTGATTTCATCTTTGTCTATTTTTTGCTTCTGCTGAATGAAGCTTATTGGACTCTCGAGACCCAAGTGCACACAGCGCGTCTGGGAGCACATAAAGGGGCACTGTCCCTCAGGCATGTGCTCCTCAGCCACGCAGGAAGTATTGGGTTTTATATTTGAAGCCTGGCAGAGGTTTCTTAATGGCTGCTAATCCACTGGTTTCTTTGACTACATCCTGTGCCAGACCCAATCCGACCTCAGAAGTCTTGGGGTTTGTGCTTGCTTCGCATAAGCATTCAAAAACGTGTAGGAGCAGCAGGCTCCCTACCAGACTGAGTGTGTGAGAGTGTGATGGGTTGAAGGAGTGGCTACAATAGCTAAATTTTCCTTGCTGAAATAGTGAAAAGGTGAATGTACTTTCAGGTATTTGAAGGGATGAGCCACTTTGACGGAAGAGGAGCTCTCACCCAAAGGGGCTTTAGCATAAGAGGCAGCAGAGGAAGTTAGGAAAAGTTCAAGGGTGGGCTGAGTGGTTCTGCTGCTGGCGGTTGTTGTAGCTTCACTGAAAGCTGTGGGAATTCATGCCAGATGAAGACATGGCCTTGAGCATTGTTGATACAAGGAATGGTTTCCCAGGAAAAAGGATGAATAACCTGTAGAGATGGCCTGACACATTGCTGTGGTAATAAATCCTAAAAATAAAAAGTTTGGGAATGAAATGAACCCTTTGTTCACAATCATCCTTCCCTTTCCTCAAGGCTGTGGAAGAGTACTCTTTTCCCAAGTTCAGTGCTGTTCCAATGGCTGCAATCCCATAGAAAACCTGTCCCAATGAGGCATTTTTCCTTTAGTTCTCCATGCAGTCTCGGAACTATTCTCTCTATGCTCACTTTATCTGTTCCCTTTCACTGTGACTTCAGCTAGTCTCACTTGTCTGTATTCATTTTTATTTTTTTTCCCAAGCACTGGAATAAGAAACGAAAGAGGTTTTGTCAGTGTTTTCTTCCTGAAGAGCTGGGGGGGGCTGCCTGTGTGTATTGTAGGGCTGGCAAGCACCCTTGCACGGGGGCTGGCGTGCAGAAGGACGGGCAAACCACATGGCTGCAGCCCCATGTTTAACTAAGGCCATGATCCTTCAGTGATAGAGCAGTAGCGCTGAAGGCAGCGTGATTAACCACCACCCATGTGAGGAGCACACACACAGAAGCACCGTTGAGCATAAGAAGTTATATATTCCCCACCTACTGCTCCTTGCTGAGGGATCCCAGGCACAACGGCCAAACCCTGCTTGCTAATCTGCCCCAAAGGGAAATTGTGTTAGTTCCAAAGAAATGGGCCTTGCGAAGAGAAATGAGATGGGGTGGGGAGAGGAAGAAGAAGATGGAGGCAGTGGAGAAAGGCGATCTGAGAATGATTATGGAATTTGGCAGAGAAAGGGGAAGTTTCTAACAAAAAGCCTTCAATGAGGCGCTTCTGGAGGAGCGCATTGGTGTTTTCAGGGCACCCCTGAGCCACCTCACCAGGTGAGGATATCACCTGGTATCACTGTGTTGGCAAGGGGCTGGTTGATAATTCCTAGGGACAAATATTGCAGATCTGTTCAGGACCTGTGGAGTAACCTGAAGGAGAAATACGGGACAGCCCGTGGTGGTATAGACTGGGTAACCATAAGTGTGTCATTGTAAGCGCATATTCAGAGGGGACAGACAAGCAGGGCAGAGGAGCAGCTTACCTGAAAGCATTTCAGAAAGGCCTTTGCATCCTTTCTGGCCTTGCTTCAGGAGGAGCTCCATGTCCCGTGCTGGGGAACCTGCAGGTGGGTGCTGTGGGGACAGTCAGCTGCTGGAAAACACACGTCCTGTGTTGCATTACCAATGGCTGGGAGAGGGCTTGAGAAGTTCACGAAGTTCAGCTTGTCAGAGACCAAATGTAGAGGTGACCATGCCAGCACAGAATTTTCACTCCTGTAAAATTCAAACAGTTGGATTTTTTGCAGGATATTTATTCATCTTAGCTGAAGTTGTTGGACCTAAACTTAAAAAGCATGTATGGAAGACTCTGGTGCGTGTTAAATGTGATAAATACAAGATCCTTTGTTATAATAAATCAATCAATCAAGACTGCTGTGGTAGAAATCCCCCACCCACTGCTGTGGTGAGTCACTGGTAGCCCATGGCCCCCAGGCAAGAGCCCTCTGTGATCCTGGGCCTTTCGGCCGCCTCAGGTTCTCAATGTAATTTTTCATAGATTGTGCACATCTCGGGGCTTAATCTCAACACAGAAGCAGAATCAGAGATCACTAATGTTTTAGTAAGAGCTGCCAAAGAGGAAAAACAGTTGTGAGCTTTTTGTGTAAATGTCAGAAGCTGTTTTCAGCTCCTGTACCTCAGTGCTGTGCTGCTGTGGCTGCTGGCCAACAAGTGCCTGTAGGTGCCTCCACCCTTGCTGGGGAAGGCCTCGTTAGCATCGTCATCTTCAGTCAGTCTGCAGCCACCAAGAAGCCTTGGTAGTCAAGACCTCTGAGTCTCTGAGGAGGAGCTGGCTGAAAGGCACTGTGTATTAGAGGCACAATGGCCGACTGCAGGCCCTAAAACCTGTTCCCAAAGATTCATTCCACAAAGATTGACTTCGTTGTCCTGGAGAAATGGGGTATGGCCTTGTCTTGTCGGCACGTTACTCTGCCATTGTCAAACATGATAACTTGCCTGGCCTTTGTTTGGAGGTTTGTTAAAACTGTAGGACAGGTTAGATGCATGTTTTTGACCACGGTTTTGAAGTCAAATGCCTGTAATAATGTGTACAAAATATATTGTTCTGCCGCAATGTGAAACTTGCTGAAGGCTTAAAAGCAAAGTCTGTGACCGCTCTTCCAGGGACTGTAAATTGGAATACTTGAGATTACTGGGGCCTTCAAAAAGGTGTTTTTAGTAGCCGGTCTTCCTTTTGGCATTTTATTAGCACATCTGGGCCTGGACTCTTCCTCATACTGCTTCGTTCCTGCCAAGGAAACACAGACTGGGGTTTGGGGGGTGGAGGTCCCCATCTGTCTGTCTCTCTGCAACCTGCGTGCCCCTTAGCAGCCCCTGCTCATCAGCAGTTGTGTTTTTAGACTCTGGCTGACAGTGGCCATCCAGGCTGGGCAGGACAGGCAGGGAAAGGTAGCCCTGCTCCAAGGGGCTTGCACTCTTACCCAGTAAGATGACCGGCAAGACATGAATTTTTTACTTTTCTCTTCAACAGAAATGCTCATTGTGTGGCTGGCTGGGAGTGCACAGGAACAGCGGCGCAACTGGTGGAAGGGAACCCAAATCTCTCAAGGACCAGACCATCAGCTCCTCCAAGGATCAACGTTTCTGCTGTGGTGGCTGCACAATGTTCAACTGCCTTGTTCCTGAAGTGGGGCCAGTGCTTGCTGCAACTGATGGAGAAAACATCAGCATTTTGGAGGTGAGTTGCTCAAGCAAACTTTTCTTCTCAGTGTTTCCTTCTAAGTAACTCTGGAAATGTGGGACGTCTGGTCTGCGAGATTTGAATTTCAGCTTTAAAAGATTGTTTGAAATAGCCTATTTTTCTTACAAATTAACTGTGAAACTATTATTACAATTAAACACTGTATGGCTTTGAGGGGTTATTAAGAATTACCTGCTACCACAAATAACATCCAGAAAATGAGTGAAACTCTGGTGTTTTCCATATTTCTGTGTGCCAAGTCAGTGGCAGAATCAAGCTGTTAGTTAAACCTTGTTGACCTCAGGAAAAGAATGTGAAAGCAACTTGATAATTTTTTTTTTTGATGGGTTTCTATTTTATCTGAATTGAGCCTTGCTGAGCTTTGCACTGTTGCTGGTGCAGCAGAATCAATAGCAGGTGGCCTCTGCATGTAGACAGGTCTGCTCATTGGATGTAACTGCAGGGAAAATTTTGAACCCACTTGTGCATTCAAGGATACCATTTTTACACAGATGTGCTAGCCACCCTGGCACTGCTTCTCTCCTGCATTCTCCATTTTGTGTGGTTTTGGTAAAAGCTGCTCTTTTCCCCGCTGCTGGCTCAGAGTTCTTTTGTTTCTGGTGATTTTTGTGTTGCTTGAGTGGTTATTCACCCACATGTAAATATCTATATGTTTGAGTCAGGGTTGAAACCTCTGGGAAGAGAGGGAGAGAGATACACCGGACCACAATCAACCCTGATCTATAGGCAGTGTTGGTGGTAACAGTCTTTATATGACTCGGTATCGAGTGATTGTAAACAGCTGGTGTTTCATAGGGGTGCCTCTGTCCTGTATTAACACCCCCCCTTGCCACAGAAAATCAATGTCTTAAACTGGAAAAACAGATGGGGACTCAGAATTAAATTATTTTTTTACCATGATGTAAAGCCCCATAAACATGAAATAAACTTTTCTCCTCCGCCACACACTACCAGCAGCTCCTCGGGTGGAGAGTTTCCAAAGGGTCAGCTCTGCTCAGAATGCTGAGGAGCAGATGGCTCAGCTTCATGGATTGCACACATTGGGAGTGATGCTGGCTCAGTCGTTTCTGACACTCAGTCCCTTGAGGTCGTTTTGCAACAGCGTTACTGAAAATACATTTCTGGAAGTTGTGTGTGAAACTGCTAAAGGAGATTGAAGGTGTTGGACAAACTGAGGGATCTGAAGCAGCAAAACCCCAGGGCTCTGGTTTAACATCAAGCCAGTGCTGCTGCTAGACCTCGCTGCACAGTGTATTTGGGATTTGCAGTATAGACAGCAGTTGTGCATGGTGAATCATGAGTGTCTGGTGAGCTATCTAGGGGTGAGAAAAACACCCCATGTTTGGCAATGCAATATTACAGGCTTTGTGTGGTTGGAGGGAATTCAGTAGCAGTGGAAACACAGAAAACAATGGTACAAAGGATCCTCTGCAGATCCATGTTTGTTATAATGGTAGGGATCCCTCGCTGCTCAGGACTGATGCTGCTGAGAAGACTGTGGAGTCTGGGAGCAAGGCCAGAGGCTCTGTCCTGAGGAGCAAGAGCTGGTCTGTGTTTTCTCCTGGGTAGCAACAAGCCTGGCCTTGAAGAGCCTGCAGCAGCTGGTGGGATGGAGCAGCGGGGGGAAGGTCTTGCAGGGCAGTACATCTCTGGGGCTCCATTGAAGCCTTGGTGTCCCTTGATGATCACTATGACAAGGACTCAACTTTGTGAGTAGGAACTGAGGGTCTCTCACCAGCCCCTTCCCCAGAACGTGGTACATGTCTGGCTAATGATGGTGGAGGAGTTGCTGGTAGGAGTTCCTATTCAAGGCCACATCAGCTACCACTATGAGGATAACATGACTGTGATGACCTGCCATAGTGTTTGGGTAGCACCTAGCACCACGGAGATGTGATCCATGTCCAGGCCTCCTAAAATGATGCACATAAATAACAGTGATTTAATGGAGAGTTATTGCGCTGAGTGGTCCAAGGGCCCCTTATCGCTGCAGATGAATGGAGTCTTACAGATGACAATTCATAAATTGTGAGTTATTTACTGCATGTAGCCTGTCCCAAGCAGTAAATCTTATTTTCATTTACCCGAAGTTAACTTCTTTTTAGAAACAATACTGTTGTCCATGAGCCTTTTAGAAGATGTATCAGTTTGTGAACTCGTGGCTAATGGATGGTTTGGATGGGTTCCAGGACATCAGGAAATCAGTTGTGCCCATTCTGGCTAAGCTTGGAAAAAAAAAAAAAAAAGTCAGCATTTAGTAACACTATCCAGAGGCAAGTAGAAAGTTGGAGCTACAGACAAGCAGGAAGAAAAAGCTCTCTCCTGCTGTGCATTAGTTACCCCTGGTCTGGGCATGTGGTAAAGCCAGAGCAGTGCTGTGCTGGAAGCTGGAGGGGTTATTGCATGGAGGAGGACATCCTCCAGCAGGGTGTAGTGATTTGGGAAAACAAATTGGGAAAATCAGTGTAATACTTTGATGCCACAAGTCAGGAAGGGGTTAGAGACTTCAGGCTCAAGGACACAAAATCGTATTTTGCACATGTAGGTTGTATCTGTAGAAAAGTACCTTCCTTACCTACCAGATTGCTTTGCTCCTGTTAAAGTCAAGGGCAGTATTCCTATGGAATGCAGTAGGAAAGGACAATAACTTCTAGTTGTGACAATAACTAGTTGTGACTGGAAACTAGATATATCAGGAGATTTGAAAATTTAAAGGTCCAGTTCTTAGATCTTTTTCACCAATAAGTTGCCATGAAACAGAAGCAAGGCTGCTGCCTGTACCTATGGTGCCTACAGGTTACAGGAAAGTACTCTCTTTAAACTCTCTTCTCTAAAATAGTACACTTTGCAAGATCCATTTCATTCTGTTTGAGAAATTAAATCTGTTGTGAGCACAATCGCTCTGCTTCATGGAGCTGAATGGACCGAGGGTAGCTGTCAGCCCGGTGTGCTCCTCGGGCATCAGGGAGTCTTCTGACAATGTCAAAAAGAGATAATGGAAGAAAGGCAAACCACTTGCATTATGTACCCCTGTGGATAAAGCAGGACATGATGAACCCATTTCATTCTCAACACGAATGCACACTTAATGCATGAATGCAGATTTAAAGCATATTGCTGGTGGTTTTTTGTTTGTTGTTTGTTTGCTTGTTTGTTTCTAAAAGCCAGTAGCATGGGTTTTCTTTCTGCACTTGGGAAACATGTCACAGAGGAGCAATCCCACCAGATAACGTTGTCACTAGCACTTAAATCCACTGGACTCTTGCAAGTTGTCCTTGCAGCAATCCTTAGGGCTTTGCGCGGTGGCACTGCAACAGCCTGCCCAGGGAGGTGGTGGATTCACCATCGCTGGAGGTATTTAAGAAACATGTAGACATGGCTCTTCAGGGCATGGTCTAGTACCCAAGATTGTTGGTTTGTGGGTGGGTGTGATGTGGTGGGGTGTTTGGGGTTTTTTTCTTGGTTTTTTTCTTTTTCTTTTTCTTTTTTTTTCTTTTTTTTTTCTTTTCTTTTTTTTCTTGTGATTGGACTCAATGATCTCAGAGGTCCCTTCCAACCATGATGATTCTGTAATAAAGTGACAAGTGAATGGGTAAGTGCCCGTCTCACAGCCAGGCTGACAAAATGTGGCAAAAGGTACGTCTGTGCAGAAGCACATCTTCTGTACCCTACAATCTCTCCAAGAGTTTGGGTAGGATTTGCTCAGTAGTCCTAACTGAGGAAAAAAAGGTGCACGATGACTCAAAGGTGGACACACTAGTCTCTTATTTAGTATTTCAGTGACCTCATTCAGAACATGAAAGTTGTAGGTTTCTTTCCTTTTATTGCTGGAAATGGTGTAAGTTTGAACCTGTTTTGCTTCGTATTTGTGGGGTTTTGTGGATTGCAGACCCAAGGAGAGCACTTCCTTCCTTCCAGAGCTCTAGTGATCTCATCTTTCTGAATCCCTGTTTTCTTTTCCATTCTTTGTGTACCCTGTCTATACAGACTTCAAATGCCTCAAACCCTCAGTGGTTTGCTGCTCAGGTTTTTATAGACTTATATACCATAATCTTTTCAGTAGTTACATTGAACCTTCTCTGTTTCAAGTGTAACCAAGTGTGAATTACAACCCAGAAGCACATGAATAGACCCTGTATCTAGAAAGAGGCCATTTTTGATACTTCACAAACAGCAAAGTAGACTTGCATCAGTAGAGTTCCTTGTAATGTAACTACTAATGGTGCTGGTACAGATCTGAGTGGATCAGAGACCAAATCAGGTAGATGTTAGGAATGTTAACAGAGATACCGAGAGTACGGTGAGCATGAATTACAAATGATCTTCTCCAACCCTACCTAGAAACCCTGCCAGTTTGGGCTGTTCAATGCAGTGGAATTTCTTGTCCAGCTTGAAGTCATATCTGAAAGAAGAAAAAAAAAAGGAAAAAAACCAAACTGACCCAACTGTCACTGTTCAAACTCTGAGGCACATCCTGAAGGTCTGCTCTGCCTCCCTGCTCTGCCAGAGGAGAAAATTGCTGCTGGGCAGCCTTGCCCAAGTGACTTCTATCTGTCAAACAGTACAATTGCATTTCCTCTCAGCTGACAATTTCTGAGAATTCATCAGCACGGTTGTTAGAGGGGTTTCACCCCTTTGTGTGTGGTTTTGTAGTCATTGTTTCAAATGAGCTTAGGCCTGAGTCATTTAGGATTTCTTCAGAGCATTCATGTCCCAGTGGCCTGGCAGCCATGTGGGCATTGCTTCTGGAGACAGTGCTCTCTTTCCATGCCCCTGTTGCTGTGTGTGCTAAGGTTGTGTCTTGAGGCCATGAACTCAGTCGAGACCCACTTCATTACAGGCACTGTCCCAGCAAATGGTAAATTACTGGTTTTTTTCCAGAAGTTATTATAATAACGATAAGACAAAGGGGAATGTGTAATTTCCCCATTATAGATGGCAAAAGGAGGAGAATAACTCTCTTTTTAGAGATGTGCTCGGCTGTCTTAATGGAAGGAATTCATGTACTTTTGGCATGGGTTACACCAATAGAAACTGTTTTTACCACTTCAGCTTGGTCTCCTTCCAGAGCAAGAAAAGGTGTAGCAGGAGAGACAGCCTGAATGCAGTACAGGCAGGCAAGGTTGTTCTGAATGAGGTGAACTGCTGTTGGAGGAGCACACTTTGTCTGAAGAGAAGACCCAAAATGCCTTTCCCAAGCCACACAGGAAGGTGAGGGCAGAACCGTTGTCCTAACCCCCTTTCTTTCTTTCCTGGCCAGCTGACAAGTTTCACTGGGCTCAGTTTTCACACCAAAGTAAATTAAAGCTAAAGAAAACACAACAGCGGGGAAAAGTCCCATCATCTCACAGCATGGATCTCCTGCAGAGAGATATTTTCAAGAATTCTGTTTCTTTATTTCCTAATTAGAAATAATGATGTGTTTTTCGGTTCAAGACGACCTCCTTTGCTGTGAAATATTAGACTGATTTTGACAGCGTAACTAAAAATAGGCATGCGCACACACGTGTGTATGCGTGCACATGCACTGGCGGGAATAAACATGCAATGCTCTTCGCTTAATTATGAACATACTTTCCTCTGGGGATGGGGGGCGGGGAGCGCCTTTGCCTCCAGTTAGGTTTGCTGGGGTTTTTTTCCAACTAAATAGAAGTTTTCTGAAGAACAGATGGTCTGGAATGAGGAATAGAAATATTTTCAGTCAAAGAGGGGCCAGATGATGTAATAAGCCACAGGAACAAAGTTCAGTTATTTTATGCTCTCATCCAGACCTCAGAGCGAAAATGCCTCTGTTGTTAATTTCAGATTCATTTGCTTTTGAAGGCTGGCTCTGTCTTTAAATGCTATTATAATACATGCAGAACTAAACTGAGCAAATAGCTATTGAGCAATGATGGAAGAATATATTTGTCAGCACTGGAAGCATTTGGGTAGTGTTTGCAATGTAGATGTTAGGCCAGATACGCATTTGACTATTCTGGAGATAAAAGGATGTACCTTGAATAACCTTATGGAGGTCCTCAAAATTTGCACTTTCCTGACTGAAGTTGGCATTTGAGGGCTCAGTAGCTGCTCACAAATGCTTCTAGAAGTATGACTCTTGTGCTGGTGACTAAACTCTCTTCTGCGTTTACATGCATATCCCCTACTGGTGAGGGCTTGTAGATGTGCACACCTTGGGCTGTTGGGGACCTCTTCATGCTTCCACAGGCAAATGAGTGAAAAGCAGACATGATGCCCACTCTGCAAGGTCAACTACTTGATCTTGTTGGTTAATATCATTGTACCCTTTGAGAGAACCGCTAATGAAATGCTTGTTATCATCCCAAGTAGTAGACTTCTTGGGCAAGGTTAAGTGTTAACAGACTTGGGGTTGCATCCCACCAGGCAGAAGAGAGCCTCGTGCTAGGCCAAGACAGAAGGAAGAGAAGGAGGAAGCAATGGGGACCGTGCAGGGTAAAATTTGATGCCTCCAGTGATGAAGAATGAAAGTAACTGGAGCTGCTGGTGATGACCACTTTGCACTCAAGGTGGTCGGTCAGGCAGCATCTCTTGAGGAACCTGAGCAGGCTTTGCTTCTCCTAGCTCAGAGCACAGAGCTGGGATGTAGCTCTGTGAAGTCCCATAGCTGGCTCAGAGGAGCATGGTAGTGGTATTGTAGAGGAAAGATACTGTAGGAAGTGCAGATACTCTTGAAGCAGGTCTGAGCGTGGAGATCTTGCCAGTCACTGATGTGTGCCGAGAAAGGTGGGGAAATATGTGTGACAATCACTTGGTGGTTCTGATGAGCTAGTGGAGAAAATGAGGATAAATACTGTAAAAGATGATAGGGTAGACTGAAATGTGGTGTTCAGGAGTGGTATCACACCTGCAGAAGCATTCTCTTTGCCTCTACAAAGCTACTTTTCAGGACTTCATTGATTTGTATTTCAATTGAAATAAAATGCATGCTGTTTACTTCAGTATCAATCAAATTGGTATTAGTCACTTGCACAGTGCTATGCACTAGTCCTGGTTATGCTCTGGTTAACTCCCTTCAGAGACAACAGCATTGCCTGTGAATCAAGCAGAACAATTTATTCACTAAGAGAAGCCTAATGGATGGTTTGGACAGCCTCCAAAAGCACAGCTCTCCCTATCTCTACAGCCTGAAACATTTCAGCACTTGAGAACAAAATCCAGAGATGGGCATGGCTGAGAGCCGCACAACAACCGATAGACTCAGATTGCTTTTTCCTTTCTCTGCTTCCTCAGTGTCTCAGGAAGACTTGACTCCTAGGAGGGAAGGATTTGGGAATCCAAATCCAGCCCAAATGGCATTGCCCCAAATCCACAGCTTTATATTCTAAATGTCAGGGGTTGAGTCAAGAAAGCTTCTGAAAAGTATTGTGATGCCTTACAGGTGCAATGTGTCCTGGGACCCTATGTGGCTTCACTTAAGTTTGTTTGAATTACTGTGTCCTAAATCTGAAGTGACTGTGAGATCTGAAAAAAAAAAAAAAAAATAGAACGCAGGAGCAGGACTATTTGACACACTGCTAAAGGGAACTTTTGATTGCTAGAGGGTGGTTTTTAGCTGTGATCACAACAAATAAGTTCCAGTAAAGATTTAGCCTGAAAATGTGCTTTTGGGGGTTTTAGGGTGCAATGGGTTGACCCCAAACAGCAGCTAAACATTCATCTAGCCATTTTCTCACTTCCTCCCCCAGCGGGATGGGGGAGAGGACTGGAAAAGCAAAAGTGAGAAAAGCTCCCGGGTCAAGATAAAGACAGTTTAATAAGTGAAGGAAAAAAAGAGTGGGGGTCAGGGATGGGGACGCGCCCAAACAGCAAGTACCATAAAGGCAGTCATTCACCACCTTCCATCAGCAGATCAATGCTCAGCCAGCCTCTGAGCAATGGTACCTTGGAAAGATTAACCCTCCCTTTGGTCCCACCTGTGTCCCCTCTCAGTCTCTTGCCCACCCCCAGCCTACTCACTGGGGGGGCAGAGTGAGAAGCAAGGAAAGTCTTAATGCTCTATGAGCACAGTTCAGCAGGAGCTAGAACATTGGTGTGTTATCAACACTGATGAAGTCACAAATATGAAACACGGTACCATACGGGCTGCTAGCAGAAAATTAACTCCATCCCAGCCACATCCTGTGCATAGGGATTTAGAAGGGAGAGGGCTTTGTCAGGTGCATGTCTCTTGAAGCCAACAGGAGCTGGGGAGCAGAATCAAGAGGCTACATGATGCTTCCCAAAAGGACAGTAGGATGACACTATTTGCTGCAGGCCTTGGACACAAAGCCACTTTCAGCAATTCCAGCAGTGGTTTTGTTTAGTAATAGTCACCCATGATACATGGCACAAAACAGGAGATAGAAAACTAATTAGGTCATGAGTTAAGAGGATGGAGTATGCTTGGACAGTGGTGATAGCCTTTACTTCTGAAGGTTGTGATGGGCACTGGCTTCCAGCATCAGCGTTTGTACTTTTCTTCTGCCCAGATAAAGAGGGGCATCAGCCAACAACAGAATAATGCTTTGTAATGGAAGGAAGCCTGGATTTTTCTGCAAGTGGGTTATTTGCTATGGAGCCCAATTTTCAGCTGGGAGGGTTGACTTGGGGAATTTCAATTTGAGAGGCTTTTTGTGGAGCACACACTGGAAATGCAGCTTGAGCTTCTCCAGATGATACTCATGTTCTCAGTGGCACAGCAAGTGAGCACATTGGACAGCAAGGCACCATGGAGCTGTGGTTCATTCACATGTTCTTGTTAGAAGTGGTTGTGCTGTGAGAGATGGAGAGAGCTTGAAAATTCACTTGGCAGAGAATTCCTGTGTCCACTCTGCGTCGCAGTTGTCAATCCATGAATTAGTGCTGGCTGGTGGAGGTGTCTCATTTTGGAGATTGTCATAATTGGCCACTGATGGTCATTCATCCTTCCAGAGTTTTGTTAGAAAAATGCCAAATGGATACAAAGTTCTTCCAAGTGAGAGTACAGCATTGTTGTGACATTGAGAGTTGTGTGACATTCAGTAGGACAATGTACTCAAGTGGAGAAGTCTCTACCCAGACATTGTAAGGGCTCCTTAGAAGCCAAGATGCGTCTGCTGCTCCATCCTTTGGCTGCAGATAGAAAATACCCTCATGTGCTAAGTGAAAATTCCATGGAAGGTATTCCATGAACGGACAACATCGGCAGAAGTGCACATAAACAGGAAATACATAGAGGAGAAAGGGCAGGTATGTGGTATGAAGTCTTGAATAGCTGCCAAAAACCTGATCGATGTATTTAATCACTTGGAGGAATCCCAGAGCCTGTGTGGTACAGTGAGGGTCCCTTGAGATGGAAACATTACTGCCTATAAGTAATGTTCCTGTTTACTCCCACTGAAGCTTTATGTAACGATCCTGCTCTGCCCCTGACTGCCTGTCAGACCTAAAATAACTTCCCTTCTGATGGATGTCTTCAAGCTGGAGGGGAATTGTGGGGATTTTCAGCATGAAATGGCCAGCAGCAAGAACAGGTATTCTTTCTGTGCTGTCTTCTAGGGGCACATGGAGTCTTGAAGGTGGATGATGAAGATCTAGGCACTGAGCACTGCATTCTTTTTTCCTGGATATTTCCTTACCTGAAGTAAAGATTATGAGAATGAGAGTCTTTTGCTTTGGGAGAGAGACTCTGTGATCAGTCAGATGCTTCCAGGAGTTTTTGCATTAAAGTGCAAAGTAGAAATCCTAACATAATAATCTCAGCTGCTCTCTTTTCTGACTTCCTGAACTGTTGTATTTCCATTAAATTGTGGAAGGCAAGCCTGTTTGTGCTAGGAAGATGATGCAAAGGCAAATGTCCAAGCTGTGTCCATGGTATTGAAGAAGTGATGATTATATTCTGGCCACCTCTGACCTAAACCCCAAATCAACCAGTCATGTAGCAGCAGCAAATGGAGGGATATATAAATTGTCTTGAATCATTTAAAAAAAACCCACCCACCTCACAACCTTTTTAGTCCCTACTCTCAGATAAAGCCGTGTATTTTTCCCCCTTTATGTGAAGAAGTGGAAGGAGCAGCACTGTTCGAAAAATGTCATGGTTCAGCGCTCCAGGGGACCCATTGTGTTGTGGGGGCAGAAGGTGAAAATTGCAGCAACATCTTTAAAACAATTCAAGGTGTCAGCAACCAAGGTCCTATCAGGAGTGCTGCTTTGGTGATGCAGCAAGCTAATCTTCCAGGATTTGCTGAGGTCATGGCTCAGCTCATATTTAATGAACAGCAAAGTTTTTGGAAAAGAGGTAGGCTCTGATTTTTCTCAAATCTTTTACCTTGCTCTGAGATTTACCAGGACAAAACTCACCCTGAATCATTTTGAGCCATCTCTCTTGCCTGTTAAATAGAGGAAGAGAAGCAGCAGCTAAAACTTGACCTTGTTTAGAAGAGCTGTAATTATTTATGTCCTTTTTATGGACTGCTGCTGCAAACAACTTTCTCTCACTTTGCGGTTGTGGGTCACACTGCCTGCTGCTGACGTGTGTTCAGCTGGGCAAATATCACATGCCATATTCCATGAATATATTCCCTTGATTAGAAATCAGAATTTCTTTCAGATGTGTTTATTTCTCTCTTCATCTGCTCTGTTTCCATCTATCCATCCATCCACCATACCCCCACCGGTAAGACGTACTAGTCTCAATTTTTCTTGAGACTAGCACAGTCTGACAATGCAGTTGCTTTTCATTTTATACATGTGACAAGACCTCTCAAAGTCACATTTTCACCCCCCTTTCTCATGTCTTCCCAGTGAGCTGTTTTGAGATGTGTCAAAGGATAAACCTAAGTTGTGTTCATCTGTTACAGAAAAATCTGAGGTCTTGACTACATTGTGAACGCCTGCTCAATGTACACAATAGCACAATAGGCTGTCACACCCACCAAATGCTTCCTCATCTGGACATAGCTGTGCTTTGTACTGTCAGGATGTAAAGGAAAAAAATATACCTTTGTGCAAACACAGACATACAGCACAACACAAATTATCTTTGTTTAAAAAAAAAAAAAGGGGGGGGGGGTGTGAAGGTTGTTGGTATAACCATATCTACACGTGGGATTGTTGCCAGCACAGCTCCATCAGTGAAAGATCACACCTCTTCATATCCCTGCCTTGCAGAGGTATGCTGGCAGAAACGCCTGTGCATACGTCACCGGTTGTTGCCTGATTTTTCTCTTTGAAAGGACTGTGCTGATGGGAAGCAGGGAGAGCGAGAGACCTGGCCTGAATTCCTTCACTTCACTCACAGAATAGCTCCCGTGGGAGAGGAGAGGCTAATAAATGGGGTGTGAGTTTGAGATACTGGTCCCCTGACAAAAATATGCATCGGCTGAAATGGTGTGAATCCAGGCTGCTCTTGTCTCTCTGGTATTATCTCAGTAACATGATTCTCATTAAAACTGGAGCAGAGCCATACTAGTTTGGTCCTCAGTGGGAGAAGAGAGACATTGTGTGGTCACAGCTCTCTAGGGCAATCCTGAAATTCACCCTTGCTTCAAGGCTGCATTAGCTGTTTCAAGCTTGCTGGTGGCCACCTGACTTCATTGAATTTAGCAGAATCAAAGAAATCACCTGTGATAACACCCAGTGACACAGTTTCCCACTGAAAGGGCATCTGGACCTAAGGTTGCTTTGGATATATGTCAATTTTGCATATTTTCTTTTAATGTATTTATGGTCAGGCTGAGGAAGTCCTACACAAAGTGTAGGACAAGGCCTGGTCCTGCCCCAGGCAGCTCAGAGTCAGGAACCACAGTAGTGGACCATTGACGTAGGATTGAAAGTATCAGCAAAATAGTCTGGGTTTCCGACTTCCTTCACCACACAGGCAAATCCATAGTGTTACCAAAGTCCCTCTAATCCTCTTTGACCTCCTGCCTCTGATGTGAACTATTTGCTCTAGAGTGCATGAGCCGGGTTGTGGTTGTCCATGCCATCTTCAAAGGAGACATTTTCCTGCTGGTGTCACCCAGGTTTAGCCTTGAAATGCCAGGATCCTGAAGCCATTTGTTCTGAAGTGTGTCTTCTCATTATCCACACCAATATCTAAACCTTTTCTCTGATCCCATCAATATCCTGATGCCAGAGAAGCTTTCCTGCAGTCATTTCTATAGTTAGACAGTGCAACCCGTGAAGAGTCGTTTTACCTCATTTCTCTGACATACCAAAGGGTTCCCCAAATGCACCTATTCTTGCACCTAAGATGTGGTGAAATGCTGTGTGAAGTCAGTATGCTCAGTTTGTATCTCATGTTTCATTACACAAGTTTTGTGTTCAGTTAACTTCAGTTTGGATGCCTGTAAAATTCCCAATATGCAAATGTCCTAAATTTGACTGAAAATCTCATTATGTGTGTTGTGTCCCTGACTTCCCTTCCAAATAAGCTGTCTTCAAAATACTTTATGGTAGTTCTCTTGGGAGTTTTTCTTTTCTATTCTTGCCTTTCCCCAGAACAGAAAGAAAAAGAAGGAAAAAAAAAAAAAAGATGCTGGAAAATGACAAATATGAAAATAATTTGCATCTGTGAATTTTTTTCCAACTTTCTGCACAGGTTCGCTTCAGATCAAAGTTCAGGTCATTCCCCAGCCTGAGGTTTTTTATTTTCCATGCTTTCAGCACAGAGGATGGTGGAACTAATATGAAGTGATGCCAGTGCCTGTTTGGACATTACTTGGATCTGTAAAAATGCACTCAGTGTTTTCCAAGTATAAAAAGCCAAAAGAAACCACCTTGATGTACCATGTGATGTTATTTGCTTTGACCCAGGATAACTAAAATGAAAGGTCTCTCTGAACACAGAGTGTTCAGAACCATCCCAGTTTTTTACCTGTGTGTGTGAGGAAGGAAATGTGGTGTTTACAGGGGCAAGCTGAGCCTCGGCTTGTGTATTTGCCTCTGCACGTCTGTGTGTCCGCACAGAATTTCCAGAGAGAAATGGGTTTGGTTGTTCTAGTCCAGCTTTTAAAGGTGGGCAAACAGAGAGTTCGTCTTCAAATTACACAAATTGAAACTCTTGTTGGGGAGTTCATAAGCAGGCGAGGGCTAGGAGGCTCCTTCCAGACAGGCACGCTGGTCAAGTGTAGTCTCCTAGGTTAAATCTGAGGGGGGCTGTTGGAGCCCTGTGAGGTGCTGCTGCAGCTGGTTGTTCAACCGCAATGTATGACATATTTCAAGTATAAAAATGAAATGGAGCCAATGTTATTTCTAGCTCTTCATGGGACTGTTCTGGTCTGCAAGGCTCTTGAGTGCCAGAGCAGTTTGGGACTGAGGAGGCCAGGACAGTTTAAGGCTGGAACCACAGGTGCCAGTACCAATGAGCAGTGCTCAGGTGGTTTGAAACTTCAAAGCTGCTCTGAGCTTCATCTTGCCTAAAATAGGAATAAGTCTACTTTTTTTCATACCTGCTTTCCTCTGTATGGTGCTGTGAGTTCCATGGATGAACAGCACTGCTTCAGAATCAGCACTGTGTGCAAATAGCAGGCTGATACACTGGGGAGGTGTTAGTGGGTGGACAAACATCTCAGAAGGTGTCTGTGCAGTTCTCTGTCTTGTGCTGGGGTTGATGAGTTTTGTCTATCCTCTTTTCCCATCATGCCTGTTGGTTTGGAGGCAATGAGAGAGAAAGTGGAGGGGTGAAATGCTGGGACTAGCACTGACTGTTGAGCGCAGTCTCAGTTTCATCTGTTATACAAGGACATTAACTGGCCTCAGTGCCCTGCCTAACCTCCTCCACCCATTCTCCTGCCAGCACCTAGCATGGGGATGCATCACTTGAGGCTCAGCTAGGCAGAGCAAAGAGAAATAGCACTAATGGAACAACAGGAAGGATGCAGAACTGTGATTTGAGAGGAGAAGAGGTCTCCATGAGCGGGATGTGCACTGGTAGGACTGGTATGGTTATACACAGGAGCACGTTGGACATCTATGAAACAACTACTTCGGCAATGTGAATTGAAACAGGAAAACCAGAGCATGTAGACTACTACACCAAGATGGAAAGAGTGGGTGCACTCGTAGGGTTGAGATAGAACTCTGCTAGGAGCTGATGGAGACTAAGTGACAGTCACTGAAAATGAGACAACCTTGCGAGGCCTGAGAACTCAGTTCCAAGTGTGAACGCAGGTTCTATCTTTGATGTGTAAGAACAGCCTCCATTCTCATTGCTCTGGCTGACTTAATGACTTAAGCTGTGATCAGAGCCTCCTTTTGCTCTGTATGCAGCCAGCATCTGCAAAAGTACAGTTTTATGCAGATACCTGACCCTCTCCCACCCCCATGCTGTCCTACACGCGGCTCTGTGTTTAATCTGGCCTTACTTGAACAGCCTGTTTTTCTCATGCAGGTGGTTGATAGGGGGCTGGGGACAAATGCCTAAACTCTGTGAGCGTTTCTGAGTGTGAAACATGTAAATCATCCTGTGTTCAGGGGTGCTGGCTGTACCTGTCACTGAAGTTTGAAACAGTCCCAGCTCTGACCTGACACCTATAAAGGTGTCTAATTAATTGCTGCTCCCTCCTGCAGGGTTTACTTGTCCTTGGTGTGCCGGCACTCGCGTCTGGTGACACTTGCCACGTTTAGTCCTGAGGACGTTATCCCTGCCACAGGAGGGGCTCCCCAGGCAGCCATCTGTGCTCTGCCTACCTTGACATTGCCTCTCCCCTTGCATCCGCTCGTGGCTGAATAAAACAGGGAGGATTAAAAGCAGGACTAATACGGCTATGGAATAGCAGGTCACTTTTACAGCAGTGGGGAGGTCTGGTTGAATTGAGTTTTTGGCTTGTAAATGAAAGAAGCACCAGTTTGCCGTGTGGTACATAAGTCATTAATTAGCGATTAGTGGCTCACTGACTCAAGGATTTGCCTGTCCAGTTCAGTACACCCCAAATTGCACCATTATCTTGGTATGCACTGGAAGGATAGACGTTTTTTTTAAAAATTTTGATCCCAAGCTACAGGAGCTTTTGGTTTTAAACCTGGAGGGTCCTTATTTGCAATTGCTACTTGTGATGCAAACAGCAATCCTCAGGCGTGTGCGTGCCGCCCATGTGGTTTAATAGCTAAATCTGCACAGTGTCCTCTGCTGTCTGTGCACTGGGGCGTACTCTCAAGTGCTCGTAGCTTTATTTTACAACCACAATTTCTTCTAAACTTAGCAGAGCTTACACTTTGTCAGGAACTGTTCCCATGCCAAGTTTCAGGTTTCAAAGTATTGCCATTTTTGAGCTATCCCCTACTTCTTTCCTTCTATGTGTCTCCCTCACACTTGCACACAAAACTTTCTTTTTAGTGTGGAAAATTATATTTTTTCCACATATTCGTAACTTAAAACATCTGAAGAGGTTTTGCTCCAAGTTTATATTTAAAAGAAATAATGAAAGCCAACACTGGCAGAGAAAGCAGTGTGAAAAGTTGCAGCTCAGAAAATTCAGGAACATTATGGGCATTTGCAGAGAAGGACTAAAATGGAAGTCCTTGCAGCCTGCCTTAGCAGGAATCCGTGTGCAATATTCAGGAAGATTATAGCTGCTGTAGCTCGGAGTAGTACTCCTGTTTGGGCAACTTAATACGCTTTACGGAGCGACAAGAATTGCTTGCTGGCAGTCCAGTTGGTGGTTGTGATCCAGCATCTTCAAAAGCACTGCAAAGGGTGAGCATTTATGTATTTGAAGATCTGACTGGGAGGGCTGTGCTGTGAATTTCTGGCCCATTAACACTTACAAACATCTAGGCTTTCTTCATACTAGCATCATCAAGTCGGCAGCCTTTTGGACAACTCCATCTGGCCTGGCAGAATCTTCCACCATTCCGTAACATCATGGGCTTTATTTACTGGCTGTCCCCCTGAAGAAAACCAGTTTAATATAGGATGGGTTTAGGCTGTCTAGAGGCTGGTAGGCTCAATTTAAGTCTACATTTCAGAGGAATATTCTTAGTGTATGTCTAGACGTAGTGTAAATGTTCCTACATCTTTGCTCTAGTTGAGGCGTAGCATTAGGTTTTGGTGACTGTGTGCCTGCTGGTCAAGTCATGGAGCTAGACTTTTATTTTCATCAGAAAGTGAAGTTTCTCTGCTTTAATATCTCATAAGCCATACGCTGCGATCTCCTGCAAATTCTCCTCCCCTCCCACCCTGCCCTCTGCAGCCCCCCAGCAATTTTTTTATGAGGAATGACATACACACGGGTTTCAAAATGTGCCCATCTTTTGTGGATTTTGCTGGGTTCCAGCACAAAATTTCTCTTTCATCTGCTGCACAGCTGGATACATGGCAGAAAGTATGAGATAGATCTTACAGAGACAGGACTAGGAAATAGGTCTTGGACTGGGAAGTAGGTCTTGGACTAAGATATACATCTTCTGCTTGCTTTTTGTGTGCCAGGAAGAGTTTTCAGCTATAATCCATGAAGCTGGGACCAGGGTGACAACTTAGCTCCACTGCAGAACCCAGCATCTCACAGGTATAATGCTCCTAAGTGTCCCTAGTTTACATTTGGCTCTGGAGATCTCGAATTACTCAAGAATTGTGGTGCTGTTAGGACCTCTGAATCCAAAGTTACAGGTTCACTGGCACGTAAAAGGATTTGAGGTGCTACACGGTTAACCCTGGCTGTAATGCCAACTACTGTGAGGTGTGGCTCTAAATCAAAGCCACGGGTTGGCCAGCCTCCTCTTTGGAGACATCCTTGCCTGTTTCCAAATCCAAATGTTACATCTTGCTTGAATCTTTGTGATCAAGTAAATTAAATTCTTAGGTCTGATCAGTGCAGGAATTTTTAAAAATGTAGAACTAGAGTAGGATCTAAATTATTCTTGTTTAAGCTTACCTTTTTGTCTGAACAAGCCTCAGCTGGTAAAGAGGTAGACCTTGTGGGACCAAATTGTAGGTTCAGTGCCCTGAAAAGGATGATTTGACATTTCAGCTTTAGGCCTGGCAGGATTTGTCTGGGTGCAATCCATCTATTATGCATGAGTGAGAAAGATCCTGTGTACTTTCCATAAAAATCTTCTTTAGCTTGGGGCTGTTTCAGACTTTTGGCCATTGAGGTATTTGTAAATTTAAAAACAATCTGCTGATTTTCTTTAAACCAGCCTTGTTTGGTGTGTTTCTCAGTTTTGTACTGCTTTGAGTTGTGCGTGGGCACTGTTTTGAGAAAAAAAAAAAGAAATAGGAAAATCCAAGGATATTATTGTTATAACTGGAGACAAACTCCTAGAAGCAATGCCATGTTGTAGTAAATGCTGTGTAAACACTGAGTAACAAAATGTTCTTTCATTTACCACCTACCATAACACAGAGTGGTGGTTTTGGGTGCCAATACCGGTGCGTACCATGCACAGCGTGCAGCTTCTGCCACAACCTGATGAAATGCTGCTCGTTGTTGTTTCTAAGCTTGAGGTTTTGGGACACGCTAGGTTAGATACAGGAGGTTTCTTTGTGGCTTAGTGTCTGTAAACAGCCTCGTTTGCTTTGGCCTCTCTGCCGATTGACATCTGCCTCTTGCTAATTAGGCACAGATTAAAAGGTGATCACCCAGCTACTTATCTTTACAGTCCAGGTGGCAGTGCCAGCGGTTTGTATTTAACATGCCAGGAGAGCTGGGAACCTCTCGTCCCACACCAATCACCCTTGGTCACCGTGCCCACCACAGAACTCTATTTCTACTCGTTAAATAGACTTAATAAATAAATAGCACCTTCTAAACGCGTAGGCGGGTTGTCTAGCATGGCGCTGGCCCTTCCAACCACACTCTGAAGTTGAAACTGTCTGTTCAGCTTGGCCAGGATTTATCATTAGAGCTGTATGGGCTAGAAAGCGTATTTGTGGCCGGCGTGCCAGCTTGCCTGAATAGCCCGCAGTGTAAACTCCCTCTTTCCTTAGTGGGAGGAGCTGCCAAAAATAGCAAGCCAAGAATTTGTCCATGTTATTTCTGGGATTGCACCAGGAATTGACATCAGGAGGAGAGGAGACAAAAAGCAAGCAGTGCAAGAAGTTTAGGGTCCGTGGTTGTTTGGGTTTGGAGGCTGCCTTGGGGCTGCATGGAGGGTATCTGGTAGCCACCTCCTGCGTGTGTGTGTGCTCCCGTGTGCCAGACTCTCCCCAGGCCCTGGGTGGCTTGAACAAGATGACTTAAATCTCTGCTCTCTGTTAGGGCAAACCTGCAGGCCCAGCGCATTGGTCTGAGCCAGGCAGTCCATTTTGTGGACCCATGGAGCATTAACGTCCCCTGCAACAGCCACGGGATTGTGCAAAGAGTGAAGTCTTAGTTCTACAGCTGAGAAAAGGCATGAATGAGCCCCAGCTGAATCAGCCTTCACAAAAGCCTGTGAATTGAGCTGTGACTTCTCTGTGGAAAGGGCTGTTTGTGCTGCAGGAGACATCACCGCCCTGGACAGCTGGGGGGGATCCCAGGGACAGGGGTGGAGATGCTGAGTGTGCCTCTTGCCACTGCTGCTGCATCCAAATCTGGATGCCCCTTACACCATGGGGGTGTTTCTGAGACCAGCTTGAATGACCCTCCCAGTAGAAAATGTTTTATTATTGCTGGTCAGCAAAAGGAATATTGAAGGTAATGCTATGTTGGTCAACCCGATGTTTTCTGTGTTACCTGCCCCTTCCTTTCTCCCCTCCTCTTTGTTTTTAGCATGTACCCACGGGGAGGAGCAGTAATTACCATCCTAGTCTGTGCCCACAGCAGCTCCTCTATCAGCAGGGAAGTGGCTCTCCACCAGCCCTGGCACGTGCCACCGCTTGCTTGGGAAAAGGGGAGGGAGATGTTTAGAAAGCTGAGGTTACTCTGGGCTGAATGATTAAAGGTGGGGGAAAAGCAGGGTATGCTTGTTGGAGAGAGAAGTGAAAGACGGTCATGGCAAGGAGGGAGGAGCTCGGGCTGTTGCATTGACAGTGTAGGAACACAGGCTGCAAATGAGTGGTAAATCAGGCTTCATTAGTGCTGTTGCTGAAATAACGACTTTGTTATCCCAAATGGATTTATACGAGCATGCCATATGCATCGCAGAAGAGTTCAGAACTGCCTGTACACCATAGCGAGAGATCTATCGCCCTCCAACGCAGGCTGTGGGCCAGCTCTCTGGCCCGTGATGGAGCTAATTTGGCATCAGAGTCCTGGGTTCAGTGGCACTGGCCTCATAAGGGCCTATTTAGCTGCCTGACTTATCTCCAAATAGCTGTTTGTTCGCTGCCTGTGGTTGCATTCACCATTATCTTTACTTAATAGCACATCATACTACAATGAAGAGGCTTCTGAGTGTAAGTCCCAGGGAATGAATAAATTGCTGTGTTTTCTGTTATGGGTCGGAAGGAGGAGTTCAGTTGCAGTGCTGGGCCACCCTTGTTTCTCCAAAATTTGTCATGCTCTTGAAGTTGGTCCATGTGCTATGTCAGGTTGCAGCTTGAACATCTTGAGGGAGGGCACCAAGATTTACCAATGCAGAGAAAATAAGAAATGCATATTTGACTCTGGAGATTAGTGATGTCACACTGACATCCGTTTTAGAAAGGGCCACGTATGGAGCTCAGCACTGCTGCTGCCCTGGTGGGAGATCCATCCTGTTTGCAGAGCTTAGAGTCTAACCAGAGAAGTCAGGCAAAGGGCAGTGGTGATGGAGAAAGGGGAAAAGGTGGATGTCAAGGCTTCAAGGGGTAAAGCCATCTTCTCAAGTCCTGCCTAAGCCAGCAAGCAGGGATGGGAGTATAAAATAGGTTTCTTTGTTCATAGTCCTAGGTGAAAACATTATAGGCAAAAACTCTTCTGTAGGTTTAGAGTCTGGATGATGCCAGTTCCTCCTGAATGCTGTCTTTAGCCATCGTTAGTCCTGCTAGAATCAGTAAAAGCAGCTACAGAGGGGAGCAGCCCTCACTGTGATTGAGGAGATCAGCATCTGACACCAATCCAGCAAAAATCAGTCCTGGCTGCAGCAGGTAACAGGAGTTGGGCACAATGGTTTCACCTGCACCTTCTCTGTGAAAAAGACACTTTAACCCATTATCCCTTTTTTCTTTCCTCAATGAATCAGAAATCAGCAAAGCATCTTGGTTTAGCACTTGCAAAACAAAGCATTGAGTACCTTTATTTGAAATAACATTACAGTTCAAAGTAAACTTGATCTCTATTTCTAACTGTTTAAAACGGCTCAAGCAAAGTACTTAATCCAAAGGGGAATTAACAGTCCTGGGTACCACTCTACTGATTATTTGATCGTTTCTAAGATCTCCTGGAAATGGTAGCCTGCCTTTTCCACATAAAAAAGGGATGCATTAAAGGCACCAACAAACACATTCAAGGGTAATACTGTTGTTTGAACTCATCCTCTGGTCTGGTACTTAAAGGATCCTGTAGAGATGTGTGGATCATTTTGAAAACTTGAAAACAATGTGATAGGTTTAAACTTTCACGGTGAAAGAAAAAAATCATAATCATAAACCTATAACTGGGTCATCCACCAATTATAGGAATAAAAAAAAGGTGCAAGGCAGAACATGCCCCACGTATTAAACTCAGCAGGATTATTTGATTAACGTATTGCTGTCATTCCCATTAATGGCATGCAACTGAAGCTGCTGTAGGTGACCCAGCAAAATGTTGCAGAGTTTTTAGATTCATGGGAACTTTTTTCCTAAACTGCACAATGGAACAGGTGCACTGTTTGAAACACGGCATCTCCTCCAGGCACAGACTTAAAAAGCCACACTCTTTTCCTTTGGTGCGTACTAGCCAGTCATTCCCTAATTTGAGAGCTGTGGATGACCCATCAGTACGCAGGATTCCAAACTCTAAAGCCGGGTGGAGAGGAAAGAAAGAGGGAAGCTGAGGACAAGGAGGGAATTTGGCTGCCCAGCTTCCTGGGATGCTTAAATTGATGTGAGCGAACAGGGCCCATTAGCTCTGTTTGAAATGCACTTCCAAACCACTCTCGCCAAAGGCATTTAAGGCCTGGATTCAGGGGGACAGGGGAGTGCTGAAAATACCGATCAGGAAGCTTTAATTCAGCGCAAAAAGCAACTGATGAGTAGTTAAAGCAGAGGAATACCTTATGGAGGAAGCTATGAGCTGACTGAGTTGAACCTCTGTGTTCATCATGATGACTCTTCTTTATCCCTTTGGTTTGGTTTTGTTACTATGCCTTCCTGTGAAATAATAATGCCTACAAATAAGATAGATAACTACAGCTTGTGAGACTCCTGGTCTGCCTGTGCTAAAGGATTTCAGCCTGGTTTTCACATTGACTTGACTCCTGTTTCTGTCTGGAAAGCTAGATATTATTGCAGTTAAATTTTTTTCCCAGTTCCAGATCTCTGGGTCTTTTGCCTAGAAGATGTCAGCTGTAGCTGTTTTAACAGAGCAGGTGTAGGGAGATCTCTATAAGGAGCATCATCACAACTGGGATTCAGACCTCCTTTTCCACTCGGTGCAGTTGAGATATGAGCTTGTAGCATCCTTCAGTTAAAATCACATTGAGCCACCCTGAGATTCACAAGTGCAAGTTCCTGTACGCTGACAGCCACCTGCAACACAAGCACTGCAGTTTTGGTTAAAGGCAGCTCAGCAACCTTTGGGCCTTCAGGAACGCATCTTGCAATGGAAACTTCATACAAAGGGAAAAAGAGCAGTCATTAATAGTTAAATAAATACCATCAGTACCTACATTTGGGCTTGAAAGTGCTGCTTGGGGTGTTTTTCGTCATCAGAGCTCTGTTTTTGCAGCACAAACCAGAGCCTGCTTCTCTGTCTAGGCAGCTTGGTTAGTAGGGAGATGGAAGTATCCTTATTTTCATGTACTTTTAAGTCTAGCTATTGTACAGGTAACTCTTACGTTGGAAATCCAAGGTGGGTGGTGCAATACATAAAGACAGAAGGAAAACCCAGTGTGCCCTACCTTCCAGAGCTGGCGAAGGCCTTTGCTTTAGTTAGCTGGTCAGGAGAGCTTTTATCCTCACAGGCCAGAGCTGATTTTGTTATTCAAAGCTGAAATGAGACCTCTGGAGAGGAAGATAAAGCTCTGTATACTTAGGCAGGGAGCTGCCAGAGGATTTTTCTGGCTGGGGGCTCTTGTCTTTCAACACATCCTCACCCAGGCGAGGTAACTGGGAGATCAAGGACCATACAAGCCGACATTATCTCCGCAACTGATTAATTTCAATTCTGGATAAGGGTGGCCAGATTGCCTGTTGTGACTGTTTTAATGGGTTCTCTGTAACGCCCCTAGATTTTGTCCCCTGCCTTTGGGACCAAGCCCATTCAGCTAGAAAAGAAAACAAACAAAACAAAACCTTTTCATTGGGGTAGATTTAGATGAGATATTGGAAAGAAATTCTTTCTTGTGAGACACTGAAACAGGTTGTCCAGAGAAGTTGTTGATGCTCAGTGTTCAAGTTGGATGGGGCTTTGAGTAACCTGGTCTAGTGGGAGGTGTCCCTGCCCACGGCAAGGTGGTTGGAACTCAATGACCTTCAAGGTCCCTTCCAGCCTAAATCATTCTGTGATCGCTTCCCTGGACTTTCCCCCTCTGTGTACCCCCAAGTGATTTCGGTGGTTGAAACCTTTCCTCCTAACCAAAGCCCTTGCTCAAGCCAAACTCTCTCTGACTCAGTGAGAGTTTCCCAGGGTAAGAAATGATTCAGGACACAATGATGCAGTGGAGGTATAAACCATAACCTGTTTATGTTAGCCAGTATTTAGATTTCCACTGAAGGGGGAAGCAGCGTGAGCTGCTGCAGGCCAGCGCTCACATTTCTCACAAAGCATTGGAGATAGCATCAGTTCAAGGTGGGCTGGTGCTGGTGGGAGCCTTCAGAGTTGATGTTAGAGGAGAACGGACACATTGAGCATCACGTCAACCCCTCATTGTATTGAAGACATAATGAGGGATGTTACAGATTAACCACAATGACATATGCTCATAGGAAGCAATGGGCCTGGCACTCTTTCCTCTGTACAGATAAAGGACCAGATAAAGATCTTATGCCAGACACGGCCTCTGTTAGAGGAAGAGCTTTTGGGCTGGTAAAGTCATTGAAAGATATCAGATTGAAACACTTGTCCTCTTTCCCATCCCATAGTTATTCAGCACAGCCCTACTTTGTTTGAGACCCGTTACTGGAGTTACTGGGGAGAGTTCAAGCATGCTTTGCTCGTCCTGTTTTCCTGTTCGCTGCTAGAAACAAAGGATTGACAGTAAAGAACCTTCTGCACTCCCACTTCTGTGGCTGAGGGTTCCTTAGTGTAAGGAAACATTTGTTTCAGTGAGATGATAAGTAATGAAATAATTAACTTTTTCCTAATTTCCCATTTTTTAGTCTAAATTTAGCCTCATTTTCTTAATTCTGTTTTCATAGTTTTACTTAAAAAATGTAACAAATTGGGACAGAGAAAAGAAATAATAGATTATTTTTTTTCCCCTCCACTATTTATTTCATTCTGATTTTTGGCACTGCAACTCTTCACCAGCACCTCTAAACATGGGCCAACTCTCAGGTGTGGGGCTACTGCGTGTCCTGGAAGAAGCAGCAAAGGGCTAGAGAAGAGAGATAAAAAGGGAGCCAAAAAAAAAAAAAAATTTTGTAGCAGTAAAGAGCATGCAGGAGGGTGCAGGTCGTGCAAATCTCGTGCGATATAAATGCTGCCTGCTCTCGGGTTAGCATCAGCATGAGAAGTGGCTCTAGAAGTACAGTGCATAGCTTCAGCTGTAAAGCACGGGAATGGACACAGCGAAGCCTCCGCCATGTCGTTGCCCCTTTGGGTAGCACTCCTTCAAGTGGGGGACTCTGTGGGAGCAGTCATTTTAGGAACCCCCTCTCCGGCCTTCTTCACAGTTATGTTTATCTCCTTTCTAAACATTGTCCCTGCTACCAAGTGTATCTTTGATGAGTGTCCCAAGTTCATATCCGCTCTTGTGTTTAACCTTCATGTCTAGCGGCAGAGGTCGGTGAGCTAATTACGTGCACACCAGCCTCCAAGCACGTAGACCAGCTCCTTTTCTTTTACTGGGTGACTGATTAGCAGCAGCGAGCCAGCCTGTAAAGGAAGGGGCAGCTGTTAATGCCAAGGAGTCAATCGGCTTTGTGCTTGCACCTTGCAAAGCACATTGGAGGGTTTGTGGGCAAGTGCCAGTGCTGAGCCCAGCCCTGTGTGGTTTCCTTAGGTTGATGTACAGAAAACATTCTCAGTAGTTGATAGAAAACATTTTCCAGGTGTTAAGAGGCATGGTCCCATATTTTATCTTGTGATCTGGCCCAGCTTTGCTACTTTCATGGGAGTGAAGTGTTGGGAAGCTGCCACCGGAGTTTCCCCCAGCACAGGGGAGTCCCAGCCTCGAAGGATAAATCCTCGAGGAAATATTACAGTGGTCATTTGGGGTAGGGCCCTCGGTGGTGTGATGGCTATATGTATGGAGGAGACACTGCAGCTTTTCTGCCTCTCAAGGCTTTCAGTGGAAAGGCAAAGTGAGCTGTTGTGCTGTGCAGGGTGTTTGTAATGTACATGGTGTGTTTGATCTGTATCTGCAAACAATTTTCCTTTAAGGCACAAGAAACCTCAGCTTTGCAGCACTTAAATGGAAGGGTCTGGAGTCTCAGGAAGCTGTAACCCTAAAACTGTCATTGACCTCCAATACACATAGCATGTGAATAGGCTACACATCTAAGAGACATCTTAGCAATGATGAAGACTTTGGAAAAGGGTATGTCCTAAGTTCTCTTCACTGGGGCTAAAGCATCTAACGTTCATAGCTGAGGTCAGTTTACAGGTGTCTGACACAAAATCTGGAGAGGGTATGGCCTTTTCCTTTTAAAACAGCCCATAGTGGGAACTGTCTCTCTGATTACAGCATATGCCAGAGAGGTGTAAGGTGTCAGGTGGTGGGACTCTCCTTGGGCAGATGGACTTGAGGGCCCCATTTCCTCTCTGCAGACTCCACTGGCCCCATGGCAGGATGCTCTCCCCTCCATTTTCATGCAGCCTCATGGAAGTATTGTTTTGTCTGAGGTTTGGGGGATTTTCTTCTTAAATGCTTAAATAAAAGCATGTTTGGATTGTTTGAGTGTGCCATTATGGACACCAAAGCCAGAAGGATTTTTCCCAGAGTTTCCAACCTGGGTGGCTGTAGCACCCGCTGAAACTTTGGGAAATGGAACTTTTCACATAGATTTCAAACTCTTCATCTCCATGTTTTATGTGGATGTAAGGCTTTGCATTAATACTTCTCAGACACTATATTTTGTGCTAATGAGCTCCAATGCTTATTGTAAGGAGCAGAACAGAACTGAATGAAGTGCCAAAAGAATAATTATTTTCACATTTGAGCAGCAGACTGACAAGGACAAGTCATGCTCAACCTAATAAGCTCCTGGAGCAGGAGGTGTTTTAGTGTGTTACATTGAGAAGTTGAGCTCCAAGAGGTTAAGAGTGTATTTCTGAGCTTCCTAGAGACTGACGCCTACTTGAACTGCAAACTGGAGGGAAGCGGGGAAAGCATTAGCAAATCAGTGTCTTCTTCCCTTGGGGTAGCTTCTGTCTTCAGGGACAGCTGGATTATGGGCACCAGTTTGGTACAATATCACTTTTTTTTTCTCCACAATTGGGAAAGAAAATAAAGTTAATGCTACAGTTGAGCAGAACACTCTTGCCGGGTCCCAACAGAAAAATACACCTTTTGCTGTTGGCACATCACACTGTGAATATTTGCTTTGACTAATAAACATGGAGTTGTTAAATGATTTACCTGCACTGTGTACCTAGTATTTGTTGCTATGCTTTTCAATATTTAAATACCCAGCGCTCCCCTGAACTGGGGTGTGGAGGCTCCGTACAGTGTCTACCACCAAACTTTTTAATGAATGGTGGAACTGTGTGTGTAAAACACCCCAGTAGCAAGGATGGGCCCAGGGACCATCAGCTCTACTCTGTAGTTGACTGCTCCGTGCCCTTGGTGGGAACTGCACATGAGCCATCGGTGGATTTGGCTGAACAGCCTTGTCGAGTGACTGCTTGTGGCACTGGGGTTGTGCTGGCTGCAGGATGCACAGGGTGCCTTTAGGAAGGTGATTTATTATGTTTGTAATCCAATTTTGGGTGTTTGGTTTTTTGGTTGGTGTTTTGGTTTTTTCTTTTTGCAAATAGTTTTAGACTACCAATAAATTGCAGGGGTTTTGCCCATGGATCTTAATAGCAGCTTGTTGGCAAGGGTAAACTGTTTTTAAATGTATTTGTCCTAAGGAAGAACAAACAAGTGAACAAATATCCAGCCAGTCCTCATCTGTGGTTTTAGAGGACTCAAGGTGTCCTGTCCTAGGATTTTGGCAGTTTCTTAAGTAAAACATTTTTGATGAGCTTGGAGTTTTACATTTACTTGACTTCTGTTTCTGCAGCCATATCCCATCAGGGTGGCCCGAGGGCTGGGTATGAGGCAAGCTGCTCTGAATCGCTCTCTCCAGTACAGGGAATCGTATTTATATGATTCTGTGATAGGATTATTGCTGGGTTTTGACCCTCCTAGGATTCATACATAACCAGAGGTACTTCTTGATGTTCTGTAGAGGTGGGACTTTAAAAAAAAAAAATTAAAAAATCACTTAATGGAGCCATATACAGCCAAGAACCCCCTACCCCAGGTGGTGCTTGTGCATGACCCTGCTGTAATGCTGTACAGCTTCTGAGGCACGCTGGTGATATTTTGTGACTTTGCAGTTTCTTCTGCTTTAAAAGCTGAAATAAAGAGCAGCACACAGATGGTGGCTTGCAGCAGTCTTCCTGGTTCTAAAACCCCAGGGCTTATATTGCATATGCTCCAGTGCTATTTACTGACACTGTCTCTTAGCTGTTGGTTGGTGAGGTTGCAGCCCCAGAGCGCTCTCGTAGCACTGACAGTGGCACAGAGGTGATATCTTCTCCACCGGTTGGATTCATCCCTGCAGTGCAAAGGGCCATGTGGTGTCTGGCGTGTCCACATGGATGGATGCACTTTAGCTTTGAGCTCCTTTCGACACCCCAGTGCCAAGCTGGGAGCCAGGCTGGCCCCTTTGGCCTAGCACAGAGACCTCTTCTAGGGCAAAATTCTCACTGTTGAAGTGGGTATCTGTGAAAACAGCAGTAATCTGTCCACAAAAAAAAAATAAAATAGAAAAATCTGTAAACTGCAGATTATGCTTATTATGGAAGGAAAAATAGGCTCCCTAGATAGCTGGGTTGCTGGCTGGAGCTTAAAGCATTCTTTTATATTTGTCCACCATTTTTAGCTGTGCAGTGACCCAGTAACAGATATTCCGGCCAAATACCTGGTGTTTGTGTGACACATGGGCCTGTGCAATGACTGGCTGTGCGTATAGGAAACCGCTGCCCGGTGTGCTGCAAGGGATGGATTTACTGAACAAAAGGTAGAAGGATTTAAATAACCTTTACTCTTCATATTAAATAGTGGGAATGGTTCACTTTGGTTTTTAAGTTCTGACCACCTGCAGGATGATCTTTTTTTTAGAATCATAGAATTGTTTTGGTTGGAGGTGACCTTTAAGATTCTCAAGTCCAGCCATTAACCTAACACTGCCACGTCCACCTCTTGCTAGTGGACTTGCTAAGTGAGTTGAAGCTAAGGACTTGCTAGTGAGTTGAATTTTGTACTTACATTCCAAATCAAGCTATTTGTTGATGTCATGAAAATTATTCTTTAAACTGTGTCAAACCCTCAAAAATGTAACTGATTTCCTCTGTTCACTCAACACCCCTCACTCAGTAAACTGGGGCTGGAAACCAACTGGCAAACCAGCTTTTGACTATTTTTCCTTTTTGTATGAATGTTCTGTTTGGATGTTTTTTTGGATTGGGTTTTTTTACCTTTTCTGTAGCCTTTCTTATCTTTTTGTGATCATTCCAACAGCAGTGTTTCTGCTGTGTGATTTTCTCTAAGCAAATGAAAGAATATTTGCTCAAATTATCTCTGAACACAAACTCTGCATCTCATGTTTCCTGTGATGCATTGCAAGCTGTTAGTACATAGCCAGCAAAATGGGGAACACATGCAGTACTGGGGCTGCTCTATTTATTCAATATGGAACAAATTTCTGATTTTGACCGTGAGCTATCTGAAATTCACTGTTTGCAAGGCATTCATTAGAATGCAGTAAAATTTCAAGCAACAAACTTATTCAAAGATTGCTGAGATACATTTAAGCTTTCAGCGTGAGAAATACATGGGCTCTGGTAGTTTCCAGGTAGGAAGTGGTTCATGTTTTAGTTATTGTGTTGGCTGACTCCTTTGTACAGGAACATTTCATAACAATTTTAGCCCTCCAGTAGTGTATATATAGTATAATTTTAGAGTGCTTCGAGATAAATAGGTCTGTGTGCCTTTCTTATGATGATCTCTAGGAACTTTGCAAACACTGATTATGGCTTAGATTTTCCTTCCCCCTGGAAGGTGAATGTAAGTGGTTGGGTTCACATTTAAAACAAAAGGTTTGTGATCATAAGGGTATCTGATCTGTCTGACAGCACATGAAGAATCTCAAGGCCAAGCCAGTTCTTGGGTATCCTCACCTGGTGCTCTCTCTCCTAAATTTATCCATGACCCCAGGTTTTCTTCATATGCACTATCAGAAGGAAATGTGTTTTGTGTATCCCATGTTTGCCAGTAAGAAGGGTTTCTAACATCTGAGGAAATGATGGATAGAAATTGGTTTGAGACAGGTTTCAATGTGAGCTAGGATTCTGATTTTACCAGTCTGTCAATGCTTGTAAAAGTTGAAAGCTTAGAGTGGAGGAGTTCTCAAATGTCTAATGTTATCTCTCTGGGCCCCAAATTGGTCCCCGAGATCTTAACTTGAAAATACCACAAGAACTCAAAATAGATCAACAGGAAGAAAATGCAAATGGATGGAAATATGGTTGGGCCTTAAGCCTTAGAGGTTGATTTGAGGTTTGGGGGAATGTTAAGACTAGCTCCTGTTCTGTCCAAGCTGGCTCATGTGTCCGTGGCCAGTCAGGACACCACCCAGCTGCAATCTGCCTGGCTCAAAGGATCGGAATACGTTTTCCCCAGCTGATGGTCACAGCCTGCAGGAACTAAGCTCTGAGACACAACAGCACCAAAGGGGACCTGAGTTTGGTGTTCAGACAAGGTCAGAGCAGGTATTGGGGCTGAGTCCCCTGTTATGGTCAGTCTTTGGCCTCAACTGTGTTGACCAGGCACTCAGAGCAGGCTGGCAGTTCTTACGAATTGCAGAGGTCTTTGGTCTCTGGTGTTGTCGAAGCCAGCAACTGTCATCAGAACTGCATTAATATTTCATAAGTAAACAGGATTGGCAGAGATGGCTCTGCAAGCCATGTTGGCTCCTTGGAGGACAGTTTTTCACGTTCTCTGCTTACCGTAAACTTTGCCTAATGTAGTGAGCCTCAGAAGAGCTTGAGAGGAATTTTAATGTGCAAAAGCTGGAAAAGAAATGACCATCTCATGGCGGGATTCACATTTCCCCTTTGGCCTCTGGATCGCTCTCCACTTCCCTTTGGGTCTTGAATCTGTTCCCAGAGCAACACACTTTGCCCCCCATGGGAGCATCGCACTTCAGTGTTTCCTTCTATGCATTATTAAGCTGCAAAAAGAGCTTTGCAGCTTTGAAATATGTTCTCATTAGCTGTAATTAAATCTTTAAATTCTCCTTCAGGCTTGGATAAGGCACAAGCTCCACTCATACCCAAAGTTTTTCTTCTCTTCTTTTTTTTTTTCCGTATTTTATTAGTCTCACACTTTGCTAATTACTGAACGCAATGATGTTTCCAAAGCAGCCACAAATAAAAGTATTTACTATTCAGCGAGGCATGTGTTAATCTGGCAAACTATTATATTGGCTACATGGTCTCTTATTTAATATGAATCACTCTGTAAAGTGCCTCAACAGCACAGCTTCTTATTCATTATTGCTTAATTTCATGATATCTGAGATGTGGGATTTCAGTTAACGGATAATTGAGATCATAAATCAAAATATTTTCAATGAGATTACATGAAACACAAGATGTTCAGGTTTGGAGCCTGAAATACCGTTGTCCTTCTCTGCAGCTCTCAGCAAGGATGGGTGAGGTCTGCGAGCACGTCCCTCTTTCTGTCTTAACTCCAACGTTGGGTCAGCTGGGGAGGGTCAGGTTTTTGGTGTGTTGTCCACTTTTCGTCTATCTAATATACTTGCTTTGCCTCTATCAGTGTAAGATTCACAAGTCATGTCTCTGCTCCTGGCACATCTGTTGGATGTGAATCTTTCCTATCCTTAGTTTATCAGTAGGGAGATGAGGCCAGTCACAGCACATCTACCCAGTTTCTTGCAGCATCCAAGCATCCAGTGATGTACATGGCACTTGGTTGGATTTTCAGGATCTGTACTAATTCCTCAAAAGCATCCTCCAAATGTCCTCAGGGTTGCACAGGAAGTCTAGGAAGGAGCAGAGGAGTTGTACACAGGTGCTTTCAACCACTGACCCATCCTTATAAATTTTTCCTGGCAGACACTGCAAATCAGCTTACCTGGGATGACGGATTCCTTCTAAAAATGCTAATTATTGCATTTTTAATCAAAAGGGCTTAGAAATAGCATAGCAGCCACTGACTGAGCAAGCATTTTAGAAGAGACAGGTTACTAGCTGTGCCGACAGGCACCATTGTCCTCTCTTCCCCATTTATCCCTGCTGACCTCCATGAGTTTTGGATTGATCGCATCACCAATTTTCTAGCAATTTAGCTGTTTGATTCCTTTTCTGAGAAAGCAGATGTGTAAGTTTACCTTAAAGATCGGAAGGAGGACAGGTGTCCTCTTTGCTTGAAACAAAGATCTTGTAAAACAAAAATGCCCAGTTCTAAATTTTTCTATTGAAGGCCAAAATCTGCAGCATAGTTTATATATTTCTAAAGGAAAAGTATTTTGGGGGCCAGATTCATTTTGTTTATTTTCTTTCTTGGATCATTTGTAGCAGCCTTGAAAATAGTAGTGTCGTATGGAAACACTGATGCAGCACCCAGCGGCACCACAGCAACACGTATCTTCTCCGGTGTATTTTAGGTTGCCAGCAAGGCCTGGATTACAGCTGGCCACATCTTACCAAGCAAAATTATTGCTTTTTATAAGGTCAAATGTGTAGCTTCTTCCTACTGGAAAGCCTGAGGAAGGACAATGAATGATTCATTGTAGGCACTCCAGAGGCACACAGACTCCTCGTGTGCGTGGCTGTGGGAATACATTAGTACACAGATTTCCTGTTCGTACAGTCCAAGTTATGTAGAAAATGTCTTTTCTCCATCGTTGGAGGACAGCAATGGGCCATTTGTGACCAGCTTTCTCTTGTTCCCTGTTCTTTTTTGCTCTGCCTTCCAGAGTGGTGTTCGACTTCGCTTCTCACCCGAGGAGTTGAGCTGGGAGGTTCACCCAAATCATAGACCATGTGGATTCAGAGTAATTGAACCATTTAACCCAGGGGTGCAACTCACTGTGGCTGTTACAGGACCTTCTGAGACTTTGTCCAGGAGTCTCCAAATTTCTCCATCTCTCCAGATACTCAGAATAGGCAAATTTACTCTGGTTGCTAATCCCATTTACTGTTCCCATACGCTGTGCTCCCAGGTATCTGGACAATAAGCAGGGGAAGGCTGGAGCGGCTGTGGGATGGGAGAAGAGACGCTCTGGAGGATCAGGGGTGGAGCGTGTTCAGAGAGAAGAGTGTCTTCAACAAATGTTTCCTCGTGCTGTTGCATCCTTCAGATCCACAGGTGCTCACACCTCTGATGGGATGGAGACATCATTCTATTTTAGGAAACACAGTCATTTTTCAGAGAGCTGAAAAAGTTGCTTGAAGCTTTCAAAGCGTTGGTGGTCGGGTGCCGAAGTCATTTTGTGGATCTGGATGTGAGTGGTTCTCCCCAGGCTGTGGCCAACTGGAGGCATAGCTTGCAATTTGATGCAGGGCTCATTGGTCCTCTGGTGCCTGTGGTTCTGCCCCATCATCCAAACCATTTTCATCTTCTGCCTGCATTCAAAAATTAGAAAGTGCCATTTTTCATTCCTGAAAGCTTCTGGGCTGCCTCATAGCTGCTTTACTTTCTGTCAGTGTTAGCTAAAGGCCTTGCTAAGAAGATCACCTGTAGGTAAGGGTGGGTAAAGTGATTAAGCAATATAGTGTAAGCCCCTTCTCATCACCTGGCCTTGATCACAAGACCCAGGGAGCTTCGCTCCATGAACTCTTGAGGGTCTTTTCTTTCTTTTCTTTCTTTTCTTTCTTTTCTTTCTTTTCTTTCTTGTAGCCCTTAATATCATCATTTGCTCAAAGCTTAGAAATAGACTGAAAACGCATTCCCCAACTGAACCAAAAACCGTTCAGGTCTCATGTCATTATTTTTTAACCAGGTCTGCATTAAAAGTTTTATGAGCTGCTCCAGTTTCGGAAGGTTTCCCGTAAATGAACTTTCCACCACTCTGTGACAGCAGTGTGTTGCCAACACATGGATAATATGGAAAAATGAAAGAGGAAGAAAAAAAAAAGTCCTTCCCTTCCCCCCCCCCCCCCTTTCCTCCATCTGTTACAATACGGGACTGTGGCAGGAAACGAGGTTTTGCAGTTTTTTACGAGCAGAAGTGTGTTGTGGGTTGGGGGGGTTTTTTGGTTGTTGTTTTTTCTTTTTTTTAAAGCAATGGAGTGTGTCATTTCAGAGCGCTCTTCAGCAATCTGGAAGCAACCAACTTGAGGCATGGAAAAGACATTATGTAATTGCAAAAGACAAAAATCTCTCCCAACGCTGAGGCCTTGTGGCAGAAGCCAGTCTCTGACCTCACCCTTCTCAGGATCTCTGGAGAACACTGTGTTCCTCTGGCCCCTCGCAAAAAATAGCCTCTGCCAGATCTCAGCAAACAATTCCGGCATTTCCTTCCCTTGCCTCTGGTCTGTGGGTGTTTTGGAGTCTCTCGCATGTGTGGGCAGGGATTCATTAGCTAAAATAAAAACCGTACTACGAAGCTGCATTAGAGAAAAAGTCAAAAAAAGGGGGAAAAAAAAATGCAGGCAAGTGTAATAAGCCTGCGGCATCAGCTAGTTTGGACACGATTCCAGTTTTGGAATTAATAAAGAGTAAGCCAGAAATAAAGGGGATCTCTTGGGCCCTCTTGTCTCCCCTCCTGTCGTCGGTCGTGGTCCCTGGTGCCCTGTCTTGCCCGGCAGCAGCTGAACGTCTGGGGTCTGAAGTGCTGCCTTCGCAACTTCTGCCGGCAGAGCCGAGCATGGGCCGAATATTTGAAAGATCAGGGTCTTTGTTCTTTTTTAGCTTTTCCCAGTATAATCCCTACAGAGATGTAATCGTTTGGTGTTGTTTTTCCTCTGAATTCTCTTTAATTTCCTGCCTGTGGTTTTGGAGGTTTTGTGAGGTTTTATAGTTGTGGAGAAATTTTGCTGTTTACAGTGGCTGTCCTACATGCTCTAAAAACAGCATCCCATTTCTTCTAAGAAAAGCCCTTTTATGTCCTAATTTAAATTGCCAGATCATCGTTATTGCTACTGCACTACTCCTGAGGGAACCCGAATAAATACTTCTCCCCATGGGCATCCTGTCTTTACTTTGGTCCCAAGTCTCTGGGGGCAGGAGGACCCCGTTCATCTTCAGGCTGCAGATTGAAGACCCCGAATTTCACTGCTGGTGTATGCAAAGGCAAGGGAAAGCTGCTGTGTTTCCCGGCCACAGAAGCCAGCCGTGTTGCCCTCAACTTTCCCCGCAAACGTGCTGGAGTTTTGTTCGTGTCTGCCAGCTGGAGCCAATACCTTCTTTACAAGCTTCTGCTTTCTGCAGGCAGGCTGCCAGGGGAGACGGCGATAGGTTTTCAATGGCTGCGCTGTTTATTTAAGATCATTGAACCTCAGAAGGCTTCCAGAAGCAAACAGAAGTTTTGGTTGGCTTTGTAGGGAACCTACATCTGCCTGCTTGGGCTCTGCAACCATTGTTTTAGCATTAAGAAACATTTGTGTTGCATTTTCTTCAGCTTAACAATTTGGCTGTCATGGTGCAGGGAAGAGCTGTGTCCTGTTCCTGTCAGCAGCGATGCTTTCCTCGCTTGTAAAGCTCTGCGTTACCAAACAGGTTGGGGCTGGGAGCTCAAAGGACTCTGGAAGTTGGCTGTGGTCAGGATGCCATGTTATATGGGTTAGGTTTCCTCCACTAGGTTTGAGGGTATGAAAATTGCATCTATTACATAAAAATGTGCAAATTTGGTGATGTGAGGACTGGGTAGACTGGGGAATAACGTGTAGCAAGTCCCCATGCCAGAAATGGAAGAGCCTGTCCAAACCAGTCCTCCCAGGAGAGTATTCCCCATTCTCCCTCTACATACGACTTCTTCTTCTTCTTTGAAAATGTCCTCTCTGTGACACTGAGGATCTCTGCTGAGATCTTCTGCCTCGTGTCAATCTGGCCTTGCTGCTGCAAGGAGGTTGAGTTTTTGTTGGTGTTTGTCTTGCTTTGTTTCCTTTTGCACATGGTTTTTGGTTCTAAGGAAAAATAAAAGTGGAGAGGAGCATTTTCTGTGGGGTTGTGACTTGGATCAGTGTGTGTTCCCTTCGCCCCGAGTGTTCCCCAGCAGCGTCCTGAGGCACAAACACAGGAGTACCCCCACAGCAGACATTGCATCCAGCACAGCACGTGGTATTATTCAGAAGACCTGGGCTCTCAGGAAGGGGAGTCCTTCTCAAGCCCACCCACCACGTTGTGGTGAGCGCAGGGTTCCTCTCTCCATGCCACAGCAGTGCCTCCCTTCCCCAAAGCCCAAAGATAATGGAGACACATGTGGCCAAGTTCTCTGCTGCAAATCCTATTTCTGCAGCCAGCAAAGGGCAGGTTTGATTTGTACCGTGGGATCCAGGGAGCCATTGCAGGGCCATGACAACAGTGCTGCCAGAGACACCAGGTCCAAGAAGCCTTCCTTTTGGAATTCAGCTCAATTTCTGGGTAAAACAAAGATCTTAGGTTTTAAAAAAACACTAGCATATCCCTGGGATGGTGAAGTGTGACAGCCCAGCAGAAGGTGTTGGTACACCTGTAGCAGGGCACCCACAGCCATGTCTTCCTGATCCGTCAGCTCATGGGCTCCTTCCTACAGTCCCTTCCATGCTCCTTGGGAAGGCAGAAGGGCAATGAATGGTGAGGAGAGGACCTTTTGCCTTCAAAGAGGCTTACAGCCATGCCTCTAAGTGCCCCTGCATTGATCAGTACTCCCTGGCACCAGTCCACTTGACTGCAAAGTGATCTGAGCACGGGCTCTGCCACTTGCCTCACTGCAGGGAGAAGCTGCTGTTTCTTGGCAGCTTTTATTCCACCCTGCAATGTAAAAGAAACCATAAATCATTGATGAATCCTTTACCTAAATGACTCTGCAGCTCCTCCGCTGAGGGAACCGGGTTGCAACAACCCAGAGTCCTTGGGGGGAGTAATTCCTGTTCCATTGTCCCTTACCGGTGGTGGCAGAGCATGTAGAAGCTCCATGGTCTGGTGGATTGAAAATGAAATGCTGGGAGCCTGTTTTCTAAGCCCCACAGTGCTGCTGCCTCAGTGCCTTGCTTCTGGAGAAGTATCTGACATCTCAGGACTTTGAGTTTGTCCCTCCATTATGCCAGAATACAGATAAATAAATAAATATAGTGATATTAATATATTTACTATATTAATTTTAATTATCCACTGTTAATTATATATTATACAAAAATACAATTAATAATGTAATATATTGAATAAATATAAATAACTAAAGATAAATAATAAAGCTGTTTTGCCTCCCTTGCAAACAACTCTAAAAATGTGGCAGGTCCATGTAGTGCTGTGGAAAATACAGTGGGAAAGCACAGAAAACTAATGGTGTCAAAAATGTGGATGGTTTCTAGGATCCTTCAGGCTACCTTGAAAAACCTCTGCTGAAATTTGATAGAAACTGAGTAATTTGATGGGTAGAGGAGGAGCCGACTAGAGGGTCAGCACTGGCTGCGCAGTCCCAACTGGCTCCTTGCAGTATTTTGTCTTGGTTAGGGGGGTCAAGCTTGTTGCATAGGGTGATGGATAAGAGCTTTTGAGTTTATTGAGAAGTGTCCATCGTGTGCTGGGCTGAGGAGCTCAGGAAGGTGTCAAGCATCTCCAAAGCTCACAAAAAAGGGTTTGGCTGGGAAAGCAGTAGAGAAGCATCTGGAAGAAGGGGCAGCCAGAGCTGGATGTGGTCACTGTGCACCAAGGGGAGGATGCGAATAATTCCTGCTGGTGTTGATGATTGCTGAGGCTGGCAGGTCCAGAAGGATCACACAGACATCAGAGAGCAGTTATGAACCTGGTCTCAAGCTGGATGTGCCTTTTTGAGGTTTCCACTGGGAAGATGATGGCTCCATGCACCTAACTCCTCTTCTGAGGATCCTGATACCTCGTTAAACACTGCCTGATTTCTCAGGTAATTTTCCATTTGTTAAAGGTAATTTGATTTTGGAGAGAGGGCACAGAAAGCACTGCCAGTAAGCTGTTGCCCCTGACAAATAATGCTCTTTGGAGAGAGCCTTGAAATCCCAGCCCCGAGCCCTTGCTCTAAATGCAGCCAGCAGTGGGGTTCAAGCTGTGTCCCTGAGGAGACACCAGCACAAGTATCACATCTTCCTCTCCAGAAGAGGTTTTGCCTTGTTGCCTGGTAATGTTCCTCATGATAATTTGCCAGCAATTACTTCAGAGATCGGTATCCTCTTGTAAACAGTCTATTGACTTCAGATTGTCATTCAGTTTCTGGGCTGAAGTAGCGTGTGTGTGTCTGTGTAATCCCTGGTTTAGGTAGAATAAAGCCTGTGTCTGGGGTGTGTTTCCTGCTGGATCGATTCAGCTGTGCAGCTCAAACCTGTGATCATCCATAAATGCTGCAGATGAGTGCTAATCGCTGCAGGAATGGCACTGGTGTCTGGTGATTAACGAGGGCTTTGCTCCATCCTTGACTTGAGATGGTTTTGGAGAAGGACTGGTGCCATTCCTTCCCAGTGTCGTTCCTTCTCTCTTCCACTTGTTCTGTCTCCCTTTCCCATGCATGCGATCAGTAATTTAACTTTTACCCCAGAAAGTGAGATTTGAAGTAGCTGGCAGATACCTTGGTGCTACCAGGAAAGGAGAGGTACAGAGGTTGTAAAACTGATTTTTTCCTGCTGTGCAACACTTTTATACCCAGTGTTTTCTTCTCTTTCTCTCCCTGCAGTAAACTTCCTGTAGCTCTGTCTGTGCTCTCCATCATTCTTGATATACATCCAGTTATTGCACAGTCATTTTGCTTTGGTGGGATTGAGCACTTTGTTCCTCATTTGTGCATTTTTCAAATTTGGGGGTGCAGCTATACCACCATCTGAAGTGTTGGCATCTCCTAGGGTGGCTTTGGACTACAGGCCAGACTGTAGCCAGCTCCTGAACCAATAGACAGGCTTAGAGCGGCAGAGTTGCAACTCCCTGGGATTATTTTATTTTTAACTGTGTTTTATCAGCTTTAAAGTCTGATTCATGTGTCTGAACCCTTATAACCTCCTAACCCTCTTGCCCATCCAAACCGGGAAAAAAGCTTATTAAAAATGAAAGTAAGAGTTCTCCTGGCTCTTCTTTTACATCTACATCAACTTAATATGGGCATGCGGTGCTTGGAGAAAATAGAAAGGGATGTCCAGCTGAAACTGGATTGAATGCCATTGAATGCCATTGATTTTTAGAGGAAGCCATTAAAGAAATAATTTCCACGTTTCATTTATTGTTCTACTGAGAATGAAACACAATGAAAGATGTCCCCTCGGTGCTGGATAACCTCTCACCAAGGAGGAAAAGCTGATGTTTACCACTTAGCTCTCTGAATATTCCTATGTAGGTGTACAGCACATCAAAATGTTCTCTCCAAACATTTTTGGAGCAAGAAATGGCTTTTGCAAGGAAAAAAAAATAATTTTAAAAATATAATATTTGTTGAAAACTGATTTTTGTTTTGAAAAAAAAAAAAGGCAAAAAGTATCTCGGACAGGTTTGAGGAATGTAAAATACTCAGTGCAAGGTAAAACCCTTTTGATTTTTCTCTCCTTCCTTCTTGCCTGTTTCCAGCCCAGCCCCTCAGTATCTCCCGTGCTTAGCCATGGCAAAGCCAGTCTGGAGTTGTTCAAGGGAAATTCTTGCTCCTGCTTTGCCAGTAACACTGACCTGAAGGGGGTCTGGCTCAGAAGGAGCAAGCTTGACACATTTTAGCTCATCTTGAAAAATGGGCGATTGTTTTAAGTTGGATTATTTGAAAAAGGTTGAAGCTACTAAAAATAATATGCTTCTTTCAATAAGCGATACTTTATGGTGGAAAGATCATAACTTATCTTATTGTGTCTTATCTTTTTATCACCAGTAAGTTTTTAATATGTTACCATTTATCTCTGGATTAGTTGAAAAGTTCATCGCTCTATCTTTTCTCTCAAAATTAACATAAATTAATTACTCTTCCCGGAAATTACTGTGGAGAGAATAGAAATGCCTTTTGGTAACTGATCAGACTTGGACAAAAACCCCAAAGTGAGTGTAGCTTTAAATGCAGAGAGAAGAGACAAAGCAGCCCCCAGTATTAGATGCCAAACAATAAAGCCTTTAACATGTCTTCGGGATTTCGAGGGGACTGTACTGTTGACCTCTCATTCCTGCATATTTTCCGCCAGCAGCGTGGCAGCCTTTTCCCTCTCTCTGCTCTTACGAACCCAGTCCCTGACATGGCAACACGAGACCAAAGTAAAAGCAGGCACAGAACTGATGGCTGCCTATGTGGGAGGGTGGAAGAAGCTCTGAGCTGGTGGCCTCTGGTGTGAAAATGGTCCAAGGCACTTACGGCTGTGGACAAATGTCCTGCTGATCTGGCTGGGCCAGCTAGAAACATTGCTGCCACTCACCAGGAGTGATTTCTACAGCTCTCCTGGCAGAGGGGTCGTAAAGTTGCTGGCGAGGCCAGTTCCTTCCCCTAGGCTGGTTTGGCTGGTAGCCCGTGAGGCAGCTCGGGCATAGCCATTGTAGTAAACACGTAAGAGTTGGGAATGGCTTTATCTGGCTACTGTTTGTAAAAGAAACGCTTATTCACAGCCTAAACCCAAATGCAAGCTATCTGCTTGCTGCTGGAGGTAGCTCCTGAAGGAGTTCAGGCTTGTGGGGAAGTTTTGGTGATGTGGTTCCCAAGTCCTGGTCCTGATGGGACCTCATGATGAGGATGGGTACATGGTGGCTCCTTTTCACTGCAGTGTGGACAGTGGTTGTCACACACACACACACAGAGCTGTATCTGTGTCACATTGAAGGCATCACCCATGGTATGAAGTGCTCACTGCAGGCAGCATGCATCTCTGGCAAATGACCCTGCTCTGGAGCCAGAAGGTTTGGGCGGAGGAGAAAAGCCTCCATCTCCTGACAGTCACACTGGTTTCCTGTGAGCCTGGCTGTGGCTTGGATACACAAGCCTTACACCTGTAGGAGGGGGTGTTTAAAAGCGACTACTGCGGACACAAGCACCCTCCTTGCATGGTGGTATGAGTGCAGACAACTTGCTGGCATTGGGGGCATTACTGATAGGTAATGGTGGGGTGGCTCACTTAGTGTATTAACAAAAGGGACACCTGACTAGTAAAACAGTAATTACCTTTGGATCTAATAAGTGTAATTATTGAGTAATCCGCCAGAGTATATAATGAGGTGGGAATATTTTTAGCCTACCGAGTGAGTTCTTTGCAGTCCCCTGGTGCTGTACTCCCGGTAAAGAGCACTTAGGCAGCACTGATGGCCTGTAGCTTTTAAGAAATTACTGTGATGCATCTTTAAAACTGGCAGCTTTATTAAAAAGGGAGGTGGGGGGATGCTATTATCTTAACATAGCTGGGTTAAGAGAGAACACGCATTTCAGAAGGGCCCCATTGCGCTGTGAGGCTTGCAGGCTTGGTAGCCTGAGGTACAGCTAACAGGCAGAGATGCTGAGAAATTTGTCTGGGCCATTTTGAGTTGAACGCACTGCTGGTCTCTGATCTGGGCAGTGGGGCTGGCCTGGGCTCCTCCAGCGCTGACATGGTGCTGCCCAGCTATCCCATGTGTAGTAAGAGCAGGACAAGGAGCCTTTGTGAAACGCCTAGAGGATGCTACAGCACAGAAACTGATTCAGTAGGACCGGTGCTTTAGCCCCATGTTTGCTGCTTGGCTATGAGTGAGAAAAGGGAGAGGAAATTGAACTTTTCTGCTAGAATAGGTTTATTTTTATTATTTTTTTTAAAACAAAGGTCCAGGAAAACCTACTCATGTTTTCTATGTGTCTAGGATACGTTTTTGAAGAGCCATTGCAGAGCAAGCAGCTCAGCATCGTGTTCAAGTGCGATTTCAGAGCATTTGCCCCAGCTACTCCCATTGCCAAGCATTTGGCGCAGCGCCCAAGAGCAGACCGAGCCCTGGGACAGCAAAGCCTTTGGGCTTGTGTCAGCACAAGAACCCCTTCATCAGCCTTTCATTTAATACCTCTGCATAACAAACACCAATTAATATAATTTGTGAGGGCAAAATGGAGATCACACTGGCACCCTGACCTGCGCTTGCATGATTTCAAGCTGCAATTTGTTACTTCTGTGATAAACTTCAACTTTTGCTCCTACTAAAAACTTTCCTTCGCAAGTTTGGTTTTTTCCTCCCAGCCAAGAATTTGCACTTTGGAGAATGTTTTTCTAAATTCAGGTGATGATTTTCAAAGCCAAGTGGCCATAGTTCACCTGAGCGAGACAAGCACACCTAGTTTTGTCAGAGCTTTGGTGACAGAGTGGGATGCTGATGGGATGGGTGCTTGGGTGCTTCCCCTTGTCATTGCACGGTGATAGCTGTTTCCATTGCAAACCCCTGTTTACCAGCAAACCAAGTATGTAGATGTTTGCAGTGAAAAGTCGGTACTCCCCAAGCACTTCCAAAAAGCCCATTAAAATAAAAAAAGGGTGTAAAACACTCAGCTGGATTCATTTCCATATTTGCAGAAATTTCCGTGGGAATGCCTTTCGCAGCACTCAAACCAGCTCATGCTATGAATTAGCTGAGACCTTCGCCTGCCCCCAGCCTGCAAAGCGATGGTGTGTTGCCTCTTTCTTTCTTTTTTAGCAGACGTTTCAAAAGGCGGTATCTTATTCCAGCCTCTTCAGAGCGGAGTGGGAATGCAGACCTCGAAACACCTGCTTCCCGCACCGGCGGCGCTGAATGACCGAGGAGCACGCGGCCGCTGAGCCTTTGTTTCGGGGCTTGCTTTTAACTACAAGGAGTAGTTGGAGTTGGCTGTTAAATGAATGAGTTTGGTTGGAAGATAAGCCTGGACACCTGAGGTCTTGCATTCCCGGCAGGGCTGGCGAGCACCAAAGGGCTTTTGAAACTGGCCTCGCTGGAAAGTCGCTATTATGTGTGAGCTTTACACTCAAACACCTTTGGACAATGAAGGCACCAGAGGACACTGCTGCTCCCGATTGTCAGCAGCAGAATAGATCCCTGCTTCCTGCAGCGATTCCCTCCGCCGGCCGCGGGGCCAGCGCAGAGTGGGGAGCTTTGCAGAGGCACAAAAGGTCTCTCAATAGAGCAGGGGTCAAACTGCGGGTTCCTCCTTTCAAAACAGCTCCTGATCTCTGATGCAGAGAGCCCTGCGAGACCCCCTTTCGGAAACGGAGAAAGGGTGACATTGTGTTGCTGAAACAGAGGAAAGAAGGAGGAGGAGGGAATCCCAGGCCCTGCTCCTGAAATGAAGCTGGGCTGATGTTTTCAAAGCTTCCCATGACAGAGTTTTAGGCCCCCAGGTCCCAGTGGGACTCATGTGAGCTCTTGCCCTAAATTTCTTTGGCAGTCCTGGCTGTGCAGTATCTCTTGGAGGGAGGTCCAAATATCTGTAGCGGTGGTGGGTCCTGCTAGCCATCCACCCCATTCGGTCCCTGACATGTGTCAGAGGGGTTTGCTGGCTCTGGAGCTGTAGGGAGGTAGTGTGATGGACTCTGGTACTAATGGACACCTACGATTGCAGTAATTCAGGTGAATTGGTGATGTGCGGGTCAGCACAAAGGGGTTGTCTGCAGGGTACATGTGTGTTCTTTGCAGAGCTGTGGGCTCCAGTATCCACAGCCTTTCCCAGGAGGCTGGTGAGGACCAGCAGAGGTCTTTGGGATGAGTTACATTCTGGTGCCAGGAGCATACTCGCTCTTTTATCCAGTGGTGATGGGCTGCATGTTGATTTGCTTCGGCTAAACAGATGGAGATTGCACCATCTAGCCTCAAAGTTGCTGGGCTCCACGCAGAACTGATGTCTGCCTTTGAAGCGTGAAATACAGTGCCCTTATAAATAGGCCTGTAGTCTTACAGTTGTCCTTGCTCACAGTCCTGTCCTGTGGCAGTCATTGATGGCAGAGTTGTTTTGCACAGTGGGCTCAGCTGGACACAGCACCTCAGGATGGCTAACGGAGGCTAACGGTGGAGCAACCTCATTGCAGTATAAGTGGTATCTGCATGAGCAGATACAATGGTGCCATAGAAATGGATGTAGAAAGTGAAGAATTAATGCTAAGGACTTGATGTCCATTCTGTACATGTTTTGAGGTTTGTTTTCGCAAGTTCTGGTCAGACCTTGGACCCGTTAGCTGATGGGACATACTTTTTATTTGTACCTGTAAGGAATCCTTTTCTCACAGCCTGAGCCCTCTGTGTGGTGGGAGCCAAAGTGCAGAAAGTGGAGAAGAACAGAACTTCTCCTTCCAAACCACACTTCTGATCCAAATCAGATCTTCTGAAGGACGCTTTCTTGGGCTCTGCACCAGCAGCATTGCTAAGGGCAAGTGATGCTCTGGCACCTTGTTCCCATCACTGTGTGCTGGGTGGCAAGGTCTAGAAGAACTAACAGGATGTGCAAACCTCCTTCTCTCTTGTACAAAAGGACAAGCACCTAGGTTAGGTCTACCTGCAGCAGCTGGAGGGGCCCAGGTATCCAGCTGTCACTGAATTTAAATGTGGGTGCTTTGTTCTCCTGCATGCTGTGAACATCCCAGCCTTGGGTCTTCAAGGCCTGGCAAGCCCAGAGCCATTGTTGGCCAACGTATAAATGGATACAGCATCTGCATTTTGAGTCTCTTACTACCTTTTCTAAGGCGAATGTTTTCCCCAGAGGTTTCTGAACTCTGAATAGTGTAGAAATATGACCATGCACATAGTGCCCTTCCTCTCCAAGCCCTGTGAAATCCTTGGCTGCGTCACCCTTGCGCAGGTGGGGGTCTTCAATGACCCTGGATAACTGCTACCATCATTTCTCCATGAGGGTGAGGAAGCTTTTGCAAATTATCCCCCTCCTATTTTTTGTTATCCACAGAAAAGACCAGGCAGCCCAGTTCTGAGAAACTAACCCAGGGGACCCTGAATTTGGCCATCGCATTCCCCATCTGTTAAGTACATCCACACAATGATATTTCAGTACGTGTCTTAAAACAATGATTTCCTTTTCTCTTATTGTTTCAAGTCCTTTGGATTCCTCGTGCAGATTAAGGAGTGTCCCTGTAGAGCTGAAACACAGCGGCAGAGCTTCTGGGGTAAATCTGATCCTGTCTCCCTGCAGAGCCCCAGCAGCGGAAGAATAGCGCTGCGCTGGCATCGCATATTTGCTTTGCAGCCAGGAGTCTGGGGAAAGAAAGGATCCAGCTTGTCCATATTGCATGGGCGCAGCCGCCACATTTTAAGGGGTGGAAGAAGGGAAGGGGAGACCCACCAGAAACTCATTGAAAACTGCCATCCATCTACGGCTTTTCTTTCTGTGCGATAAACTCCTCTGCTTTCCGCTGTGCCGAAAACAGCATGTGGGGAATTCCAGTGCCAACAACACTTTTTACTGGAAATCAGGATGTTTCTGAATGAGGAAAGAAACATTGTTGAGTATGAAGTTATCAAACAACTTGACAAATTCAGATGCGCTAAATCACCCGGCATAAACATCTGTCTAGCCTGCTTTTATGTGCCTACAGCGAGGGTGGCTTATCCGCTTCTTGGCGAGATGTGATCTCTGTCCTCTGGTGCTATTTTTAGCTTGTATTTATTTGGAGGAGGCTGTTACAATAATCTCATAGAATAGAATCGTAGAATAGTTTGGGTTGGAAGGGACCCTTAAAGGTCATCTAGTCCAACCCCCCTGTAATGAGCAGGGACATCTTCAACTAGATCAAGTTGCTCACAACCCCATCCAACCTGACCTTGAATGTTCCAGGGCTGGGGCATCTACCACTTATCTGGGCAACCTGTTCCAGTCTTTTATCACCCTCATTGTAAACATTTCTTCCTGATATCTAGCCTAAATCTACTCTCTTTCACTTCAGAACCTTCACCCCTTGTCCTATCACAACAGATTCTTTTAAAAAAGTTTGGCCCTGTCTTTCTAAGTCCCCTTTAAATCCTGAAAGGCCACAATGAGGTCTCCCTGGAGCTTTCTTTTCTCCAGGCTGAACAACCCCAGCTCTCTCAGTCTGCTGTTATAGGAGAGGTGCTCCAGCCCTCTGCTTAATTTCGTGGCCCTCTTCTGGACCCACTCCAACAGGTCCACGTCTTTCCTGTGAGGAGGACTCCAGAGCTAGATGCAGTACTCCTGGTAATGTCTCACCAGAGTGGAGTAGAGGAGCAGAATCACCTCCCTCACCCTGCTGGCCATGCTCCTTTTCATGCAGCCCAGGATATGGTTGGCTTTCTGGGCTCTGAGCACACATTGCTGACTCGTGTCCAGGTTTTCATCCACCAGTACCTCCAAGTCCTTCTCATGAGGGCTTCTCTAAGTCTTCATCCCCCAGCCTTGTTGAACCTCATTAGATTCACATGAGCCCACTTCTCAAGTCTGTCCAGGTCCCTCTGGATGGCATCCCATCCCTCAGGCTTGTCAACCTCACCACACAGTTTCGTGTCATCTGAAAAGCTGCTGAGGGTGCACTCAATCCCACTATGTCATTGATGAAGATACTGAACAATTTGGGTCCCAGTATGGACCCCTGAGGGACACCATTTGTCACTGTTCCCCATCTGGATGTAGAGCCATTGGCCCACTGCCCTCTGGATGTGACCATCCCACCAGTTCCTCATCCACCAAAGAGTATACCCATCTCTCCAGTTTAGAAAGAAGGATGTTGTGTAGAACTGTGTCAAAAGCCTTGGAGAAATCCAGATAGGTGACATCCGTAGCTCTTTCCTTGTCTGCTGATGTAGCCACTCTATAATAGAAGGGCACTAGATTGATCAGGCAGGACTTGCCCTTAATGAAGCCACGCTAGCTGTCTCAAATCACCTCCCTGTCTTCCATGTATTTAGCATAGCTTCTAGGAGGGTCTGTCCCATGATCTCCCAGGCACACAGGTGAGGCCAACAGGTCAGTAGTTCCCAGGGTCCTCCTTTCTACCCTTTTAAAAAATGGGTGTGATGTTTCCCTTTTTCCAGTCCCTGGGGACTTTGCCTGGCTGCCATGACTTTTCAAATATCATGGAGAGTGGCTTAGCAACTACACCAGCCAATTCACTCAGGACTCCGGGATGCATCTTGTCAGGTCCCATAAATTTCTGTATGTTCAGGTTTCTCAGGTGGTCACAAATTTGATCTTCACTATCCATTTCTTGATGTAGAAGGCAATGCTTCCACCCCTCCTTCCTCCCCTGTCCCTTCTGAACAGCCTGAAGCCATTAATAGCCACACTGGCAACTAGGTCATAGGCTTTCTAGCAGCACGGTGGCTTCCAGCTCCTCCTGTTTGCTGCCCATGCTGTTTCCATTGGTGTAGAGGCATTTCAGCTGGGCTGTCAGCCATGTCACCTTCCTAGAGGAACACCCCTTAATTCCTTTGAGGTATTTCTCTGGTGTTTGGCTCTTGGCTCCTCTTACCTCAGAAGCCCTTGGCCCATCTCTGTAGGAATTCAAGTGTGCTGCAGTGTAACTAGCATATCTCAGGTCTCTAATCTAGCCTCACTTGCCATTAATTCCTCTAATGACTGTTTTGGGGAGTGGGGTGGTTAAAGCATTGCTGTGGCTAAACCTCTTGCAGCATGCTATGATGTGAAAGCCCCCTGCATGGTTCCCTTTGAACACTGGAGCCATTGGACCCTGGATTGTTGGTACTCAGCTGCATTAGTTACTTGCATTCTGATGTTGGCAAATTGCTTCACTGCTCTGGTTCCCATTTACCTTTTGTCTTCATGGACAAAGCTCTTCTGGGGCAGAAACGACTGTTGCTCAGCTTTCCTGGCTCTCGTGTTGGGGTGTAAGGGAGGATGGGCATGGCTGGGAGCTATTAGAAAGCAGCTATATTCAAGCGTAATACCATTGACCTCACTGAGACTGCTCATCTGTTTTAAATTAAGTGCATCCTTAAATATTTTCCAGAATCGGAGCTGGGTTAGTTTAGGCTGAATACATTAAGAAATGCATATGCATTTGGGACCAGAAGGGAACCTGACTGTTTTAAATCCATTAAATGTAAAAGAACAAGATTGTGTGTTGGCTTAGGAGCTGGAAACCAATTTTGAAGTCAGTATTCCCTATGGCTGAAAGGAACCCTGTGCAGCGGCTGCACGGTAGCATGGGAGGGAAGCGGAACTCCTAGGGGAAAGACAACCATCTCCTTTCATCCAGGCAAACCTGGGCACAAAGAAATGCTCGGTGCAAGCATCTACTTGCTTTGCATTTCACCTCCCAGTGCAATGAACTACTGCTTAGGAAGGTAGTCCCACCTGTGGGCACCTTTGTGGCTTCTGTGCTCTCCCCCATGGGACGGCATCATGGAAATAGATTTGCAGTTTATACAAAAGGCAAACCTAGACAGCTTTTCAGAAAGTTGCCCATGCCAGGATTACCTACATCTTTTCCCATGGAGGAATTTCTGTTTCATGAAAGGATGCATTATTTGGGGAAAAACCTTTAGCTGTTTCTTTTGTTTGGCATCAAACCCAGCCTAGAGGAGACTTTTTGGGTTTTTTATAGCAGCCAGCTGCATTAGCAGTCTTGAACCATGTTCTTCCTTCTGCTTTGAATATAAAGCCTGTAGCAAGGGAACATTAGTTTTTCTTCTTGGCAATAAATCGTGTCTTAAACTGCCAGTAGTGAAACTTGCCCATTTACTTGGGAGAGAAAGTCAAAATAAGCACTAATGAAGAAAAGAAGCAAATCCAGCATTTCAGGTCCATGTTCCCTGTTCCCTGTGAACAGGCCTATACTGCTTGGAGCAGTTTTGGTGATGGGATGGAAATCTGCTGGGTGTTGCTTGTGTACTTGTGCAGGTATAACTCCTGCTGGCTGTGAGCCACTTCTCTATTATCAGTTTCTCTACTGCAGTGAAATGGCTCAAAATTCACCTCTAGGTCCCAAGGCAATGCTCGTGTCCTTGTTTTGGCTTTTGTATGTAACAGCAGAGCATATGTTGGGTTGGTTTTGTTTTGGTTGGTTGGTTTGTTTTTAAAATAAAAGGAGAGTAGCGTAGAAGAAAAGGTGTTAATTTGCTCCAGGAAGGACCTCCTACAAACCTGAATGGAGTAAAATAAATGTTGTTTGGCTCTTCAGTCACAAGAGAGAGCTTGTCCAGTTGATGGACAATTCATGGGCTAGTTCTGCACAAGCTCTTTGGTGCTTGTGGCCAGCATCCCAGGGGCCAGGAAGCCTCTTCGAGCCATCCAGCATGGGGAAAATGGGTGGCTCCTCTGGGATTTGCTCTCTTGCATGAGATATTCGTGGCCCTCAGTCACACATTGCGGCGCTTTTGGTTTCTTGGCTGGTTCTTAAAGGATGTCCTGATCAGGCTGAGCAGACACAGAGTCTGTGGTTTTCTCTCTTCCTGAGTTCAAGTCCTGTAAAGTGGGAGTGCGGGAAAGAAATGAGCCTTTGTAAACTTTTAGTTCACAACTGTTGCTGGGTCTTGTATCTGTCCGTTCATCCCAGTGCCTGTCATCACGCAGCTGCCACAACCCACTATTTATCTGGATCCTTTTCTTTCTTCCTCAGCCTGTTCCTCCCCCACCCCCAGTCTGCCTTGCTGCTGGAAGCTTTTTCCTCCCCCCCTTGCTCTCTCCTTGTCTCTGTACTTCTTTTTTCTCGCCTGTACATTTGTTCACCACCTGCATTCAACCAGGCTTGTGGCAAGAGCCCTTCTCATCTGAAGGAGAAAAATGAGCAATGGCCATGGGACAAAATGAACTTCACTCCTGTGATTAGAGCAAAATTACTCAAAGGTCTATTTAAAAAACAAAAGCCAAAGTCATCTTTCCTTTGAGTATTAATTCACCAAGGTGGAGAATCCAGCAAAGCTGAACACCCTGGGAGTCCCCACAGAGCCAGTCTTGGTGCATCACAGCCCAGCCAGGGAGTGTGGATGGATGCTGGGCACAGGGACGCTGGTTTAGCAAAGTTACTGAGCCCAGTGGCTCTTGCAGCTTCAGGGGGAATTTTGGCACTCAGTCTGGCCTTCTTGATGCGTAGAGTTGGAGTAGATGATCTCCTGAGCTGCCTCCCTGACCTTCACTTCAGATGAGCCGCTCTGCCGGCCTATGATATACCCACAAAGTGTCCTGCAAAGACAGCCTGACAAACCCAGGAGGGATTGGGAGCATCCATTTCTGCCTGAAGCCTGTGCCTGCCCAGTTGGGACTTGCACAAGAGGAATCCCGTGGTGTGCATGAAGGAATGAACATAAAACCGCCTTCTCACCCACTTCCCTGCATCCTCACCTCCCTTCCTAGTGTTTCCAAAGATATCTTTGCATCTGCTCAAATGATCTCAGGAGTGATTTTTGGAGACGAACAGGCTTTGCTGCTTCTACATCAGCTTTAGTTTTCCCCGTGGCACCCTGAATTTGTTTAAACCTGAAGTTCCAGAAGCACAAAACCGTGGCAGAAGGCTGTTGAAACATGTACAAACTGGCAAGCAAAATACACTGCATCTTACTGAGAGGGCCAAAGGTTTCCTGCATCTTAGAATTATCCTTCACTTATTTAAGGTCTTGAGTGCAAACTCTGAAACCTAACTTTACTAACTCATGTCACTTACCTATTTTATTTATAAAGGGCAAAAGGTCTTCTGTGTCCTGCTTAACTGGAAAGATATAAGATGAGGTGCATAACTGCTTCGTAGTTAGAGTGGTGCACTTGGGATTAAGCTTTGAATTTTCCTAGATATTCAGATGTCAAAGCTTTTGCCCTGAACCTGCTCTGTTAGTAGGAAGATTTGCAAACAAGGCAATATACAATTCTAATGGGGTATTTGGTCAGAAAACAGCCCTATGATTCTCCTTCAAGTGTGGCTAAGTCATGGCTTACATAGAGTTACAGAAAATTAGTTCTGATTGTAAACTGAAATTTTTATCTAAGAAAGGAAAATTTTTTAGAACATGCACTCTGCTTGTGATCTGCCATATTGTCAAAAGCCAAATACTGTATATAGCATATCGTTCCTCGCTGTGTTTCACATCGATTTTGGCCAACAGCTAGTCAGGGATGAGAAAGCATGGAAAAGAACTGAAGGCAAGGCTGTTGCCTTCCTTATCCTGCTGCCTCCCATCTTTGCAGAACAGCATGTGAGCCTGCAGAGCTTCTACTTTCTCCAGCAGGCAATAAAGATTTCTCTTTCAGGGCTAAAGTCTTGATAGCCAATATCTTCTAAGGTTTTCATAGTACCTGTGCCAAACCCTAATTGGTTGTCTTAATCAAATACCTCTTCTTTTTTCGCTTCATGCAGTTGCTTGTTAAATACAAGAATCCACTGGTGATCTGACTTGTCTTTGGAGATGAGAATATATATTTTTATAAGTATATATATGCACTCAAATGCATATGCTTCTTAGTGTTGTGTCTTTTTCTCTGCCTCCTACATTTTGCATTGAGATACACAGTGTAAAAGAGACATTGAAAACACCCAAGGACATCTCTGTTTATTTTTTTTAGCAACATATCTAATTCCCATTATATTGAGCTTCCTAAAATGCAAAATGTCAATAGTAGAAACCGCTAATGCTCCTCAGCTCTTGCAGAGACTTGATGAGGTAAAGGACCTTCTTTTCCACATATCACTTTGTTTTAGCTGTATGTTTCCTATTAAATATATGTGGACTATTGCCAATATATGGGTGTTAAAATAGAATAAACTACCCCCAATGCCACCTTATGAGCATTGTGATCATTCTTATGTCTTTTTGACTGTTGATATCTGGAGGGGGAGAAGGTGTGGGATTGGGCAGTGAAAATCTTTCTAGTCTTCTCCTTCTATCCAGACTCATCGCTCTGAAAGCCAACCTGTTCCTAACTAGTGAAACGAAGGAGGGCAAAACTGGGATGACTGCGCTGTGGTAACAAGGCAAAAAGTATAATTGTGTATGCATACTAGAACCCATGGCCAAATATCTTGAAATATTGCCTGAAGCAATACTTTGGCTGCTCCCCTGCCCTTTGTTGGGCACATGGCTTGTCAGCTGGATTCAAGAGCAGGCAAAGAAATGTGAGGTTGTGTGACAGCTGTAGTTGTTGTAGAGGGGGGAAGCCTTTGAGAAAGCTGCTACGGTGTGTGTGGTGTCCTTCAGGTGCATTCCTCCATGTGTACGGGTGTACAAAGCTCCACATATGAATCAGTTTGAACTGTGGGGGTCAGCTAAAAGATCTTGTGATGAGCCAGATTGTATTGAGAAGCAGGAAGACTTGTTTCAGAAAATGTCAGAGCAGGAGAAAGTAATCCCAATGCATTTTTAATGATGGTGGCTTGGAGGTTTATAGCTAGTTTCTCTTCTGAAAGAAAGATCTTCTCATTTTCCACAAAAACCCATTTTCACTCCAAATATTTGTTACTGAAAATTGGAGAGGGGACTTTTGATGCTGGGCAAATGCTAATCCCTGCATCTTCCATCATGAGTGCCTCTCTAAGGTCATATCAAAAGTTGTGTGGTTTTGTCCATGATCTAGGTATTCCCCTTCACCTTCTCTGGAAGTTACCTTCCCGCGATGCACTGCACTTTCTGCAGCAGGACTTAGGTCCCTACGATCCTCCACTTCATTGATAATTGCTGTGATTTTCAAGCTAGACGAGTTCTTGATTACATTAAAAGGGATGGCGATACTCAACTGGATGTTAGCTATTTTGCTTCCAAGGGTAATTAGTTATGGATTTAAATAGAAGGAAATAATTGATGTACACATAGAGTGGAAGCACTTCTCTGCTATTACGGTCCAAAACCTCATATTTATTTGTTCATTCTGTCTGAACTTGAAGTAACTCCTCCGTTAGCACAGTAAAAAGGGTAGGCTTTTTGACATAAGATTGTTCTGTGTCTTACTAGAAGCTATTTTCTCATTTCTGGAGGAGTGGGTAAGAGCAAATTAGTTGGATTTTTCGTAGTCTGAAAAGAAAAACAAAGGTGGTTTCCTGAAGACTTAAAACATATTGCCGAGATGGTGGTTTTGACATTATTATAACATGGCAAATGTGTACTGAGATACACCTGCATGTATATGCTTTAACAGAAACCTGTAGTTTGGAAAGGATCCAGGATTTCCATCTGGGAGGTGCAAGACACACTGTTATCATCAGCCAAGAGCACAAGAAGGTTTTTGCCTTGTGTTTGTAAGTCCTTTTCCTCCGCTGACCTTGCAGTTCAGGTTCTCTGCCTTCCCTTCTCTTCTTCCAAGTGACCTGGTATGGTCAGTTGTGTGATGACATCATCACAAGGAGGAGCAGTCATGCCTCTGTCATTTTATTGGTCTCATCTCTATTTTATGCTTCCCTTGTGCCATCCCTCAAGTTCCCCCATTTCCAAGCAGCCCCTCATGACTCCTTGTTGCCATCTGTCCTCCAGGGAAGTCATCTTGATTATCTTTCCAGTTCTGTGTCCACCTTTTCACCTAGCTTTCCATGGTGAGTTCTTACAGGAAAGAAACAACTAGCACACAGAGTATAGACCAGTGTCATGTTGGTTGCTGGGGGATGTGGTGTCTTAGCTAGAGCAAAAAGTATCTGAAAAACTAGGCTAGGATACAGGAGCCAGGAGAGCTGAGCTAAAGGTCCCTCAAGGAAAGACGGGACCCAATCCAGGACTCCCACATTCTGTCCAAGAGCCTGAGCCACTGGCCACTAAAGAATAGAAAACTCTTTTGTTTGCTGCTTCAACTCATCCGATTTTGACTCAAATCCATGGATTTCTGGCTGACCTACACTGTATTTCTGCATTAGTTTTATGAGTAAGCTGTTGGGTGAAAAGTATTATCTATGTGTAGATAGAAGTCATAGCATCAATTCCTACCGTGCTCTCAATCTGACAAGAGTTACATCTTGCTACTGTACGTAGGAATTCCCATTGCTGCACATATAAATGCTGGTGTGCTACTTAAAATCTCTTTCATGTCTCTTACTGGGCTAGAGAAATGCCTTCTCGGAAACCTGTGCTGTCAGCTAATCTGACAAAGGTTTTATTTGACATGAGGCAGAACTAATATCCTTTAAAGAAAGCTGCCATGCCGTTAATTGTCACTCTGGTTTGTGTCAGATGTTTGCAAGAAGCGTGCTTGGTTCCTCCACAAACACAACAGCATCTTTCACTCTTAATGAATAATGCACTCCAGATGTTCCACCCTGTGAGAATTTCTTGCGCGCACTGCAATGCCAAGAGAAAAATAAAGCAGTTCAACTTATTTAACCCAGATCTCAGACTGTCTGTCTGCATCATCTAACTCCATCAAGCTGATGGAGCACATGGAATGGATGGAAAACATGTGGTTCCTATAGACTCCTGCATTTCATATTGGTTAACAAACGTAGCATTAGTTTACCCAAGGCCATAACGGGCATGAGCTTAAACCCAGTGTATTCATGGCAGGTTCTCTATAACTTCCCCATACTATCAATGCTCATGCTTTGCTACTCAGGCCTGGAGCCCTTGGAAAACTTCACCAGTCCTCCTGTTTCCGCTCATGGTATCAGCTTGAGGACTCTTTTACTTACCTTATTTGTAGGTGAGACACAGATGTAGTGCCTAAGCTGCCTTCAAAAATTCAAATGGACTGCAATCCTTTTCTGCCTAAATGTTTTGTGAATGGCATTGGGACCTCTTATGTTCTTGGCTGTAGCTCAAATGCTTGTCGTAGTGTCTCCAGCAAACAAAGACCAGCGGCTTAGAGGAGGCTTTTAAAGAAGTCTGGTCAGGATGTGCTCCGAGCTGTCCTGCACAGACTGTCTTTCTAAGTGAAATGCCAGCACCACCTTCCCACCACTGAGTGGTGATGCGAACCATGCAAGTGGATCATTGCAGGGAAGGGCAGGAAAACCAGGTGTGACTCTTAGTGCGCTACAGAGCCCCAGTTCTTCCAGCTGAGCATGCTGAAAGGGGGATCTCTGTATTTAGCTCAAGAGTTTTCCATGGTTGCTTTTAAGGGGAGAAAAGCACAATTTGCTGTTTCAGCTATTGGGACATGGCTTACAGATGAAGCATAGTGACAAACTGCCTGGGTAATCCCACTCATGCTGTATGGAAGGCTCAGGCACTTGACTTTGCTTTTACAGAAAATGGATGTGGGAGTTGCTGACAGGTCAGACTCTTTAGAGGGTATTGCTACAAGAATGAGGGTATTGGTATGAGAGTGTGTGCCTACATGAACACCATAGTCCTGCATGGGAGTGGAGAGTCATAAGGTTTGACAAGTACCTTAAAAACACCTGATGAGTTTCCAAGACTCGTCCTCTCTCTGTGCTCAGAATTCATTCTTTAAAAGTTATCTAGATTGTGAACTGGTAATTTAGGGAAATGCTGTGTTACCAATATCAGGTACAAGGCCCCAGACTCATATGAGTAAGAGAAATCAATGTTACAATCTGTAGGACCTACTGTGCTAGTTCAGTGCATTAAGACCATATCTTGCCTTGAAGCGAGAAGTGGTGTGAGCCAGCAGGAGCTCTGGTGTGCAGGTGTTAGGTACGGGGGTCTGTGTTCCGCACTGGCAGCAGGTCCTCATTGGGAGCGCCAAAGGCAGTGCCAGAGAGTTGCATTGTCTTTACAACTGCAGACAGAATTATAATTTTTTTTCAGTGGCCACACAGTTTGGAGAAATTGTAACTCTTAATGAAAGCTGAAGCTCCAAGTGTCATTTGAAAATAGTAAGTCTACAACCCACCTATTTTCCACTGGCTTTGTGTAAGGCCCTGGCATTCCCTGTTTCATCCTGGCCTGTAGGATACACAATTCTGATTTCATGGAGGTGTTGAGGCTCTGCTTTTACAATGCCAGGCACCTCAGAGGTGGTGGGGACTTGTGTTGCTAGCACACTGATTGCTGTGCTCTTTTGCTAACCTCCCAAAAGGTTCTTTAAACAGAGCAACCTGAGCTCCAGCTCAGGAACAGCTGCTCCTCTCTGTCCTCTTACAGGACAGAGGAGATGCCACCAAAGCAATTTCATCCTCCAACCTAAGAAAGAAACTCTGTACAAGATGGTATCTGGGTACCTGCGCCCCTGTGTGTGCCTTTGTCAGTGCTGTATCTGTACAGGATTACATGTGAATCTTTTGGTATATCCACCTCTGCACCATGGCTTTCTGAGGTTTATTGAGGCTGGAGTACACTGACATTCTCTAAGCCCTTTCAGAAACGTCTTACTTCCTTTGAGCTGTGTGAAAGATGCCGAACCAAAGCAGCATGCAAGAACAATTATTAAACGTTGTTAATTAGGATGTGTGAAGATGGTCCCTCTCCCCTTTTCCTTTGAAGCATGAAGGCCCAGAGGGAGCCTTTATTAAAGTCAACAAAGAAATCTCAAAGGAAAAAATTCCCTCCTTTAATGTGGTCACACACATCATCTCCCGCCTGGTGTGACCCGACATGTGAATGTGATTACGGGCTGTGTCGCATCGGGGCACAGGCACAGTGTGCCCTGAGCCACGGTGGGGAAAGGAGAGGGGCAGAGTCCTCACAGCTGGTCTAACACCAAGCTGCTTGGATCATCTTGCTGCTGATGCCAAAAAATGCAGCATCTGGAGCTTGCTTTTGATGGATCACGTATTTTTTGTTAACTACCTTTGATTTAACATGTTCTCTTTCCAAAGCAACCTCTGATAAAAGCAAGCTTCAGCGCCCAGGGTAGCAGCTGGATATCCATCCTGGATTTTCCTGCTGGATGGGTGGACATTGCAACTTCTTTACTCACCAGATAAAGACCAATCACCGGAACCTGATTATGGTGGGGCTGATGGGTTCAGGAAAGCCTGTCAGAAATACCAAAGATCCCACTTGGGAATTGGGGTAGCAAACCTTGAGGTGCAGCTTTGTTATGTGACAAGCAGTCGCAGCATTACTTCCCACTCAAATTCTCAAATGGTGTCCTTTTGTAGGCATAAATATTTTGCCCTCTTTAATCCCAAATGATAAAGACAGGGTTTGAGGAGTGCTGCTTCGGGAATTTTTGCTTTCTTCCTAAACCTTCCCTTACAGGGAAAGGTGGGTTGTGGTGAGCTCTGATCCATAGGATCAAAGACATCAGGGTCTTGCACTAAAGTATATTTTCTGTTGGATGCAGGTAGTGAAGGTGGGGCGTGATATGGTGTGCTATACTTTTGTTGCATGAAAATATGAGAAGGTGATGTCCTTTCCCCTTCTCTGAGCTGCTCTATAGGCTGGTGAGAGCAAGCACTTGATGTGCTATACCTCGTCGGGGTGCTTTGGTAATCATGGAGATAAAAGAGGGCAGGTCCGTTATAAAATTGGCAGAGTGGAGACAGTACCTGCATGAATTCTTCAGGAACATGGCTGGTTGTTGCTATCAGATATGTTTTGTCCAAACAGAAACAGTGCAAAATGTGCTGTTCTTGTCCTGTTCCGTGCCACTCCTTTGGTTTTGTCTGACCGTGTTTTTTCTAGAGAATTTTCAAAAGTACTGGGATTTCCGCCGCCCCCCTGCTGCCCCATTGTTAGTTTAGAAATGGGGCAGGATCCTCACTGGGCTTTTCTGTAGCTGATACAGCCAACCACATCCCTCTCCATGTCCCAGAGCTAGGCCATGAGCTTGGATTTTTCCAACCAAAATTCTCCCTGCCTTTCTTTTCTCAAAAAAAAAAAAAAAAAAGCCGTATGAAAACAAAATAATTTCCAAAGGGAAGCACATCCAGCCGCTTTCTTCTGACACCCAGATAGCTTGGCACATTCATCTAATCTTCTGCCTTGACTGCTGGGCTGGCTGGCCACATCTGAAAGGAGGGGGATAAACCAGCAGTCAGAGCCTGTATCTGTGAGCGATGTTGGTGGCAAGGAGACTCTGGCAGTGGATTCCTCTCTCACAGCCGCTTTTTTCCCCAGCTGGAGGCTCCAATTGTTGGGTGATGGCACATGAGCCTCCCCCTGAGCCTGGCGGAGTCCCGCAGGAGCCGGCTCCGCGCTGTGAGCAGACAATGCAATTAGCTGGGTTTCACAATGCGCTGCTTTGGGTGACCTTTCCAGGGAAAATAATTAGAGGGAGACCATGTCTGCTGTTGATAATTGGCTTCATTAGCTCTGAGGTTAATTTCAGGGATGTGCCCAGGAAGCAATAGAAGAGGCTCGGGGGAGGCTGTCCAGTTAATTACTTATGAAATAAAATAGTCCATTGGGTTTGTCCTTGTGCGTGCATTGCAGGGCAGCCTGGGCCGATAGGCAGATTGGTCGCTTCTCCTGCCAGCACAGCGATGGTGGGGTCAAACAGCCTCTTGGAGAGGGAAGGTTCCAACTCCTTGGTACAGACCGGCCTGACCGTTAGGGGGTTTGAAACCCAGGGTTCGGATCTGCAAAGACCCACTTGGTCTCCCAGGCTGCAAGCCAGAGGACAGAGTGGCCTTAGCATAGTCTCCTGTTTCTCAGAGCTTGGGGTTTGCAAAAGGGCCATCCCTTCTGGGGATCTGTTCTTTTTGGTGGCACTGAGGATCCACAGGACGGGAGCAGGATGAGCAGAAAGAGAAGCACTCTGGGCAGCAGAGCCACAAGCCCTCTCCATACTTCTTCTGGTCTGGCACCACAGAAACAAGTGTCTCTTTCTGTCTGTCACCAGGGCTTATCCCCACATTGCCCTGGGACATTTCTGTGGGGCCATGTCCCTCTCTACAGGGGCAATTGGAGACCAAACCTTGCATTTCCTGCTGGGATGGTAATGATTCCTTGTTGCAACATCTCTGCCTTCATGGAGTTTCTTTTCCTTTGTCCATCTGCTTTGGTGTCACCAAGGTAATTAGGCACTTGGCCCACCGACAGCCCCGTTGTTTGCAGCCATGCCATCTCCAGGCTGGGAGTGGTGGGAGTATGAGGAATTAAGATATAAGAGTGCTTGCAAAATGGATTGGGATGAAACTGCCTGCCTAATCTGGCTGGTGTCAGTATGCATCCACCAGGCTCAGAGGGGCTGGTCAGTGCAGACCTACTTCGGACCCATCCTGGGAACAAACAGCCAAATAAAACCTGCCCTTCCCTTGCACTCCAAAACACCATCTCTTGATTGTACCAGGCACCTAATGTGTCAGCCATCTCTTGTGTATGCAGTTTGGTGGGGTTTGCCAAAACCAGGACTGGGGAGAGGCACAGCCTCAATCTGTTCCCTCACTGTTGTCCTGCAGTTCTCATGTTAAAAACTTGTTATTGTCTTATGGGACACGGAGGGGAGAGGGGAGCAGGCAGAGCAGGAACACCAACCTATGTACAGCCCTCGCTCCTAACACCTGTGAGGGGGCCATAGCCAGAAACAGCAGCTCAAAGGGCATCCCAGAGGTACATACAGCATCTGAAGGGCACTTGAGCTACGTTACAGTTGTGTGGCACATCTTTGTGCTATGAACTAAATAGATAGAGTGTCAGATGTAAGTGCTTCTCTCCATTTTTCCATTGAGAGCAACATCAGAGGGAAGCAAGAGGTCTTGGGTTTTTCAGGCAGGAGAGTCAAGCATAAAGAAAGTGGGAGAGGAGCACTAGGGAATACATTCCCACAGGGAGTAGTTGTGCAGGAAGGAGGTGACCAGGTCAAAGGAAAAGCATATAAACAACACAGAGAGAGAATCTTCTTGGCTGCCAGTTTGTTTATATCTTGCAGGAAAGAGCTTAGCAAACGGCGTGCATCTCTAGCCCAGCTACGACGCAAAGCCCCCATCCTTTCAAATGGTAACGTAGGGAGAGGACTCACAGAAGTCACGTCTGTATTTCCTGTCCTGATTTTGGCATAAGGAAATACTGTAGGTTTGTACTGTAGGTTGTACCCTAATAAAATGATCAAAGGTTTTTTTTGTTTGCTTGGTTTCCCTTTCCTTGAGTGCACGATTCCCTGGGAAAGCTCTCTGCAGTGTGGTGCGGACAGTGGAAAGGTGGGAAGTGTCTGGGATGCTTATGAGAGAAAGATGTTTCCTCTAGACCCGAGTGAACCAGTGCCCAAGCACCGCTGGACTTGGAGAGGCTTTGTGGGTTAGGATTCAAAAATCCATCATCTTATAAGGTCTTTTAGGGGAGCCAACAAGGCCTGGACGTAGCTGTGCCAGACCATCTCAGTGGGTGCTGGGCATTTTTATGCTCTCAAGGTTTTAGGAAAATCCAACTTGGAATTTCCTGGTCTAGTATCTGCTGTTTTTTCCTTTAATCCAAAGTGTTCAAATCGGCTCTCAGCACTCTGCTCCTCCCTAGTCTGTCCTCTTCCAGTAGAAAATACTGAAGGGTAATGGATTGTACCGTGATGGTAGAAACATACTTTAAGAGTATGTTGGATCACCTCCAGTCTTCAAATACCTCATTTTTGTTTGGAGTTGAATTCTGCAGCCTTTATTAGTGATTGCAACCATGCTAGTGTACGTGATGTACTTCTTTGGACCCTTTGATATTCACATTTTACATGAGAATGTTAGTTCAGTTTAATACTTAATAGGATGTTCTTCCTGTTGTGAAAAGCAGCACTGAAATTCAGCATGCTTGAGAGCAGCAAAGTCCAGCAATATTTATTTGAAAAGCCTGTCCTCAGTATCCAGTTGGTGTAAATCCATTTAGCTCTATGGAAGTTGAAGCAGCTACAGTGATTTCCATGAGCTGAGTGTCCCACAGTAGTCTAGTTGTAGCTCATACCTCAATGACAGATATTATAAAAGATCTCAAAGCCATAAAAAAGTTGTTACTTTCTAGTCTATGGTATATTTTTTTTCTCCAGAGATCTTATAGTGAGACATATTCATTTGTTCACAAGCTGGTCCTGGGTTTTGCAACTGTGTTCCTGGTAAACATTTTCTCAGCAGTTGTGATGATTTACACCCAAAGGGTTGTTTAATTATGGTTAATTTCTGCAGTTTGGAGAGTGGGTGGCTGATGAGATCACATGGCGTTGTTTCTGCTCCATGAATCAAAGCCTTAAAGCTAGAGTTGAAGGACCAAGAAAAAAGTTAATAAGGAACAGGTGTCTAGGAAAGATCTTTGGAGAAATAAGTGTTTGGTCAAAATTAAATCAGCCTTATGAAACTTCTGGACATTTTCACAACTACCTGAATGCTTTTTAATGGTCATCTTGGATTGTGAAGAGGCAGAAAGCTACCACAGCACTTTTATTCATTATACTTTTGGTGAATCTTTTACGTTTGTCTTTTAACATTAGTGCAACTATTGGCTCATTCGCAATTAGTACTTTGAACCCAGCCTTTTGTTCTAAATCACCCATCCATTTGCTCCTTCAGAATCACATCTTTAGCTTTATAACCTCTCCACACAGATATGGCCTTAAATCAACACTTGGCTTCAGGCTAGTGATATTTCTTTACCAGAAAAATATCTGGCAGCTCCTCCCCAGTGGATTTGAGAACTAGGCTGTATTGAAAATAAGGTTATACTTGGTCATTTCTCTCTCTGCAGTCTTTAGAGTGAGCATAAAGCTCACTACTGCTTTATCCATGTCGTTTATGGATTTCCACAGTGCCAAAGGAGGCACAGAGCATATTGCAAAGGCAGATTATCCAGAATAAATCATATGGTGAGTGTTGCAGGTTTGCAGGCAACTGCCTTTGGGAACATTTGAACCTGAAATGAGATTTGATGGTGAAGGTGAAATGATCACTTGTAAATGGATGGGAATGCCCTCTATTTATTTGGAGAACTATGAAACTCACCTAGCAAACAGGAGCTCTTTATTTGTCCTTTCCTGATCCTGCCCAACACTTCCCTCACTTTTTCTTCCTTTCCTTTCCTCTTTCCCTTCCACTCCTTTCCTGGTACTGAAATCTGTGAAATCAGTGATGTGTTTCTCGGGTCATGGCTTTCTTGGGTGCAGGGAGTTTGGGGTGAGCAGACGTGGCTCTGGCCAGCCCACTGGTGTATTTTCACCAGGTATGTTCAGAGCCGTCCCTTTAGCTGACAAATCCCATCCCACTGAAGTAGCCTTGTTGTGTGTCGATTGTCATTTCTGAGCAGAAGCAGGAAATCAGCCAATGTGTGAAAACAAGAAGTAATGAGACCTGTCTGAGTCTTGAACCAAGGTTTGATTTGCACTGCAGTTTCAGGTCAGCTCTCTGGGTTGTTTTTTTTTCCTAATTAACTCAGCAGATGGGTGTTGGGTAAAGCACAACCTGTGTTTGCTGGGTAAGACCAGCGAACTCGAGCAGAGCGGAGCTGGCATTCATTGGGGGTGAGCTCACCTTCATGATGGGGTTTTACTGTGCTTGGCTGCAGCCTCAGAGAACCACCGCAGAGCAAACACTCGCTGGGAGTAAACATCTGGAGGCCAGAGCTATTGCTCGGTCTGTCTGCGGAGCATCTTGCACAGAGAGGTCCCAATCCAGGCGAGAAGCGTGTAGCAAATAACAAAAAGAAGCAAAGCAATTTTTGGCAAACACAGCTAATTAGCCCATCATTCTTCTGTTCCCTGGAGATGATCTAACAGAGTTGTCTTCAAAATCCAGTGATTAAACCCTTTATGTAAATATTATTTTAGCCGTCTTTAAAATTACTTGCTCAAATGTCAAGAATGACATTAGTGTCAGAGAGGCTCTTCTTTCAATTACATTTCCTCTTTTCTATTTCTGTCTCATAATTTTTTAGAGCCACCTGTGTAGATTATTTTTTAGCATCTTTCTGCTTTGTCATCAGGTAATCTTGTTGCTAGTGCTGGGAGGGGTTCTCTTTTTTTCTCTTTTTTTTTTTTTTAATCATCTGTCACTTTAATGTCACTTTCATTTTCCAAGCTCTGAGCTGGAAGGTTGTGAAACCTTGTCATAACTCCAGAGCTTTGCACTTTCTTTGCCCAGTCTGACAGCCGTGGTTGAGTAGTTAGCACCTGGCCCTGAGGATCAGGGCACCTCGACCTATTTCTAGGTCTTTCCTGTGACCCTGAATGAGTCACGCTCTGAAAAATGTGACCATGAATAGCAGTAATGAGAATTTCTTAATCCTCAGCTTGACTTTACAGTAAACTGGGTTACCCGCACTGTTGCTCTCACTGAGACCTCCTGCACTTTGTACCTTGGACCCACGCTGGTGTCCACTGTCCTGGGGGCAGTGCAGGGGGTGAACGCTGACATGCTGAGCACAGCTGCTTCTGGCGAGCGTGTGGCACCAGGGCTGTCCCACCTCCACCGCCTGCTGGTGGGTGTCCTACCAGCATGTGGTTAGGGGAGGCCTTTGAAGGACTCAATGCTGGCTTTCACCCATTCCTGTTGAAGACAGTAGGAAATATGCAGGGGTTGACCTCAGATTCCCCAAGCCAACCCTCGCCAATGATCCCAAAACATCCCTTTTTCTGTGCAGAAATGGAAAGTTTCTCACATTCAGTAGCTTTTAAGTTCTCCATCACGTCACTGGAGGGGCTGTCAGGTTTGTCTAACTGGTGCCTGTAAGCCCTTTCCCCAAGATCAGCACTTAGCCCCAAGGATCCTGTACCAGCCAGCACATCATTTCTGCATAGCCTACATACGAGCTAAATATGAGCCTCACAAATACCAGCAGAACTAGAGATACCTTTAATTTCTTCTGCCTCTGTCCCCCACTCTCCTTACCCCACAGAAACATTGCTATTCCTTGTAATAATGTTACTTCTCAGAGGAAAATAAGTAATTCAAAGTCACACAAGGACAGTTTCAGCTCCTCAGAGCTCCCCATGCAAGAATAATTTCTGTCCCAGAAGATCTTTTCAGAAAGTAGTAGATGGATCCTTGCAGCTGGTAGGATTTCTTTGAGGAAAGTGATGATAACCTCCTTCAGCTTTCCAGTGCTCAAGGAACCTGCTACATGTGCCCAAATGTTGAGCAGGTAATGTTGAAGGTGACCTTGTTTGACAGCACCCACCATGAACCCAAAGCCCGTGATTGCCCAGCAGTTGTGTTTGGTCAGTGCTGCTGGCAAGGGAGAAACATTAACCTTCTGCCTGCGGCTTTGGGTGGCATTAAGAAAGCCTAAATCTCAAAAAAGACTTAGTGAAACTTGCACAGAGTTTTATGCAAGCCTCAGCTACTCCACCACGGTTGTGAGAGAGCCTCAGCTGGTGGCACAGGCTTTCCCCAATGGCTCTTCTCATCAGACAGTGAATGTCATGGGCAAATGGATGTGGAGGGTTTTCCCCACAGGCAATTTCATTTTCCACTGTAGTCATACGATAAAACGCTTGTTGGGCCAGGTTGTATGCGGTGACCAGAACAGTAAAAGGCAGTCATTTGAAGAAGTACCTGAAACTTGTAAGTATATTACAGGAGGGGAAAATGAAAACAGAGGATGCAGAAGGCCCACAGGGTCAGTCAGCTTGTAAGACGCCTGGAAAAGCTGTCATTTCACAAAACATCTGCTTTCACAATGTTGCCCATGGTTATTTAGCAAGTCAGCAAAAACAGGATTTCATGCTCTCATCTCCTTTGTGCTCACTAAACATATGTGGTTTGTTTCCATACTCCCGTCCTTGTTCATTGCCATAGACCATAGACTGGTGCACAGAGGCATTCGAACAGAGTAGCTGAAGTTTGTCTAATTTCTAGTTAATGCAAAAGCTCTGCATAAGGCTCTCAGGTTTTTGGAGGTGTTGAAGGCTGAGTTATTTTCCCATCCCGCTGCAAAACAGCAGTGCTTCCTGCAGCCCTGCTTCATCTCAGGGGTCTCCTCCAGCCCAGGCTGGGATTAAGGCTGTGATGAGGTGAAGGAGAGAATTTAACATAAAGACAGAGGAAACTGCTGCGTTTTAGCTGTGAGCTTATGGATGCATTGGGTTCACTAGGTGCTAACCAGGCAACCTTCCTCACCTCTGTGATGGGCCTGGCCAAAGCGACGACATGCCACAATGCGGAGGGAGAGGAGATAAAGCTGGAGGAATTGATGCCTGCTCATTGCATTTCTCATTAGTGGGAATGAAGGGGTCCAAGGAGCCCCATTCCTGGCTGCATTCACAAGAAACACCTGGGCAGGGCTTGTTTGTACTTAATCCAGGAACAAAAAAATCAAAACCAGTTCCCCGTCAGCCCAAGAGGCGGGTGGATGAAAATAAGCCAGTAAAGCTTAGACTGGACACCAGCAGTGTGGTGGGTCTTCTGTGACAGTGTGGAGTTGCATCATGGAGCTGAAGGAAGAGACATATTCCAGGTAGATGTGGGGATCCAGGATGGTGGCAGAGCTCTGTGGAGGCCCAGAGAAGGTTGTACAAGGCTTCCTGGGGGAAATGGCTGCAGTGGAGAACTTCAGCAGTGCTGGTGACTTTTGCCCCATATCGCAACAAGAACGACAAGAGGCAGAGGGGAAGATGGGGAGGAGATAACTGTGTTTCTTTTGGCAGGGCGGTCTGAAGTGAGATAAAGCGCAAGGACTGTTTTGTCTGTGCCTTCTTGCTTCTTCCTTATTGTGTCTCCCATTGCCTCTTGCCTTGGGTCCTTTCTCTTCATCACTCCCCTGTTGCTGTGTTTTGGAGGAGGAGGAGCAGGGGACTGCTCTCTGGTTCTGGTGCAAGCAGGGGAAGGCAGCTGCCAGGCTAGAAGTGTCTCTCCTGAAGAGCTTTTTCGTTTGGGTCAATAGTCTGAACACCAAAGGTGAGGCCTCAGGATAGCCCAAATCTGGGAGCCATTCCTCAGTGCGCCTGTGTTTGTATCTTTCCCAGGCGCTCCCATTCCTCCCCCTCCATCTCACCCTTCCCCTTGCTCATCCTGAGCTCTTCAATCTGCCGTGGGAGATCTTGGTGCCATCCTTTCCAGCCCAGTTCTTCCACACACCACTGACACGGTGGGATTAATTTGCCTCCCTGCTTGGCTCCAGTGTCTCCCGTTTTCCCAACGTGCTTTGTCTCTGCCCCAGCAGCTCTCCCATGGTTCATACCCTGAAGCTTGATTTCTCCCTTAATGCATTGGCAACGCCTGCACTGTGCAGGCCTCTGGAATTGATGTAGCAGTGGTATTATTTGCGGGGTAGTTTTTTTGGTAGAAATGGACAGTGCTAGGTGGAAACCCAGATGCAGGTGAATTACAGCATCCCTCCTTCTCTCTGTTGCATCAAGGCAGCAGGGGTGTAAATCCCCAACCTGCTGTGGATGCAAGTGGGTGTTTGCCCTGTTGGGTGCAGGATGTGCAGTCCTGTGAGGGATGTTGCCAGCAAGAGTGCACTGAAGGCAGAGGATGTAGAACTGTTGCCTCAGTGCCCTGATAGGAAGTGGTGCTCAGGTGGGCTTACCTGGTCACCCAAGAGGATCCTTCCTGCGTAAATTCAGGCCTTTGAAATACAGATGGGTCAGTGCATGGATTATGCTCCCAGAGCCCTTCAGAAAGGAACCTCTAACATGCCAAACATTTTCACAACATGAAATAACTAGGAATTTAAAAAATTTCCCCATCTCCCCACTGCTCTGCTGCATGATGCTTCTTGCTAGATGCTGTTTTGGAGTTGTGTTGCATCTTTAAAAACAACATGATCTTGTGCAATCTCAAGTGTCCAAATGGGATGTTTGCTGCTGGATTTTCTGCTTAAACGTTGCATTTTCTGGGTGAAAAAGCCATGAGATCAGGCTGGGAGGCAGCCATGGTAAACTATTGCTACTCCAAAGGATGCTGCTTTCCTCAGGGAAATGAGATGGGACCTCTCCCTACATACAAGACAACGTTTAGGGCACATTAGGAGTAAATTGCTGTTAGATGGATAGAGTTGGAGAAACAAAGCCAGTGCAATTATTTGGTGTATGGCTGCAGGGAATTAGTTAATTCCAGCTTTGATTCTGTCCTTTGAGAAGAAAACAAATGAGAAGACATGTTGTAGGCGAGATGAGTTGTCTTAATTGTTGACTTGACATTCCTGTTCTTTCTGTTGAACACCTTTTATGAGCAGATATTTTGCTATAGCTGATGGTACCAGACAGGCACTGCATTAGTTCCGCAGAAGAAGTCATGACCTCTAAGGTCATGTCTCAGAAATTTCCCAGCAAAACTACACTGGTATAATGAAACCTCAGCCTTTGGGGCAGCCCTCAGGGTGTGTGGATGCTCTGCTTACTCTGGGATAGGAGTGATGCCACATGATTATACTGCTCTAACCTGGTGGTATCATTATATTGGGACACTTGAGATGGTAAATTTATGGAGGTAGATGTGCCAGTAGGCGTATTGTGACTTAAATCACAGTATCTGCTGAAGGCAGTATATCTTTTTTTCCCTATGTATATATATGTTTAAGTAGGCAGCAATTATGCAGCATTGCTCACGTCAGCCCACCAGTCCTACCTACCTCATCCATAAAAGAGCATGACAAGTTCAGCTTTTGGGGGAAAAGTAGTCAGTGCCCCTGCCCACAGTATTGGAGGTGGTTATGGGGAGTCTGTCTCCAAGATGGCTGTCAGACGTGGGACATTTCAGCCATCCCGTTGGATCTGTGGTCACCAGGGTGGCTCAGCAGCAAAGGACTGCTCTTCTCTGAATTATAAAGCAAGTCCTTGCTCTGGCTAATCCTACGGATCTCAATGTGCTTTTTAGCTAAGCTCATGGTGGCACAGATTTTCACCTGAGGAGAAACATCACACACAAAATTCATAAATATAGAAGCCACGTCCAGCTGGATGGGGGCCAGCTGCAAACCAGTTTTAATCTGCTTGTACCAGGGACAATCCCAGTGCAGGGATTTTCTTAGTCCCTTTCCACAGTCCGCCAGCTCAAAATAGAGGTGAGGAGCCCCGCTACCACTTTTATTAGGAAAGGTGGTATTTGGAGGGGCTGGAAAGCAAGGTGTGAGAGGCAATTACACACCCCGAGCTTGGAGGCCAGTCGTGACTTTTATGATCTCATTTCCTCATCCACACACAAATGCTTGGCCAAAGCCCAATCTCTGCAAATGAGCTTTGGTCACCGCTGGTTTTAATTAGCAGGAACAGTCCTGTGCAGTGTTCCCAATAAGCGAATGACAAAGTATCAGTCTCGGTCTCTGGCAGTTTTCTCTTCTTCATCCTGCCAGAGGGCTTTTTCTGAGCCCCAAACCAGCCCCTTGATCTCCGCTTCCAGGAAACCTTTATAAAATTCAGACCAGATTCTTGAGTAAGAACCAAATGTTTCAGCCAGAAAGATTTCTTTTTTTCCTTTTTTTTTTTTTTCATTTTATTTTTGGAAAGGGTAGATGGAGGATGATTAAATCTGAACAGATGATATTTTCAATGGCACGTTTAGCATTTATCTGAGGAGGCTCCGATGGGCACGGCATTGCTGTTGTTTTCTTAAAAATATCAATCAGGCCAATGTGTTTAAACACTTTTGACTGTTACCTTCTTTCCTCATGTTTCACAAGTACAACCAGTGAGTCATGTGCGATATTATTTATTTTGTATTACAGCACAGCAGTGACGGCCCATTGTAGGAGGCACTGCAGAAAGCCCAGCAAGCAAAAGGCTTCACTTTTAAAGAACATCTTCAGCAAAACATCCGAAAAGCTGGCTAAAATTGCCAACCCCCTTCTCACGCAGCAGGGATGGAGGTAGCCACCCTTCCATAGCAAGCACCATTGCACGGTGCTGACATGACTCTTCATGGGGCAGGGTGGCCCTGTTGGTCATACCAAGGAGTGAGCTGAGCTCCTCTGAGCCAAAGGACAACCTGCTGTGGCTGAGTGAGATCTATGTCAGTGGACCCACAGCAGACTCGTTGCTTTGAGCTCTGCCTGGATGCTCTGGAGGGGTCACACACGGGGGCTCCCATCCTGCGCCATACAGTTGGGAGAGGGAGGGAAGCCTGATGTACCCGCCAGTCTCTACCCTCATTAAAAAAAGTCCCCTGGTGGATGGCACTGAGCGAGGGGAATGTTTTGCCATCTGTTCATCTGTGCCCTCTGACTAGTGTGTGTGTGTGTGTGTGTGTGTGTGTTTAGATCTTCCTGCATCTCCCTGACCTTGTCCCTGGTGTGACTGCCCAAAGATGCTTTTCTGCATTAAAGACTGTCTCTCTCCAGGCCTTAGTTAACTTCCCGATTAATGCAGCAGCATTAATTATTCATCAAACCACCAATGAGGCCATTAAGTTTCTCTTCCTTTGAAGATACTGGTACCTGTTTCTATAAGGAGACCAAAGGAGGAGGCTGCAGATCTAATGGCAGGCGTGCAAAGTGAGGAAGACTCCTCATCCACTGCTTTCATGCTGTGCCTGAAAAGCCTCTCTTTTATGGAGGTGTCAATAGCAATTTCATTCTCCTTTCAGAGGAACAAGTGCCTTTAACCATTTAAACCAACTTAAACGAAAGGCTTTTGTGCCTCTATTAAAGACACAATGCAGAGAAAAACAGGCCTGACTGGCTGCAGAGTCTCCCATTGGGGAAGGTCCAACCTGCGGCCAGAGGGGTCGTGGGTGCTGCTCTGCCCTCCTGACCTGCCGACCTCGCTGCTGGGACAAGCCTGTCCCTGCTGAGCAGAGGCTGCACACAGAGCTGTATGGGCTAGATTTGCTGTCTTAAAGCTGTGTTTTGGGACACGGATGTGGAGAAATACCTCCCACTTAAAGGTGACACCTTGCCCTGTCCCACCGTCCACGTCCAAAATCCCTCACATTGCTCCGGGAGGCCTGGGCAGCCAGTGCCTAACTCGGCATCTCAGGAGGCATTTGCCCTCTGCTTTGCTTTGCTCCGCTGGCTTTGTCCTGTGCAAAACTGCTTGTGAAAATGGCCTTCTGCAGCCTGCGGGGGTCACCTTGCTTCAGAGCTCGAGCCCCTGCTCGGGCGCAGTGGTTTTCTTTGTTGTTCAAAATGCTTCAAGAGCTCCGGGCTAAGTGCACAACAGCAGCATTAATAAATAATAAAAGACATCAATAGTTCTGGGGGATTTTATAGCACTCCTATCTCGAGATCTCAAAACATTTCACAAATGTTAATTTATGGAGCCTTACAGATGCTCTTGCCAGACTGTTTGAGAGTGGAAAACACAGTCAGGACATGCAGGGGAGCAGGAACCAGATTGCGACCTCTCTGCCCTCCTGGCCTCCCAGGTAATGAACCTTTTGGGCCACAGGTCTGGGCAGCAGCCAGGGGTGCTACTTTTGCTCCCTGACTTTGAGCGCCAGGAAAAGGGGAAAGCTGCTCCCACACATTGAAAGTGTTTCCAGCGACCCTCAGTGTAAATAGCCTGGAAAAGCGGTGGTAATACCTATCTAGTAAGTTCTGGCCTGCTTATATGCTGTGAACTGTGTCTTTAAGGGAAGGTATTGCCATAGAAGAGTATTATTTTGACATTAAAATGTGACAGGATTAAGTGATAAGGGAAGGAGACTGTCTGAAGCAGACATGATGAGATCATCCTCTAGGTAGAGTTAAGCAAGCTTACTGGTTAAATAAGGACTTTTAACGAGGTTTGGGGCTGGTATGCTGTCACAGTCTTTTGTTAGGGTCTGTATTAAACCTGGTCTTAATTAGCTGATGGTTGGAGTGATCTCAAGGAGGCTTGCTGGACAGGCTGAAGGACCACAGAGCGGTAAGAAAGCCTGGAGGAAGACACCCATCCTCCTTTCTACATGCATCCAAGGTATTTGCTTGCTTACCAGGTGGAAATGTGTTTCTTGTGCCACCACAGTGGCCTTAGGTGGCTTGGTGCTCAGCTTGGTCTGAAGAAGGGAGGCAAATGGCATCAAGAGAAAAGTAGACTAAAAAGAAGAAAGTCGCCTTGCCTTAGTCTTTCAACACAGGGAATAAAGTCCTGCTGAACAGCAGTATTCATAGAATCATACAATCTTCTAGGTTGGAAGGGACTTTCAAGATCATCTTGTCCAACCATCAACCTAACTCTGATAAAAATAAACACCCACACAACAAACATAATGCACACCATCACTAAACCATGTCTCCCAGCACCACGTCAGCCTGTCTTTTGCATGCCTCCAGGGATGGTGCCTCAACCACCACCCTGGGCATCCCATTCCAACGTCTGATAACCCTTTCAGTGAAAAAAATTTTCCTAATATCCAACCTGAACCTCCCCTGGTGTAACTTGAGGCCATTTCCTCTAGTCCTGTCGCCTGTGACTTGGGAGAAGAGATCGACTCCCACCTCTCTACACCCTCCTTTCAGGTAGTTGGAGAGAGCAATAAGGTCTCCCCTCAGCCTCTTTTTCTCTAGGCTGAATGACCCTAGTTCCCTCAGCCTCTCCTCATAAGACTTGTGCTCCAGACCCCTCACAATACAGACCCCTCTGTATTAACAGAAAAGGGCTGAGATCTGAGCAGAGAAACGCTAGAGGGTCTGGTACAGGTGGGAAGACACATGAGCTGTCTGCTTGGGAGCACACACAAGTGCCCAAAACCCGGGGCAGTTTTGGGTATGTGTGTGTGTTCCTACATGGTCTGTGCTTGTGGGGAATGAAGCAAATTACTTTGCATTTCCCAAATATGCTCAGTTTGAGCATACCTGATCTCCAGGGAATCTGTTCCACTGTGCCATGACTGGTGTGGTTGTGCAGCGCCAGGGCTGAGCTCAGGGAAAAGGAAGGATTTTGGCAGAAAAAAAAGGGATTGGTGATGTTTATTTCTGTTTATCCCATCCACAGTGACTCTATAGTCTTGGCACAAGGCAACAGGGAAGAGAAGGGATAAAGCAAGGCTCAAAACACATCTTTCTTGCTGACCTGTGCTTGGTTAGCCCCATGCTGGTAGCTCGCCAGGACAGATTGTATGTGCTGGCAGTCTCTAGTGAGGAAGATCACATCACCTAGGCAAAGCCTTTTTCAGTCATAGAAGACTTAGTTGTTCTTGGACCAAAGGCCAAAAACCCCATGGAAACCTAGATTCTTTTTCTGTTCCCAGAAGCAAGGAGAGGAGGGAATGTTTTCCACCTCAGCAGCAGAGTACATGACAAGGTGACAGTCCATGGTCCTTCCCAGGGCTGCCTGGCTGCCACGCTAGCAGATCAACTAGTACCAAGTTGTGCCTGTAAATGATCACAAAAAGGGGGATTAAAAGTTATGTAAAACAGGCAATTCGGTGGTTGGTACTGTATCAGAAGATGAAATAATTTCCCCAAGAAATACAGGAATGCGGTATCTGCACTTGTCTACCAGGCTACAAAGTAGAGAATCTGGTTCAGGAGTGATGTTGGAGGCAGTATCTGAACCGTGTCAAGGTGTTCCCTATCTAATAGCAGCCCAAAGCAGCTACAGCTAACGCTAAAGTTTAATGTTCCTCTACAGAAAGGCTTGTAACAGGAGCAAAGGAGAATCCATCTGGTTTGGCTTTTTTTCCTTTGCCTCAATTTTATTTTAACCCGCTTTGGTTGGAGGTGGATTCATTTGGGGAAGGTGGTGCTGTTGGTTAAAGGGTGTAGAGCAGCAGGTTCCCTCTGGTGATGCTGAAGGCTGCAACATCCCAAGATCGGTGCTGCTGTGAGCCACAGATGCAGTGCTGCTTCTGGGCTTTAAACAATTTGTTTCAAAACCTGCAGAAGGTACAGCACAGAGCCACAAAAAGAGAGATGAGAGCTAGAGAAAACAGGCATTGAGGGTGAGAGACCTGTTTAGTGAGGCAAAGAGAAGTGAGAAGCGATTTGACATCTGTGCCCAAGTACTTTTGCAGAGACAAAATGCCAGATACAAAGGGGTTCCTTAATCTCGGGAGGTGATTCAGTGTGAGCATCCCTGACTGGTAAAATGAAGCAAAGAAAGTTCAACAGGGCTTGTGTTTTTGGCAGCAGGGACAGCAAGCCTTGGGGACAAATCACCCCCAGCAGAGACTGTTTTGTCTCAAATGCTGTAATAGTCTCTCTTTTGAGATAGGCCGTAATCAACACAAGCCATTTATCTTAATACTGGGGTAATTAAGCTTAATACAGGGTAACTGAGTGAAAATGAATAGGCTGGGATGTACGGGAAGTCAGATGGGATAATTCTTCCTGACCTTCCAGTACACAAATAAGCTTTGTAGTCCTAATGCAAGCCCCAGAGGCTCGCTGTGTTTTACTTTGAAAGGACGCAGTTTTCATTAACAACCAGATACCCTTCCAGGCTGTTTTCACAGAAGCTGGAGGGTGTGTGGGGGTAGAAATGGCACTGGGGTTTTTTAAAGCATTGTCAAATCTGCTCATGCTTTCCTTTCTGCACCCAGGAGTCTGCAGGGTGCGAAGAGGTTGGATCCGCAGCTGCAGAAAGGGGTTGCCTCTTCCCAAAATTATCCGTGCGATGCACATCTCTTTGAATAGTTTCGGAGGGTGCCTGTGCGGGGAAGGAGGGTCAGTGTCATACGTGTGTTCAGCAATTGCCACCTGATGAAAAGTCAGCCCAGCCGCTGCCATTTACAGCGGGAGCAAACCGGAGCTGTGCGGAATGATGTCTTTAGCAGAGGTGTCCCGTGAGCAGGGAGGGAGGCAGCGCTGGCAGCGGTCCTCTCTGCAGTGTAAATGTCACTGCTCATCGCCTCTCTGCTCTGCTCCTGCGCACCCAGCCCTCCGCAGCACTGTGACAAAAACCTCTCGGCATTATTGAGAGAAATGCATTTCTTTCTTTCTAGTTTCTGGTTTGTGACTGTGTTGTTTCTGATTTTGTAGCCATGTATATTCTTTATTAATTTTTTTCTGCATTACCATTAGTTTCAGACACATTAAGTCTTGCTGGATGACAGAAGGGAGAAAATGAAACTATGCTGTTCTCCCCAAATCTGGAGCAAATACAGCCGGGCAGCAGTTCAGACTCTGCTTCTCATCTGAAAGCCAGAGCTGCTTTTCTAACAATACAGCACCCACCCAGCATGAAATTGTAATGGATCACTCTTTGCCCTAGGTCCTTGGATTATCCTTGGCTGACACTGAATTAAAGGACATGATGTGTGGGACTCAGTAAATCCCTAACCTGCTGTCCCAGAGACAAGTATTACCAACCGTACCACGCTGACACACGAGATTAGTGGAAGAGGTGCCCTCAGTGCCACAGGCAGAAATGGGTCAGCTCAGATTTGGAAAGCTTTCTACTTGAAGTGAGTAGCGATGCAGCCTGTAGAATTAAAAGGCCAAAAATGCCGTGTTTTCTGCCTGGGAGCCCCACTGAGATCCACAGGCAGCAAGACCTAAGCAGCTGAACAGGACCATTTGCGTGGTAGATAGTAGCTTTGTGAATGGCATTTTATTAGAAATTAAGTAAAGAAATCAGGAAGCAGTCCAGGTTAGGAGCTGCACCCTTAACAAGTAGTGAATCTCTTTGCTACCACCAAAGTCCCTAAATTTATACTAAGGTACATGAGCCAAGTATTTGATGATTAAGGACCTTATTGTGAACTTTTCAAATGCAATTCATGTGTCCCCACTGCTTCTAATAACTCTGTGCAGCACCAACACAAATCTCATATCGGTTCCTCTTTCCCTCTTCCCATAATCAAATCCTTTATTCATGCATTTTCTGACATATACTAGGTTTTCTGGCTTGGTTCAGCCAGAAGTAGTACAATGACTAAGTAGCTGTACAGTAACAAAACAATGCTGTCTTTGTTCTGGAAAGCTGGAGAAATGAAGATGTATAATCTTGAAATAAGGAAGTTCACAAGTGAGAAGGGGGCCAGGCACACACACTGTAGTACTCTGCCTGAGCTGGGTTGAATTTACCAATGCTACTTAGAAAGAGAGCAAAGAAAGAAAACTAAATCATTTCTTGTTTTGTTTTGCCACCTCTTAAGTGACCCAAAACCTAGCAGAGGTGTTTCTGTGGTTAAATTGATGAAACTCATCTGCCTCTCATACGTTTGCCTTGTTTTCCCCATTTCATTCTCCCCCTGTCAGTCCCCTCTCCTGTGCTGCATGTGCTTCTCCTGCCAGTCGGGGTCACAAGGAGCCCTGATCAAGTTCTTCCTGTGTAGCATCACATCTTTAATTGATATTTTGAACAGCAAATCATCCTCCATGCTGTGCTTCTCTTAGGACAACCTACTATGCTTGTTCCATCATGTGGGCCCCTCCAAAAACAGCCCAGTTGAGCAGTGTGTGTGTACTTAACTTTATCTTTTCCTGGATGCTTTTTCAAACCTTATTAATTCACCATGCTTGTAGAAAGCAAAATTGAAATATAAAGTGTTACCCCTCCTGTGTGAACCCTTGAGGCAGGATGGTGTAGCCTATGCACTTTCCATTTGGATGTCCCCAGTCACCTTATACTTCTGTGCTGGCCACTGTATCTTTGGAAGTGATTGAGGAGGGACAGATCATCTGCCACAAAGGTGTCAGGTGCAGATGGGATGGAATATGCAGGTACCTACGAGCTGGGGATAAACCTCAGCTCCTCCCTGGAACTAGTGGAGCCAAGTGTTGAGCTGGAGGTGAGGGGGGAGCAAAGGTCTGTTTTGCTTGCTGGTAACCTTGCAAAGTCTACTCAGACATTCAAGGCATGCAGCAGGCAGGAAAGGGGAATGCAGAACAGGTGGAAACCAGATGTGAGCACGGTTCATTTGTGTGCAGACCTGTGGGGTATTGCTTTCCCTGCTCTTTTGCGTCCGCCCCCTGAACTACCCCGCAGCATGTGCACTAGTGGTACAATTAATTCCCTTGGGAAATCTGGCTTCTCCGACTGTCTGATTATATGTGTGGTCTGCTCCATGTCCAGTTGTGATTCTGTCCTGGCAGGGTGTGCTTTACCATGACTGGGTGCTCTAGATCTGGCTCTGATCACAGCGGGAAAGATCTACCTTCCCAGAGAGTCCTGGCCCCTGCTTTTGGGGAGAAATGTGTGAGTTGGCTGTAGCACAGTGAGCCTAATGGGGAAGGGAGGCAGGGCCAGCCTGAAGATGGACACAGCTGCCCAAGAAACTGGCTGGAGACTCCCCAGAGGAGCAGAAAGTGGGTGCAGAGCTAGGTCACAGAAGAAAGAGGCACCTGGAACAGACTATATTGAGTTCACAGTGGTCTAGAAGGCTCGGTGAAGCCAAGCCTAAAAGAAAGGACTTGTTTTTCAAGGCTAGAGTGGGAGAAGAGTTTGTTTTAATCCTTTTTTTGGTAGTTTTAACCTTTTCACTGTCGTTCTTTGTTCCAGCAGTTCGTTGCTCAGGTAGGTGCTGGAGTAGGAGGTAGTCACTGAGGCTGCTGGTGGCATGCTTACACTGAGGGAGGATGTGGGTAGATCTACCTCAAAGATCCATTGCCAGATTTATCTCTTCAGCTAGTTTCTGTGGCTGCCTCTGGCCAGCCGGGACTGGTTGCACCAGTGCTAAACCACCGTAACTTCTTGGCCCAACCAGTGAACCCAGTGGGAAGCCAGGTCTGGTGGACTGGAAGCGTTCAGTGTCCCAGCAATGCTTTTCAGAGCGGGTCCCCAAGTTTTCCACCTGGAGGGATGTGTTGCCATAGTGAATCCTGTTACCCAGATTTTCCTTCATTGGTGGGAGCCTCATGAAACCGAGGGCCATCTTCTGCTTTTTCCCATGTCTTTGGGGTCCTTGGGGTACTGCAGGCCTACTTTCTCAACGAGGGTGGTTTCCCTGCACGTTCCCCATGGGAAGAGCCATCAGTGCTGTCGTGATGCTGGAATTCATTACGAGACAACTGTGACGACTGCAGGAAATAAACAGTGGGAGCAGATGGGCTTCCAGAGACCAGAAATACCATTTCTCTATGAATGTCCTCAGTAATTAGAGCCACTCTAAAACAAAGGAAGGAAGAAAGAAATGCTGCAGGCTGAGGGCAGCCTGTAGGCAGAATTGCCTTAACACATGAGTGAGCCTTTTCCGGTGGCGTGTTGTGTACCTGCAGGAGCTGTACGTGAATCACCTGATATGCTCTTTGCTTCGTTTTGCTGTTACTCATTGAGCTGTTGCATGAAGATTTCCACACCGCCACCCCAAAGCATGGATGTCTTTCAGGGCTTTGCATTTTGTCGGCTCGGTACTGTGACCCAGTTACCTGATTTAACAGGGACATTTTGTTCTCTTTTAAGGGCATTGTTGTGAAAATATTCCTTTTGCTTCTTTGATATTGATGCAGTGACTAAACCCCATTCTTCTTCCCTCTGTCCCATTGCACTCTGCCCATCTATAAACCCTGTTCTGTGCTGAAATACCTTGACCGCAAAGATTACATCCTTAAATATGGTACTTAGCAATGCATAGAAGACCGGGGAACTGGAGAAGGCTGTGCAGAAGTAATGGTCATCTAAGGCATTAGGGATTGTTCATAGCAAACCCTTTTGGCTCCAAACCTTGCACGGTCTGGCTGTCTTGTGCCAAAGGGGCAGTGGATTTGTTGCCTGCCCTCCAACTAAAGTCATTATTCAGTCCAAAATAGCTGCTGCTATTCCCTGGGGTTAAGACATCGTGGTTATGCTGAGGGAGAAGCCCACCAGGTCTGGATCAGCATCAGCACAATTAGGGCTACATTCAGACTACAGCAAAAACTGATGTGGTTTGTGCTCTACTAGACTGAGATGGTGTCTTCTTTTAGGAGAAGAGAAAGCTCAGGTAGTCCTGACAGATGTCAAATGGGATGTGAGGGCTCGTAGTAGTAAAGGAGGAAGATGCAAGATCTAGGCATAGGATACAGATTGGACAAGTGCCTGTAGATAATGAGATCCAGCTGCTCAGAGTAAATTACTGAGGAGGCAGGTAGTTACGGCTGGTCAGGACATTTTTCCAGCCAGTTTTGATTTTTTCTTAGAAGGAATATTGGAATTTTATATGTAAACAATTGCCATGGTAAGTTTTGTATTTTCCACATCAATTTTGAGTTGTGCTGGAAAATGAAAATCTACTTTATTTTTTTATTTCTTATGAAAGGCCTGAATATTCCCAGGTTAGGGAGTCAATGTTCCAACCACTTCTACTGAAACTTGTTGTAACTTGCTGATTTCCTGAAAGTGACATTTGTTGTCTCCCATGGGGCCTAAGACATACAGTGACATCCTGTCTTAATTTGAGTGTCCTGTCCTGGGTTTGCTCCCTGAAAAGTGGCAGATCACCCTAAAAGCCCCTTGAAATGTGCTGTACCCACCACTCAGCCACAAAAACTCACGCACGGTGCTTTGAACTGCCAGTGCAAATGGGAGTTGGTTTAAACAGTTCCTTGTCTGTAGTGATAAATGGAAATGTAGAGTTCCAAAATATGCAAAGATGCAAAATAATCCTGGCAGTGGGTAGTTAATCAAGCATTAAAACACAGGACTGAGTCCAGGCAGAGATTAGACAGTTGCTCTTTAATTAAAGCAATTGAGCTCATGTGTGACTGCTAATAACAGTGCTTCTCAACCTGGAATTGGAGTTAGAAAAGCAAAGTTTTCCTGTAATTCCATGAATATTACTATTAGCTGTGCAATGATCTGGAAGCATTCTTTTTACGCGTGGTCTGGGATCAGGTGCTGGCAACTGCCTGTTCCTGATAAAGCAACAGTAAAATAGAAATGGACCGGTCTGGCCTGGTCCGTCACGTTGCAGAAACCACAGTGAACCATTGCTTCTGAAGGCCAGCGGCTTGCCAGGGCTTGCTACCCAAACCCTGCTGCGTTGGTCACTGTGAGGGCAATGCTCTTTCTTACCTGACCAGTTCTGGCAGTGGCCAGGAGCCTCAGCCTGAAAACCACCACCCCCCCCAGCCATCTGGTTGTGTGCGATGCCCAGACTTTGCCATGCTCACAGCTGGACGGTGGTTTGGTGTGTAAGATGGGAGTTCAGTCCCAGAAAGCCTCTCCCGCCTCCCTTGGGCTGCGGATCATGCTTTATGTGGAGTCTGAGCCTCCATCACAAAATAAAGGTGTTGCTGTTGGGTGGCATAGCAAAGAGCCAGACAGACCAAAAGGACCAAAACCACCTTGAAAGCATCAGTACTGAATACTCAGCAATCCCAGCTGCTGTGTAATGGAGCTGTGCAGATGTGAGAGCACGGGATTAGCAGGGCCCTGAGCTCCTTGCTTCAGGATTTAAAGATGGATTTGAGCTGTGCAAGGCAGCTGCCCTTGCAGCTGGTGCTCAGTTTCTCCTTGCCCTCCTGCCCTGAATGCCAACTAGTTTCGCTTCTCGCCAGGCTGCCTCTCTGCATGAGCACCTCTCTTCCCAGCTCTGGCAAGGTCTCCGTTCGCCAAGCAGAGCTGGTGCTTACTGGAGCTTGCTGGACCCTCACAGGTACTTACTCAAGCAAAACTGTTTATGGCACTAGGAAGCTTGCCAGGTCATCAGGAAGTGTCACCAGGTTTGTCCCTCCAGCTCTGCATGGTCACTGATGTAAATTGCAGCCCAGACTATTTGGTCTAGTGCATGGACAGAGTGGGTTGTTACCAGCCAAGTAGAGGTGGTGGTAGATACTGAGTTTATTTTTTACAGTTTTCTAAGGTTTCATAGCTTGGCTTTTGTTCTGGGTGTGATAGCAGGTCAGGCAGTCACAGATTGGCTTTGTTTCTCTCCGAGCTTGGAAACCTTGTTGTCAAAACCTGCTTGCAGTTTTTGACTTCAACCCACTGTATTTCCATGACAATCCATTTGAGTAATAGCATTTGAATGAGCTTTGCCCATCAGTTGCTCCATGATGCTTCAAAGAGTGAAGAAATAGAGCAACTCCAATAGTTTCCTCCAAGAGCTTTTAGGTGGCAGTGACAGCTGGCTTGAGAGAGCAGATAAAATCCACCTATTTTTCAACTAAACTCCAAATATTTCACTGCTTTTCGAGCGTGACCTGTCATCTCCCTAACGGAAGGAGGTGTGTTGGGGACATTTCTCATTTTTCAGTATGAGAGAGGCTTTTCTCCATCCTAGCATTATGCCAGTAGCAAGGAGTGCTTGTTGGAAGCACTGTCCGCTGATGGGTAGTGAGGAACTCGCTGGCTGTCCTGGAGCTCTGCTCTTAAGTTTGGCTTTCTTTGGTGTTAATAATCCTCGCTACTTTCCAGCTAGAATATCGTTGTACATTGTGGGCCACACAGAGTGTTAATAAAAATAAAACACTCGGGAATTGGCCCAGTCACATGAAGCTTAATTGAGCTTAATCTTAACATTCACCAATGTTAAAGGAGGCAAAGTTATTTGCAAGGAAGCCACCTTGCTGCTTTCCATGCTAAAAAGCTATGAAATTAAGGAGTGTGCACATGTGGACAGGTGAGAGAGCTGCTGGGTGGAACCAGGGAGATAGAGAGATCTTCAGGTGTCTGACACCCTGCCCCTCTCTGCAGTGATGGGCTACAGTATCCACTCCTTGGTAATTGATGCTGCTCGTTGCTGTCAGGACTGGAGGCCAACCAGAAAGCATGCTGAAAACCGGGCAGACACGAAATCTGGGTTGATTTCTGTGATGTTAGGAGGAAAACAAACAAACTATGAATGAAAATATGAGAGGGATCTGGGGCAATCAGCAGCAGCGCAGGGGAGAGACTGCTGAGTAAAAGCAGACTGGTGGTGGTATCTGCACCCAGTGAGAAATCCCTGCCTTCTCCGTTAAGAGTTAACACTGGATCATCACGATCCCTATTTTTAACCGTCTCCGATGTTTCCTAGCAGCCTGCTTTGACTGGGTTATGCTGGAGCCCTGCCGTAATGTTTCTGCCATTGGGGAAAAGAGGAATTCCTGTGATGGCCCGCGAGCTGCAGGACATTCCCAGCGTGTCCTGCTTCACTCACCGTCTTTTCCAACGCTTCTGTCTGGTTACCCTTCCAAAATTTCCAAACAATTAAAACTCCTTGGAAGGCAGGCCTGGATTATCTTTCAAGAAAGGAGGCTGACTGCAAGCACAGTCAGCAGTGCCAGCATTGAACTGTGCAACAAGGCTTGGAGCAGTTTGCCCTCCGATGGCCAGTTGGAGCTTGCAGCTCCTGCTCTCCGCAGCTGCCACAGAGGTTTTCCTTCGGCTCAGATGGCTCCAGAGTATGGATTATTGCATTGTGCTCCCTGCCCTGTGCCTTTACTTTGTCCTGAGCATAATCTGTCAGGAAGGGAGAGCAGGGAGTTTGCTGGAGCAAAGCGCTCTCTGGAAGAGTGTCCAGCACCTTCTCCCTCTCCAGCAGCACACTTTCTTGAAGGCAGTTTTGGCTTCTTGGGGATACTGTGGGCCTGCTCTGTGTTTCACAGTTTGTTCACTTGTTTGTGGTTTGTTGAGGCTCTTGTCTAAGCTACAAAACACCCTGAGCTGCTACACTTTGATGAGAGCATCTGACGAGCATTTGCAGGCTGAAGGATCATTAGATACAAGCTCGCTGGACATATCTCCTGCATGGTTCCTGTTGTGAGATTGCTCCTCCACTCAGGGGATGGTTCCCTTGTGGGTCCCATAGCTTTGAGCAACCCCACATCAGGGTGTGCTAGAAACTGGGGGGAAGAGGGCGGATTGCCCTGGCATGGACAGGGGACATGTCAGCCAGCCCTGAGCCCTGCTGGGCTGCTGGTATGGGAGCTCCCCCTGCCCTGGGACAGCCCACACACTCCTCCTGTTGTCTCTGGCAGACCACTCCACAGGCCAGAGCAAAGCAGAGAGCTTTGTGGGGGGACCAGCCATGGAACAGGTACTCCTCAACAGTCAGGCTTTGACAGGGATGAGGAGGAACTGGTTTGGAGGGGGCATATTTTTGTTCTCCTCTCTGGAAGAGGAAACAGGATCAACAGAACCATGAAGAAAAACACAATGAAAATAGAGAATTAGTTTGCTCTTTATCAGTGTTTTTCATGGTAAAACAAAGGAGTAAATACAAACTCCTGATTTCTACAGTCTTGTTTTTAAGTACATTTCTTTCCTGAAGCTTCAGTTTCAGGTGTTTAGGTAGAAGAAAGAAAGAGGTAGATAGGCTGATTTCTTCCCCACCCCATCTTGAATGACATCCCAGTAGCAAACAGGTATGAAGCTCTGACTGCTTCTCTCCTTCATCCATCTGTCAGAAAACTGTTCTTCTACTTTACCCATTGAATTTTTTAGGTCTTTTTTTTTTTTTTTCCCCAGCATCTTCAGTAGATTTCCAACCCCCAGCTATCCCTGCAGCCCCCAGCTATCTGCAGTGGACTTCTAGACAAAGTTCTACACAGCAGTTCTCATCCTGGTGACATATGGAGTCTTTGGCCCCACTCTCCAGAAGACAAACCTCAAAAATCTGGCCATTAGCACCAGCAATATCCAGAGTTTAATTTCTTGGTCTGTGAACGGCCAGTAGTTACCGTGCTCTGTCCATTGCAGCAAGTGTGGAACGCCAGATGATTTTAATGACGGTGTATCTGTTGAAGTCTCTGGTTTGTGGGATGTTGTGATCATTTCCTCTTTCTCCCAGATAAAAGAAATGCAGAGTAAGAGAAGTTCCTTGGCCATTGCTGGGTGGACACTTTGAATATCTCATTTAATTTAATAGATAATGATCACATTTATAGAACAGCTTGTTTCAATTTTCTCATTATCACTAACCGAGATGATAGCTTATTTAATACACTTCTGCACCACTTCACAGACAATGAGAAATGTGGGAAGGAAAGTCATTCAGGGGAGTACGTGGAGCCCCCGCGTAAGCAGGCTGATACAGATGCATCTGCAGTGAGGAAGCCTCAGGTTTCTGATGAAGGTTACTAATACGAAGCTATGTGAAAAGGAGTAATTTTGCAGGGCCTGCACTGTTGTCCATTCAGGGAGAGCCATCGTAGGTCATTCCAACTGGTTTGCTGGCACCCAAGAGCAGTGTCAGGATTGTCCTCGACACCCTATATCCCATGCTGCTGGACCTGCAGTGGCTAAATCAGATGCCAAAGTTTTTCCCCCCTAGACAGTAAAAAGTCTGTGCTGACTGTCAAAAGGCTGATATATTGTCTACCAAGAGGACTGAAGCAAATGATGAATGAGATCAGAGATGAATTTGTCCTGATACTAATACGTTATTTGTAGGAGCACAGAGTGTTTCCGCTGGTTCTGAAAGAAATTTAATCCTCTGCCACTGAGAAGGAAATGGGTTTGTAAGTCTGAGGAAGGAATGCATCATAATCCCAGAAGAAGTACACAGTCATTCCTGGCACTGGAGATTTGGCAGAATTTTGGGGTTGAAGTGGAACAGGAGGAGCTTTTGCTAGTAGATTTCAGCAATGGCAAATGGGTGAAGGACACTTGTGATCTCTTGTCTGTCTCTAGGCTGTTGGGTCTGCTTTCATATCCTCACCCATGTGATGGGAGCAAGATTAATTATCTAGTGGTTTTACATGGAAGATAGCAAGGTGTCATGCTGCTAAGCCTCCTTCCCTCCATCAAAGTGCTTGTAAAGCCCTACTATGGGAAAGGATAGGGTTCTCACTTTGTAACCAGCCGTGGAGGAGAATCACCTGATGGTCCAAAGGGGACTCCCAGTGAGCTTTGACATCTTCTACTTATTTGCCCAATGTGACAGATGATGAACAAACTCGCCAACTGTCCACATCAGAACAGAAAGAATATGACTGAAGGATTATATCCACATACATGCCTTCAAGAAATACCACCTCTTCTGGAGGCTTATGCAGACCCCTAGAGTAAAATTATTCCTCTTATTTCAGTTGGCTTCTAAAGAAGGAGGTGCACAGAAGGGGCCTGGAGTATTTAGACATTCAGCTGTCTTTGATGGTTTCTCCCTAGGACCTTCTGGAGAGCTCAAATGAAAAGCCAGGTGTGCATTGCAGGGGGATTTGTTTTTCCAAATGGAAATCATAAGACAAGAAAAAAGACTGTCTTTTCAAAAGCAAGAAAGTCTTTGGATTCCAGTTGTAATTCAGACTGTCAGTCTTTCTTGCATCCATTATATAAAATAGCTGCTTGACCTGTAGCTGTTTAAGAATCATTCTTAAAATACTATATTAAGTACCAGCATCAGAGCTGTGTCTAAAAAGTCCTTTATGATGGGCTGTCCTGCCGTCAAATCCTATTCATTTTATGCTAATTGCTGACAAGTCATAATTTTCCGGTAAACCACTCAGAATAAGCTTCATGCAGATATTAATGATATAATAAATCTTTGAGAAGTCACTTAGAGTGAAATATGAAAAGCAAAGGCATTTGCCTTTGGGATTTGACTGTACTGGCTTCTAGACAATGAGTACAAATTCTGTGTGTAGATGGTGGATTTTTAGTCCCCAAATCACAGTGATGAGTCAAGCAGTTACCTACAGGATTGGCTTGGTTAGGATGGGAGTGCCTGGGTTGCAACTTCTGTCTGGACTTAAGGCCAGGAAACTGCTGGAGAGGGTACAGCAGAGTGCTACAAAGGTGATTAGGAGCCTGGAGCATCTCCCTTATGAGGAAAGGCTCAGGGACTTGAGTCTTTTTAGTCTGGAGAAGAGAAGGCTGAGGGTGGATCTGATCAATGCTTATAAATACTTAAAGAGTGGGCGTCAAGAGGATGGGGCTAGTCTTTTTTCAGTGGTGCCCAGGGATAGGACAAGAGAATAGGACAACCTTGAATATAAGAAGTTCCGCCTAAACATGAGGAGGAACTTTTTTACTTTGAGGGTGGCAGAGCACTGGAATAGGCTGTCGAGAGAGGTGGTGGAGTCTCTTTCTCTGGAGACATTTAAAACCCATCTGGACAAGCTCCTGTGCTTTCTGCTCTAGGTGGACCTATTTTGGCAGGGGGGTAAGACTAGATGATCTCTGCAGGCCCCTTCCAACCCCATGTGATTCTACAATTCTGTGAATGTGGTGCCCAATTCCCACCAACTTTGGTAGCTGCTGGGCAGTGTATTCACTTAGGTTCCTTTGATGAGTCCAAGCTGTTACCACTCATACCACTCATTGCATTTCTGCTGTCAGCCTTGTGGGAGGGTTGACTGCAGGTGTGTGACACGGAGGGGTGGCCTGATAATAAATGGTACGCTCAGACATGCTGGGGGGGTTACTACTGCTGCATTTGGAAATTGCCAAACTGCACCCAGGTCCAGGAAGGGGGGTGCTGGGAGGAATTGCTGGCCAGACCACCTAGCTAACAAATAAATCCTCAAGTGCATTAGCTCTGCAGTCACACATCTGCTGTCCAATGGTGAGTGGGGGAAATTCTACAGAGTGAGCTTGTTCCAGGCAGCTTTAGTCTTATTATTTTTTGGAGGAAACCCAGGAAAAGTTATATTGGAAAGCTGAAAGCTATTATGGCTGGATAGCTGCTAAGTGACTTGGTATGTGCCCTTGGGGACCAGCTCTCCCAACTTTATGAAAAACGATATAATCTGATTCTCTGGTTTTGTGTCACTGCAGGCCCAGTATGGTGTCTATGAAAGGATCATGATGCTCAGCAGTTGTTGTAGTATTTCCATTCTTTTTTTGTGAGTAGGACAAAAAGGGAAATGAGCAAGAAAATGGTGAAAATGTAAAGTACATTATTGACTTTCTTCTTCTCGGAGTCCAATAAGTTGCTGGACACTGTAGATTTTTCAGTTACTCAGGTAACTTCTACCGTCCCTCACGGAGTTTAAAGAGAAGAAAATGGGATTTTCCTGTTTGCTAATTAATTGATAGTGATCAGCACACAATCTTCAGAGCAGCTAGTGGGCATCACCAAGTCCCATGGGCTTCTTCTCCTTCCCCTGCTTACCACCACACCACTTGGTGCGTCTGTTGAGCTGTGAACTTGGGGCAAGCACTCCTACTGGAGAGGACATTTACTGACACCTTGTCTCAAGTCTGGAACAAGCTGAGGGTACATTTGGGAGGAGATGCTGAAGTAAGAGGGAGCAGCCGAGCTGGGACTTGAGCTTGCTTCAAGGGAAAGAGGCAAGCAATCAGTTCTTACAAATAGCTACACCCATAGGAGGATTGAACTGGTTAGGAGCTGATGAATATCTTCTTCATCCTTCCTCTTGTTTTGAAGGAGCAGGCCATGCTGCTTTTGACAAGCTATGAGCACCTTTAACTTTAGGGGAAGGCTCGGTTTTCTACTTGGGCCCAGGGCTGGCACTAGTTGAAGAGCACCAAGTGGCTGGAAGGAGGATGAGAAGATCCAAGCCACTGGTATCTGTTACTCAAGATGACTGTGAAGCATTCCCCCTCCACTCACCCACAGTGCAAGCGCTCTGTGTCCCGCCTGGTGAAGTCATTAGGAGGGACCTGCCAAAGCCTCCATATAGCTTTTATGTCCGCTTTGTGCCCATGAGCTTGGACTGAATCATCTCCCGCTGCAGGTCCTGACAAAAAGTCACTGTGATTCAAGAGATCCCAGGAATGAGGCAGCTGGGCTTGCTGGCTGAGGAGAGCCACCAAACAAGAGATGGTTTCTTCTTCCCACCATGCTTCTTATCCTAGTCTACTCACAAGCGGGTATGGTCTAGAGCAAACAGGACATCTCAGAAGATAATGTATGGTATTGGTAGAGCAGTGCTACATCTCAGCCTGTGCTCTGCTGGAGCACCCTGGAGAGAAGAGTTTGTTGGAGTAAGGAAGAAGACTGGGTGTGTTGGTTTGTTGGAGTAAGGAAGTATGTGAGTACGGTGGACACCATGGGCATTTCAGAGGGCCATGGCCATCACTAGAGGGCTTTTACTGTTGCATCTGGTCAAAGGACAAGCCAAGATGAAACTGTGGTGGCCTGAAGTGTGTAGTAGCTGCTTCATCTCCCCTGTGACATGAGTGGGTAAAGAGGAAAAGGAGGCTGTTAGCCAGCCTGCACCTCCTAAACATGGTTATTTTGTTGTGTCTTTAGCAGACTAGGCAGCATGATTACAAGACTAATGATCAGTCCTTTGAAGTTCCTAGCCCTCTCCCCACACCGGTGCCTTATGCTTGTGGCTGTTTGAGGCTGAACGACACCTCTGTGCATGCAAGGAGCTGTCATGCTGTCATGAGCTAGTTAGAACTGGCAGCTAATGCTTGATTTTACACTATAACCCATATTTTTACCCCCACACCGACTGTACGTGTCTCATCATGCCCAGGCTGTGTCATTTCCGTTTGTTTCCACTTATTACATCTCTCTTTGGCTGGACTTGCTTCCTCGCCGCCCGCTGAGCACACGTGAAATTTCGGTTGTGCCCAGAGCTGTGCAGACTTGTAGGGCTGCGTTTCTGAGAGCTCGCTCCTCACTGCACCAGCCGGGCTGGTCCCAGATGAAGAGACAGCGCGGGCTCAGCAAGGCTTGGGTGGCACCAAGCCAGCCAAGCGGCGAAGCCAACAGCTTGCTGCTGCTCTCATAGTAGGTGTGGTGTGATTAACAACAAAGGTCTCAGAACAAATGAGTAATCTCCCTTTCAGTCCCAGCTCTTTCACCTTTTGTTATTAAAAAAAAATAATAATTCCTTTGCGCTCCATCGCTGAGCTCCTGAAGGCCACTAAATGGCCCTTTGCAATTGCCACCACATACCCCTATCATCAGTGTGGCTCCAGCTGAACCTAGAGCCTCCCCATGTGCCTAAGACAGCAGGGATGTCCTGGGGTGTCACTCATCACAGCAAATGGGGCACCTTTACCCATCTTCCAGAGGATGGATATGGCTTGTCCAGAGGTGGAAGGGAAGTCTGAGGTAGAGGTTGGTGCTTAATTCTAATCCCTTGAGCCCTAGACGAGGACTTTTAAACTTCTGACCATCGTTTCTCATTTGATCTGGAAAAGCAGCAAAGCACGTGTCCAATGTTAGCCACGGAAGTAGTTTTGTTGCTGATTTGCAAAGCCTGCTGATCACCAGATACCTGAAAATCACTCCTTTTAAGGTGTCCCAATTTAAGACTACAAAAATAAAATAAGTTAGTCCATTTAGATTGTTTGGCAAGTGATTTAAATATTCCAGGAGCAAAGGTCGAGCTGTACAGCTCTTGTTAAAAGAAAGTGCTGTATAAGTGCAACCATGACGGGTTTTTATATATTTGCCTTTCCCTTCCCCATTGATGTGTTGCAGATAACTAATAAGCTGGTAAGGCTGATTATAATAGATCCAAAAATAAGACTCAGGGAGATTCCCCGCAGCCCATATCCGACAGGTCTTGTCACTTCGATGCATTTGTAAAAAGCTGGTTTGTCTCTCCCCTTGACAGATGCTTTGATGAGCTAATCGTCTCATTTCCGTGAACTGCACATCTGTAAAAACAAAAGGGGATGAGACTCGAACAAGTGACTAAGCCCTGTTCTTGTTTGCATTGTTTCGTTACTATTATTTGAGTGGAGCTGGTATTCCTCCCGTGGAGCCTGCCATGCCCTGTGCCAGCTGACAGGTGACATGCACACATGCTATTTCGAGCAGATGACTTCTCTCTGAAGTTCTGCTCACCCAGAAGGCCACGAGAGGCTTTGTCCATGCACGGGTGATGGTCTGTTATACCCCAGGAGCAACCAGCCTTGGCTCATCCAGCCACTCATCTCATGCATGTGTTGCGCTGACTTAGGAGGCAGATAGGAAGGGCAAAGCCAGGGAGGGGACAGTGATGCTGGGCTTCCCAGGAGTGACAGATGCTCCTTTCCATTATCTGCATCAGCAGTCATCCCCACCATTCAATCTCCACACAGGCTACAATCAGCAAGAGGTCCTCATTGTGCTTGCCACATGTGGAGCAAGTGCTAGCCAGGGACAGGGGTCAAGACCCTGCCAGGACTTTTCTGCTGGGGCTATCAACTTTATGGGGTCACCTGCTCCAGGAGACAGTAGCTCTCTCATGCACGTTAGCTTGGGCAGTAGCTGGATGCAAAATAGGTGGGTTCCTGCCTTTGTCCTTGCCAAGTTATAGTTTCCTGTTATGTTTTCAGTGTTGTGCCCAGTGGCCAGTGAGGTACAAAGATGAACAACTTCTTTGGGCTTTTCTATACATTTTCTGTACATTATCTTTACATCGTGGAAGCTAAAGCACCTAGGATTCCCAGCTCCCATGGACAGCAAAGGAACTAAGGGCAGTTCAGGGGCTCTATTTGATGCTGAATGTCCTGACAACCCTTCTCTGTATCAAGCTCTCCAGCCCATGTATCCATTCTGGAGAAGGATCACAACAAAGAAATTTTGTGCGATTTAACTAATCTGCCTCTGCTTTTCACCACTAGTTAATTTAAATGGAATTTGCTGCATGTCCCTTACTAGGCAGTTGTGGTTTAGTGTATTTTTTCCCTTGCTTTCCTCGTTTTCCTCTTTAACTTTGTGGTCCTGGGTTTCATTTCCTTGTTTCAGTGTTTTCAGGATTAATTTTGTAGCAAACTAAATTACAAGTATATCAACTAGGGGAAAAAAACCCTGGCATCTGGAAGTTCGTATATTTTTTTCTTCAGGTTTTTGTGGAGTAGTGTTGTGATGGAGGAATAGCAGATAAAATGATTCTTGAGTGCAGGGAGGAATATTCCCATCTACTGAGATGGGCAGAAGCATTAAATCCGGGTTGGGTTGTAAATTCTCAGAAGTTTGTTTCCTTTTTTCAGTTCAAACTTCAATTTAGGAGAATGACACATTGTGTGTCCCCTGCCTCTGCTTGTCCAGAGCCATTTATTTCAAAGCAAGAAGGTTTTTGCTCTGAAGTGGAAGTTTAAAGGGAAATTATCAGGTACTTTCTAAGCCAGTTTTGCATCTTTGTTACTGCTTTATCTGTAGTAATTTGAAATGCTGGGGGTGGAATGTTTTTTGGTGCAATGCCAGCAGAAAAGTAAAGCCCAACTGTAACTCTTGGACTCCTCTTGTCATGCCTTTGTATCTTAGGATTATGTTCTGTGGACAATAAAACTTCTTTACACTTCTCCGGCAAATACGAAGGGAACTCAGAACGTATGTGTGTTTGCCTGATGGTGGACACAGAGCTTTGAGGACGTTTGGTGTGGCAGAGGATCGTGCTGGCAGAAGTCGATGGGGTGCAGCTGCAGGGATGTGGTCCTTTTCTTCCTGTCGTGATGGTGCTTTGGGATGTGATTTCCTTCAGTGGGAGCCGTGGCAAGCAGAGGAGCTCACGCTGCCCTTATTGAGGTGTTTCCTGAGTCTGAGTTGCTGGCTGGACATTTGGCACGTATGCGTTAGCCAGAGCTCCTCAGATGGGGGGTGCTGGTATGGGAATGTCTCAGTGCAGGGAAGGGGTGCGCAGAAATGAGTTGCGGAGTTGTGAGCAACCAGCTCAGTGAGGCTCCTGCCTCCATGTTCATGGATCAGCAATGGAACATAGCTTGGAGGTTGCTTTTGCTGTACAAATAGTTCCTGCTCTTCCTCCCCCCCCCCCCCCCCTTTTTATTTCTTTTTTGAATTAAATGTATCAGCACCAGTGCATGGAAACTGCACTGTGGGCTAACGTTGCTGCCAAGCAAGGGTTAAAAGTGTGGCTGTTCCCCTCTTCCATTTCCTTACTAACAGCTTTCAGATCTTGGCATCTATCAAAATAGATGCCGGAGCCAAAAACTAACAAAGGTGGAAATGATGGCTGCGGGGCAGGCCGCTGTTTCCTGTAACGCAATCTCAGGCCGAGCAGATATGGCTCAGGCTGCAGCCCTTCCTTGTGCTGGAGATGTTTCCAGGGAGCTGCCACTGTACCCAAGGCTGGAGCAACCCAGGGAAGCATCTGTGCAACCTGGAAACAAAACCAGACCAGGCAAGGACAGATGTATTACCTAAAAGTGTGGGTTTGGACAGAATATGAATTAAAAGACATGATGGGTAGGGGTTATAGGGGTTATCTGTCCCTTGGGAGCCAGCTTTAGCTTACAGAGGAGGGTGGTGGAGAAAGGCAACTGGTTTAAGTAAGACACCTTGGCCACTCCAAGAGGTGGATAATGAAGGAAACAGCCTGAACTCCAGTTAAATGCAGTCGCCTCCATCCTTTTTCCTGACCCACCAACAGTCACAATGGCCAATGGTTCAGTAGGGGCTGGACAAGGACCTTGGTTGGGTGTAGTTCTTCTGTTGGCTTTATGGTCATGTAGAAACATGGTGGCTATAAATGCCAGTCTGGTGGTGTCCCTGGGTAGAGGTGTGGGAGGAAAAGGCAGCAGTAGCAGGACTTTGCTGCTCACTAGCAGCTGTAGTGTGGCTGAGCACTGGCATAGACTCGTGGCAGCTTCTTCTGGACATGATTGGGTGTTGGGGTGGCACTGTGGATGCCTCCTGGTTGCTTATTCTCTACTCTGTGCCCCTTTCTGCTGAGAGACAAAACTCTTGAAGAACAAGAGTTTGGTGGGGTTACATCTGAGCTGCAGAAGTATAGGGAAAGGCAGTTACTTCTGATCCTTGAGGCGTGTGATGAGGGAGTGCTGGACTCCAGAATCCCATTTGAGGACACTGGAGGCCCAGCTTGTTAGGAAACGGGCTGTAAATGAAGAGGGTGTGTGATTTCATGAGGCACATTGAGGCTTGTGGAGGAAGCTTACCTGAGCCAATTAGCAATGTACATATGCCTTGGTATGCATGAATCCTACCAGCGGTGTTGAGGCTTTTAAAGCCAAATCTGATACTGGTTTGAACACTCTTGGAAATAGGAAGGTATGCAGCTCTCCTTTGAAAGTGCTTCGTGCTGGAATATTAACTCAATTTTAAAGGTGTTGCCAACACACGTAGCTCCACCAGTAGAAATGGAGGTGGGGTTACACCAGTTACGTTGGTGAAGAATGGTGTATAGACAGACATTAAATTTTAAATCAGGCTCATTTGGACTTATTTAAAGTTGATTTAAAAAAGGTTGTTGAACCACAATAAACCACTCTCAAATAAAGGAAGCAATACAAATTAATCAAGTAGGTAATAAGCTGGATCTGGAACACCCAGGTTGCATCTCTGCCCGTCTAGCTTTCTATTAAGATCCCTTTTGCATTTCACACCTTCTCTCTATTACTTGTCTGTGCCGGTGAAGTCATTTTAGATATCTGTTCTCTAGTGAGTTTTTTTTCTGTGGACATTTACTGAAAATAGCAGCTAACCTCTTATCCCCTGAAGCTTGTGTTCAAATCCTTTCCCATGCAGGGGGGGAAACAAGCACGTTTCTTCTTCACTCTCATCACAGATCTGTACCGCGATGTGCGCTCTGCTTGAGACTGCTTGGGAAATAATGGAGGTTAGAAATTCAAGCTCTGTGCATACAGGTTTTTGCATTGGGAAAAGATGAGTGTTCTGATGTTCAGAGCACCTGAAGGACAGGTGTAAGATGCTGGCATCCTTGCATTTGTGATGGGTTTGGTATGTGTGACCTAAGTTTACTTACTGCTTTTGCCCTAATGCAGTTAAAGCCTCCTTGAGTTTGAAAAGTGCTTTAATATCTTGGGATGGTCAGGTCTTTCTAGAAAGACAAAGCATTGCTATATTCACCTTCTCTTTCAAACCTTTTATTATAAATGCCCTCTATGAGCACCAAATTCACACAAAAAATGTATAAAGCATTAAAAAGTCATTGCAGTCTGTCTCCTTTCCCACACTGATTGCTGGTTTCTCAATTTTGTACTCAGATTCCATTGCTTGGGAGACACATACATCATGCCAATAGGATCCATAAATATACTTAATCCCACTTTGGTGACAATTTTCTCTTGCTTTAATCTGAATGCAAATGGAATCCCAGTTCATATGAGAAGCCATTGTTCTGTCTGCCTGCATTGGTAGTAATGCCCCCTCTTGAAATGAAGCATTCTACAGTTGTATTTAGAATACAAAACCCCATTTATTTCATGTTTACATCATCTCTAGACTTCAAAATCCTTCAAGGGCACCCCAAAACATGCCCTCAATTTCTACCAGTTACCAGGCACTGGCGGAAGCGCTAGAGGCTGTTATGAACAACAAGCCGCAAGGCAGAGATCAGGCTGTACTGGAGACTCATCTGGCAATGCCAAAAAAAGAAAGCCCTGCGTTTTAGGAGGGTTTCTCAAGCGCTCACCAGCACAGTAGGCGTGGGGTGGTGGGCTGTCATCGTTGTGACGGTTGAAGCAAGTGGGATCTGCCAGAACTAAGTTGCAGTTCACAATTTTGAGAAGGGCTGTTGCCTCACCACATTATCCAAAGGTGTGTTCGGTGCGTGGCGGTACATGTCACCCTCATTAAGCTTCGTAACGTCACGCAGATCTGAAGCTGATGATTTGCTTCTGGGACCACTGCCATGCCTCGGGGTGCCTGACGGGAGGATTATTTTTGTTCTTTGCAGAAGACACTGTTTTCCAAATGGATCATAAAAAGAAAAATGTGCTCGTAGGTGTTGAAAGAGCAAATGGTTTTGCATTTGACTGCGCTGTGCTTTTTCTAGTTTCTCTGCTCTTTGGAAGCAAGGGGGGACCATTCTGGGTCCTTGTGGACTGGCTCAGTCCACATAATGACAGTGAGGACTGAGATTTTGGAGAGGAACGTAATGGAAGCAGTGTACGGTGATTCACAAAACAGACCTTCTGAGGTACCGTCTGCTCCCTCAGCCAAGTTTTGCCTTTTACATTTTCCTGGGTCTTTTCATTTCTGTTTCTGGTTCGTAATCATTTGTGCTCTCATACACCCCCAGAGTGTTTCTGGAGTTCTGTTAGGGCAGCATCTGTGCCTGGATTGAAATCCATTTCATCCTTTCTCTTGGAGATGATGGTAACCCACACGGCAGTTTTCCATGAGGCAGTCTGCCATACTGTGACCTGCCCACGGTGCTCTCATTACACACTCTTTCTTTACTCCATGTTACCAGAGACCCTGCCTGGACCCATCTGTGCTTGTCCTGGAGGTTGCTTCTGGTGCATATTTTTCCCATGCTTTTAGCATGGGTTTCTCCAAGTCCTTCCTGCGAAGTCCCTGCATCCCCTTCTATACTAATTTTGGAGGATTGTGTCCCTGATTTTCTGCACTATAATGTTTAGAACCATTTGGAGACTTGTTATTTGTTATCAGCTCCCCAGGCCTACCAACCTCATCTGATCTCCTACAACAACATGCTTCTCTTTAGACTGTGCAGGTCTGTGGTGAAATCCCTTCCCTGACTAATCCTTTTGATTCTTCTAAACTGCCCACTCAAAAAGCACATTATAGGCTGGGATGAGGAACTCATCCAGGCTTGAGCTGTGCTTGTGCCTTTTGTCCAAGCATCTCTGAAGCTTCTGGAGAAGAGAGAGTTCCTACCATGTCCCCTTGCGAAGTGGGCCATGAGTTTGTGTCTTCTCTGGCTGCCAGGGAATAGTCCTGAATTTGCTGAACCAGAGGCCGCTGCCTTCACACGCTGGAAGACAGGTTTGTCTGGGAGAGTGTCTGGGGAAAGGCTAAATCTGCTGGTCTTATCAGATACTTTTCTCTGCTGCTAGTGCTTTGGACATGGTGCTATCTCCTTTTTCTTTTTCAGTACTTTCAAAAAGCTCCTTTTTGTGAGGTCAACAAAAATAATTTTTCATGGACATTTTTCATGCAGTGGGGGAGAAGGAGCCAGGGGGGCTGCGGGCAAGGGTGCCCCCATCACAACATCAGTTCTTGCGCGGTATCATGGAGGCAGAGCTGGTGCTCTGTGAACAGCCAGAAGGAGATCAATCGGTAACCACAGCTAATTCCTCTGGTGGCACAATCTCTGTCATTGGATGTGCAGGGTTATCAAACCTTACCTGCTGTTAAAACCCCATTAAAATGCAAACAGCAGCTTCAGAGAATTTTGTCTCTCTGTCATTTCATTTGCCAACCATCTGAGCTCTGATTGCAGGGTCTGTCTCCTTGGAGCAACCTTCCTAGGTGGGTGCATATTGTCTGTTTTCCCCATGAGTTCTTCATGGCACTGTTGATCTCCTGACTTAAAATTTTTATACAATTAAGGAAAGCAATATCATCGAACTGTCTGTGCAGGAAAGTGATGATCAGTGACAGCCTGAATGTATCACATCAGCAACTTCCTACGAGGCACTTGCTACCCCCACAGAAGTTATTTGCGGATAGTTTTAGTTACTCTTTGTCTTGCCCAAAGGCAAAAGAGTTGTTCAAAAAATAAAGAGGTCAGTGGTGCCTCCAGAGATTTCCTCTTGTTTCCACATGGTCTTGGAAGGTCTTGTTTTCCCAGCCTGTAAAAGGAAAAAGTTCTGACTGGGTGGAGGTGGGAAGCATCTTGAGATGTGCAGCACAAGTTTGGCAGGTACCTAACTGCAGAGAGAAAGAGAAATGGGCCAAGTGTTCTGCAGTGAACCCAAACCACACATGGTAGAGATTGAGCAGAGCTGCTGATCTTGGGGCTCCTGGACAGAGCAGGACACATTTATGTTCCTCCTTGCTCCAAAACAAAGTGCCAAGCAGGCAGCCATTGCTAGGGGACAATATGCTGCCTGCATGGAAGTCTGAGTGCTGCTGCTATGTACAGAGCATCACTGATGCTCAGCAAGTTGCAGCTTCCAAAGCAGGTATTGATACTTATCTCCTCCTCTTGGGTATGGTCTAGGAGCAGGACTCTCCCAACCTTCATGCCAGGGGTAGGATGACAGTGGTTGCACATGGGCATGCATCAGGTGCAAAAAATAAGTGACAAAGCCACCTTGTACAGAAATGTTATCACTGGTGGTTGTGTTTGTATGCATGTGTTTATTTTAATTAACCTCCAAACAATGTATTCGATTATTTTATTTTTTTTCATTTTAAGTATTATTTGAGGCTGACTTCAAAGTGACCTCCTGAGGTAGTGAGAACAACTTTTGAGTAAGAGCTACAGCCTCATAATGAAGCCTCGAAACATTAAATCCATCACTTCATTTCCCCAGGTACCTGCGTGCCTGGAATACATTCTCCTTATGCTCCTTTATTTGAACTCTAGAAGAGGGTGACAGAGTTATTAATTAAAACAGTGGTGTGCACAAGGTTTGGAAAGGGAACAAGAAATGTGAAAGGCCTGTGAACAATTTCCTCCTCCTCTCCTTCCCCTGCAATTTATTCTATTCCTGTTTTTCCATGTGATATCTCTTTCTTGCAAACCAAAAGCCAAACCAACCCACCTCCCCAATCCAGACTTATTTTGGGAAGATGCTTGGGAACACCTTGCTTTGTGCTGAATCATTGCTTTATTTCATGGAGGAGGCAGCAGCAGGGACCCCCCCAACACATCCCCTGAATCAGGTGTTGGCACTACACAAATATACCTCAAAAAGATGTAGGCAGTATATATATATACCTCAATATACCTCAAAAAAGTAGGCAGTAAATCCCTGCCCTGGTATGGGTATATGAAGGAGATTTTCAGAAACACCTTTTTCTTTGGGTTCATAGCCCTGTTTGAGTCAATTTTGGCCACAGTTGTTGCCTCCATCTAGGTCAGGCCCTTGATGTGAAAGGCAGGGAGCTAGTCACAGGTGGAGACTACAGGTCTAATCCAGGCATCTGGTGCTGTCACATCTTCCAGGTAACAGTTCAGGGCCCATTTTCCAGAGCTGGCATCTTCCAAAGCTCTGCTTCCCACAGAAAACCTCCTTTGTATCATCTTCTTACTTCTCTGTAACCTTCTTGCCACCGTTCCCCATCACTGAGGAAAACTGGCCTTACTGGCCTGGATGCTGAAAGAATAAGTACATTGTCTGTAGTGATGTCATTTAAAAAAATTAATACATTAAAAATGTTTCCTTCCTCTACAATAATGATAATCTTAATTTTTGAGCTTCCTGCAGTGGAACATTTTCTTAATTGAATTCCTAATTCATTGAACATCTCTAATAAGCATGAATGGCAATTTCATCTTACTGGCTGTATTCTTCTAAGGGAGGCTCTTTGGAGACTGGTTCATGAAACAAAGACTTTTTTCGCCTCTCAGACCAAAGTTTTAACTCCAGCCTTTGCTCAGCTGTCAGCAGCAACCTGGGGCCCTCTGCTCCTCCAGACCAAGGGGTGAAACAGGAGTAAGTGCTGGGCTCCTCTCATTGCTGTCTCCAGCTTGAAGGCACTAATGCTCCTACAGGCACCCTGGGCTCATCTCTGAGCTCAGTTGAGCTGGGCTTCCTCTGCTGGGGAGACGCTGGAGTGGACATGCCATCTTGCCCCAGAGCACACCACCTACCAGTAACCCCGTGTACTCTGCTTGGTTCAGCACTGAATGAAACACACGCTTTACTACATCCTGTGCATCCTTTCTAGACCTGCTTTTTTCGAAGGACTTAGGGAGCTGGAATTTGTTAGCTGGTGTATGATGAATCTGGAGCATGTGTCATGTTCTGGTGCATCTTCCTTATCCTTCAGTGTCCACCGCACATTTTTTTTTTCCTTTTTCTCAATATGATCAGTCCTTTGTAGGAGATGAGCCTCCTGTGTCTGTCACAGGATACAGGCACATGTCAGTTCAGCTAGAGAGGCAGCCCAGCTGCCTGTTCTCCTGCCTGTGAGAGCACAAACACTACAAAGGGCTTGCTTGAACTTGGCAAATTTTGCACCATTCCCTTGCCACAGGTCTCCTGATCCTACCATGACTCTTGATGGAGGGCATGCTCCACCATGCCATCCATCCCAAAGTGCAAACATCTTTAACTCCACCTAAGTGCCTAAATTGCATAGAGCTTTGCAGGGCTGGTGAAGATGCTTTTGGTGATGTTGCAGTTGCCTTGTCTCATTGGAAAACAAGAGGATCAGAAAGAGAGGGGAACACGAAGCTGAGAATCCTGCTGTAACAATTATCTAGCTTCAATGAATTGTTGGCACGCAAGATACAACTCTTTCTCCTTGGGGGTTTTTTGAGCAAAGAGCGTCTCTCAGCAGCCAGTCTCTCTGCTGTACGGCAGTGTGTGTTGTTGGTTAGCTCTAGCCTTGAAGCAGTGGCATTGTTTGTCGTTTTTGGACCGACTGAAACCCAGCAGCACTCCTGAAATGAGCACGTCCCAACTGCTGCCTAGATTAAGCATGGCAGCAAGCAGTGCATATGAACCATTGCTCTCGGATAGCTCGTCTGTTAATGCAGCACTGTGTTCTCAAAACTAAGTAAGTTCTCCCAGCCAGAAGCTGGCATCAGTAAAGGAAGGAGGTGGGCACTATGTTCACTATGTGGAAAAATGCCCAACAGTTATGGGAAACAGTCTTTCGTATCTTATTTAGATGTGACATGCACAATTCTCATGTCTAGGACCGCCTTCAGTATTTCTAGAGCCCTTCCCCAAGTATTTGTAAAGTATTTATTTAAATAAAGACCAACACAGTGTGAACAAGCTGTAAGAGGAATTGGGTTCCTTTGGGAGGAAAAGCCCAGTCCAGCCTGCTCTGAGAAGCCTGTGCCATCCCTTCCCTTTGCAGCCAGGACTGACTGTTCATGGTTTGCAATTCCAAGCAAAGAGATGGTCGAGAGACTGCAGGATGTCCAGGGAGTGATTTCCAGAGCAACCCCACATATTGTTGCTGGTTGTTCAGGAGCTAAATCGAGCATGCATACGTCGAATAGCTGCAGCTTTGCCAGCACCCAGGAAAGCCACTCTACAACGTGCAGAACTCCACAAGCCATCTTGTGCCATGCTGGGCCATTTCCCGTGGCAGAGGATTTTTGCATGATTACTTCCTAATTGTACTTTGTGCCTATCATTTTGTGGCTTGCCAGAAAAGACTTCAGGTGAAGCACATTCGTTTGAAGAGTTATTCTTTAGATCTGGCAGAGAGATGACACGTTTGGAAAAAAGGGGAAAAAAAGAGTAATGGGAAATTATCCCCTCTTCACAGGAGGTCTGAATTCCTCCCTCCTCTTCTCCGGTCAGTGTCGATCACGAGCCCAGTTACAGCACAGCTCCTGCAGAACATCTCTCCCTTGCCATCCAGCTTCATTATGGTTCCTATTTTCTTTTGCCTCCCAGGGCAACATTATACTGCACTTTCATTGCTGCTCGCAAGGGAAAGGAGCCCTCATAAGCAAACCTCTTGTGCGGGGAATAGTCCTGATAAAAAGCCATTTATGTCCAATGAGAAGATGCCTACCTCGAAATCACTCTGCAGTCTTCCTCTGCAGTCCATTATAAACATGACAGCAGGCAGGTGAAGAGTGCTGGCTAGCAGAGAATGTTTTTCTTCCTCCCTATTAAATGATTGAGTCCAGCTTTTTAGAAGGAAAGCACTGATTATCTGCTATCTCAGGAAAACTGAGAACAAGCAAAAGTGCAAAGCTATTCACACTAACTCTACAGGGCCAAACTCTGTGCAGTAAGACCTTAAACTCCCAGGGCTCAACACATCTGCTAAGAGAAGAAGTTGTACCAGGGACTGGCTGGACCATCTCACTGTTCAGTGGTAATTTTGCAGAAAATGCAATGCGCTTTTCCATTTGGGTTAACATAGGAATGTTCTCCATAAACACCAAACATGGGCAATATTTTTAACTTAAAATGGCTGCTTAAAATGCAAGGAAGACCGTGGCTAATTAAACTTCTGATCATTAGAATTAGTGCACATGGCTCAGAGAATACAGCCCAATCCAAGTAGAGCTTTGCTAAAGGCAGTTACCAAAACAGGTGCTATGGAAGGGAAGAAAGGTCTAGAGGTTTTTCAGCGCCCATCTACAGAACAAGATTCTGTCCTTTTGTGATAATTTTAATATTCTTCCTGTGACTTTGATTTGCAGGGAAGAAGAAACAGAGATAACAAACACCGTGGTCTTCTGCAGCTTCTGCATAGTATTTTCTGGCTCTCTCCTTTTCACTGCTCACCTGTATGGAGTGTAAGACATACTCAGTATGCTATATATATATGTTCAGTTAGGAACTTAAATTAGGTTGTAGTTCAGTCTTCTGGAGAGTGGTAGAGCAAGGTTTTCTTTTCAGCAAAGACCAGGGGATTGAGTAATTGCTAAGGGTTCTGTATTGTCACCTCTTGTTGTCATATACACTGGATTGATGGCTCAGTGACACTCAGTAGTGACATCTCACAGTCTGGGGGACTCATTTAACTCCATCCCCTATCAATTTGATGTCTTCTCTTTGTTTTTATTAGTAACACTGACTTTTGCTAAGGATAGAAGTTTGTACTGAGCATGCATCATTTAATTAAAGGGATGATGCAAACATGCGTCTGAAATTTCCTGTGAACATTGACTTCTGGGAGGTTGTCCATATTTTGTTTGGGCTCTGGCAAATTGATATCTGTGTAGCGCTTCCTTGGAACAATTTGGTTTGCTTTGAAAGCAATAGCTCATTTAAGGCCACTTAGTATGTGCTCTGAAACCGAGCTGCATCAGGGCTTCAACTGATTTCAGCTCTCATTAAGCAAATGGGCACATCCCTGACTTTTTGCACCAGGGGCCTCTCAATACACTGATGTTCTCTGTGGCTGTAGGCAGGACAGTCTGTCCACTGAAGACCTGCCCAGAAAGGTGACTGCTGCCCTGTGCCTTGTTTGTTCAGATGGGTCTAGCCCTATTTTCAGACATGGCATGTGTCTCATCATTCTCAGAAGACGAGCCTGCTATTAAAACCCCCAAACTACAGGGGATTTTTTTAATTATTTAGAGAAGCTGGACAGGTTCATATATGAGTGCACTGATGTTGTTTCAAACTTGACATTGTCATCAACAAGGAGCCTCCACTGTAGTGGCTTGTAGTCCTGCTGGAGGATGTGGCTTGAAAACGGAAAAAGGGTCATGGAAAAAGAATATATTGATCTTTGGAAGTGAAAGGAGTCAACTGATTTTCCAGAAGCAAATTTATAGGGTTCACTTAGAGGCAAGCCCCCATCTTCAATTTGTTCAGCAGCCTTGGAGCCTTCACAGTGCTTGAAAATTGTTGCAGAATTTGCATCTCATGTGAAACTGGAGATCCAGATGTTAACCTAGAGCCCCAAAGCCTGTGTTATACATGTCAGGGACAGAGAAAACATCAGGAGTTAGACAGCATGGCACACCCAATTACCTCCATCAGTTAGTTACATTCCCTTTGTAATTAAACCTTTGTTTGGCGTTTCAGTGCATTCCTTGCTGCACCAAAGTCACTACTTTTCCATGACATCTTCTCCTTTTTGTGTTGTTCAGGTAGTTATGCTGCCCTGATCACAGCAGTGCTGGAGCTCTTCAAAGAGTGCATCATCACAGGACTTACATTTATCTTCTGTGGCTGTCCCTTCTTCCATGTCTGAGATGGTAACAGAGGTGAGTATTTTATTTTAACATTTTCAGTTTTTTATCATTGTTGATAAACAGACATCAGCACAGGAGTAGCTTAACACTTGAAATGGGAGTCAGCTCTGAGATCTGTTGGTAACTCATTTTAGGATCAGTATGTGGGAAAGGTCGGACTCCTCCAGAAGTGAGGTTTATTTCCATGTTTCCCAACTAATTGGCCAAATGGTGTCTGGGAAATAGGCCATACCAGGCACCACTGTGGCATCAGTGGCCTGAGCATATTAAAAAAATCCCAAGACCTGAAAATTGATTTTGAGTAGAGGAAAATGATAGGCAGGATGGCTGCCCATCAAATAATGGTGTGACTTGGCTGCTGGCCAGGACTGTGAGTGGCTCTGCAGAACACCCTGTGAGACTTAGATTTTCTGAAGAACATGGAAAATCATCTTATCCAGCTTATATCACCTAGAAATTAGAGGGCTGGGCTTCCTGGGTACTCATCTTGAGAGTGTCAGAAGGGGATTCCACCCTGCTGTGTCAGCATGGGGAGCTGAGGGAGAGCACTCTCCAAGCCCAAGGTATTACCCCAGTAATGCAAGTGTATTACTCACTAAAAGAGGTTTAGGCTTGAAAATGTTGTGAAGGGCTAAAACTGTGCAGAGAGATGATTACTGCAGCTCACCACGTCCCTCTGATCATGGTCTGTAGGAGAAGCTAAGCAACCTGTTGCAGCTGTCAGAGGAACAACCTGAGGTTATCAGAGGTTATCAGCCCAAGCCTCTAGCATTAAAAAAAAAAAAAAGCCCCAAAAGATTCTTCGTAGTCTTGCAAGCTGTGTTTAAGAAAAAAAGAAAAAGCATGTTTAAAAAAAAAATATGTGTACAACTGAGAGATTTAGGAGGGTGATCCAACCCCCTACAGCCACAGAAAGAGACTGTCATGACTCTTAACTCTGGTACTCTGGCCAAGTTACTAATAGAGGTGACTGACGGATTCCAGATACTCGTCAGGCTGCCTCCTGACATTTTCTGTCAGTAAAAATAAGTAGCCTTTCTTTACATCTAACAAAAATCTCTTCCCTGGCTCTCCTTGATGGTTCCCCCTCCTGTCTCTACCTCCAGAGATGTCTGAACAGTATAATTTCCTTTTATTTTTAGCTATCTTTCATAATTGAAAGTATCTCTGTGTCAAAGAGAAAACGTTCCCATGAATTCCTCAACAGGCACTTACTGAAAGCAATTGATGAAAATGAAATATTTAGTGGGGTTTTATACCTGTGGACCTGGAGACACTGATGCATCTCAAAAGCAAAATGTTAATGATATCAGGGTGGATGAGCGTGGGGCCATCATCTCCCCAGCTTCACTGGTGCTGCTCTTTTGGGGTCAGTATTGGATCCTGTCTGAAGGAGGCATTCACCAGTGGCAGGTGAGTTTTGGGAAGCGGTGGCTGCTCCTGGCCCCAGAGTTTTCTGCTGTTTCTGCTTAAGTCCCAATACTGCTGCTTGGATCAAAGCTGTCTCACTTGCCAGTAGTATTTAGGGTGGCTGCAGCGCTGTCCAGATATCCAGCCACATTCACATTCATCTCATCTAAGGTAAGAACCACTTGGAATCAGACCCAAGGTCCAGCTAGCCCCATTCCTTCTCTTACAAAGTGGCCAGAGCAGATACCTCTGGAAGAAAATGACACAAGAGCTCCTTCAGGTGGTCTCCTGTGTGTGTGCTGCCCACCTGCATGAGTTTGCTCTCAGGATCTTCCCAAGGCATCATTTTTGTCCTTGAAGGACTTTTCTTCCCTGGATTAGCTCATCTCTCCCTAGGCCAGTTCTGTGGTCCCTTTTCAATGCTCAGGGAACACAAATACTGCTCCTGCTCATCCTCAGCAGCTCAGCTGGATTTGAGCCGCAGCAAGAGAATTTCAAAGAAAGTAGAGGAGCAGAAACAGCCCCTTGACAGCACTCGGTGAGGCAGGAGTTGATTCAGTTTAACACAGCTACTAAGACCGATGGTGAGGATCCAAGTTTTTAATTGCATCCACTTCACAAATCAAGCTCTCTCTAATCAAGCTGTCATGTTGTAACTCATCCCTAGCCCAGAGCTGACTGCTGTGCAGGTAGAGAGGATGGACCTCAGTTCTTGCCCTTTCTCCCTCCGTCACCGGCTAGTAACCTCTACTTCCTATGTGCCCCTCCTAGGCTGCCTCCCCCCCCGCCCCCCCCGTCCCCA
>JAOTQQ010000003.1:17020354-17084540 GCA_026546715.1 Gallinago undulata
TTCCCCACCCAAGTGTCACTGTTCTGTCCCCAGCCACCTCCCAGCATGAGCTCATGCATCTCACAGCATCTCAGTGGAGAAGGGTGTGAGGTGTTGTGTCCTCAAAATTAAGGAGGCAAGACCCCACCTTCTCTCTGCTGCCCCCAGGTGTGTGGGTAGCAGCCTAAGGAGGGTCTCACTTGCTGTCCATGTCACTCCCTCATGGTTTTCTGTTGCAAAAGCTGTGGAAGAGACTTTTCAGTGTAATGTGTCTGTTTGGGAATCATAACAAGGCTGGAATTCATGAATCATAACTAATTGTTTTGCCAGGTACAGGGAGGATTATACGATGTGTGATCTAATAACTTCTGACCATTAATCACCTGTGGTAGGTTCTCAGCACATTGCACAACAGGTAACATAACTGACCTTTTAAGGTGAAACCACAAAAGCTGTTTCTTTTGTAGGTGTTTCCTTGCTTTGCTTGACTAGAGCATCCTTCTGAGTAGCAGGGCCTCCTGGCCTGGTGGAAGTAGGCAGGAGTGTTGTCTCATGAGTGTTGCCACATCTCAGAGGAGTTTCCCACTGGGATTTCTGCAGTGATTTCAACAGCAAGCGAGGGAACTCAGTCTGAATTTTCTATGAGGCTGTTGTTGCACAGGTGTCTATAGATGCCCAGAAACTGAGGTGGTCTCCAAAGGAGGCTGGAAAGGTTCTGCCATCTCAGAGAAGACATTGCTGGGGTGGACCCATGACTGTAATCTAGCCCTACAGTGTACCTGCATGTGAGTTGCATAGGGTCAGAGCTATGGTATTTGTCATCATTCATTCACTCCTGTCCACCAACCCCAAAGAAACACATTTCCCCTCTGAAGAACTGCTTCCATAAGGAAGATACAAATAATGAAGATAATGAAGATGACCCTTGCCTGGCAGTGACAGTCCCTTCCTGCTGCCGCCCTGGCACTGCGAGTAGCTGAAATGTGTGCTACCAGCACAACGTCCTCAACAACCTCTTGAGCTAAGTTTAGCTTAACCAATACAAACGCTGAGATAAAGTTAAAATAATTGCCCAAGTGGGGTTCTGGGTAACTCCACACTCTGACCAGGTGCTGACAGTGAATTTGCAGATGGCCAAAGCACAATTCTTCCTTTGGAACATCTTCCCTGAGGCCCTTGGAGTGGTTTCAAGTGAAAAACAAAACGGCGACATTTTAAATGTTGGCCTCCCACGCAGTGTCTCTCCTCAGCCTCCATTGCTGCTTACTGTGGGTTCAGAAGTCTCTGGTGGATCAGTCTGCCCCTGAAAAAACGTGAGTTTGCCAGAATAGAAGCATTTTTGCAGCAGGCAATGATTTGGCTGAATGTTTTGCCAGCATGCGTCTCTGGGGTTTGCGATTTGTTTCAGCGTTTTGTGCTTTTGTTTAATTTTGGATTTCATTTTCTTGTACAAGATACTATCAAAACAAAATATTTTAATGTTTTCAAATAATTTTGGGGGCTGGGGGGAAAGCATTGATTTTTCAAATACATTTTGAAATGCTAGAATTCCCTACCGAGCAGTAGTCTCATTTTGCTGTCAGCTCACAGCTTCAGCTCTGGTTACACAGAAGTTAATGCCACTGTGAAAGGAGCTGAACATCTTTCCCACTAATATGCTTTACTTTCAGGATGGTGAATTATTTAAAATGCTTTCTATGGCTTTAGTCTGTCCCAAGTCACAATCTCATATTTCATTAATGTTGGTCTCATAATCGATTATTTCATTTCTGGAAGCAGCTGCGATCTCCTGCAAAGGACCAAGGTGCAGTTGGTACCTTCCTAGTTGGTGATGGAGAGCAGGGCAGATGGGGTCTGGCCTGATGCACTAATTCAGCCAAGCTAGGGATGGTGGTGACCTGCACAACCCAGTGTGAGTTGGAGGAAAGCAAAGCCAACAGCTGAGCAGGGAAATTACACGAGCAAGGTGAAGCAGACACTAGGGTTGGTGGACCTTAGAGAGAGAGCATGGAGCAAAAGAAGAAAAGATCTTTCAAGGCAATGGGAAGCCCTTGTGTTTGATATTCCTCTGTAAATGCTGTTTTCTGGCATGTGGGAAATCTGCTCAGTTGTCATAGTGGGAAAAGGGAGTGAAGAATAATGTGTCTAGAGGAAATTCCTGCAGCTCTTGGCTCAGCAGAGTGTAATTGCTGAAGACTGGAGCCTACTCAGGACACTGGACCTAACACCTCTGTGCTTGCAAGGAGTGGGATCTTGGGTGACCACAGGCAGTAAGTTTGGGATGTCATTAAAATAGCAACACCTGCAGCGGCGCAAAGCCCTGGACTCCCTGCTGAGGGGTTTCAGTGTGCTGCTAACTTGGAGGGAAGATGCTACCTACTAAATTACCCAAACCACTTCCTGCAGCACCTAGTTTTCCTCATGTCTCCTATCCAAATAGTGGCTAGACCCATGTAAAAAATGCTGTCTCTGCTGAAATAGCTGGACTGGGCATTGCTGGATCTGTGCCGCACATTGCCAGCAGGATGGCTGCAGGAGGAGTAACATGCGGAAGGAGTAACACCTGTGCCCACACCATGGGCAGAGCCCGGGCCTGGCTCTGTTCCACACTGGGGCTTGTCTGAATGCAGCTCTTCATCATAGCCCTCAATGGAGACATGCAGATGCTTATGGCTGCTCGCAGGTTCTTGGAGATGTGAGGACATTGCCAGAAACGCATTGGGAGTGGTCAGTTGGGGCAGCTGCCCAAGCATCTTTAGGGCCAACGCAGTACCAGCCTTCAGATATTGGATGCATCAGTCCAGGTGGGGATGGACAGCCAGAACGAACCCTTGTTCTGCACCAGAGGTCCCCTCTCCAAAGTGGCTCCTTCAGGAAGGGTATGGGTTTGGTCAGAACCTTCTCTCTTGACTTGAGACCCAGCCGGGTACATTGGTGGTCCCTTGATTGCCATGGAGCTGTATGCTCACAACTCACATGCCAAAGGCCAAAACCCCACAGTGATTCCCTCTGGTCGTTTTTTTCTCAATATATTATCTCCACCAGGGGCAGTTAGTCAGCAGCAGTGGGCACTGTTGGCAGAGCCAGGAACCCTTTTGCTTTCCTTCCTGGAGAAGGAACCTGAGTGTCACACTTGCTCCCTGACCTGGAGAAGACCTGGCAGAATAGATCTGCAAGCTGTGGGCATTTTGCACTCATAGGAACTTCCCCAGCACCTGGTCAAGCCGATTCAATGACTATTGTTTCTGAATGTGGACTGGAAGACAGGCAGAGATAACTCTTGGGCTGGGTGGAGCCTTCAGCAGGGAGGAAAGTTGTGGCCATCCCAGCTGCCTGCTTGCTCCTCAGCTCTCTCTTTCTCAGGGATTCAGGAAGCTGCAGAGATTCAGAGGTGGTTTCTTCTCCTTTCTTGAAAGAGTGGCTAAAAATAAAGAGAGTACTGAAACCAAGCCCAGCCCACGAAGCAGAGTGTGTAGGTGTGATGGTAACCAACACCTGAGGCTGTGAAGCATCCCTGGGGAGCTGGCATCCATCTGGTAGACATGTTGGCTCTTTCTCCTCATTCTTTCTTTGGCACCTTTTCAAAGAGTACACGAGATGATGAATCTAAAGTCGTTTTGTTTGAAAATGCCCTGTGCACATTGTTCTGGTTATAAGGAGAGGACAGTGAGAGGACAATGGTTTTCATTTGCAAAAGCTACCAGGACCCCCGAGCTGCTACTATGCTGTCTGCTTTTATTTCCTGGCTGGAGGTTTCTAGAGGTGGCTGGTAGAAAATGGTGAAGGCAGATACTTGTTCGTTGTGAGAGACCAGCATGTCTCTGAGGACTTGCCCTTGGTAGATGTAAATAGACCAGCAGACAGCATGCACAGGGGTGAGTTCTTGGGCAGTTTTTTGCCTGGGTGGCAAAGGGGGAAGGTTTAATGGAAAGGAGCTCCTCCAAGTGTTGTGCAACCTCAGTTCAAGACCTGAAAGTTAACAGGCAGTTAACTCATAGGTTCTCTGTGGCTGGGCAACATGGATTGCCAGCCTCCCAGTTCACCCCTCACTCCCACCCTCTCAGTGTGTGTGCAGGTAGGTCTTGTGGGTGTGATGGGGAGACGCAGGTCTTCCCTGAAGATGCGGGATTTGTAGGGCCTCTGCATAGTGATAAAAATCATAACACATGTGCGTGCTGCTGCCACAGTGTCCCCAGAAGACCCATGCTTCCACTCTGCCATAGCAAAGGGGATTGGGGCAGTGGGCATTGACATGTTAATCCTTACACGCCTGAGAGCTGCAGCTACCACGGATGAAGGGCTGTGGTGGACAGACATGGATTTAGTGTCATCTGTAATGCTGCAAAGATTGGCATTTGGGTACAAAAGGAATTTGCCACTGTTGGGTTCAGTAAATTGCTTGGGGATACTGTGACCTTGGAGCAGCTCATCTCCTCCCTTTGCAAGGCCAGGAGGAGCTGTGTGCAGCCTTAGGGATGGGAGCATTACCCTGTGATGCTAAAGAGCCTGAGATCTGATGGATAAAGGTAGCACAGGTGGGACAGCGTATGTACAAGATAAGTTTTAGAGCTGCATTGATCTGCAGTAGCCTACACAGGGGTACCTCTCAGGCGCAGTGTCCCAGCTGCTGCAGCAACCTGAGAGGCTGTAATTCCCCTTTCCTCCCTCCATTCTCCATCCCCAGTGCCCCAGGACTAGGAAACGGTAGGAAAGAAAGTGTCCTCAGAGCAAGCTGAGTCAGAGAGCGGCAAAGCTGGAAGGAGGGCTGTGAAAATCCAGGTGGGAACCAAATGGGCTGTGCTTCCAGTGGCAAATTCCCAGAGACAGGCTTCCAGGGACAGTCCCAGATGGTACTGCCTGCAGACACCAGCAAAAGAAAAAGCCATGAACATTGCCTAGACCCTGTATTAACCTCCCCTCCCACCACCCACAACCCCTGCTGACATAAACGCACAATTGGAAGCACTTTATTCCCCGTTGGCCCTTTCCTGCTTATCTGGAGCCAGCAGTGAGAGCAGGAGCCGCTCTCGCAGAGGGACCCTGCAAATCCTCAGGCAAATGCCTGGACCAAGCGTTGTTTCCCAGGGGGATTGGGGCAGATTGGATAATTAATCACAGCTTGTATGGGGGAGGATGAGGAAGTCTGAATAAAGGTGTTAACAGCTCTTAAAGGCTTTCCCAGTTCGCAGAGAGTGCTGCCTCAAACAGATTATCTGGAAATATTATTAGCTGGAGTGGGAAAGGGATTTTTTCTTCCTCTAGGCTCTTTGCAGCCACCCTAAATCTGCTTGAGCCATGGAGACAGGTTTTATTGTGTGGGGGGGAGAAGTGTTGGCTGTCAGTGGGTCAGCAATTAATTGGTTTATTCCTTTCTCACGGTTATTTTCCAACCAACAACTGCTAAAACCTCGGTGCCCATTTTGTCCCAGCTCAGTAATCAAGAACCACAGGGATTTGTTGGGGGGAACCCCAGGCCACGAGGTCCTTTGTCTCCTGCCAAGCCTCTTTCCCCCTTGTCTCGTCTTAGGAGGAGGATGTGATTAGTGTTTTCTGCCATGGGATGTCAGCTGAGGGATGAGAACCGTGTGCCAAGAGGAGGAAAGAGCTGTCACAGATGGATGGTAAGTGAAAGCAGAGACTCCAAAGGAAATTTTCTTCCAACGTCTCCATGGCCTGTTAATTCAGACAAATGCTGTTGTTCAGCCCGGTACTACCTTCTCTTCTGGCAGAAACAGCCTTCAGCCACGTGTTTCTGGGTGAGGGTGGGCTCCCCTCCATCTTCTGCTTACTATCTGGGAAGCCATTTCTCATGAAACCAGTTTTACTGGAGCAACAATCCTGTGGCTTTGTCACAATTCTAGTGCCTTTGCAAGTCAGAAACAGGGGGTGCCATCAAAACAGAAACCTTGTGCCCTGTCAGCTCCAGCTCAGCCCAGTTTCTGTCCACCAGCTCCACTGCTATAAATGAGCTGAAGTCGGTGGCAGGGCTGTGCTGGCACAGCTGTGCCTGGCAGCAGGGTCTTGCTGGGAGCATCACAGATGGCTCTTTTATGGTAATTGCCCTGATAGTGCATCTCGAGCTGGGAAATCACCTTTCAGACCAGAGGAGAAATAGAAAAAGAATATGGCTTTGGCCTGAAGGATTTTAATATTTGTAGCTTGGCCTCATTGTGGCTTGGAGTGAAAAGAAAACATTTCCAGTCCTGGAAAGGTGATGGAGTGGGGACAGTGGAACTGATGGTGCAGGGTAGTCCCCTCTCTGCTTTGCCTGCCTGGCCTCCCCAAAGCCTGCTGGGCAAGTGGGAAAGCCCCTCCATGGAGACATTCATTGGAAATCACATCGTCCACAGGGAACACTCCCTGTTGCTGTGTGGCTACTTCTCTCCCAGATTTTCCTAGATCTTTAATAGGAGTTAGGCTCTCTGAATAGAGTCCTGCAGGCTGCTTTCTTCATGGTTGCATTGATTTCAAACAACTAATTTAGCCCCAAAGAAAGCATAATGGAAGCGGCAGCTTTCCAGGTCTCTCTTTTCCTTCACAGAAGTCCATCCCTTTCAGATGTGAAGCACAGCCACAGCAAGCAAAGCTGGATCCCCATTCTCCTTGGGGATTGGCCTGCAGGGATGACGAGAGAAGCGAAGAGAGTCCCCAGCCCTCTCTGGAGCTAAACTGCAAAACCACAGGCTTCACCAAAGCCTTTCTCCCAACAGAGTCTCTGTCTCTCTCTGTCGACTCAGGGCTGGAAATATTGACAGGTATGGAAAATCCATTGCAAATAACTAAATTAACCCTCCCTGCAGCACTATTGGCTCTGTAAACGCTTCCCCAGCTGCTTGGAGACCGCAGGAGCACTCCCCAGAGCGAGCAGATGCAGGTGGTTCTGGTGTGCATCTGGGAGCAGCCCAGTGGTGGGAGGGAGGCTGGACTTTCTGGTTGTCTGGACCCTTCCTCTCGGCGACGGGACCTTCTGCCAGGCCCTGTAGCCTCTCTGGGATTTCCAGACAGCCCAGTGTCTGGGAGAGTCCCACTGGAGGTTGGGGATCCAGGCTTGGCAGTGGTGGCAGAGTGGGGATATGCCCAGTTTCCTTGAGGCAGAAATGTCATTTTGCATTTAAATAGTTTTTTCCTCCCAAAGAGTCTGTAAGGAATCACTAAGACATTAAGAAGTAGGGGCAGTCTGGCTGGCCAACGGTCAAGGTGGTGATGGGGTAGAGGGGAAGGGAAGGGATCACGCACTGTGTGCATCCCCAGTGTTGACCAGCACATTAATCATGGGAAGGGAGAAATGTTGGCCAAGGGCTCTAGTGAAATCCTGTCATCAGGTGTAACCTGACACGGGCTCTTTGCCATCCATCCGCTAGAACCTGAAGCAGCACATGTTGGGTAGCTCCTACGTGCTCATACTGAAAAGAAGGGCTTTGTCCATAACCAACACTGCATGATTTTTCTCCAAGGTTTCCTGGAGAGCATGGAGCAGGCAGGAACCAGGAGAGGGACTGGCTGCTTTGGACTCTTGTTACTGTGTTAAGAAAACCAGAAGGAAAAGGTTCAGTGTTTCTGGTGGGCAGGCAAGCTCTGAACTAAGCCAAGCTCTAATGTTCCAGTGTCCATTTCCTTCTTGAAGGATGTTTCTGGTAACGCATTTCTGGGGAAGGAAGTCAGCCTTGTGGTCAGCAGGGTGGCATGAGGAGCTCTGAACTTAATAGTGCTGGATAGATGCAGAGAGATGCTTCAGGAAGTGCAACTGGACAAGGGGCTTGTTGCAGTCATCTCCTGCCTAATTCTTCCAGCACCCTCCACTTCCCCACAGACTTTAATTCTGCAGAGCAAGTAGGATTGTAGCCACTGGGACCAAATAAATGTACTGGGTTAGTCTTGTCTTGCCCATTACAGGGATAGATGGGTGTAGTGTACGGGATGGAGAAGAAACCAACCACTCATTCTTGTCTTGAAGAGCCTCCTGTTAGAAGTAAAGGACCAGGGTTCAGATTACATCTTGTGTTTCACCAGTAACTTCTGCTGTTGAAATGGTGTTGTTGCTCATAATCATATAAGGCTTATTTTCCCACACTGGAAAATGAATTCAGCACCGCTGGCAAAGCTGGGGGCTGGGAAGTTTTAATTACTGTTTGTACAGTGCTTTGGGGCTCTGGAGTAAATGATGCTGGAGGCCTGGGAAGGGTTGTATTATATATTGACAGATACTTATCTTTTATTATATATGTGAGCTCTGTGGTCCTGTCAGCAGCTCCTTCCTGATGCCTGGATGCAGTGAGGCTTCCTAACACAAGTAGTGCAAATACCCAGCTCCTGTAGCCGCTCACCGCTGCTGAGCATCACTGCACAGTAAGAGGGGGACCAGTGTCCACCTCCAGCCAACCTAAACTCAACCAGCGTGTGCCTGTAAAACCCACCTGCCACGCAGGAGAGAAGAGCCATAAAGCTCTCCTCTCACAAGGCTTTTCCTGTTAGATCATTTCTTCCTTAGGCAATGCAGCCACATCCTACATTAGCCTTCCTGTCCCCTTGCCCCCCTGCTCAGAACAGCACCTCCATAATTATAATCCATCAAATTCCTCTCTCCTCTACCTGGAAAGAATTGGATTTGGGGACAAGGAACAAATGTGAAGGCGTAAGTCTCTTTTCATGGGAAAGAAAATCTATCCAGCACCCTGCTGGGAACCCTGCTTTGCCTAAACCCCAGCATAATGCAGTAAGAAGTTAAGGCTCTTAGTGGGCGAACAGTGCAAGAGTCCTGTTAAGCACATCTCGGGTCTTTGCGGTCAAGTGCTCTATGTTGCACCCAGCGCACTTCATTTCGTACAACGCGGTGATTGTGGCCCCCACTGCTCTGGCATCAGCATCCCCCACTTGCCCAGGCTGGGCCACAAAAGGGATGGGCTGTGTCAACAGCCGCTTGCAGGTCGAAGCCGATGCTTCAGGAAACGAGCTCATATAGGACAGGAGTTTTTCGATATTGTCAAAGTTCTGGGAAAAGGACACATTGGCTGTAGATTCACCTGTGTGCTCACGTGGTTACAGCTGTGGGTGTGTGAGGTAATATGGTATCCAGGATTATGATACCATCCACAGGAAAATCAGTGAGGGAACATGATGACTTTGACCAAAAATATGGTTTCTATTCTTTATCATCCATTTGTGTGTTGGTGGTACACTTGGTTTTTTGAAAGATACTGCAGAAATATTCAGCTGATTTCTGCAAAGGGGTTACTTAAAATTTGCCAAAGTGTCTAAAATGTAAAAGCCTCCCTAAAAGATGTGCTTTTCCTCTTTAGCCAGGTCTCACACGAGTGGTTACTTCTGAATGGTGGCTTCGTGCGGTGGTGGGGAACCCCTCACTGCCTGTGCTGGGCATAGCAGGCAGGGGAGGATGGCCCAGGTGGGGTCCCTTTGCACAGGGTGAAGGGCAGAGCGTATGTGACAGTACTGCAGTCACCACCCAATGGGTGACAGTGCCATCTCTGCTTCAGATGGGTCTCTCTTAGTCTGAGGTGGCCAGTAGGTAGGAAGAAGTTAGCTGGGCCTCTATGACCTTGATGCCGCTGATCAAGAGGGTTTCCTTTACTGCCAGGTACATTGATGGCTTCTGTCGTGTGGCTTCTGGGTCGAGATCTGTGGCTTTCTCAGCACAGTTGGTTCCAGGTCCTGCAAGTTGCCATGGCCACTTTGCCAAAATCAGGTGAGGAACCAGCCGTTTCAGCAGCACCAGTGTATTGGGGTGTGATGGAGCCAGCCCAGCCCCGTGCCAGGGAAGCATGGTAGGGGCTGCTAGTGGCCCCACTCGCATCCCTCCAGTGCTTCCCCACTGGCGAGCAGGGGTCAGAGGAACACATTGCAGAATGGGTTTATTCAGCCTGGAGTAACTCCTGTTCTCTCTCTGTCAGGATATTCTTCTCTGGAGCACACCTGACATCCCACAGGGACAAAGAAGTAAATGCATGCATCCATGTATTGCCTGCTGCCGGGCTTGTATCACAAGCACTCAGGAACAGTAAAAAGAGTGCTGGCACCACAGATTTCACCTTTCATTTAAACCGTCTTTTTTAGGGATTGGGCCAGAGCTGACTCCGCAAGGGAGAATCCAGCTCCAAATGCTCCAAGGAAGCAAACAGACCCTTTAAAGACATCTACTGCTGAAGAAAGCAGGGAGGGATTCAGCGTGAAGCCACAAAACCAATTCTGAGGAAGAAATGCAGCTTGCCTCCTGTTCCTTGTCCCTGCAAACTGAAGAGGAGAGGCTCTTCATCACTGCCTGTCATTTTGGGTCAGTACCTTGGGCAAGGGCAGCATCCCTGGGTGCTCAACAGTCTCTTTGAGTGCAGTTCTGTTTAGGTTGGCCACCGCTGATCCCAGCCTGTGTTCAGCACAGGATGCTTTTAAGCCCTCGGAGAGGGGTCGGCATGGCCAGCTGGAGAGGGAGAGTGCCAGCCCACTGCATGCCCCACGGCTGCTGAGGACACTGCCGTGATTCATTCATGTCCCCGCTTAGGGCACAGATTGTAAACACAGCAGGGAAGCCAGGCCACATCCCAGCCCAGCTTGGCTGGCTGCCTTGAGGTCCCCATCGCCCAGAATTCAGAGTTCGCCTCTTTTTCCATTACCTCCAAGCAGTAATGGTGAATGTTTCCGTAACATTTCCTAAAAATAAAAACATCAACAGAAATAGCCATTTAATAACATGAGTCTGTGCATCTCTGGGCCCTGAGCAATCTACAGACTGGGAGGAAAAGTGCTGAAATAGCTCATGAGTTTGAAGATACTTCCTTACTTCATGGGGACCAGCTCTTACCAGCACCAGCTGGGGCAGGAGGGCTGTTTGAAGACTGTTTTTCCTCCCTCCCTAGGCAAATAGCCAACCCTTCTCCAAAAACAGCCCATCTGTCTGATACTCTGTTTGATAGAAAAACCTGTATCTGAAAAAAAGAAACACAGTTTGTGTGACTGTATGGAAATGCCCGTAGTGTGGCAGTATATGGACTGGTTACTGTTCCTTCACCTAAGTAGGGTGTTAATTTTCTGTTATGGTTTTCACAGGGAAAGAAGTCAAAGGATATGGGCGCCCTGTGTTGGGCAAGGCTTTGCTATTCAGGGATGCATAAATTTGGTCTAGTTCATAATGGCTTTAAATATCAGGGAGCTGCTGTTGATGGAAAACTCAGAAGCTGTCTCGACAGCAGCACTATGCAGCAGCACAGCAGGGAAATCAGAAAGCGAGTACTTTGTGCAGCCTTTGGGGAATTAGTTGTTGAGTCAGGGTGTAAAGATAATGAAATTAACTCCTACTTGCAGTTCAGGCAATGTTAAAACCCTGCAACTCAGATTTTTGGGGAATGACCATACTTGGCATCCTTTCTTGCCTTCCTCTGTCCCCATCAACATCCCTGGCTGAATCCTGTGTAGGAACCAGTGATAGGGACAGGAGCTTTCCCCCAGCAATTGAGGATGGATGGTGGATGCTCTGGCAGTTAAAGCACTAGTATAGGTGATACTAACCCATCTTCTGTGCCCCATCTGTAAGTTGGCAGGTCTGATGGGTATGCTGCGTGGTTAAAGAGCCCAGTGTTCAGCCAGGAACAGGGCATCCAAGGACGTCGGGAGCACAGTGAAAGCCTTGTCATACCGCCTAAAGTCTCACAGCAAGTGAGACTATTAATAAGCCGTGCCGACGCTTCCTCCAGGTATTTACAGTGCGCTTTCTCCCTGTTAGCTTTGAAAACCACAGCTCCATTTTGACATAGCAGATCCTTCCCTTTTAGTGATGTGTTTGGTACCACAAGCGCGTTTAGCTGGGGCAGTGTTGTCAGTAGAAACCTACCTCATTTTGAAAAGCCAACAGGATTTCCCTCTAAAAATGATCTCTGTTTCCAGGTGAACAGTTTCAACCTGGGAGCCTCCCTGCTCTGGCAATGGTGGCTGGCAAGCTTTAATGCTGGCTGTGGACAGGTGCCACCAAACCCATGCAAAATGTAGCAGTGACCAGCCCAGCCAGCGAGGTCACCTCCCCTCTGTGCAGGCTGTCCCAGGGGAACAGGGGCAGGTGGGGATTCCCAGGTGCTCAGAAGAGGACCTCTGGAGGCAGTCAGCACAGGGGTGACTCCCTGAAAACCTAGAAAGGTGGCTGGTTTCTTGACCTTGCCCAGGGCAGAGCCCCCTGTGCCATGCTGATGCTTCAGCAAATGAACCAAAACTGGCACAGCTTCAAAATGGGGCCAGGTGACAACTGGGATCAGCCCAGCTTGTCAGTCAGGTTGGGCTGAAAAAGAAAGGAAAAAAGCTATTTCAGCCCAGGGAAACAATGGCGGAATGAAATGGAGTTCCTCTACCCTTCCCCAAGGAGAGCAGTAGAGGGCAGTTCCCAAAATCCAACGGCTGTTGTAACTCACTTGTAGCCTCTAAGAAACGTCTTTTTGCCATTAGATGAGTAGCTCTTGCTGGAGTGACTTCCTTCTTTTCAGCTGGAGCTGGAGACAAAGAGAGGAATTGGTAATTTGTGGAGAAATTAATCTTGATATTTGCATCACTAGTACAAGAGAAGGCAGTGCTGTAACTTTCCTACGGTGGTTAAAGACCGCACTTGGAGGAGGTTGGGAGCCTTGAGGTCCCATGAGTGGTAAGAGCATGTTTCAGCATTGCTTGTTTGCAAGAGAAGAACCCTGTTTGCATTGCTGGAAAAACAGCCAAGCAGAAAACCACGAGAACCCGTCATTCTGGTCGGGTCTTTGGATTTTGTCAGGATTTTTTGAATACTCCTTCATAATTAAAATTCCCAGTGGATTGTCTTGCTGTTTGCGAGGCCGATTGGGAAGGTGCAGGTAAACTGGCAAGAGGGATTGCCCCGGAGCATCGAACTATATTCAATTAGCCCACCTCAACTGCAGGAACATGGTTAGCTGGCAGCACATCACCCCTCCTGGTATATTAGATACCACACAGTGGCTTAGTCATACCAGAGAAGTAGATGCCTTGCAACTTGCTGAGACAAATTCCTCCCAGCTTTAATTATCTGTGAGGTGCTGGAGTGCCTAAAGCTTTCTCCCTGCCCCTGCCCATGTTTACACTTGGTGCATCGGTCCAGTTTGGACTCAGGTCTTAAAATATTTGCAATTAGCAAATATTGGTAAGTTTTGCCATTCTAGCTCTCTGCAATTAGCTGGAAAACACATATTTGTATCCCCAGTATTTTCAAAAACAAAAAGACAGATGCTGAGGTCCCAGGACTTTAGCAGGAGAGCCAGAGCTGCTCATCCAGCTTCTCTGCTGTGCTCTGCCTCTGTAACACCCCCAAAAAGTAGTGACAGGGGTGCTTCTGGCACCCTGAGGATGGAGTGGGGACCATGTAGCAGGAGCTGCTAATATAAATGAAGGAGCCCTTAACACTTAAGTCTTGATCCTTCCTTTGCTATGTGTTTTTTATATCACATCTTGTGAAATTGGTTGCAGATCATATGTGCCCATGTACAGTGCTTGTTTTTACCAGAGTGTCTGTGACAGAGCTGTCTCGGTGGGAGACTGGTGTTATTCTGACCACCTGAATTGTCACCCCTGTGTGCCCTTGCACAAGGTGGGGGAAAGGAGTTGATCAGTCCTTGGGGGGGGGGGGGCAAAGCCAGCACAGGCTGGAGGGTGTCGGGTAGGGCTGGGGCTGATTTGGTTTTGCTGTGACTTTCAGACAAGATGCTTTTGTCCTGGATGGCTTGGGCAGATCTGTTTGTAAATGGAGTGCGTCTACTCAGCTTGTGATGTTTAAGGAAGCTCTCCCTTTTCCACATCTCCTGCCCTCCCATCATTTTTCTCTTACTGACATGATGACAGCCAAGTAACTGAGGTGTTTTCAAATGAGCTTCCATAATTCTGATGGTGACATGGAGGTTCCCAGTCCAGCCAGCTCAGACTTGCCAGCACGAGACCTAGCACTTCTTATCTGACAGCAAATGCACTGAAAATCTTAAAAACAATCTGCATTTTAACCTTGGTCACACTAAATGGCTTTCAGGATGTATTGATACATTTTCCTGGTTGCAAAGAGCTCTGTTGGCAGTTGTTAAATAATTATGTTTAATTTGCACTAACAATGCACACAAAATCCATGCCCCATAAACTGTGACAAAGATTAGTGTTGCTTTTATACATAGACGTACAAGGTTAATTTAAAGATCTGAGGTTTTCTGACCCTCCAACTCATCGTGCAACCTTTCATATATGTGTAAAAATGGATGTGAGAGGCAGTCCGGTTGGGTTTACCTGTTTGTACTGGCAGCAGGGAGCTGCAGTTGCTCTGGGGGGATGGATGGGTTTGAACATGCATGGCACTGAGGCATGCACTTAAAAACTTCCAGCTCATAAATACTCGTTCTCTGTTCCAGAGGGGCTCGTCTGAACCTGACTGCAGTGAGATGGATAAGGGCTACAACACTCGCCTTCGTGTTGGTCGGTATCGACTGCGGCGTCAATTGCCAGTAGTGCTGGGCGGCATGCAGTAGCCATGGCAGTGGCCACTGAGTCCTCACCGATGGCAGCACTGCCTTGGCACCAGGAAAGCAGCCCTGGGATGGTGAGGGGACAGCTTGGGTCCAGGGGAGGGGACTGTTCTCCTCAAGCTAAATGGAGCTTGAACTAATACTTTATACCTCCCACCCAGACTCAAAAAATGGGAGCGTTGGTTGCTGGGATGTTCTCCTTTGTAGAACTGCTGCAGGGCTTGGTTTTAGCAAAAAGTATGCCCAGCCCCTGAGATATCTGTGTTGAGGACCTGACACTCAGTAATGGTTGAGCATGTATATTTAAGCCAACGCAAGCTGGTGACAGGGGGAGCCATGGGATTCCATGGCACAGCCTCATGAGATTTCTGACTGTGTTATATCAGTGTGAAGGAAAAGAGGGGCAGGAGCAAGAGGAGGGGATAAGGAGGTGACCCTACTGTCATGAAAGCAAAGTCCTGACCCTGCTAACACGGTTCATTGTAGTGATCTGCTCTTTGGGACCTTCCATCCAGCATTAGGTCCAGCATCTTTGAGGGAGGTGCTGCCTTTTGCCAGCTAAGTGACAGTCAGGCTTTGCTGTTCACAATGTGTTGCACCTTGGAAAGTTGTCTGCTGTGTTTGGCATTGGTTGGGATACTTGGGAATTGAGAGAGTTTTCTCTTCCACAATTATCAGTGGCTGAAAGGCTCAAGTGCTGTAGTACCTGGCATTTTGTCTCCTATCTACTCTGAGCTGTAGGACTTATAAGCCAAAAAGGGAGTAGAGGATTGCATTTACCCTTTCTCCCAGCATGGGCTAGGAGAAGCAAAAGGATAAATCAGGAGACATTTCAGCACTTACCTCCTGTTTTTCCAGTGATCACTATACATTACAAGTGCCTTTGCATATTTTATAGCACTTTAAAAAGCCAATGTAGCTAATCTGGAAGTTGGCTTGTTCAGAGAAGCACAGAACATGTGCAGCCATAAAAATCCCTCATTTAATGCCAAGCCATTGCATTTTCTAGTGTCTGAAAGGCAATCACTATTATGCATCCAAAGAGTTTGGCTTGACTCCCCTCAGCTCCTCGTGGTTGGTGAGAACAAAACCACCAGCGCAGCATCTTGAAAAGTTGTGTTGTTGCCATATGGTACAGATGTTTCGGTAGCAAAGACAGCCTCCATCCAAGGGCTCGCCTTTGGAAGAAGAGCAGCATGCTTTCACCCAGTTGGGGAAAAAAAAATTAAAAAATAGTCCAATTAAAAAGGACAGGGATAGCAAGGCAATGCCAAAAGCTTGGAGGAGTAATGGTCCTGGAGCAATTAGCATACCCCTACAAACAAGGAAATGTGGTTCATGGAGGGTTTGGCTTGTAAAAATGCTGTCCCAAGTCCCTGAGAGCTACTGAGGGGTTGGATATTTATGAGATTTTTCTCCTCTGTCTGGCTCTTATTACTACAAAATGTGTGGGAATTTGTTGTGTTTGGAAAAGCTGTTTCTCTGCCTAGTTTGATTGAAGGTGCTCAGGAGGTTCAGCAGTTTTCAGCAGTATCTGTAAGACATGTATGTGCACACACAAATACTCAGTGTGGTCACATAAGCCTTCTTCCTGTAGGAAACCGAGCTGAAAACATGGCCGCTCCCAAGTGCTTGACTCACCATTTAGTCTTTAAGGGCTGTTCCCGTATCCCCTTGCTCTCTTTACTTGGGCATTTGATGTGTTTGATTGTTGGAGGGAAGAGGAGGAAGACAAATGTTGGGGTTAATGGTACGGGATGCTGGTTGTCTCCAAAGCTCTTGCTCTGCCTTGATTCAGGTGAAATCAGGGCAGATTTCACTTTGGCCCCTCTTCTGCTGCAAAGAACAGCTTGGCCAAGCCTAAACGTGTCATCCTTTTCAACAAAGGTCCCAGCCATGGGAGGAAAGCCATCTTCAAAGGGGGAAGGGGGTCAGACGTGTTGGGTGTGTGGGTCCAAGGGGGCCCACACACCGTGAGCTGGCCTATGTGGCACTGGCAACCTGTTCAGCTGGTGCAGAGGACAGCCCGGAGCTGGCAGCAGCAGTCGGTGCACTTCCTGGCTGTAACCTACTTAAGGGGAAGGCTGAAATCTGTTGCAGGAACAGGCAGCCAGCAGCGTTGGGTGCTGGTGGAAGAAGGCGCGTGATTCAGCCACCTGAAGGCATCTCCCTGCAGGAGAATTACCTTCCCTATAAAGCAGCAGGCATTGCTCTTAAGTGTTATCAAGCTTAAATCCGTTCCCTAGGTGACATCCTGGTAAGTGGATTTCCCAATTAAGCATGTCCCGATTAAGTGGGATGTACTGTAATTACAGAGTGCTCAGCGCTAGGAGCAAATCAGATCCGTTTGCAGCAGAAGGGCCGGATCGAAGCTCTTCCCCAGTCTGGAGTAGGTTGTACCAAGGCAATTCTGTGAGCGTGAGGGTGGGCAGGCAGGAGATGGGATTTTGCAGCCACCCCCGCCGTGGCAGTCAGCATGTTCCCTGCAGAAGGAACATGCAGGAGGAAGCCCTGATGCCACATCTTTAAACCGTTTGATATGGGAGCAAATTCCTTTTGAGGTTGAACTCCCATGTCTCGGGTTAGTCTGCGATCCCCTGGGTGAAGCCTTTGCTCCTGCTGGAGAAATACCTGTTAGCAGAGATGGCTGCGCAGATGCCGTGTAGGGAAGCAGTGGCTGTTCCTCAGAAGGCACAGGCTGTCAGATGGTGCTGCCATCCTCCAGGCAGACATTACAGCCCATCAGAGCCGAATTCCCTTTACACAGCCCAAGGGAGGTGGTTCTTGCTTCGTAACTCACTCTCTCCACCCCTCTGGCTTTCTTTTTGAAGGTGTTTGGCCCACAGCATGAAGCCTCGTGGTCCTAGAGTCAGATCGGGGCTACATAAGCCCATTCATCTAATGCTTTGTGGTTCCCAGCTGCTGTTGGGACATCATGGGGAGAGAGGAAGAAGATGCTTCTTTGTTCATTGTCTGTTAGTGAAAGGAAGAATAACTGAGCATTTGCTGCCTTGGACAGGTCAGAGCATTTTTAGCTGGACGGGGATATGAAATCTGATTGGACACCTGGGAATTAACAGGTCAAGGCAAAACCAAAATGCTGGAGATAGAACATCAAGTGTGGATGTGGTGCAAAGGGAGGTGAAATCTATGCCAGGAAGGGTGTGTGGCACAGGAGCATGGCCACTTTGGAACTGGAGCAGGACCTGAATGTGGACCCTCAGACCTGGCCAGCCTCCAGCTTTACCACTGCACTACCCAGCTGCCCCAGGATCCCTCATTCCCACTCAGCTAGGAGGTGCGTAAGTACAGGGCAGCACGCTTTCCCTCCATGACCTCCCCCAGGTCATGCTAGCTGGTGGCACATCTTCAGTGGCTGTGGTGCTCCCAGAGGTCTTGTGCCTACAGGCAAGATGGCTAAAAATCTCTTATACCCATGTTCTTTACCTGGTTATAGGGTAGGGGGCATAAGCCCATCTAGTTCCCAGAGACCTTATATTTTGGAGTGACATATTACGTTATTTTTAGCTGTGGAGAGAACGTTACAGGATAGCAGGGGAAGCCAGTGAGCTGCTCCTGCCTTTGAGAAAGTTAACCATGTCTATATGAATAGGCTCTGTCCCGTGTCAGTGTGGGTTGATCCTGACCTCAGCAACCAGTTGGCACTCCTGCTTGCTGGGCTGACCCCACAGCACCCATGGAAGATCTGCTACCTCTAGCCTGCACCACTCCAGCACCTCAGGCCCCTTGCTGATGCCTCCTGTTCTGCCCATCCCTCTCCCACCCCAGCAGCTTTCCTCCTCCCACCAGCCAGGCTTCAGCATCCCCATGATGCTCATATCCATATCCGATCCCTCAGGCTGTCCAGCCAGAGATGCGCAGCGTGTGTCTGTGTCTGTCTCTGTGCTTGTGTGTATTCTACCCTGAAGTCCTTGCTCTGCTGCTTGTTTCATACTGCTGGTTTCGCAGTGCCACCCACTGGCAGTGTGTCCCATAAATCCTCCTCTGCAGCTCTTCTCTGCCACAGGTGATGCTCCAAAGATGTAATATTAGAAGGATGGCTCTGGTGGGTGTAATTCATAGTGCGCATCGCGTGGGTGCTGGGCCGGGACATCTGGAAACCTTCTGGCATCCTTTCCAGTGTATCTCAGTGTTTGCTGAGCCCAAGCTGCGAGCTCGCTGGGTTGGCAGAGCCCCAGGTGTCAGCTCAGGCTTTATTTAAGGCAACTCAGGCTGTGTTTAAGGCAACTCACACTGGCTCGTCCCAGCGGGCCATCCAGCCCTGCATCCTGCCTGCAGCGTGGCAGGGCAGGCAGCAGCAGGGTGGTTTCCCATTCCTGCCTGCTGGATGTGCCAGATTGGTTTATGTAGGTTCTGCTTTCATGCTTTCCCATGCAGGATAAAATACAAACCCCTGACTGACACCAAAATCCATGCTGTACATAAGGAGCATGCATCCCCATGGGGAGTGTGCTCCCGGGGATACAGGCCTGGAGACTTGTGAGGGAGTGGGGGCACTTCATTTAACAGTCATAAAAACAGGTCTCCCTGAATTTGCCTTGTCCCTTTCTAACCCTGTTTGTACTCTTGCCTCCAGTCCCAGTTTAATGCCTGATGCAAGCCCAGTGGAGAAACAGGAGGAGAGACAGCGAAGAGAGCGAGGGAGGCAGTTCGTGAGGTCCGTGAGCTGCCACATGCAGGGGACTGCTGCCAGGCTGGTCCCCAGGCGAGGCAGCCGAAATCAGCTCACTGCCCGGATGCAATCGCCATGTCGATGCAGCAGCAGCACAGATGGACTGCCAGGAACTTTCTCTCCAGCCTCCTATTAGGCAGTGAGTGCTTTTTTAAAATAAAGCCTGACAAGTGGCATGTTGGGGGTGTCAGGTCCTGGAGCACTGTCTTCCGAAAAGTATGAAAAGGCACCGGAGGGGAGCCTGGCACAGCCTCCCAGATGACAGTAATTAAAGGCTTTCGCACTCAGACGCTGGGAGCTGCTCCTCTTGCAAATTGGCCTTGATTGAAGAGGAAGAGAATGATTAGGCTGAAGGGGAGCGACGGGGGTGGCAGGCGAAAACACCGAGGTAAGTCTCAATTTGTCTTCTGTTGGGTTTATTTTTTTCCCTCTTCCTCTCTCCCAGATGGTGTCCGTGTGGGTGGAGGGAGCAGGGCTCCAGCTCCCCACAGCCTGGGCTGGCTCTGCCTGAGCCGCTCGGGGGGGTTAAGCTGAGAAGGAGCAGCTCAGCTCTAGTCCTGCCTGCACAGCCCCGGAGGGTCGCCCAGTGCGTGGTGCAGCCAGCCCTCTTCCCAAAAGCCAGCCCTCTTCCCAAAAGCGCTCTGGGCTGGATGTCACCCATCCGTTTGCAGATCTGGCAAAGGGGTTAACCCCTGGCCTGGACTATACTCCTAGCTTCCTACAGGGGCTATACTCCTGTAACTCCTATAAACCCCACGGGTTACAGCTCTTTCCCCTATTTTAATTATAACAGAGATCAATTTACCACATTATTTATTTAAAACCTCTGTTTTTGATGAAGTTGTCTGAATATATTTGGGTTCAGTGCTAAGCCCTGCATCAGCATGAGTGGCTCCTGCAGGGTGGCTGACAACATTACAGAAATACATTCCCTTCTCTTCCTCAAGGTTTTTCCCCTCTCAGACCCGTGAGCACCAAAGATGTCCTAGCTCTGGCTGCCTGGCTCGTGTATTCCATGAAGCAGTTTGTCTTGAAGTTCTCTTGGGAGTCACTGTGGTGTGAGCACGGATGCTACCTCCAAGCCCAGCCAGCTGCTTCACAGCGCAGGGCCAAAGAACTGGTCACAAATTCAACCTAGAACCAAACCTGGAGCATTAACAGTCAGGTAAAGCAATTCAGCTCAAATTATGGCACGACAGAGCATCTCTTATGTCCTGGTGTGAAGGCAGCTAAATAAATGGGTTTTATTCAAGCAACTGTAAAAACTCCAGCACAGAGTTTTTGAGCAGCCAGCCTTGTTCAAGGAAGCTGCTGGCCCAGTCTGCAAATGGATCCCCATGTGTGGGTCCAGTCCTGCAACTGCCAAACCCAGTGGCCAAACTCCCTGTGGGCAGATGGGGAAGTAGGCCTGGTGCCCTACATGTGGTGCTCGTTAATATTTGGATGCGATAAGCGGTGTGCTTAATCTAGTGCAGCAATTGTGTTTGTTATAGGGCAGTAACTCTGCAGGGTTACCACGAAATTCAACACGGCTTAAGAAAAACGCAGGCTGTTGTGGAGGCTGAGCTGCAAACCTCTGGCAGGAAGAAACCCTGCTGCGTCGGGGTGAAACCTGTGTTTGAACCAAAAGGGTGATTTGATTGAAGAAGGGACAAAGATGCCTGTTTGTCCCTGTGTGCTGTACCACAGCCCCTTCCCAGCAGCAGGGTGGGAGATGCTCTGCCTGGCCAGGCTCTGGCTCAGCAGTGGCACTCAGCCACCTCAAATCCTCCCTGGCCTTTCGGAAGGGAAGCTGCTTGCCAGAGGGAGCGAGATAAGTGAAAAAGGAAAAAACAAACAATTTGCTTCCAGCTCCTGCCAGCAGCGGAGGCGGTTACTATGTGAGCAAGGCTTGCGGCACCGGTTCATTCAGCACGGTTAGTGTCTGTGTTACCCGGACCCCCGCGCAGGGCAGGCTTTGTGCTCTTGAGATCAGCTCCAAAACCTACTTGAAGCCCACAGATGGCCCCTGAGCTTTGCATCCGGCATTGAGTATCCTGCTACGCTCTTGCAAAATGGCTCATACAGCCGCGCTCGGCAGCGCTGGGGCCGTGAGCAGCCGGCTGCCAGAGGAGCAGCTGGATGATGTTGCAGGGACACCCTGAGATCATACAGACAAGAGGGATCAAACTGGCACTGAGGGGTGACCGGAGGCACTGTGTTCGAGCAGGGTTGGATGCTCTTCTGAGTCCGTGTGTGCTGCTTGTGGCAGTCACACCAAGTTGCACGTAGAACTGCAGCACTTGAGGATCAGGATCACACCCCAGGCCAGTTTTTCCTTCAGAAGGTGGAAAAGAATAGACCACGCTTTCTTCTCCAAACCAGAAGTGAAGCTGTATTCCCTTTCCTCCCCAAAGCACCAAAGTCCCAACCCTGTTCTACATCACCAAGTGAGCAGCAGCATCTCACTTGCTCCCTCCCATCATGTCCGCATAAATCACCCTGAAACCTGGTCGCAGTCAGGCTGGCTGGGGGGTTCAGCTGATTGTACTCCAGAACAGCACAATAAAACCTCCAGAAAATTATTTTTCATTTCTGCGTGCTCCCCCACCACTGCCTACAAGGCCTGTGGCTTGCACACTTGGCTGCAAGACATTCCCAGGAGTCGCAGGGTTGGGCTGCATAGATGTGAAAAGGGGGGGTCTTTAGCTCCCCCAGTGCCGAAAGGCACCTTCATGACCTGGCTGCTCATCTCTCCCCATTATGCTCTGTTGTGACTCGACAGCAGATGACAGAGGTTAGGAAAAGGCCTGGGATGGTTGGGATGTCGTTGCCATGGAAATCACGCAGTGTCTGGAATAGCAAGAACAAGAGCAACTCAAAAAGTAATGATCTGTCACATTGATTAAGGGGGAATCAGAGGGATTTTGTTTGGGGAAAGCCTCGTGCTTCAACTAATATGAATCCATATGCCACATCTCCCCCTTCGCCTCCCCCTGAAGGGCTCTGTCAACAGGAAATAATCTGATTTGTTTTGACCGGGGGTTTCTCCGGGGAGTACCGACGTGGTTCCTGCCCATCAGCTGCGCTGCACAGCTCCGCCATCCCAGGATGAAAGGCACCAAGTCAATGTAATATTCATTCACTTCCTCTTCCCTCCTTCATTCATTTCTTCATCCATTCATCTGCTTCATTCACATTTCCCCGGCACTTTAATGAGCAGTGCTTAGCCTCTGCAGTCCTGCAGAGCCTTCCCCTGGTAAGCTCCTCACTGCAGATGGCTGTCTTCAGGCTTATTTATTCTGCAGAGCAAACCTCAGCGTGGCTGGAGGGTGGTTGCATTGTGCCCACCTGGTCACCTGGGTCTCTAAGCCCCATGCAGATCCCCCCGTGGGTTTTGCTATTCTATCTTTCACATTTTGATGCCCGGCATCCTGCTCTCAGAGACCGATTCAGCAGGGGCAGGCGGGTGACAGCCCCCCCTGTGAGCTCCAGGCTTGGGCCAGGGGAGCAGAGCTGTGGTCCAGCAGTTACAGGGCGAGGGGCTTGGGCAGTGAGGGGTCTCAGGCCACGTGCAGGACCAGAAGCAGGAGGCCCATGCAAGCTCCTGGTTTTAGGGATTTTCCTCAGATGAGGATGTCTCATCCCTCCCATTGCCCAGTTTTGGGTACTTGCAGGGTATACATGGGGGGAACAAGCACGTCTGTATTTCAGTGCCCTTTCTTTAACCACCAGAGAGAAGGTTCGGGTTTTTTTTTCCCAACATACAGACATTTCTCCTGAAGAAAATACAATGCCTAAATAGTGGCTGGGTAGAAATAAAAAAAAAAAAAAAAAAGATTAAAAGGAGAAAACTAATTTTCCTGCCTATGATCTCACTGGTGGAAAACAATCCTTTCCTCCCCCAGCCCAAAACACACTTTTGCTGTGCGTGCGGGTGAGCTGTACTCCATCGCTCTCCAAATAGCTAAATGCATTTCTGAACCGAAGGAAGCAAACAGAAAACATCCGTTCTTTGTATAATGGAGAAAGCTTTCTCTTTTGTTCCCTGCTTTTTATCAAGTATCTGCTGCCATTATTGTTACTCACTGGGTTATTACCTCCGAGTGGCTACTTCCACCAGCATGAGCTGGTTTATTGTCTGCTTGGAGCAATTATGGATTGGGATAATTCCTGCCATGCTGTTTCATTGTGGAAGGATCCGCTGTGCTCCGGGGCCAAGGTAACTTGAGGTGATTTGTGCTGCTGAGTTACCCATCAACTTAATTAGGAGTGGGTGGCTGGTGACCCGCTGTATGCTGGGACAGAAGGATCAGCAGAGGCGAGCTCAGGCATCTTCTCGGTGTGAGAGGTATTCAAAGGAAAGTTTATCCAGTGGAGCAGAGACAGGGGTTAGGTTTATTTCTAGGACTAGTTTGTCTTTATTCACTGGTTGACAAAATGTTGGCCAACACATCCTCCCTCCAAGGGTGCAGGATCCCATTGCTGTGTGTGCAGAGAGGACAGGAGTGTCCCTGCAGGAGGACTTGGTAGAAGACACTCGCTGTCTTGTTCATTGCTTGCATCTGGGAGGTCATTTGGTTCTGTGTCCTGTGCTGCAAAGATGAGAGGAGGAAAGCATTTCTTGTTCTATGTGGGATTTCTCCTTAGAACTGCCTCACCTTGCTGGCTGGAGAGGGGAAATAAGACGAAAACGTTTCTCTGAAGTTTGAAATCAAGACCTTCTCCTGAGCCTCGCACATCTGTGGAGATCAGAGCTCCAGTGCTGTCATGCTGCCTCTTTGAACCAGGGGGAGTTTCACCCCAGGCAGGAATATACACCTGGCTCCGCATTAGAGGGCTCAGCCTGCAGCTTGCAAAAGTACCTGGTTATTTTTATTCCTTTGATCTACTATCAAAATAACTTATTTTTTTCTCTTTAACTCCTTAGGAATCTCCAAAAAACCTGCCACAGGTGAGGCACTGCCAAGCCCCCTCAGTTGCCCATGCACAGGAGGGGTCGGGTCACCCCTGCGCAGCCCTGCAACCGCAGCTGTGCTTGGTGCAGGGTTTCTTCTGAAGACGGGAGGGTTTCGTCCTGCCCCGCGTGGGTTTCGCAATCCAGATACTGAGGTTAGTAACAATGTGTTTATACATTCACTTGCTAGTAAATAAATACAAAAGTGTGATACTTAAGCGCTTGCTAAGGCCATGACAAACACAATTTTCCCACAGTTAGTAACCTGTGGATTAGGAACCTGTTATTTTTATTTATTATTAATAGCACACAATGAAGACAGATTAGCATGAAACTATAATGCCATCACATGCTTTCAAAATCCTCCATACCAAGACCCCATCCAAGTTCAGCACAAGTAGCAGTGAGCTTTTCTAAGGAGGCTTGATGATAAGAAGTCTTTTTTTCTTGCTGGCTTAGAAAATGTAACTGGCAAGGTTGAATTTCTGGGGTTGTATATAGACATAAAACATCACAAAACAGCATTGTGCAGTTATTTACCCCATTATTAAGCATGGCCCTTCATACCCACAGAAATCTCTAGCTGTCTGGACTGCGCTTGACACAGAGAAGTCCTGCTGGACCTGCTTACTGGGGCTCCTCTTGGATTTGATACTAAACCCTTGCCCTGGGCTAGCTCTGTATCTGCCCATTTCCCACTATTTTCTTGTGCACAGCATGGCTTCATGCTTGCTTTGCTATTCACACCTGCCCCATCTGAACTCTCAGGTACCCCTTCTAGAAGAAACTGATGGTTCAAACTGATCCGAATTAGAGAAAAACTTCACCCCTTTCCTGCTGCAGGTTGGACCTTGGGAAATGTCATTGGGGGTACAGGGACCAGAAGGTAATAGGAAGCCACCTCTCTCCTGCTCCTCTCAGCTCTGCTTCTTGTTCAGCCAAGGCTTTAAGGGTCTCGAATTCCATCCCAAAGTTTCAAATCAATCTTCCTTGTGTTCCCCTTGCTGGGCTGTGTTCCAGAGCAAGGGAAACAGTGGTCGCTCACAGATCACATTGCCCTCAGAATCACGGTGACATTATCTGCGGACCTGTAGGACAACCTTGCCTTTCCTGATGGGGAGGCAGAGAGCTGGCAGGAGAAGGCAGCAACTCTTGAGTTGTGGTGCTGTCACTGCTGCCTCCTTTTGTCATCAGCTGCAAGTCAAACTCCCCTTTTCTGCTCAAAAAATTTCCTGGACCAAAAGTCTCGCAGCTGCTCTTGCTGTCCCAGAATGCACTAAGGTATGAGCTGTCCTTGCAAATTTTCTCCTTAGGTATCCTGGTGCTTCAGTTGATTGTTTGAGTCCAGGCTGACTTGGGAGGCACATGGAAACTAATGTCCACCTGCCAGCTGTATGTGGAGGTCCATGCACTTTGAGGCAGTAACATCTCAGGTCCAGACAGGCACACAGCAGTGGCATCCTGGCAGATGACTTGAGATCACTATCAGATGATAGTGGAGGCCTCCGGAGACTTTTCCTACACAAGGTTGGTGTCTTACATCCCTTTTCCCTCATATTTTTGGCCCTTGGCCAGCGCTTTCAGCTTCTTTCCCTTGGCCCCAGCTCCTGAAACAGCCCTGGGGTTTGGCACACTGTGTGAAGGTGCCCCCTGAGTGCCCATCTGCATTCATGGAAATAGTCCTATCAGGACCTGGTGGCATTTGTAATAAATATTTGTATTTTGTGAGGAAATACCCTGTTTAAATATAGGGTGATATTAACTCCATCTTCTTTGTGTTCCCCTATATTCCTGAGCTCCGTTCACCAGCCCTGGCCCCTGAGACAGCTCTGCTGAAAGCAAATATGTCAGTCTTCTCTGCACAGGGAATATTTTAAGGCTCTGAAAACAAAGTTTATTATAGCAAAGCTGCCAAAAGTGTAACCACTGCCATGCTAAAATATCCTCTCCTCCTACATTTGTAACGTGGGAGTCTTTTATATCCTCTTTACTGCTGCTGAACCATACATTTGTCTTGGCAGCAGATGTATATAGACTGGGACTTATTTCAGTGTCATGCAAAAGAGCTTTTAGGTTAAAAGATGTATTACAGCTTACTGGAAAGCTTGAAATTAACTGTGTGATGATGCCACATGAAGATAAAGAACCAGCAATTTTATTGAATTGCGATTTTATCCATATGGGCTGAAGGTTTGAACTGTGTTAACATCTCCAAAGGTCTCTATTTGCCAAATTAACTATTGAGTTTTGGGCACCTAGGTGGAGATAGGAAAAAGGGACCTTGTTTAACCGTTTCCAGAAAAGCACTGCAGCCTCCTCCACCGTATAGGAGTGACCCAGAGAGAAGGCAGTCAAAACACAGCCCCTGCTCCAGCCATCACTGGCCATTGCAGGGGCTTCAGGGAGGCCATCCGCTTCCTCTGCTCTCGGGTGCAGTGGCAGGAAAGACTCAGTCGGTCCCTACGAAGCTCTGCTGTGGTTATTATTAATACCAAGCCCATAAATGTTAGTACTTCAGTGGCCAAATTCCTCTGCGGTGCTGACAGAGCTCTTACAGCCCTCGCATTTAAGCAGCGGTACTGAAGGTGTCCTCGGATGGCCCAGCATTTCCTTGGGTGTCTGGCAGTGGCAGGCAAACAGTTAATGATGGAAAAATATGTATAGGTTTAGGGGAAGGATTTTTTTTTTTTTAATATATGTTTTTAGCTTCACATCTGAGCTCTTGGCACAGTGTCCCCCGCCTCTAATCACACCTTATAACTGCAGTTTAAATCAAAACCCGCAAGGCTGGACCAGTTGGATCCAGTTCCTATTAAGCCATTTGATCTGCGACTGAGCAGACTTGCTGTCACCAAGCCAGTCCCCTGCCTGCGCCTCTACATAATGAGGCTCCCGCGGCAGCCTGCCTTTCCCCGCTCAGTGCGGGGGAATCCATGAAATACCGGGTATTTCGTGGATATGTGTGTGTGTCCCCCCGCACCATCTCTCTCCTCTTCTCGCCCCCTCCCCAAGCAGCCGGATGGTGAAGCACAGCCGGCGGCTGCACCGGCACAGGGAGGCTCTCGCCAGACTGCAGAGCACAGCTAAAAGCTTTGGCTGTTTAATAGGTCCGAAAAAGAAAAAAAAAAAATAAAAAAAAAAGATTTCCAAGTTAAAGCAAAATCCCCTTTTTGTTCCTCACTGTAATTTGTTCAAGCATTAACCCCTGGAAGAGGTTAGTTGGTGGTTTTGCTATTAAGGGCACTTTGCAGCTGTGAACGGGTATGCGGCTGCCTTCAATAAAAGATGAGGTCTCATCCTCTCTGTGGTGCATCCCTTCTCCGACAGACCAGTGGTTGGAACCACAGCTGATAACTGCTCTCTGCTGGTATTAGTAAAGGAGCTGGTCTCCTGAGTTTATAGACTTTAAAAAAAAAAAAAGTCACTGTTTATTATTTAAATTAACGCACCCGCTGATGCACACATTAGCAGCAGGAAGGGAATGGTCCCACACACAATCTCAGCCACCTCTGTCCTGTCCATCGCTGCTCCCAGGACCCCCGTGTACGTAGGGCTAGAGAGGACAGAGGGGATCGATGGCTCAGCATCCAGGACTGCATCACCAGCCTTCTAGTTTAGCTCCTTTTTGCAGCCATTTTGAACACTGAATAAAGCAGGAAAAATAGCATGCAGCCATATAAATCCAAGCCAGTCTCCGAAGTCAGATGTGTTTGATAGCGGAATTGCAGCTGCGACAGGGAAGGAGTGTATTCACTACCTTTTCCTGCCTTTTTTTAAATCAGTCTTTTGAAAAGCACTGGTTTGGGTGGGAAATTTGTTTGGGTGAAATTATTGAGGACTTATTCTATTAATGGGATTTTTTTTCCTTCCCTTCGTATGTCACTGAACCGCACAAGACAGCTACAGACTTTGAACTCTGAATCCTCACTCAAGGACTTTGAGCTCCTGAGGTTGATTTTACCACTTCAATAATAGGGAAAACTATGTGAATTGGTGGCAGAAGCAAGTTGTATGATAAGTGATGAGAAATGCGGCTCCAGAGCCAGGTTATTGCTTGAGACAAGGCTGTGGCAGGCGACGGCGCCCAGCTCTCCCAGCAGAGATGGCTGCAGTGAAATAACTCAAGAGGGCCTGGTCAAAATTAATTGAGTTAATTAATTGAGCAGCTGTGGCATGGCTATTTTCTCTGCACGCCCTGGCTCTTAGTCCTCCTCTCCAAGGGGAGGAGTGCCATTGAACCCATTTATTGGCAATGCTGGTTCTGTGAAGCAGAGGTTGTCACATTCAGTGTCTCATCATCTCTCAAACAATCAGGCATCGCAGGTGTCTGAGCCTCAGCTGGAACTGAGGAATTTTAGACCTTGTGACAACATTTTCTAGATGCAGAGAATTGAGAGAAGGAAATATTCTGGAGAGTTTCTACATTAGTGTCTGCAGAGGGGTAATACTGCTTCTTCTCCTGCAGCTGCAAGCCCAGGATGGGGACGTGATACTGGGTGGCACCTGCAAGGGGTGGGTGGGCTGGGTGCACGGCATGCTTCAGAATCCTCAAAAATGGTATAAACCTGGATCTTCACTTTCCTTTTGTTACGTGCAGCAAGTCAGGTCCTGCTCTGGAAATCACTGGGTTGCGGATCAGACACGTAGCTGATGGAAATGCTGCTGCTGGCCCATGGAAGGGGTTTTGGGGTGGAGTGGGTTTTTATTTTCAGCCAACCCATTCAGGAAATAATAAGCTTTTATTTTCTCAGCCATCACTTTTTGCAGCATGTGTCAAGCTAACAATGGCTGGGTATTCCTCTGAGGCTGTAAAATAAGCTCATTCATCCTTTCTCTCTATTTGTAGGGAGAACAAAACAAATAAAAAAACAAAACAAAAAAGACAAACCCTCTGAGCTACTGTTTGGTCTCCAGACGGAGCCTGTGGTACAGCACCAGAAGCCAAACACCGCTCTGGGTCAAACATGAAGGCAACGTGCCGTTCGTGTTCACTCCACCACATGGATGCAGGGTGAGGGAGAAGGAAGGAATGTCAGTGGGAGCCTCTTGTGGGCTCCTCCTCGCCAAGGGGAGGCTCCCTCCGACCTTTGCCGGAGCTCTGTAATTTCCAGCAGGATCATCTTAACCACGGATCGTGCAGGGAGCAGGGCTGGGGTTTCAGTCCGTGGCCACCTTCCCGTTGAGTCAGGGCTGAATCACCACCCTGGACCCTGCGCAAAGGGCTGGAGATACCGTTTTGGTGGAGGTGGTGGTGGGACCTCAACCTGCATCAATGGTGGGGGTGGCCGGGGGATGCTGTTACTTGGTGTGTGGCTTTGTGGTCTGATGTTGCGTGGCATTGAAATGCAGCAGAGGTCAGGAGGGGAGAGAACAAAGTTACATCTATGTCTTTCAAAAGAGAGGCAGCAAACGAGTCGCCTGGCTCCCTACAAAAGGGCTTGGTGGAGGAGTTTGGGTGCTACCTGTTACCCCAAAACTCCCTGCCAGTGACAGCAGACTGGTGAGGGCAAAATCTCCAGCGTGGCTGTGGGACAAGGATGGCAGCACTGCAACCTGCCAGGAGCAAAATGCTAGAAAAAGTATATCCAAGCATTTGGAAAATCTTGTGTGCTTGTCAGTGAAAGTGCAGGTTAGTACGTGGCCATCCTGGAGAGCCACAGAAGCAGCAGTTGTGTAGCTGCAGGTAGAGGTGGGCACGCACTAACATGTGGCCTGGTCCAGTTAGAGCCCAAATTTCAGAGCTTGTGAGCAACCACTGAAATCCTGGTGGCCAGTTTTAGCTGAAATGCAGACTTCACCAAAACTTAGGTGAGCTTATGGGTGCTCAAACAGGGGCACTTAAAACAAGGGTGTTCTGTCACTTGTAAGGTGTCTCTGCTGCCTGCATCACCTCCCACTGGAGACCGTGCTGATGGGTTTGAACTTTCGAGGGGGAAAGGAAGTTGTGGATGCTTAAAGGCAAAAACCTGGACAAGAAATGGTCTTGAGAGGGAGTGGCCTAGACTGGATTGGAAGATCAGGATTAACCTTCACCCCCACTTTCTATGGATATTCCAAGAAACACCAGCTCTTATTGGCACTGCATCTGTCTTGAAGGTCTTGAGATGTCAGACCTCAATGCTAACCCCACTTCCCAGGTTTGAGGAGATGTTTTATCTTGACTAATCTGGGCTAACCCATCAGCACATCCCAGTGGCTTTGCCAGCAGGGAGGTCTGACCAGAGCTGCTTGGCCTGGAGATGCAGTCCAAAAGCAGGAGCCACACCCAGGGAGAAGAAAGACTCACAGGAATGGTTGAAGAAGGGAAGGACTGGTCCCAGAGATCCCTCCTGTCCTTCCAGCAGATTTAAGGCCTATTCTTTGGTGCGTTTTACTGGTCCAAAAGCAGAGCAACCATTCATCCCGCTGAATTCCTCCCAAATTCTCCGGTCATACTGGTATGAATGCCAGCAGCTGGAAGACTGAAATAGCAGCTACTATTGCATAGGCCCCACTGATTTGTCCTGTGGTTTTTCTGTGTCCTTTAATCTCCAGCAAATAATCCCTCACTTCCTTGCGGTCTTTCTAATTCCATGGTCTGTGCCGGTGCTTCCTGTAAACAGCAGGGCTGGTGGCCCATGCATGGCCACTGCTGTGTAATTGAGGCTCTCCTCAGCCGCGCAAAGGGCATGTGACAGGGCTGTTTTTCAGGCTGGATGTGGCCGTGTCCAAGGGCTAAATAATGGAAACGCCTGATTCTCCTCTCTGTCCACCCAGCCAGGAGAAGCCAGGGCTGGCTCTCGTGAGGCTGGTGAATAATACAGGTGTAAAACCAGCATGTGAGAGAGCACCAGGTTCTGGCACCCAATGAATTGCACCATCTGGCCTCCAGCAATCATGATTAGGCCAGGCCTTGAAAGCAAAATTGGACTAAATTATGGAAAATGAAGTCCTTCCAGCATATGTTTGCACTGGTGCTTGCTCACCCGTGCAGGAGCCATGTCCTGTGCAGACTCCGTGACCAGACTTTACTTAGCCTCTAATTGCCACATCTCTGGTCTAAAATTTTGAGTTGAGTCCTAAAATTAAAGGAAGAGATGAAGGACCTGTGCTGGATGAAGGCCTTTCCTAATGTTTGTCACCCCATGGTATTGATCCTTTGCACTCTTTTAGGTAAGAGATCTCTAGATCCTCTGGGTCACTCTGATAGCAAGACAGGTTGAGAATGCATTTTTCTGATCAAAATATCTTCAGCTGCTTTATGGCTCCCAGAGGTGTAAGATTTGGGAATCAGATAGCCATCTTCAAGCCTAAGAGAATTAATTTTCCCCAGATGAATTTGTGTCAAATGGATGATGGATCAAAGAGGGTTGTGAGAGGAGCTGGGATGGGCTTTTCACGTGGCATGGCTTTTCCTCCTGTCTGAAAGCTCATTTCTCTGGGTTTCTGTTGACCAGTGGATCCTTCCACAGGTACCTGAGTGTCCAATGAACAATTTTTGCTGGAACATCTTTGCTGCCGACGTACCTCAGGCTCTCACTTGTGCTTGTCCTGGCCATCCTTGCACAAGGGGTGTTTGCCCATGTCCAGCTGGAAGATGATGGGGTGAGTGTGCATATAGAGGTGATTCTGGAGATGGATGGGTGCAATCCTACCAGCCCTGCCAATATTTGCAACTTGCAACATTGGGGGAGGGACTTTTTATCAGGGAGTGCAGTGATAGGACAAGGACTAATGGTTTTAAACTGAAAGAGGGGACATTTAGATTAGATATTAGGAAGAAATTCTTTACTGTGAGGATGGTGAGACACTGGAACAGGTTGCCCAGCATTGTGGGATGCCCCATCCCTGAAAGTGTTCAAGATTAGGCTGGACGGGGCTTTGAGCAACCTGATCTGGTGGGAGATGTCCTTGGCCATGGCACGGGGGTTGGAACTTGATGATCTTTAAGGTCCCTTCCAACTCTAACCCTTCTGTGATTCTATGATTATGTATTTACAGCAAGACATGACCATAAGACGGGTCTTTAACCAGACAGTTAACACGTGCTCCTTCCCAGCATAGCTGCTTCCAGAAATCTCCAGGTTTCAACCTGCTGGCTATTTTCAAGTAAGCCCCAATTTATTTATTTTCTTTTCATAAGCTCTCCACGGCCAAGCTGTTGACAGCTGAGGGAAACCTTCTCAGTCTTTCAGTGTTAAGATCTTAATTATCAGAGGACTGGCTTCTTCCACATGAAGATTGTGTGTGTGTGTTGGGACTCCTTAAAGTATTTTTGGAGCTGAAGCATAAGCAGGGACTCAACTTGGTGTGGTATTGGGGGCTCTGAAAAAAATGCCAGGAGGAAAAGGCCAACCTCAATTTTTGTCATTTAATGCCACTTAATGTCTGTCGCCTTGTTTAGAATGGGACAACAGCAAATACGTAGTAGAGCAGAGTTTTTCCATTAAATGCTAACAACCCGGTTGTACCTCGCCATGGCGCTTGTATGGTAGGGAACTGCCTGCATCCTCCAGCTGGCTGATGTGCTGACACACGCAGTGGGTGTCCTGCTGTGCGTGCTCTGGTGTTGAATAAAGGAAATTGGGATGGCTGATGTGAGGAATCAGGTGGGAAGTTTGGGTTTCTGGCTGCCCGACAGCTCCAGCGTGACCAAATGTTGGCAGGAGCAATCTCAGAGCATCCCATGGAGATCAGACTGGGGAAGGACTGGGAATTGCTGGCTTTTTTCATGACCATCTTTCCCTTATGAAGTAGGTGTCACATTATCACTAGGTTGAGCTGTTGGCTGAAACAGAGCCATACACAAAATCAGACAAAACCAAAGCTTCTACAAGCTGTTAGATCTTTCCCTAAGTCCTCTTGAAAGCATCACAGGCATAGAAGAAATTACCCCATTCTGTATGTATTTATGCCTGCTCTCATGGATCTCCCTGGCCTCAGGCTGACCATGTGCCTCCACCACTCCATTTTTTCCGATGGTGGGGATGTGAGAAGCCTCACAGAGAGAGGGACAGAAAGGCTTTGCCCAGGCAGCAGTAGGAGCCCTTGAGACCTGAAGCCAATAATCCTTGCCTGGAGCTGGTCCCTTTGGCTCCAGGCACTGCTGAGTTTGCTGGTGGAGAAAACCACTGCATTAGATGAAACCACTGTTAAAGGAGACTTCACAAAAGTGAATAGCTAGTGGTCAAAAAGAGCTGCCAGACTCCTGCTTTCTCAGTAACTAATAAAAGTGCTTTTTAACACAATTAATGTGATGTCTTGCTAAAGACTGAAGGAAATTGGAATTGAGACGTTCATATTTTGACAGACTCTGTGGAAAACTTCTGTTCAGACTGGTAGGAATGAAACCAATAAATTTCTGAAGAAACTTTCTGAATTCAGCCTTCAAGATAATAGATAGGCTGTTCTGACTGCGGATAAATAAACTCTGTTTTTATAAGTGTTTAAAGACCTTCGGGATGACGAAGTGGAACATACTTCAAGTCTCCAAAGATGGGAAGTGGCTTCTGAGTCAAATGCCCTCCCGTGCCAGGGCTCGTATTTTAGACTGAGATCACTCTTTTGTGACTTGTTGACAGGTTTTTTGTTGTCCTTTGAAGAAAAAAAGGGAAAACGTCCCAGGCTGAAAATAGCCATGAAACATTCCGCAACTGGCCAACCTGTTCTTCAAGAAAGCTTCCCAGGGAACGTAAAGCTGGAGCCCTGGAAATGCTGGCTAAGAAATGGCATGTAGAGTAATGATTGGAGTGAAAAAAAACTAGTTTGGGTGACAACAGCCCCTGCCTGACTATTGGTCATCTCTTATCTCATGGTGAAGGTGACCACCTGAAGAAGGAAAGAAGGTAGGTAGGTTGGTTTTCACCAGGAAACGATTAGAGGATGACCTCTCAAGGTGGGAGCAACTCACTCCCTTTTTGCCTCCCCTTCTCATGAAGAACAACTCTACTTGCAGTTCCTGCCCTCTCTGGCAGCAGCCTCAGCCCTCCCAAAGGCCGGTGGTGAAAAGGCTGGATCAGAGCTCGTCACATTTGGAATAGCAGGGCAGGTCTCTGCCCTGTGCCATTTGTGCAAGGCCGAGGCTTAGTTCTGCAAACAAAACCAAAACAGGTGAAACCCAGAGCCATAGGTGGTGAGCAACACTGAGGGGTTAGCACCAAGCTTTGTTTGCTTTCTTCTCCTGCATATCTACCAGCTTATGTGAACTGTTGGATGTGTTGGGCAGAGGCCAGCAGTATATGCTTTATTTGAAATGTCAAGTCACATTTCTGGAGGAAAAGAGAGACGAATCACATGTTCAGGGTGGAGCCCAAACCAGGCTGATGGGGGCTCCAAATAGATGTGGGTACCTGCAGTGGCCCGTGGCCAAAGAACAGCCCTGGCAGAAGGGTGGCACACTGGAGCAACGTGCTTTAAGGCTAAATGTCAGTGCTATGGCCAAGTTGCTGAGGCTCAGAGAAGAGGTACAAGAGCATTTCAAGGGCTGGTTCAAGGAGCTCCATCTCACTGGTTTCTCAAAAAGGAAGGGAGAGCGGGTCAGGGCTTGTGATGTACAAAGGTGGTGGAAATGGGGGAGTGATGGGGTTTAGGAGGCAAAGCCTTATAAGATGGCTGGAAACCGGCACCCTGTGAACCCAGCCTGTAAAAAAGGCCCTATTATTTAAAAGTCACGAATCAGGGAAGTAACTTGGCTAAGATTGTGCTGATCCTCTGCTGCTAAGAATGTTTTGATCCAGACTGATCCCTCCCACCCAAAACAGATGCTGTAATTCACGTGGAAATGAATTCAGGTCTGAGCTGCCCTGGGGAGGAGCTTTGTACGCTGCAGCAACTCACCCTGCCTTTGAGACTGGATTAGGGAAAGGTTGTCCTTGCCAAGGAGCCCAGGGGAAGCAGAGGGTCTGAAGGAGTTGCTGAGGCTTTGACTTGTGCAGAAGATGGCCCAGGAGCAGGAATCCCTCTGGCTCAGCGTGTGGGCCACACTGTGCCTCTGCTGCTGCCTCAGCAGCACCTCCTGGGCTCTGGTTGCTGGTGGTGGGGGCAGAGGGGGGCTTTTTTTCTAACAGGGGGAAACAAAAAAATAGTGTGCATGCAAGTAACCAGCACAGACTCTGGCTGGCTGCAGGAAACGTGCTCCTGCCACCAGAGACACCACAGTTGCTACAGCAACTGCAAAGCACAGCGACTCACCAACACCCTCCCTCTGCCACCCTCCACCCCAACCAAATAAGGCAGAGCAGGGAAGGTGATGATGAGGAGACAAAGCAGCTGGTGGGGATGACATGCCCCCCTGCCAGTTGGGGCTCCCACATGCTCTGCTCCTGCCCAGGCACCGCAGCGTTCCCATCGGTCCTGACAAGCACTTGGTTTCCAGGTCAATATGGTTTCGTTGAGCAGATCTGTGATGCAGGGATGGCCTCGCAGAGCACACATGGACCCCCAGCCTGCCTTCCCACCCCAGTGGGCACCTGTGGGAGGGTGACGCTGGGTCAGATCCTCGGTGCTTGTTCAGCCGCCGGGGTCAGTATGGGAGCTGTTAAGATGCAGATGTGATGCTGGGGATGCTTCAGGGAGCAAGGGGGGGCAATTGGGAGGCTAAAATCGAGCTGTGCTTTGTGAGCACCTGCCATCTCATTACTATTTCAATCGGGCTCTCCGTGGTTCCCAGCACTGTGTCGTCCTGCCTCGGTAAAAGCACATGGTTTCCCCCGGTGCTCCTCTCTTAAATATTTAATGACAGGAGCAAGAGCTGTTTTAAGAAATGCTTCAGTGCTTCCATCTGAAGAGAAGGTTGTTTGAGGTGGCTAGAGCAGACAAGAAAAAGCTTTAGCTGTAATTTTTCAGCATCCTTCTGCTCTTGAAGGGGTGGCAGCATGGTGACGCAGAGTACGGGGGAAAGGAGAGGTGTTTCGGATGCCTGGAGAGAGTAAGGACTCACGGGATCTGTCCTGCATCTCCTTCCCAACTCTGTACCACTATAGCCTGATTTCTTACATTAAAACACTTGAAAGAGGCTTCAGGTTTGAAGCTTTAGTGGAAAATGCTTGAAGATCACCTGTCCCCAGATCTTAGCCAGGCTGGATGTGTCAGGTTTGCCAAATGCCAAGGTTATAACGGAGATTTAAAGGCATCCACCTGCCAGAGACTTCCTAAGGATTTATTGAAGTTCATGAAGTGGTTTGAAAAGCCTGGATAAAATCACTGTGGAAGGAAACGTGTTTTAATCCCAGCCAAGTTATAAATCAGGCCATCCTTAATACAAATGACTGCTTGAGATGAGGCTGATAAAAGAGGGGAGGGCTGTGCTCTTTCTTCATTCGGCAGCCCTGTGTCCCAGAACATCCACTCCTGTGGGGACCAGCTTGGTTATTGCGGGTACTCAGAGCAAACCTTTGTCTACACAGATGCCCCACATCTGCACATCAGGGGGTTGGGATGCCAGTGGGGCTGATGGAAGTATTGCCACAGCCCATATTATCTTATTTCCCTAATAAAGGCCATTTCCCTGCAGGGCAGCTGGTGTCAGGCTGAAGTCAGTGGCCTTAAGCACTCTTTCCAGAACAGGTTGGGCACAGACACTATTTAAACCAGTAAAAAGTCCCAGGCACAGTACGTGCAGAGGTCTGCACTGGGCTGGGGCTCAGAGAAACACAGCAAAAAACTGTATAGAAAGTGGCACTAAAATGCAAGTTTTCATAGCGGCAAGTGTGAGCTCTGCAACAAGTCTCTTTGCAAAGCCCAGCCCCTTCCCGTGCAGCCGTGGTGCAATCAGGTTTTCATTTGAATGATGGGCGAAAGAGGGTGTCAGACATTTCTCAGCACTGACCTTGTGAAAGGGCAGTGCTGCCGGGCTGCTCAATAATTTATGTCCTTAATATCAGAGGACAGTGTTTGTGGAACTTCCTATCGCTGCCACCCAGGATAAGAAGCAGCTTTCCACGAGAGACGGGCTGAACGCAGGAAGCCCTGAGAGTGTGCATGGAGCTCACCAAGAGGCATTTGCCTTATTGGTTCTGATGGGGGTAGGATTTCTTAATCTGAAAAGATACTGGTACAAAACCACGGCTAAAATCAAGCAGCAGGCTTGATTAGGGATGCACCCTAAAAATCAAGCAGCAGCCGCAGCCGGGTGGTTTTCTGCTCTTCTAAAGGCAGGAAAAGAAATCTGGTTGGTGCTGCAGAGGGGAAGGTTTCACTGCTGCTGAGCAAAGTGTGCAGCTTTCTCTGGGCCCCAGGAAAGCCAAGACAGCCCGGCCAGGTGGAGCAGGCCATCCGGCCACAGGAAAGCACTGGGGGTGCAGGGGAGCACCAGCAGCTTGCAGAAATTAGGACCTGACTCACCATCCTATTGATTTCTCTGCACTAGGTAGTTGGGAATGGAGATTTTTTTAATTAAATGCTTAGAAACATAATAGTTCAGCCTCCTGCTGCTCTTCTTCCATCTCTGGCAGGCAAACAGCTCCAATCCATACCTGATAAGACAAATCAGGTGAAATCCTGGGAGCAGCAGATACTAATGCCCATACCGGACTGGATCCCATGCATTTTCCTTGGCAGCAGTTTGGCCACATGCCCAAGACTGCTCCAGCTCCTTCTGCTTCTGAGACTATCAAACTTTTGGGACTTTGCTGGTGGAGCTGTAAGAGTGAGGCTGAGCACATTGGGCTACATCTGCTGACATCTATGAAATCCATGAAGATGCCACCATATTGACAGAATCAGCTGTTCCTTAGAAAATTATTAATCTTGAGCAAGCAGCTTAGGAAGTGCCCCTGCTGCTAGAAACTAGGAAAGTGCCTAAGGTTTGGAAAGAGTTTGCATGCAAGCTCTTTCCAAAACCCCCAAATGGGGCTGTGACCTCAGGTTCCAGCCACGTTCAGAGGGCAGGATCAGGCCCTGCTTATCTCCTTCCCCCTCCCCAGCTCCACTTGAGCAATAACCTACTTTCTTGCTTTATGGAAAGAGCATCTTGGATTAGGTTGCTGCAAATGAAAGGTTTCGGTCATGGTATCAGATGAGCTGCAGGTAAGCAGTGGGTTTAATGTCAGCTTTTTTGGCAGCCTCTTTATTCCTTCTCCGCTTTGTGCAAACAAGCCATCTTTATGTGGAAGTTCGTTTTCCTTTTTAGCCGCAGCATTTGTCAACACGGCTTCCCAATAATCCTCTCCACGCAGATAAAGGTGAGCCGGCAGCCAAACCGGATCCCTCTCCTACAGGCTGAACTCACTCCAAAACCAGTGGGCAGGTTCATTAAAGGATTCTCCCCTCTGTGGCAGCCCCTTGCCACCACAGAGAAGGGCAGAAATTGTGCCTACCTAACAGATCCCAAATCCCAGGGTGACACTCAATCAGCCTTAACTCCTTCCCAATCTGCCCCATGCAGTTAAGGCACAGGCATCAAAACCCCGACCCCCGGAGGGTCTGGGATGGCTTAGTGCCTTTCTGTCCTCATTAGGAAAATCCACCACACTCCAGTTCAGGATATAGGGAGGAAAAGAGGAACTTCAAATCACTTCGGCTTTACACGTTCATTCTCTTTTTGGCCTCGCATTCAGACCAGTATACCTAAACAGCATATAATTTTGTATTAAAAAGAAAAACCAAACCAAACAAAACCCTTCAGGTCAAAGCCTGACACCGGCCAGGCTGTGTGCCCTGTGGGTCGGCAGGATGGGACCCTGCCATCCGCACTGTCCCCAGTTTAGCCAGCAAAGGCAGGAGAAGGAGCTGGTTGTGCCAGGCAGAGCAGCACCCACCTTCACAGCCCCACACCCAGCTGCTTCCTATCAGTGCCTCAAGCCTCCTTGCAGTCTCGTTAACTGCTTCATTTCTGCTAATCTGCACTATCCCACCCCCAGCAACAACATCACGGAACTCTCCAGCAATGTGAAGGCGGCATGAGCTGAAATGACTTTGCTGCCGAGCTAAATAGCATCAGGGCTCGTTTTACTGCTTAGAAATCTTTAAGGAAACAAGCAGGTTGATGAATAGTCCGCTTTTTAAAAATCATAACAGAGGTGCTGGGTAATGGGGTATAACACTGCCCTAAATGTATACATAGAGGGGCGAAGGCTAATGAAAAACAAAACTAAAGGGCGCTGCATGGTGCAAGTTGGGTGCCGTCCTGTTTGAATGCTGGTGAGCAGCCACTTCATGCAGGAGCAGCTCTGTCTGTATGCCCTTGTGCCTGCACAGAAATGGTGCATGGGTTTAGACAACCTGCCCAGGCATCAATTTTTATTTTTTTTTTCTCCAGCTTGTGGATTTTAAGCCTCAGCAGTGCTAAAACGTGCCGTGGGCTCACAGAGGACACGTGCAGCCGGTGGGGTGAACTGCAGCCCGAACAGCTGGGGCTCTGTGTCCTTCTCATAATAAATTCCTCCCAGACGGTGTTTCAGGGGATTGCTGGGATTTGAGGCGAGAGGGGGCCGGCTGGGAGCGAGGCAGGCTCCAGGTTTATCCTTGAAAGCCCCCGTGCTGCAGAGCCCGGGGCTGCGTTTGGCAGCCAGCCCGGGGGGGCAGACGTCGGCGGAGGCTGGAGGCTGCCTCGTGCTGTAGGAACTCACCAATCCTCTCCCCGGCTAAACTGGAGATAAAGCTCCCTATTGACAGTGCACAAAGCAGGCCAAAATCTGAACACTTTCCCAGGCGGGAGGTGAAGCAAAAGCTCAGAGTAACTTAAAATAAGTCCTTCCTGTGCTCCCGGCTAGAAAGCGGCCGTGTTGGAGCTCTCCCACGGTGTGCCCGGCCCGGCTGATGGGAGAGCAGGGTGCTGAGCAAGGCTGTGCCACGCTTTTCAGCACGACGGAGGCAAAAACCAGGTCAAAAATAACCCCGTCCCAACATCAGCAGCAGAGCCGAGAGGAACCAGAAGTCCCGAGCTGTTTCGAAGTCACGTTAAATAATAAAGCAGAGGAATGAATAAATTAGCTCAGCCTCTATTTAGGTCAGCCCTCTCCGTTTCTCCCAGCCGCCTCCGTGTGCCTCCTCCCCGCAGCGATCAGCTGCTCCGTGCACGCTGTGCCTGCAGATCTGCTCGCTCCTTCCGAACAGCCGGGCTGCCGGGAAGCGCGGGATGAGCAGGTGTCACATCGGCTGCGCACGGTCACCCCGGCCTTGGGAAGTGGCAGGCGAGCTTCCTTTCCCGTTACCGGGGCACCGAGCGTGCTGGAAAATCCCGGTACGGCCATAAGCGTGGGCTGAGCGCTGCTCCCTTCCTGGCGTTATCTCCGACACGCATCCAGCACAGAGCCGCGTGGTCCTGCTGGATGGGCTTTGCAGCTGCCCAGGAGCTGAGTCTCCCTGCTCCGCCTGCTCATCTGCTGCCGACCCGGCACAGTCTCTGTGTAGCCCTGGTCATCACCCAGCCATTTTCCATGCCCAGCTTCCAGCCACGGCAGCACCTTCACCTTTGCAGACCATCCTTCCCCCCCCTGCAGGTGCCTCAGGCTTGGTTGAGTGATTGCAGTTGTCATTTGTTGATTTGGGGACATCCAGCCAGATGGACCAGGCCGATTGGCACAGAGGGGAATCAGCTTTTAAACCTCTAAGCTCCCTTCAAATCATTCAAATACCTCCAGAAAGATGCAGCTGCCGTGCAGTCCTCTACATACATCTTTACTTATACATTTCCCAAGCCTGAAAAGCCCTCTGAAAAGTCCAGAACATCTCGTGGTTTTCAGCTATCAGCAAGCTGGATGAACGCTCACCAAGGAGAAATTTACCTGCATCAAGGGCTGCTCCATCTCAGCCCAGCTCCTACATTGCCAAAATTTAAAGGAAACACAACTGAGCTGATTCTCCCTGACCCTCCAGGTGGCTGGAGAAGGTCTCCAGTGACAACCCCAGCCAGAAGACATGTTCAGGGTGTAGGCAATGGAAAATGAGATGTTACTAAGTTTGGCCAAGCTTAGCTGGCTCCTAGTGGGTCCCAGCCTATGAGTCACCAGTACGTGGGCCACCAGCATGGCCTCCCCTCTGGAGGAAGGAGCGGAGGTGGAAAAATAACAAGAGGAAAGCAGTTGTTAGTAGTGCCAGCTCTGGGGAGAGTGGGAGGAGGTGGCAGGCCTGGAGAGAAAGGTCACGGCTGTACTGCAGGCTGCTGCCTGATTTTTCCTCCTGCCTTCATGGTAGGAAGCTTCTTACAGGAACACACTCGTGGAGGATGTGCAGAGGGTCTGGGCTGATCTGAGGGATGGTCTCCGTGGAGGAATGAAAGCCTCCGAGGGCAGGCAGGAGTCATGGAGCTCCTGTAACTTGGCTTTCCTTTTGCCCATGGTCTGGGCTCACCCGGGTTGCTCCTCTGATTTCTGCTGGGCTAAGCTTGATTACCCCTCTTGAAAGCAACTTTTGGCCCAGCACAAACATTGTAAAAGAAGATACACTTTGCTTGGAACAAACACATCCCCCTCCCCAGTGCAGCTAAACACCAGTGCAAAGCGTTTGTTCCCCAGTGTCTGCCCCACCGTAGCGCTGATGCCCATCTGTACCTAACCCAGAGACTGTTGCTCTTTGCACTGATCCGTGGTGACGGTGGCAGAGGGAGATCATGAGCCAGTGACCCTACTCCTTGTCCAAAGCCAACGCAATGAAAACATTGCTGAGGAAAATAAAAGATTGCAGCTCTTCAGCCTCTTCCAGTGTCCCAGATTCCTAACTAGTGTTAACTGGAGTGCACCCAGCAGAACACACAAGCCTTGGCTACTGTTCCCGTGTCCCTGCCATCAGTCCAAGAGCACCTGTGGGCTGTGCCACGGCAGCTCCCTATCCCCTAGGGATACCCATGGCTAGGGTTCAGCACTTCTGCTCCCCCTTGCCTTGCAAGAACTCCTGCTCTCTTGAACCCACCAGTCTGATGAGTGCCACCAGTTGCCATTGTTTTTTTCTTATCATCTCTTGCAAATGCACAGAGCCAGCTGTCCCCACACTGTCAGACAGGCACTTTCTATAAACGAAACAGTATTTCTTCATGTCTTTAAGAAAATTGTAAAAGATATTATGGAAAAAAAAAAAGCCCACAGCCAGGTAGGATACCAGGTCAAGGGGGAAACTGCTGTGTGTTTTGCTGTTATTCCCTGGAGATGTCCCTTCTCGCTCACAGGGACCAGTGCTCCAACTTTGAGCCCAGAGTGGGATCTGTTATGCTCAGGCTCCCTCTAGTGCCTTCTTGTCCTGGTGTCCCTGCTTCTCCATGTAACTTCTCCAGAGGTGTATTGGTCATTTGTCCCTGGGGACTGGCCATCATCCCCACTCCAGCAATGCTAGCTCGGGCTTACAGCTGTTTGCCCACAAGCTGAGAACAGCCCTAAAGCTACCCAAAATCCACCCCACCAATGCGGGGACCTCTCGGGGACATGCCAGGTGGCTCAGCCCTGCCTCCTGTGCTCCTGGAAGGAGCAGCATTTAGGGGCACCTCATAGTCCATGCCAAGCAAAGACACAGGGCTTCTAATCAACACCTGAAGCTCTTAGCACCGATTGTGCCTGGCGTGGAGGACACCGTGTAGCAGAGGGTGTCTGAACACTGGGGTACTGGCGAGCTGCACTGTCACCCTGGGTCCAGCACCCTACATGACCCCGGCTCTGCCTTTTTTTATCTTCTGTGAAAATGGGGAGGAAATTTCCCAATGCCTTGGGAAATGACCAGCCTTGGCCACAGTTTGGGCCTTTCTTGTAAAACTCAGCCCAGCTCACCTCTGGCATCGGCACCGCGCTGGATGACCCACAGCCCTGCAAACACCCCATTGCAGAGGTGAAGGCAGCCCTAATTTCTCACCTAAACAGGAGGTGTTCTTTGGTATAACCATGAATCGAGGCAGTTATTGTAGCTGTGGGTACGACAGCACACTCTGCCGGGCACCTTGGCAGGGCTGGTGCCCAAGGCACATGCCCTGGGCCACCAGTGCTTCAGTCACCTCTCAGCATGGGCTGTGGCAGCTGACCGAGCCCTGAGATGCATCGGGAGAAGTGTCTCACACGTAACATCTCTCTAAATGTATATATCAGAATATACATACAATAGAAGAACACCTCCAAAATATTGCACTGGAGGTTAACAAAACCCTCCCCATACCCTTTCTGGGGTGGATCACAGTGGTTTCCTGGAAATTAGTGATTTACACCCACAGAGTGCTTGGCCTGGGTGCTGAGCTTCTCCGAGTCACTGCCGTTACTAAAAGGGGGAGTTACAGTAAATTATCACCCCAAGTCCAAATGTCAGCTCACAGGGAGGGAGGAGGGAAGGTTAGAGGAGTCTGCTGAAATGTGACATCAGCATGAAAGCCGTGCCAAACCTAACAGAGATCAATCGGCATAAATGTGTGTGATGCAAGGACATTGACTGAGATAACGTGGTTGTCAAAGGCTCTGTGAGATTTTTATTTTAACCTATGATTTTTTCCATAATTGTTTTGCAGCTGGAGTAATTACCATCCCATTTAATGAGCACAGCTCCTTTAATAGATGACACTTGGGCTAACATGCACTAATTAAGTCTGTAATCACTGAAAGTATGATTGAAGGTTTCAAACTGGCCAATCGTTCTCAGTAACACCATAATTAGAGACATCACAGCTCATCAGAGCACAGCAGAAATTCAAGGGGTCTTTATCACCTCGTGGTGTACACGGGTCTTGATCCTGCCTTGGATCATCCTTTTCCCCTGACATTCTGCATTGGTTTGTAGTTTTTTATAAACGACCCTGAATAGATTACACTCAGTCCCATAAACTGAATGCATTTCCAAAGATTTATTTTAATAATTTGGCTTAGAGTCTCGTGTATCACCTGGGCATCAAGCACAGCTTCTCTAATCCCCACCTGTCTGACTGCTTGCCTCACGTGGCCCAGCAGCAGCTGTGAAAGACTCACAGGGAACTCTGACAGCAGTAATTGCAGCGAGATACTGAACTTGAAAAAGATAGCTGAAACCGTAAAATAAACCCTCCTGTTTCTTCCTCTGAAGGAAGGCTCAGAAATGAGCGAAAAAGATGGAGTTTTCATAATCAAATGGCCAAGATAAGGGGACCTGGCAGCATATTTCCTTCTGCAACACAGTGGAGGCGAACATGCCTCTGGGATTCAGTTTTATCTTCGGCTGAGCTCAGCTCTTTGGGTTATCAGGAAGCCAGACTTTCTCTCTGCTGTTGGCTGTGATTAGCTGACCACAGCAATGTCTGAATACTTTTAAGACCACAGCTCACTACAGTGGAAAGAATTTTTAAAAAATAGAGCTTGAAGAGTCAGAAGTTTGTATATCAAGGACGATTTCATGGACAACCTCGTATTCTGGCTGCAAAATGACAGTAAAAGAATTTTGCTATTTTCGTCTATTTTTTACACTATATGCTAATAACAGTTGCCCAGGGTGAAAAAAAAAAATTAAGCCAAATACATTTTGTGACTTAGTTGTTGCTGGAAATAAGAGAAATACTGAAATTAAATTGTATTAGCTCTCTTTTTCCTGCCCATTTTCATTTCACTTTCATCAGCATTACCCATCTATTGAGGATAATTTTACACACACACACTTTTGTAACAGTATGAGCTTGTTCCCAGGTATCTGAAATTGAGGCAGAGTAGCTAATTGCTCTGCAAGCAATCAGTCACTGGAAAAAAAAAATAATGTCTGGTTCTCTCCTGTGTACTGGTCCAGGGGCTTTGGTTTCTGGGCTATTTCAGGCAATTCACTTATGTCTCTCATCTTAAAATAAAGGCAATGCCATAAAAAGACAGCAGTATTTTTCCATGCTACCCCAACGCAGAAAGGCCTGGGCCTTTTTTATTCATTTTTCCAAGATTCCCAGTTGAAAGTACAGCAGTCCTGGACCAAAACACTGCAGTTCACGCACAGGCAGACCCCAACGGGCTTGGGCTTGGCATATGGGTCCTCTTTCTCACTTCCCCATGGGAGATGTCTTAGTCCACAACCATGAATCACCGTTGGCAGTAGCACAGCCGGCACCAGAGCTCCCTGAAGGCCGCACCACATGCCCTCCTGCATTTGGGGTAGCAGGAGCTGCCATCAGACTTGTCTTCAACCCTCGGCCACGGGCAGACAGACCCGCTCCCCTCCGGCTGGGCCTGCTGCCATGAAAGGGAAATGGCTGGGGTGCTCTGGCTTGGCTGGCGCTTTCACCAAGTGGCTGTGCTGTAGGTCAACGGCACTTAATTTGCCCACCTTTGTCACCATTTTACTGTATTTACGATACTAAAGTACCCAAGCCTCGGCCAGTGCATCTTGCAGTGTGAGGCTCTCAGCCCGCAGGCCAGCCGGGCCTGGCGCAGTCGGACACTCCCGCGGGGAGCCATGTTGTGGGGACAGTGTTGGTGGGGGGGGCCGTGCCGCTAAGGGACCGGGGTACGCCACGTCGCTGGGGCCAGGGTGCTGCGGGGCCGGTGCGAGAGCGGAGGCAGCAGCCGGAGGGGCCGGTGCGGAGCGGGGCTGCGGGAAGCAGAGTGGGGAAGCGACCGGGCGGAACCTCCCCGCTGCGGCGCTTGTTGCGCCCCGGAGCGGAGCAGTGTTCCGGTCCGTCGGTGCCATTTCCCAGCAGCCCCTGCGGCACGGCCTTCTCTTCCGGCGGCGGCGACGGCGGTAAGTGTTGCTCCGCGCTATCCGGCTCCATCTGGGCCGGATTCGGGCCCGACCCGCTCCCACCGGGCTGAGAGTGAACGAGGCCGGGCCTGGGGCTGTGATGGGGCGAGAGGCCGGCGGTTCGGGGTCGGTACCGCCGCCTGGCCAGCCCTCCCCGACTGAGCGGCGTCTCCTTCTCTCGTAGGTGCAGCCATGGCCAAGTCCAAGAACCACACCACGCACAACCAGTGTGAGCCGGGGCTGGCGTGGGGCTGGGCGGCTTGGGGAGGCGGGGAGGGCTGGCGTCGCTGGGAAGGCCTAGGTCTGCGCTCCGCTGAGGGGTTTAACCGGCTGCTTTCACCCCTCGGCTATGGCAGCCCCGTCTTCCTCTTGCTTTTGCTGCGAGATAAGCTCCTGAGGGAGGGAGGTGTCGGTAGGCAGAGATGGCGTGCGGTGTTTAGTGAAAAGAGAGCCCTGCAAGAGTCAGGACTTGTTTGGGCCCAATATAAAAATAATATATAACCAGAGAAAAAAAAATCCTGATCTTTAAAGGTCCCTTCCGACCTAAACTATTCTATGATTCATACATTTAAAGTAAAGGCATTAATTGCTGAATGGCATTCAGCCTGGGTTACTTTGCCTTCTAAAAGTGCCCACAGTGGTAAAATAGTTCTTGTTGGGTTTTTTTTTCATCAATACTGTACATTGGCAGAGTTCATGGGTAGGTGCTGCTTGGTCCTGCGCAGTGAACGATGGTGCCCGTTAAAGCTAAACTCACACCCTTGAATTTTTTGGTGGCTGAGGCCTTTTATCATGCTAGTGGTGTGGCCATTGATATATTATTAGTTAATGAGTAGCCTGAAATCCTTCGATTAGAAACTCACAGAGTGCTGAGAGCACAGCGTGCAGTAGGGTGAGGATAGAGATGATATCTTAATTTGTATTTAGTTTGGATAGGAAGGGTCATTTTGGTAGGGTCAGCTGGACTTACAGGAAAGCTAATGCAGCTGTTTAATAATAACAGAAATAGTAATTTAAATTGTGTTTTGGTCTTCCACGTAGCCCGTAAGTGGCACAGAAATGGCATCAAGAAACCCAGGTCCCATAGATACGAGTCTCTCAAAGGGGTGAGTATTTCTGTTGATATTCCCAGATTCTTAAGCTATTGAGGCTTAACCACACACACAAAAAAAATCCTGTATTAGTATTATTTTAACTAACATTTTTTGCAGGCAGGTGCTTATGTTTCAGATGGTCAGAGCCAGTGTGGGTTTCTGTTTTATCTTTGGCTTACCTCACATGCAGCTGGGGTATATCTAACCTGTGTGTATATCTATAAAACTGCTTCTCAGTTATCAGCTGATTTCGTTTCTGTCCTGCTAACTGCTGCTTCCAGTGCAAATAACACGTGTCAGTTGGGTAGCTCTCCTCTCTTTTGAGTCCTGCTGTGTCTCCTACTTCTCTGTACCCTTTAATATTATTGTACCATCTCTACTATCCAGAGAATTTGACTCAGAAGATAGAGGAATTGGCATTTCTGGACAGTACATAGGAAAGTGACAGCCTTTTGCTTTTTCTAAGGTTAGACAAGTGATATAAAGGCATCTTTCTCCACGCTTGAAAGTGAAAACATGACATTTTGGCTTTGGGGAGGGATGTGATTATCGGCTTTTTGGACACGACATAAAAGTTTGTCACCTGCATAGCTCAGTGAGGGTTCAGTCCTGCCCCCTCCCGCAGATAGTCCGGCCATCTCTGAGTCCGTCTCCTTGCACTGAGTGTGCATGAATTAAGATTGCAAAACCCCGATATTCATATGTGCCAGTTAAAATGCTGTTTACAGTAAAATAGTAAACGTTTCCCAGCGGGACAGTAGCAGATAGTTCTGAGAATTGGTCCTAGTCGTGACAGGATGTGTTAGCCAGCCATTAGCCACCCAAACTGGGGAGTGACTTTTCTCCATCCTGTCACTTTTTTTTCCTTTAATGTAAAAAGGAAAGGCCTGAGGAAGTGCTATTGGTCTTTGCTCAAGGATTCCATGTTTAGGTGCTCATTTGCCAATGTTGGTTTGTGGTGCTTCAGATCCAGAATGTATTGTGACATAGAAATCAAATTTGTCTTGTTTACAGCTTTGATCAACTTACTCTATTCTTTCTGTATGTTTATCGTGGGGCTTTGGGGTTGGTTGGTTTGTTTGTGGAAATTAAGGAAAATGGCTACTTAAGGTATGGTTACAGATGGCTAAAATCATTTTGTTGTTTTAATAAATCAGAATAAAAGTTCTGAATTAATCCCAGCCAGCATTTGCGAATAATTGGAACAAGCTGGAGAAATACATGTTTTAGCATATGTCCCTTCTACAATATGGCTTAATTTTTTTCTTTTTTTTTTTTTATAGGTTGATCCCAAGTTTCTGAGAAACATGAGGTTTGCAAAGAAACACAACAAAAAGGGGCTAAAGAAGATGCAGGCCAACAACGCAAAGCAGGCTGCTCAGCAGAAAAAGGACTGATGTGGTTCGGGAGCAAAAGAACCAGTTTACCTATTGGCGTGTGCATTACAGCATTTTTGTAAAAATAAAATTGGTCGTAACAATGTCTTCACCTCCTGAATTTTGAGGAGCTCTCTCCAAAAGTCTTGAGTTGTATTCTAGATGCCAGCTGGAGCTGTGGAGAAGGTTTGTGTTGGTATTGTCAGCCTCCACACACACAAAGAAAAACAGCTGCTCCATCCTCAGTGCAGTTCTACAGTGGTTGTTGGTACGGGTCATGAACATCTAGTACTTCAAAAGTCTTGTCAAGTTGTGAAATGGTTATTGAGTAATGCACTAAAATTTAAACAAGAAACAACTTGGGTTTTTTCCTAGAAATTGAAGCTAGTGTTGCCTGGACTCTGAGGTGACAGTATTCAATACAGGTACAATTACTTTTGATACTGGCACACACATTCAGAGTTCTCGCATTCCACAGTTTCTGTGATAATTCCTAGTGCTGTTATGTGTCTGCTGCTTTGCTCTCCAGGTGAGATAGTTACAGCTGTGGAGATCCTGAAAAATGGGAAGGTATCAAGTGCTAGCTCCGGTATTAGAGATCACAGTAATTGGTGTTAGAAATGGTGTGTGTTGTATTCTGCAATACTTAAAAGTGCTGGCATGCTCATGGAGCTACCATGGAAACGTGTAAGGTTAAAGGATTATATAAAATAGCCATATTTTTCATAGTTAATGCATTTTGGTGGAGGTCTTTCATTCCAGTAACAAAAAAAGTACCTACCTGATGAAATGCGCTGACTGGTGAGATCAGGGGAGTAACATTCAAAAGCCCAAGAGGTGTTGTGACAGGGTTTTGTTACTGCTGTCCTTCTGTAGATCAGGAAAAGGTTTCACCCTCCAGGTCCCACCAGCCAGTGAAGCTGGTTCCAGAGGTGCATTTTCATAACTGGTACGAGCTACTTGTTAAACTGCAACGGAGTGTTCCTGACGCTGCAATTCCAGCGTTTGTCCACGTGGTGGTGCAAGTCCCCACAGGGACACAAGGGCTGCAAGTTTGTGAGTATCTTCTGACTTTGCAGTGTAGCAGCAGAACACCTACTGGGTTAAATAAAAGAAATATCTTTCAACTGAAACATCCAATTAATGTAATTCGCTATTTTTTTAAAATAGTTAAGCCAATTACCAAAATGCAATGTTATTTTGAAACAATGTAAATAGTTTGAATTCTTTTATGTCTTGAATTCACAAGTCTCTTCCAAAATACCGCTTTTTAATTGTTTTTAACTGATTAAAAATACCACCCGCCCCTAAACCAAGCAATACAGAGATATTTACTAACTTTAAACTTATGAGCTGGGGGCTCTTAAAGTCTGAGGGAAGTCTGCAACTCCCCGACTGCTTTGTGCATCTCTTGGACTGTTGCGGAGATTGATGATTGTCAGCCGAAAGAACTTAACTGCTGTGCAAGAGCAGCTGGTCAGGAGGGGTGCTGGGCTGGAGAATGTACAGTCACAGGGTTTGTACCACCAGGTAGAGTCTGCTAAATAGTCAAAAAGGTTGTCTGGTCCCTGCTGCCCTCAGGAAAGGCAGGAAGTCAACAAGCCAGAGGTTCCTGGTGGTAGTCTTCCCTGGAGAGGTTTTTTTGCAAGCGATAGGTCACCCAGAGACAGATCCCACTGGCCTCAGTGGTACCCAAGTACCTGTGGGTATCAGAGGACTTTGTATTGCTGCACCTTCACCTGTGTGTCTGCAGAGCTCCAACCTGGTATAAATTCTGCATTTGAAATCTCCTAACACCAAGGCTTTTCTACCTAAGAAGGTGGATTTCTTCTCTAAACCCTTTTGGTGTCTTCCCCAGGGTGTTTGTGTTGTGAGAGTAGCTCACCCACAGGATGTGGTTTGAGGGAATAGAGAGGCAAGGGTCAGGCTGAGAAGGGGATGTTAGCGTGTTCATGAGAAGCAGGGAGGAAGATCTGGGCTTCCTGGGGCTCCAGGCAGCTCCCCCAGGCCCTGCCTTCAGAAGCAGCCGCTATATCTCACTGCCCTTTATGCTGCCCTTCAGTGGGACAGCTTCCCAAATAAGGGCTTGCTGACTTTCCGACCAAAATAGCGGCTGCGTGACAAAATGCAGCGCGGTGGAACGTAACCTTAATCCAGGCATCATTGTGTCACACGAGACAGGAATTTTGTGAGGTTCCACAGCAGCTCGGTGTCAGGTTTGTTGCTGTCTGCTCCCTGCACACACAGTGGACCTGCAGGACGCTGCCTGGACATCAGTTGATCAACTTTTTGAGTTTTCTAACCCTGTGAGAGCTCAGTTCACAACTTCCCTCTTTCTGGTAGAGGTTGTCTCAGCCCCAAAGGAAAAGCTGCGGAGGGGAGTCTGTGCTGACGTGGTCTCCTAGTGGGTTTTCATCCTCTTTGGTTTGCCTTGTGAAATAATTTAAGTTCTGGGTTTTGATTTCTGTTGGTCAAGTGAGGTTGAAGATCCTTTTTGGGAGGATTACGTATACAGAGCCCAGGAGACAGAAGTGGCAGCTGTGGCCCCCTTGAAACTCTTCCCGTTATGCAGAGCTCTGTCATCTTTGACATTTAAAAACTTCAAAAACTCTTAGGATTAAAGCTTTGGTGTCCTGCAGGAAGCCAGTGAGCTTGAGAGCATCTCCGCTCAGCTACTGCTGTATGTTGGGTTATACATTTCATGTTTGCTGCTGCTGTATGTCATAGCCACTGCAAATGACTTCTCCTCTTTGCAATTAAGAGGTCTCGGTATCGAGTTCTACTTTGGCTCCTTTTTTCCCTTTGATTAAAAAAAAGAGAGAGAGCAAAGGGCATGTAACCGAATACTGCATCAGCTCATTTGGCAAAGGTGAGCAATCGCGCTGGAAGCCAAGAGCATGGAACTGGGAGGAGAAAGCCAGGCACTGGGAGACACTGGGATGAGGCAGAGTGTGTACTGGGGACGTATGTTCATGGTGGAAGTGAAAAGCTGGGCTGGGCGCTTGTTGCTCTCTCCCCCTTCATCACCTTCCAGTCGTGTGGTAAAGCAAAAAGCAGCAAACAGAATAGGGGTGCTGCTTTGCCCAAGTTTCAAGGCTGTCGCAGGCGTTTCTGTGCAACAGGGCCTTTTGGTGCATTTGGTGAAATACTTTTTATTGGATACCTCTTAGCTCACGTTATACTGCTGGTGCCCTGGTGGCAGGCGTGTGACGGTAGGCGAGTGGCAGAGGTGCTCTTAGAGCGATGAGAACCAGACGTCCTCAGGTCTTTCCTGCAGTCAGTCAGTGCACACAGCAGCGTTTTACTGAGGGCTGAGGAGAGGCCTCGAATAGGCTGGAAAAGCCCCAATCCGGGGCAGGAGCTAAATCTACTGCCAGTGAAAGCAAGAGGAGCAAGTGGTTTGGGAACTGTGGCTGTGTCCGGTGGCACGGGCTGCTGTCACCTGCCAGCACAGCTCTGTCTCAGCTGAGAGTTTAAGAGCACACAGATCTGGCGACTCTTTAGTGGTAAGTGGCTTTTTGCCTGATTGAAAAAAACAGATGGATGTTTCAGTGACTTTTTTTAAATTATTGTTATTTTTACAGATGTTTTTCAAATAGTGCTTGTGGACCTGTGTCACATTCCTTAAGGGCTTCTGGCACCAAAGCTTCACTCAACGTGCAGGGAAAACTGAATTTCTTTGGAGTTCCGTCGATATGTGGAGCCCTCGGGTGGTTTTCATTCATCATGAGCACATCTCCAGGTACGTCCCCTCTGTGGAGGCTTCAGCCAGGTTGATCCTGTGCTGGTTACTGGTTTTTCAGCCATCTGACCCGCTCGCCAGCCTGTCGTGTCGTGTGTCCCATTCCAAATGCAGCTGTCCCTGTGTTTGCCAACAGTGAAATCCACCTGCAGCATCCCACCCTGCCCCATTTGCTCTCTTACTTCTGGGGGCGGGTGTGTTAAAACAAATTGATCTTGCAGCAATTTCTCACCTGGAACACGCTGACCTGCTGGCACCTCTGGTCAAAAGACTAAAAAAGGCCAAATAAGCCCCAGCATCTCTGGGGAAGCTCTTCTAGGAGCAAGTTTTGGTTGCTACAAGACCCTGGTCCTCCCTCTCCAGCCACCACCTTCCCTGTTTTGCTCTTGGACAAGCGTGTAGACAGTGAGGCCATGACTCGCTGCTGCCTCTGCCATTGAACCAAGAGGGTAGAGCTGAGACACGTGGCCAGGTGGCTCTTTGCAGCCATCATTTTCCTTGGGGTCACAGCAAGAGCCCAGGCCTCCCCCCACCCACCAGGTTGGCTGAAGGGAGGGGATTAAGCTGGGAAACTTCCTAATTTTTTTTCCTCTTGTTCACTCTTTAGGGATCCAAAGCCTATCAGTGAGCAGTGGTGAATACCTTGGAGGTGTCCTCATTCAGTGTCAGGATCTGGTCAGGACAGAGGAAAATAAGGGGGTTGTCAGTGGTGCCTGTGGAGGTGTGATGTGAGTGTTGGTTGCCTGCAGGATGGATGGCCGTGGCTGTGGGGACAGCTGGCATCACCGTGGCTCGTGGCAGAAGCCCCGGTATTTGCATCTCTGTGGAGGTGTCCAGGGCTGGAATAAAAACGGTCCTCAGAAGCACGTCTCAGTGGGAAATGACTTCTGCTGCTACACTGAGGAGGTGGAAAATTATTATTTTTGATCTCTAGGCTACAGATTGATTGACAATGGGAGGCAGTAACACGCAGGAGCATGTCCTGTCACAGGGCTGTTCGACCCAACACATTTCTGTGTCTGTTCGCTTCTGGTGCACCTGCAGTTCTGCTGAATCAGCAGGAACTATGGCATTGAGGGCTTGGAACCCTCGGGGAGACCCCTTTGAGCAGGTCTTCTAGATGTTTGCATTAGGAGTATTTCCAAAATATTCTGGGTTTTAAGGAAAACCAGCTGTTCTAGCTGACAGGGATTCATTTCCTCAGTTTCTCTGATGTTACAAGCCCTGCTTGGGCAAAACATTTGGGGCTCATTGTCCAGGGGAAAGACACTGCCATGTCCTTCCAAACACCTGACAGCCCCTCTCAGGCCTCATTTCACCTCAAGCCTAATTGGTCTGAATTACAATATTTCATTATTGCTACAAATGAGAGCTGCTCGGGGTGCTATTTCCGTGGGGGGAGCAGAAAGATAAGCTGGTTTGGGGAGAAAAGGCAGAAGGATGGTGCGGGGGGCATGGGGGTACAGGCATGGTGTCACCCGTGCCCAGGGCTGAGGGCAGCATCACTGGGGTTTGCACTGACACAATCTTCTGCCTTGCTCTGCCAATGTTTATTTTGCTTGGGTAAACGTTTGATTTTAGCGACACGACTGCAATGCCTGAGCTGTGCTGGGGCTGTAATTCGATGGGAGGAGGCAGCTATGTGCAGGGGAGCTGCTAATGCCACAGGAATGCTGCGCTTCCTTGGGACGGGAGAAGATGGCACCCAGGGCCCTCGGGGACAGCACGGCTCTTCCTTGGCCCTGCTGTCACCACGCTCCTGAGGGGCGAGACCCAAAGCAAGGTTGTGCCTTGCTCAGGGCCCAAATGAACGTGATTTCTGAGGGAAAGATGGGTGTTTCAGTTCTTGTGGTGAAGCTCCCACCCAGGGCTGCTGGAGGACTGTGAGGTGCTGCTGGGCTGTCGTTGCCTGCTTCCTGCCAGGCGGGGCGAGGTGGGAAGGAGGAACCCAGTCCAGCTTAGCAATGGATTTTATTTGTATTTCCAAAGAAAATACAGGTCATCTTTCTGCATGTGCGGCAGGGTGGCCGTCAGGATGGTGGGGAGGAGGAAGGGGTGTGCCTTCAGGACAGCCAGGGAAGGAAAAGGACTGTCCCTCACCCGGAGATTTCAGTGGTGGCATAAGTGGTTGTTAATTCATATTTCATCACTAAAATGGTGCTGATGCTCCAGTTAAGCCATCAGGCATGAGTGTTGGCTTCTGAGCCTGCTCACCACAGCAGGGGTCAGAAGATGCAATGTGGCAGCTCCCCACCAAGCATCCGTGGCCCCTTTGGCTGGGCTTTGTCACTGGGCTGGCAGCAATATATCTCCTTGGAGACTTAAACCACCAACTGTGGTGTCACCTTCCCAGACACAGCTCGCAGGCACTTGGTGCAGCCCTGAGGAGCAGACCCATTAGTCATGAATACGTGACCGGGGTGAAGCTCTCACTAAACCTCCAAGGAACAACCATCTGAGGCACTTGGTATTAACACGTTTTATTTTCCCAGTGGCCACCCTTCTCAGCGCTCAGTCTTCATGCTGGTAGCCAGGGGACTTAGCCAAGGAGATGAGATGCAGAGCTTGAGGGGTTTAGGAGATTCAGGCTGTCATCTGGCTTCAGATTTATTCAACACCCTTCATAAACTCCAGGAACTCTGCCAAGGGGAAGACATAGGAGATAGGGGGTGTGAAGTGGGACCGAAGTGCCGTCACGGCTGCCAAGTGGGGTCTTGGCAGCTTTTCCCAGCCCTGTCTCCTTTTCCACCCCTACCCCGCGACATGCAAAAAGCCGAGAGGGGATGGCTACTCCTCCTCTGGCTGTGGCGAGCACTCCTTGTGACTCCCACTGGAAATGTCACCAGAGCCCAGCGTCACTCTCAGTCGCCACCGAAACACTGGAGGTGAGTGCCCGGGGAGGAACATGGCCACCAGCTCAGCTCGGAAGCAATCTGGGGATCATTTCAGTAGCATTGCGTTCAGAGATACTGCCCTTTGGAGGTGATGCTTGTGTTTAGGGGGCAGGAGGGACAGGCAGGTCTCTGGTACAAGGCGGTTTGCTTCAATGCAGGCTGACTTTCTCAGCGTGCAGAGAGTTCAGGCAGCCCCAGACTCTTGCTACCATTTCACAAGCATAAGAAACCCCTCGTCCCTGTGCAAACACCAGCTGTGATCAGGTGTGTTGCCCAGCACTGCCTGCATGAGCTGACAACCATCCCTGAAGGCAACCAAGACCACAGGAGCTGCCCAGTGACTCACAACCAAACTGTGTAAAAGAAAGACTCCTACCATCATAGTCAATCCTGCCATCATTGTTTTTATCTCCATCTCTCATCAGTTCTTCTATGTCGTCCTCTGTGATGGTCTCTCCCGTTGCCTGCAGCATGATCTTCAGCTCCTCGAGGTCGATGTAGCCATCAGCATTTCTGTGCAAGGATAGAAGATCTCAGAAGTGGACCAACATGCTGGGGAAGGGGAACTGGGGTGGCTGCACTGCTCCCACCACCCCACAGCGCTGCAGTCACTGCCCTTACTTGTCAAACATCCTGAAGAGATCTGAGAGTTCCTCTTCGGTTTTTCCTTTGCTGTCGTCTTTCATACACCGGACCATCATAACAAGGAACTCATCAAAGTCTACAGTTCCGCTACCTGCAGGCAGAGTACACACCATCAGACAGCACAACAGTGGGTGAACAGGCAACACCGAGACATCACACTGCCCTTTAGTCACCAAGGAACAAACCTCAGGAGAGCAGCCCTGCAGCAAGAGGCAGCTTTTAGGAGGCTGGCCTAAGTGTCCCCAGCACAGATCCTGCCAGCACTGTGCATACATTGAGCACTCCCGACCTGCCCCGTTTCCCCCATGCCTGTGGGGCTTGGGAGAGTGGAAGGAACCCAAATCTCTCACCATCCTCATCCACCTCGTCTATCATCTCCTGCAGCTCCTCAGGGGTGGGGTTCTGCCCCAGCATCCGCATCACCTTCCCCAGCTCCTTGGTGCTGATGCAGCCATCCTCCGCCCCCAGCACGAAGATGTCGAAGGCAGCTTTGAACTCTGGGGAGAGAGGGAAGAGGAGATGTCAGGGGTCTTGCCCCATGCCTCAACTCTGGGCAGGGGGCTCATCCCAGGCCAGGCTGGCATTTTCTGGGGTGTAATTGCTGAGGCAGACCGAACTGCCAGCTGGGAAGTTTGTCTTTAGGCTGCAATCTCAGCTTAAAAGATGCACCTACCATTTTTTTGCTCTTCTGTCAGCTGCTCAACCTGTAAGGAAAACACAGAGACAAAGTAAAGTAATTTCTCTTCCTCAGCATCACTAATGGTTAAAAGGTAACATTTGTTTAACAGCCTTTTCAAAGGTCAGCCAAGCATCACAACAGTCACCCTCAGGGACTACAGGATATACAAGCAGTGATGTTTTGACACTGCAACTTTTTGTAGCCTAAGAGATTCTTCCCCTTCAAAAAAAAAAAATTATTCCCAACTCCTTTGAAGTGATTATAATTTCTCCAGAGTGGCAGCATCTATCAGAATTAGCCTTTGCACAAGCAAGAAAGACCCACTGGGAAAAGCATTTGTCTCTGTCAACCTTTTGGGGATAATTTCTTGTTGCCTGGAGGCCTCACAACAGGCCATCTGTGCCGCCAAGGGCTGCTCGTCTGTGGGCTGAGGCCAGATCAGAGGTGGGACGTGCTGGAGAGGTCACTGGGGAGGGAGAGGTGGACAAGACCAACCCTGGTGTTTGTTTTTCAGCCCTAGAGTCAGGAAGCTCTCTGCATTATCCAGGGCATTAAGGGCTGTGCTGCTTCCATCCAAGTCTGTGTTTGTTACAAAGGTTCCTGCCTCGGAAGGGAGCTGCTATCCCCCTTAGCCTGTTTTGGATTTTTCCCTGAAGAAATGGCCTGTGGAACCATTAGGTGTTGGCCAAAATGGGCTGGCAGATTGTTCCCAAACCCTACCTTAATTCATTCCCTGCAGACAACCAGTGGGAGGTTACTAGTTAGCATGAATTAATGAAAATAATCAATGAGAAGAGCAGGAATCCACCAGCTCTGTGTCATGCCTCTTTAAGTGCCTTTCTCTCTTTGGCTTTATGCCTGTAAGGCAGGTTGTTGCTTATCTAAAATTTCTGACCCCACCACTGTGTCCAACCACTCCTTTAGTAGCATAGATTAAAACTCTGATTTTTTAATATTTTTTTTCCCTCCCAGACTGGTCGACAGCCTCTCCAGAGTCAGGCAGACTTGAGTGCTGCCAGGACTGCCTGTGCCCTGTGCAGAGAGTGCCTGATCCCACTAATGTCTCCTTGCTGCCACCTCCATACCCTCTGTGAGCCGTCCCAATGCCCATCTCCACTCTGTTTTGGCCAGGGCCAAACTCTTCAACCCAGGATTGTGGCACCCGTCTTTGAGGGAAGGCTGATGATTTTGCCCCAAATAGGAGTGGTTTTGCAAAAGCCAACTGGAAGTACTTCCCTCTTGCAGTGAGAGGCAAGGAAAGTGCTTTTTCTTAGTGGGAGAGAGCCTGTGGGAAGCGGGCAGAGAGCCTTATCCCGCTCCCCACGCACCAGCAGGTGAAGATTTTCAAGTCAGAAAGTGCTAAGGATGGTGGCAGGGTTGCCATTGCAGGAGGAAGCCCAAGCTTGCTGTGAACCTGGCACTGCTGAAGGCAGGCGGGCAGCTGCCAGCCCTTTGTGGCTATTGTCTGGGCAGAGCGAGAGCAGCCAACCCTCCCTGGGCCATGTCCACAGCCGCCATCCTGCCCCCCGGGTAACCTGACCCTCTTGGTGCAGTCGCTATTTATAAGCCCGGGCAAGAGAGGTGCTGGAGATAAAGATATGAGCTCCCCAATTGTTCCCAGGCTTTGGTATTTATCCTTGCAGCCCTTTATCTGGACGCTTGTCCCCGGCACTGTTCTTAGTGCCACTTAACAGAGCCTAAAAATGTTCCCGAAATAGCCTTGTGTTTGCACACCCTTATCTAGGCATGAGTGGGCAAGATGAAAACCCATTGGGTTCCCTGGCTGCACGTAGGGAATTTGGCATAACTATAGTACTAATACATGCCATCAGCATGCAGCAAGTAGAAAAAAAATCCTCACTTTTGAAGCTTCCTTGACTACTGAAATTATAGAAGTGGAGCTATGCTGTATGTAAACTAAAGGCGTTATAACTGTAGAGTGACACTTTTATCACAGAGGTATCTCTTGAGCTGTTTATAGTGCCCTCTGGACACGGGTGCTGTTCGCGGCTTTAGTCCTTTTTTCCCTCCACATCATTTTGGGGAAGGTTTCCTCAGCTGCGGTGTGGGAAGACAAGCACTAAGCTCACAGCACCGCGGCGGACGCAGTAACGCCAAATCTCCTGTATTTTGCTTTTATCATAGCTCTCTTCTTCGTCCTGTGTTTCCATCTGGAGTCAGACAGGGGAAGTTGAAGTATTTTTTTTCCAGCAAAATGTTTTCTTGTGGTTAAAATCTTGGGGAGTAAATCCACAAAAAAGCTTTTTGTCTCGGCGGTGCCTGGCTTAGACTTGTTTTGCCTTGTGAAGGTGCTGGCAGCTGATGCCTGGGACTCGAGCCCCACATTTACCAGCGTGGCCCCACCTTCAAACCAAAATCCATATGGGAGCCCATCAGGTCTTCTGCATGGCCCATTTCCCTGGTCAAGGGCTCCGTGTTTGGAGTAAGTTTTTGGTATCTGAGATGATAGCAAAATTTTGGTTTGCTCTCTATTGCTGCCGTTCCTTTTTCTTAGCTAAATTCCTCCATGGTAAAACTGCTAAAGTCCCCGGGCAGAGAGTCCCCACCTTCACCTGTGGATTTTTGTGCATTTCTGGGGTAGAGATCTGGAGAGAGGCTGGAGCTTGCAGTCGGGTTACCCTTAATTTTGGGGCTCTCCACCCACGCTGCAAGGGCACTGCCCCAGCAAATGGACAGACCTTTTTGCCTGTGGGCATCAGCGACTTCCAAAGCACCTCAGCCTTTCTCCCTAATTACGGACATGAGGTCCCTAAACAAAAAGCAGAGGACCTGTGCCTTGAGTTGCAGAGAACATATTTAATTTAAAAGCTTAATTAGAGAGGCCTGAACTTTCTTTGATTTCACAGGTCACATTTTTCTCCTTTTCTGAGGTGTTTGTTGGGGCACTTAGTGCTATATTGTGCAGCCTTCCCTAAACCTTTTCACACATTGGGATCGCAAGGGTGATTCCATTTAACGAGGTTCAGGGTTGACCAAAGGACAGGAGAGGTGTGAGAATTTTGTTCTTTTCTTCAGTTATGTATCAAGCACTATCTTTCTTCCCTCTAAAAGCCTTGGAATTAGAATAGGACTTGTGTGATGTATTTTTTGTGCCCTTGGTTAAAACCAAACCTGATCAACTATATATTAAAAAAAAAAACAAAACCTCTTATTTTAACCCCGCTTAGGGAAGGGATACTGTAGCAATCCACACAATCCAGAATCTATTTTCATCCTTATTCCACCTGCATACCACTGTCTGTCTGTGTTACAAAATAATGTAGTGTTCTTATTACAGACCAAATAGTTTGGGTTTACGTGGTGAGCGCAGCGTGCAGCTGTGTAAGTTAAAATAGCCATTAGGATGCTCTGCGTTCCCCAAGAGCATAGCTCACATTCTGGATTTCTGCAGAGCAGATATCAGGAGCAGCAAAGCAGAGGGGGATGTTTGGAAATAAATTACAAGAACCAAGGGGTTTTTTAAATCTTCCAGAAAAAATACACAGCTCACGAAGGGGGGAATATGTAGCAATGGCAGAATTATAAAGCACCAGAAAGAGGAGGGTGAGGTTTAACCCATACAAATAATGTTCATTTCATGGGAAACGCTGCTCTGCTTTGTCTGGTCTAAAACTAGCAGACACCTCTTAGGCTTTCAAGATTTTGCTGAGATTTATAACTTCACCTATGGGCCACGTCCCTGCCTTACAGCAGGGAACCAGGGGAGTAACTGTAAATAGTTGAGCAGCACCATAGAGAGTTTCATGCTTACAAGAGGAGCGTGAAATCTTCAGAGCCATCAGTGGGAAAGGTCCATGTCCTGGTGATGTTGACTAAAAGTTCCCACCCCATAATTATTTCTTATTTGCATTTCTTTGTTGAATTACCTCTGTCACAGCTTTGGGGAATCTACTATAAAACCACTGTAAACCGTTTAAACCCACCCCCCCCCCAACCCGAAACCCCAAAGGGAAGCACTTACCGCTGCCTTATAAATGTCATCCATGGCTGGAGAGGTTGGGCGAGAGGCCGGGGGACGTCACGATCACACTCTGCCAGCGCTGCCCCTGCAAGCCTGGCTGATATAGGGGGCTGCCCGCCCCGGGGGATGCGACCAGCCCACCAGCAGCCCCGCACGCCCACCCCCGTCCCCACAGGAATGCCTCCCCTGCGTGCCTTGGGATGGGGACGCTGCCGAGCCCGAGGCTGGCACGTCCGGAGCCAGCCCCAGCCCCGTTTCGGGGCAGCTGGAGGTTTCCTCGTGACTTTGATACGGGAAGGAGCAAGCCCTTTCAGCCAGGTCTTGGCAGGACCTTTGCTGATATATTGCAGTATTTGGCTGTCTTGACTGGACACATGCCACCATGTCACCTCCACCTCCCGTATGTGTCGTCCGTCCTCCCCCCCCCGGAAGATTCATTAGAAAGATTATACTGTGCCTAATTAAATTGGCTAATACTGGAAAGGCATGCCTCCCAAAATACCCCTGTCCAGCAGCAAATGTCTCCCCTGGGACAGTGGGAACAGGAGGTGCCAGAGCCCTCCTGTCCCCTCCACCGGCTGTCCCCAAGCCCATGGGGGGACATGCTGCTGGAGCACATGTGGCCAGTGCTGGTGGCCTCAGAGTAGATGATGCCATGTGCGTGTGGGCACCAAGGCCGGGGGGGGAGTGCGTGGTCCCGATGCCACAGCGTGGAGAAGCGTGGAGCTTTGCCTCCATTTTCTGCATTTAGCTGGGGCTGCGAAATGGGGGGTGGTGGCTGTCAGCTGTGCTTGATTTCAGGGATAATTCCCAGTTCTTTAGGAAACCAGGACTCACTTCACCCAACCAGTGAGCTGACCTGTCCCCACTGGAAACAGGGAATAATCTACACTCCTGGATTTACCGTGGATTTACCCACCACAGTGAAGAGCAAAACACGCTAAAGGCTTCCAAGTGATGAGGAGGTTTTCCTCGGTGCAGGGAAAAGCATTTTAATCCACAGCAACCAAAGCAAAACCCTCTTTTTTGGTGATTCAGGACTCCCTCTTGTGTCCAAAGGAGATATGGATGGCTCTGGCGTCTCAGGGTGACAGTCTCACCTCCAGCTAGCTCATACCAGTGTTAGTTACCAAAACTGAAAATACCATGAATGCAGCTGCTAGGTTTCATGTCTTCTAAAAAAATCTCTTCTCCCTTTAACAGCCATCATGTTCCATGCAAAAATCCTGCTGTCCCTCGCCCGAGTGGCATTAACCAGTGACCCCGGGGTGGTGTTGGGGTGAGCACAGTGCCCTGTCCCACACCACATCCTCCCAGGCTCTGCACTCCTGAAAGACTAACTTGCATTCAAGGAGTTAAGTTTTGAAGCACGTTAGTCTTCAGAACCGGAAGATATTAATATTTTGGTTGCTTTGAACATAGAAATGGCAGAAAAAAGCTGCAAAGGGCAGTAGTTAGTTTGTTAAAGGGGATTGGAGCATTTCCTTTGGTGAGGACGCAGGCTGGGATGCCCACCACCGCCCAAACCCTCCTGGGCACCCCCATGGAGAACCCCAATGAGGTGCTGTCCCGAGATGCCCCCCCAGTCCCACATTTCTCCCCCCCCTCAGGATTCCCTGTGGAGCCAGCTGGGCGGCGGGTGCCGGCCCCGGGCACTGCCAGGCACCGCGGCAGAGGGCAAGGAATCATGCCTGGCCCTGTCCCTCCATACCAGGAGGCGACGGCTCTGAGTCATCCCCCTGAAAACAGCCCCCGGGATGTGTCAGAATATATCTAGGGCCGATGCACAGCAGGAGTGGAAGCTCTGACACTGCCTTCAAAGGGTCGTGGCCATGCTCCTGGAGGAGGTGGGATGAAATCCAGGTTGGGATGTGGAAGAAGTCTCTGTCTGCTTAGAGAGGGGAAAGCTGGGCCACCAGATGCCGACACGGGAAAGCTGCACTTCTGCAAATGCCTGACACGCACAGAGACTTGCAAAACACAGTCGTGCCTAGAGGGGAAGGATGAAATCCATCTGGCAGCGAGGGGTGATGTTCCTCCTGGGGAGGGAGGAGAAGGCATCATGCCAGCCCCTGCCTCCCTGCTTGCTGCTTGGAGCCAAAGCTGCCAGCATCCCCTGGCTCTCTGGAGGAGTTTGCTTATAAAAAACTTGGGAATTGGGGGGGTTTATAGAGAAACCCAAAGCCTCTGCTTTGCAAAGCGCAGAGGGAGGCTGCGGCGGTGCGTATGGGGGTGTCCCAGGGGGTCACCACCCTCTGCTGCTTCTCTTGCCTCCCCACATGAGACCCAGGGCAGAGACAGGGCACAGCTACCTACAGCTGGAGGAGGCTGCCAACACAAGCGCCCTGAATCCTGGCACACGGGCGGCTCGGCAGCACACCGGCTGTCGCTGCGGTTGGGTACGGCGCCTTAGCTCAGGCTCCAGCCGCATCCCAACGTGCTGTTGCACTTGTCACTCAATCCAAGGTTCTAAGACAAGCAGGAGGGTTTATGTGCTTTTTTTCTCAAAAAAAAAAAAAAAAAAATCTCATTTTGGGTTTTCCTTTCCAGGCAGCCGCAACCCACTGCAAAACAAGCAGAGGCATCCTTCAGGTCAAATACAAGGAAATAAAAAGCAGAAGCCAAACAAAGTGGCAACTTTATTTGAGGTCAGGGGTGTTTGGGCAGCCCGTCATGGCTCCGAACCTCAGCAAAGCACCCCAGTGTCCCACTTCCCCACACAAGGCAGCCAGCCCCGCGCAGGGCCAGACCCACCGACGTCGAAGCTCTTTAATTTACTGTTACCTAAATGCTCCTCAGAGGGTTTTAGCTGAATGAGCCCCTGTTTTCCCCCTTCCTCAGCTGCATTGCTCCTGATGACACAGCTTCTCTGGGAGCTGGGACAGGGCTGTCACACCACATGCCTCCTCGGTGCTTGCAGGCAGAGACTGCTTCAGGCAGAGGAGAAGGGCTCCTATCAAAAGCCACAGACGTCCAAGCACTGCAAATTGTTATTTAATTAAGGAGACGGGACATTCAGAGGAAGCTTAATTAAAATTGCTCTCCAAAACCACTTATTATCTCATCCAGACACTGAGCTCAGGAGCAGCTCCTGCTGACGCTGGGGATAGAATATCCCTCTTGGGCTGCCTTCACTATAAGCGTTTTCTCCTTACACAGTGTGAAGGATGCTTCAGCTAAATCCTGACAAAAGGAAAGTGTTTTGCAGTGAAAATAAAATCCAGCTGCATTTGCAGAGGTGTGTTTTCTTATCTACCAGCCTGGGTCCAGTTGTATCTGCCCGACACCAGTGTTACCCCTGCAGCGTTACTCCCGTGGCCCCGCAGCTCCCTTCTGCCGAGGAAATACTTTTCGGCCAGATGACTTTGAAACCCACATGTGCACCCAAGCTGTTTGGCACTTCTGCTTTTATTAATGACTCTACACTGGAGCTAATTGCATCCTCTCTTAGGTGGCATAAGCAAGGACACAGAGAGGTCACCTTTGTTTTGCTGGAAGATGCTTTGTTACCCTGTGGTTTGAACCTCCTATGGTTCCCCCTCGGGGTCCACAGGGAAAAGGCTGAGGAGGATTTTCTTGCCATCCTGTAAGATTCTCCACTTCTGTTACAAATCCCTGGCAAGATCCCATCAGTGTGCACAGATTTGAAATACTTCCCTGTGCTCAGTGGGACAGTCATTGAGGTAAGGTAGGTTTGTAAAGTCAGCAAAGTCACTCCAGGCTACACCGAGTTCACTCTGGGGTCGTCCCTGAGGCCCTGGGCTGAGTCCATGCCCGTCTGGCCCACCAGCCCAGCTCTGCTTTTGAGGTGTGTTGGATTGAGCAACACAGGAGGACTAATTTCTCTTCTAATGCTTGGGGAAAAGGCACTTTTAGAAGACTCTAGAGTCCGAATTTCTGAAAGTATTTACTCTATAGTAAATATGTTTCAAGGTCTCAAGTGTCTTTAAGCTAGCCAGGTGTGGGGATGAGGAGGAACAAGACCCAGGCACTTCATCCAAGATGGTGAAGATGGATTAGGTTAGATACTAGAAAGAAATTCTTTATTGTGAGGGTGGTGAGACACTGGAACAGGTTGCCCAGAGAAGCTGTGGATGC
>JAOTQQ010000003.1:17085613-17099992 GCA_026546715.1 Gallinago undulata
CAACCTGGTCTGGTGGGAGGTGTCCCTGCCCAGGGCAGGGGGGTTGGAACTGGATGATCTCTAAGGTCCCTTCCAACTCTAACCATTCTGTGATTCTATGACTATTTCATAGCATGAACATTACACTGAAGATAAAATATAAAGTTTGCTGAGGAGTTTCTCCTGTTCTATGATGGCTGCCATCCTGAGAACCCCTCGCCCCTCCGGAGCTGGACCCCTGAGCCCTTCCCTTCCTCCTGACGCCATAGCGCTCCCAGTGCCGACACTGGCTGTCCCCTGGTGGGAGAGCACCGCTTCCTGCTGAGAGGATGGCCAGCATAGTCCTGGTATAGTTCATATTGGTATTGGGATCAATATCGTCCCACAGCCCCGCGCTGCACCGCACAACACCGCCAGCCCCCGAGGGAGGGCCAGCACGCATGCGCAACTCCACACCAAGCCCCGCCCCGACGGGCCGTAGCCCCGCCCCGCCCCGCGTCCAGCCCCGCCTCCAGCGGCAAGCCCCGCCCCTGCCGGCGGCGGCGGTTGCCAATAAAGAGGCGGCGGGCGGGGCGAGCCGCACCCTGAGGGGGGGTTGAGCCAAGATGGCGGCAGCGCCAGCGAGGGACGAGTCGGTGGCCGGTGCGGGCGGCGGTGGTGGCAGCGGCAGCAGTCGACGGGGAGCGGTGACGGCGTGAGCGCGGCGGCTGCCTGTCCCCTGCGCTTCCCACGGCGTCATGGAAGCGGCGGCGGGAGGCGAGGACGTCGAGGAGCCCCCGCGGGAGGCCCGAGTCCTAGGATCCGAGCTGGTGGAGACCTATACGGTGCGGGACCAGGGTGCGGGGAGCGGCGGGGCCGGTGCCGGTCGTCCCGCGGAGGCGAGTGGGGAGGCCGTGAGGGACGTGCCGGTGTCAGCGAGGCGGGGGGGAGCGGGCTCGCCTCGTCGCTGCCTCAGGCGGCCTGAGGGGAACGGGGGGAGCGGGCTGAGGCCGGGCGCGCGCTGCGCTCTCTTCTGAGGGAGCCCGGCAGCGGCTCTCGGCCCCGTTTTGTACCCGCGGTAAAGCCAGGGCGGGAGTAATTCGGCAGAGGTTTCTGGGTGTTTTTTTGCCGCCGTGAGGGGACGCCTGTTGTGGGAAATCGGAAATCGGTCCCGGAGGAGTACGGCTGCGGGTCTTCGGACGGGGGAGACCGACCCCGGGGCTGGTGTTTTGGTGGAGGCTGAGTTTGCCAATGTCCCATTCTGGCCCCTATATACCTATATATGTGCGTGTATATGTACATATGAATATCAAAAAATGTTATCAAGTAAACATAGCTTTTAAAGCTGGACTGAATATGGTAGGAAATCTTTTCTTCAGGTGAAAATACCATAAAAAAGCTTGAAAAGCTAGTTATTTTTAGAGTAAGTCAGATGCTTTGACGTGAACCGTTTTTTAAAAAAACGTCTCTTTAAAAATAAAGGAAATATTGCCAGCGGTGTTTCTGTTTGGGGAAAGAATTAAATTTCTGAGGTATAACCTGTTTTTTTTTACTGGTTGCGTTCTACCAAGAGTTAATTGGTCTGTTTTTCAGGAAGAAGCTCATCATAAAACAAACCTCGGTGTAATTGCAGACAGTAAACATCTCGAGCACACCACCCTTTGGTTATATAACTAAAAATATTTTCTGCACCTACCTTATTTTAGTGTGGCTTGAGTGATATTTTTTTTTTAAATATAGAATGCACATAATTATGTCAAGTTTCTTCCTGCTGTAGGAATCTAAAAGAAAAGAGGGGAAGGGGAGCAATGGTTCAGAAAAGGCAATATTTGTAAAGTTCTGTAATAGTTACAAGTAATACTTTGGGCTACTGCCTCTGAAAATGTATGTGGAGAAAACAGAGCAACAAGAGAGGGATTGCTGAGTTTGTGATAGGGCAGAGCATTTACACAGCTGTAGTACATGAAGGGCCTAATTCCTTTTCAGTTGACAACCATTGAAACATCATTATGTGGGAATGACTGTCAGGTGGTGAGTAGCCATATTTACAGACAAAAATGTCCTGAGTGTTCTGGGAAGGAGTTGCTTAGAAGCTTAAAATGAAATTCTTCATAATTGCTTCAGCTTTTTCTGACACATGAGTTACGTGATGTGCATTCACAGAAATGATGCTGCTGTTGAGATGTTACCACCCCTGTGGGTTAGGATGTGGTTTGTCCCCCAAGCAAGGCTGCTTTCACAGTCCCCCATCAGCCCAGAGGCTGTTGGTGGGGCTTGTGGCATGGTGACTGGAAACTCCCATTTCAGGTGTGAACCGAAGCTCAGCAGTGTTAATGTTGGTGTTGAGAATTTTCATTAGTGTTTTGCAATACCAGTGAATGAGAAATTCAAGTGAATTCAGTTGAGAAAATGTCAAGATGTTATCTGTCCCCTTATTCCACTGGAGGTCACAGGGGGTGAAATGTTAGCTAATTTGCAGCTTCAGCAATACCCTAGTATTGTGGTACAGCCAATCTTTGATAATGCCATTAATGTGCTAGGGTGAGCCGTAGTTCAGGCATATAACTTTGCTGCAGGTAGTGTTCAGCAGATCAGCTGATAGTTGGGGATAACATATTAAGCTGCTGCAGCTAAGCCCAAGGAGGCTTATTTTTTCAAGGCCAGATTTCTTTTCTTAAAGATTATGCTTCTGGAAATACGATGCTGTTTTAATGCCATTTTTTTCTTGGGAGCTTTAAAGGCAAGATTTACCAGTATTCAGTCTTATTTTGGTTCTCTTAATGCATTTTTGAAGGAGTTGTGTCATTAAGCTTACTACCTGTGTGTAAACCTGCAAAAACTGTTGGTGTCCAAGCCTGCAGCCAGTTTGTACGAGAGATACCAACATAATTTGAAATGTAGGAATTTATCTTTAAATGGTAACAAATTTTACAAAATTATTTAGAAGGTGAAATGTTTTACAAAAATTAGCATTTTTGTTTAGTGTTCAAAAATAGATTAGGGGTACTTAAGGATGTGATAAAGACATGAACCAGAGCAAAAGGAAGTGGAGAAATTAGATGGTGTAAATGTCAGTCAAATCTGGTAAAGTTTCCTTTCTCAACTTTAAAATAAATAAGCAAGCTACATCTTATCCATTAACATGTAGTAGTCAAGGTGGCAGTGGTCCTAATTACTTTTTTTTTTTGTTGAAAGAAACGTTTTTCTTTTGGCATCTGTGCTTCCCATTGTATTCTGTATTTCAGAGCTCATATTCTTAATAGAAGGATATTGATTTTAATGACATCCTTTTGACAGTTGAGAGATTAAATCCTGTAAAATGTATTAGGGGAGGTTCATGGTTCCGTGTAATTTTGAAGGTACTTTTAAAAAATGTGATTCTTATTGGAGTTATTAGGGTGGAAGGCAAGGCATCAATAAATCCAGCAGGGAGAAATACTGCACTTGATGTTTTGGGGTTTTTTTTCTGTTGGGTTAGAAAAGTATGAGCAGTCTTACTAGGTATTTCTCCTGCATGTGCTGGTCCAGCTAGACACTGAAGACTGGCTGATTGCAAGAATGCCTCAAGGCTGCCAGTGCCTCATTTGTTTTCTGCTAGGCATTTGTTTAGCCAAAAATTGCCTTCCTGCTTTTCCTGTCTTTTGCAGCTGTTTTTAATATAAATACTAGCTTTGATATTTAAGGAATATACTATGGCTTGCTTGAATGGGTGTAAACTGACTACTTAAGGAGGCAGGGTGTGGTTGCATCACTGCACTGGAATTTGGGACCTACTGGCTGCAGTCGCACCTGTATCCCAGGCTTCCTGTGGGCAGCTCTGCCTGTCCTCTGTAAAGGGGAGGTGCTTGTCTTTCTCTTGACAGGTCTGAAGTATGAAGTTGCATGAGAGATACTGTAGAAATGCAAGTTTTCCATGTAAAGTGAGATGGGCAGTTTTTTCTAATGTGCACAGGAAGTAAACAAAAGGCAGTCTGGAATCAGTGCTGTTCATTTAACATCTGGTTTAAAAATTATACATCTTAGGGAAATGAAGGCGTGCTGTTTGGTGTGAGTACTTAACTACAAAGAGTTTGAAGTCACTGGTTAGAAAAATCTTGAAAAATACAGCACTACAGGTATGCTAGACACTTGACCAAAACTTGAAGAACTTGACCAAAGAACTTGACCAAAACAACTGATTTATAGAAAGGTGTATAAAATTTGTTATACGTGAGGTGAGAGTTTAGTAGAGATACAGGCAGGAGGGAAACCTGTGAATGTAAACACTTTTGCATTTTAGCTCAAAGAAATGTATATGGCATAAATATGGGTGGAGATTTCACATGGTATATCCATGTCTGGGAGAGAGTACAGCATGATAGAATATAATGTCCCTATGTATGCCTTCTAGCAGTTGGCTTGGCAGGTGGGCAGTCCTTGAAGAATCTTAACTTAAACTTTCAGCCTTGTCATACACAAGGCGCATTCAAAATCAATTAAAGATCAACTTATGTATCCGACTTCTTCAGAAATTTAACTTTTTTTTGCTTTAAAATGATCAATTTCTGTATTGAAACAAGTCTTTGGAGCACATAAGCATCTTGTGTTTGTATTTATTCTTCAAGATAATGGCAGTTTGTGGTTTGATATTAAATCAATGTGTTCTGATGCTGTTTGAAGGGTGAATATGTACTTCCTGCACTGGCTGCGTTCTACATGAGGATTGCTCATGTAAAGACTTAATTTGAGGAATTGTATCAGCACATGAAACACTTGCTTTAACAGGTATTTTCCTGACCAGGCTATGCATTTGGCTCAGTGCTATGTTTCTAGAAGTGGTCAGTGCTTGCCATTTCAGCAAATAGATATGAAGCCTTTATTATATATTTACTCTGACTGTATTGTATGCAGAGAGGAGGGGCATTCCTTTCTTGTCTCATGAGCTGTCAGCTGGGAGCTGTGATGTTTACTGAGTTTTCAATATCTAATCTGAGGTTTTATGCATTGTGTACTCAATCTGCATTGCATTTAGCCATACTGCTTAGTCTGCCATAATTTAACACATCTTTTTAAAAGAACTAGTCATTTTATTGTGATTTCTAAATGTAGTGCTTCTTAGGTTCTAACTTTAATTTTCTGGTTTCTTTTGAGTCTATCCTTGCATTCCTCGGGGTTATGAGGTACTTTTGAATGCTCAGGTTATTCCTGTTCTAGTTTGTCACAGACACAGTGAAAAATCCTCATCTGTCATTTCCCAACACAACATGATGAGAAAGCAGACGCGGGCCTTAATTGAGGCTGTAATTCTGTGTAGGCATTCATCTGTTTTCAGTACTCATCTGAACACTGATGTGTCACTTGCTGCACTAGTCAGACATCTTGATTCAGTTCTCTGTAGGACTTGGGCTTTCGTCAGCAAGCCAATGTCAGATGCTTACATAAATATAATTGGTATGAGATTGAGTTCATTTTTCAAAATGCAAGTGGCATTCTATTTAATGTTTGGTGGTGTGCTGGTCTGCACTACCAATAAGAGAAAACTGGCCTTTTAAGTAACAAAGTGAAACTCTTGATGGTTTTTGTTTCAAACGGGTTTAGCAGCTGGATGTGCATCATTCACAGAGTGGCTATGAGTCAGGTCAATGATCTGTGGTAGTAAGCAAGTTCTCAACTGTATTAAATGCTTTCAAGATTAGATACAAATTGTGGTTGTTTTTTTTTTCCCAAGGAATATAGTTGGTTTATACAGTTTGTTTAATTTGTTACTTTCAGATAGTTGTAGAACTGTTTTTGCTGAGCCTTGTTTTGTATTCTACTTCGTTTTATTTTGTATGTTTAAATTTTCTTTGGGATGGCTGGCTTCTGGCATATCCAAAGGTAGATTGTGAGTTTCCTGAAGAACCAGTACTACTTAATCTGGAAAGTCACCTGCAATGAAAATCTTGAATTGATGGTACATGTGTGGCTAAAAATGCATAGTTCTGTGTAAAGAAGTGTTGAGTTGTTTTAGGCAATTATGATTCTTTGGTCACAGTTGTAACACTCGGGAAGCTGTCTTGTGTGCTTTACGCTGAAAGGAATAAAACAGTTAACATCCAGCCAAGCAAAGGATTTGTCTGGATTTCTGAAGGGTTAAGCTCCAGATTTCTACTAAACTGTGAAGTGACAGCAGGATGGTTGCCAAGTTGTTCTGCCTGTTGTGAAACTTGGTAGATTGAAGAAGGGTTGCTGCTGTCTCAGGGTTGTTGTGGATAGCTATGAATGCCAACTTAGCTAGCAAGAATCACCAGAAAAAGAAGTAGCTTAGAGATCTTGGTTATTAATATTTGGGTTGCAAAATTAAAAGCCATTGTTTTACGTTAAGAAGCATCTGCATGTTTTTGTGTGTAGAGTAGCCTTGTGAATGAGATTAGACGGCCTACAGCAAAGTCACCTTAGAGTTTGGATAAGATTTTACTTAACTATGATACTTTAAGAATGTAGAATCGCCTTATAGTGCTACATTAGGCAGCACATCTCACAGCTTTTAACACAAATGCTTTGCAGTTGCCTTACTTTAATTTCTTCCTTTCAGGTATACATTATTCAAGTCAGTGTTGGCAATCATCAGTGGACTGTCAAGCATCGTTACAGTGATTTCCATGACCTGCATGAAAAGGTAAGGATATTAAAACTGTCCTTGGTCTCTTGCAAACTGTTGTGTAGTTTGTGTAGTTCTGTTGCATGTGACATAAATGCTATCTTCAGTAAAGAGCAAGTAGTATTATCTGAGCTGCAGGCTAAATCCTTTTTGTATGAACAGTGTTACTTGCCCCTGTTACATTCCCCTCTTGAACTGAGGGACGTTGGCCTGGACAACTTTAGCCCTGGGCAGAGTGGAGTTCAGGCTAGAGTTGTTAGACGTTTTGCTGAGAGATGTTTGTGATCAGCTGATGTGGTAACCAAAAGGTGGATTGGAGTAAAGATTGGGGGGGGGGGGTGATAAGACTGTCCTTAAGACATTAGCATTGGGTAGTTACTAACTGATTAAAAGCAGCAAGTGAAAATGAAAGTCCACTATATTCAAGAGTGGGCTGTTTTCTCCCTCAGAAATGCACCAATTGCTCTACTGTTTTATCACCTTAGTTACATTGTGCCCTGTGGTACAGTGAGTGATTCTCTCAGAAAAGTTACTGAAGTTCCTGACGTTTAATGATAACATTTTCTTTCTGAAAATACCTAGGACTTTGAAGTCAATAGCTAAATTTGCAGAAGTAATTTTATTTTTGGACCTTACCAAGATCAGGCAATGTGTTCTTAATGTGTTTGGTTGTATCTTTTTGCAAGCTCAGATGGTGAGATGGGTAGTAACTCAGGTCTTTGTCTTTCAGCTTGTTTCAGAAAAGAAAATAGATAAAAATCTGTTACCTCCCAAGAAGATTATTGGAAAAAATTCCAAAAGCCTGGTGGAGAAAAGACAGAAGGAATTAGAAGTCTACCTGCAAACGCTGCTAGTCAAGTTCCCTGTTACTGCCCCGAAAGTTTTGTCACACTTCCTACACTTTCATTTATATGTAAGTTATGTTTTTAGCATATAAAATGGAGGCCTGAGTGTCTTTCCTTAGTTCTCTGACTTGGAGAGAATTATATGGAATCTTCACAAAATAGCTGAAACTGCTCTCTTTTTCAACATTTTGCACAAAGTAACAAACAAAGCATATTTTTAAGATTTTTGACACCACTTTTTATTGCAGTAGATACTGTGCTGGCAAGCAGTGTGGGTAGGGGCTCTAAGATGAGAAAATAAATGCTGGCAGAATAGTTGGAAGCTGTGAATAAATCTGAAGCTGAATTGGTTGTTAGGCTGAAGTCAATAGTGCTGGCTCTCTGAAGGAACATTGCATAATTGATCCACGCACACCCCTACTTAGTGGTTAATGGGAAGAGCTGTGGTTCACACTGAAACAGTTTCCAGTAGCCCAAATGAAGAAAAAGGATGCTTCTCCATGAGAAGCACACCAACAGAATGGCCTCTGGAGAAATAGCTCCAGCCAGCTGACAGAACATTACGGTAAAGGATGCTTAAAGTAAGAAGCAATGACTTGTTTTTCTGTTCAGATTGCAATTTGTTCGTTCATCTCTTGTGTATAATTAGGCTTTTTTTTCAGTATGGCATCATGTAAGGGGGAGAATGAACTTCATAAAGAGGAAAATGCACTGGAGAACTCAATGGAAAGGAGGAGCAATAATTGCTTTGGGGTGGGATCTGCCGAGATGGCCCTTCATGGTTTCATATAAAGGCTTCAGAAATGAGTCACAAGTGGTCTATTAGGTGTGTTAATGAAGCTTTAGCAACAAAGAAGAACCTGTTCTAGTTATGTTATGTGAACATAATTATTCTGGTGAGACTTTAGGGTTTGACTTAAACAGTAGAAGGTTTACTTCATAGTGTTGCTATTGCCCTGCAAATTTCAGTAAGAAGCACTAGGTTGTCACAATCAAACCTTCTAAAATGAATTAGAGGTTTTATATGTATTGAAAATGTGTGTGATAATGTGGGGACAGTTCTATTCAGATGGAAAAAACTTCCTGATTATCAGGAAGTTGTGTAATTTTTCTGTTCTCTGGCTACTCTGTCTCTTAAATGATGTCTTCATGTCTGTCATGTAACTTCAACAAAGCTTTTTATGTAGGCAGAAATTCTTCCTAGCCCTGCTTCTGTTTTTCTGTTAGACTATTTTTTTTCTCTTGCTGTAATGTTCATACTTTTTAACTTTTCCTGAGAACTGTCATTATTTGGATATGAATGCTCCCCTATTTCTATATTGTTGTTGTGTATTAAGAGCCAAGTTGTTGCTTAATCTGCATTTCTTTGTTTTAGGAGAGTCTGGCTTGAGGTATAAACTCACAAATGTTTTTACTTGGAACTCGAGAGTACTTTTAAATATTTATGAAAAAAAGTTAGTTATTTAACACGGAAGCTAAATATTTACCACAATGATTCTACTGGAAAATAACCTTCCTGTAGAACTTTGATCTTTTAGAATGTCTTTGTTACCAGACAGCCTATGTGCATGCTTGAGCTATTATAATCCATGATATTGCCTCATTAGTTTATGTAGAAAGGTTGCGATATTTTGTCTATTCTTATTTGTAGTATTTCCAGTAGGGGTTATTTAATTTTACTTCCCAAATTAATAGAACTAAATGGAGGAGAAATATCTACCATAAATACAGTACAACCACTTTGAAGCCTTTATGTGTCACAGGAAGAACTCGGGTACAGTTTAGCAAAGAGAAGCAGTTGCATGACAGCAGTGTAGAATGTTATTGTTGCTTATTTTGTTGTGCTGTTGTATACTTTGTCATCTTAGAAGATTTGGGTTGTTCATTTACAGATAGTATCTTTTGAAAGAAAAGAATTGAGTACCCACAAACTGCTGTTCAGAGGCAGCTGCAAACAATGGACTTCTGTGGGTTTGATGCATACAAGTAGTTAGAGCTAAGACAGAGGTCTCTTGTAGACAGAGGAATAGAGTTGCTTTTTTTGCCTGCTATTCGCTGAACAGTCCAAGTCATAATGTTGTTTCAATTATAAATGTAGAAAAAAAAACCTACTCTGTGTCCCAGGTGATGAAATGGATACAGAATATAGTTTTCATTTACATCTGTGCATGCCAAATGAATGCAATTTGCTTACTCAAATGAGAGTCTGAATTGTTGAAGTTTGTTTGTAATGCAGCTTTTAGCTTGTTCTCAAAACTCTGGTGTGGAGGCTTTGTTCATCCTCAGTGAGTGGGGTTTCAGTTATACTAAGAAAGTGCTTTTCTAAAACGCTTGCTTCATCAAATGAGCTGAACTGTCTGCTGCAGATGTCCTATGCGTTTATTCCCTTGTTATGAATCATGAGGGATTTGTCAGTGAAGTAAACTTATCAAATACTCGTTTTCTGATGATCCATAATACCTGTTTATCCTTTGCAGCTACCTTAAACTAAGATGTGTGTCTAGGGAAAGCTTTGCTATCACAAATAGTTTTATATTTTTCTTTCTGTGGGCCTTTGAGAGAGAACTGATCAAAATGATTAGAACTATTTCTGGACTTCCACAGAGCATTTGCTTTTTGTGGCAAGAATTATGCCCAGATGGCAAATAATCGTACTGATTTTTGTGCACCTTCAGATTTAGAAATAACAAATCCCTGTTTTGAGTTTTCAGCCCTTTTCTTTCTGGCTGGGTTCAGGAGGATGGGAAAAGGGGCTTTTGAATTACACTGCAGCAAGCATAATAGAGTTGAAGTCCAGAAGACTAACTGCTTTTTATATACCTCTCCTTCTCTGTAGACCTGTTAATCTAAAGTTTTCTGTGTATTTGTATTTCTGTGATATTCCAAGGAAATGTTGAGTGCTTGATGCATTAGGTTAGTCTTAACGTTAAAATTTGAAGAACACTATATTTGTAACAGTTTCTTCAGAACCAAGCTTCCTTTGAAGATGGGCTAATGATGGCTAGTAATAGTTGCTCTAGATGCTCTTGCCCTTTTCAAATATATGCAGAATGTGATTATTTAAATGTAGTTCAGCATCTTCCATCTTGGAGATGGAAATCATATGAAATCAAATAATTTCAGGTCATTTTACGAAGTATTTTTAAGTTACAAAGAAATTGATAAAACACAATCACAGTTGCTTTCTGTTTGAAAAAGTCCTGTACCCGGGCAAAAAAGGGAGACTTTAGTAAATGTACACATTGAAAAACTGTAACCATGAGTATGTAAATAACACTTGATTAAAACAGTTTATTCTTTGCAGGAGATCAATGGGATTACTGCTGCATTGGCTGAAGAGCTCTTCCACAAAGGTAAAGTACCTGCAAGAATGTAATTGGGAATGGTTCCCTCTATGTGCATGCACTGATATACCTGCAATATTTAATCTCTAGGCAATGAGAAATCCAAATCTTCCGTATCAGACTATGAGACTTCCACTTGACGTTTTTCTTGCTGCTTGCACTTTCATTCAAGCTGCCTTTTGGGAGGTGCTGTAACGTAGCGCTGCTACATTTGGAAACAAAATAGAGAAACTGGTGAATTGAGGTTTTGGAAAGGGCCTGCCGGTCTGTGTCCTTAAAGGATAGGACGTGATACTAGTGATCAGAAGCTTTTGTTAAGCTTTCTGTCTTGGTATGTTTTAGTGTAACCTGTAAGGAAGTTTGTTTTATATCAGTGAGTCTTGATATAGTGTGTGTGAAATGCAGGAGGCTGCTTTACATATCTAAATTAATATTGGTTTTCCAGAATTTGGGAAACATGAGACCTTATGGTCATTTAATTAAAAGGTGGCCTTTTCTGAGGCTGGTGGATGACAATGACATGCACTTACTGTAACTGCAGTAGCTCTAACTGGTCCATTAACAGCAGGAGGCATGTGAAATGATTAGCTCATGCTAATTTTGTTTTGAAGGACATGCTAGATGCTACTGTATAACTCCTGTTGGCTGAGGTGATGCTTGTTTCAGCATGCCATTTCAGATTGTTCTGGCACAAATTTAAGTGAAGCCATTTCAGAGGATCCACTCTGGAAATTTTGGAACATTTTAAGGATGCTCCTGAAGAAATCTTTCCTGACTTTGTAGTGCCTGCAGTCTCACTGATACTAGAATCATTGATGTCTGACTGCTGTATACAGTGTAGCCACCCAGTAATGTGCAGCTGGACACCTGGACTTGCTCCCACTGAAGCCAGAGGGAGTTTTACTCCTCAGCGCATTTCTGAGAACTCTGCTTATTGTGCAGGTTGATGCTCTCTTGTTCCTGGGGTCAAACTGATGTCTCTAAAAGGAGAAGGAGAAAGATATTAATTCCACATATGCATGCTTTGACTGCTATAGTCCCTGTTAACTCTTGTTGTGCTTTCAGAGAGGTTTTTGTATGCTGCTTCCTACTGTTGCTATAAGTAAATAGCATTGTAAAAATATTATTAGATAATGTATTTCCTGTTCTGAGAGTTTGCATTGGTATTTGTGTGGTGAAAGTCCTTATACTATCCAAGAAAAGATATTTGCTGCACTTCTGCACTTAGGCAGAACAGCAAAAGATGTAAGGTCTGTTTTTTAGATGGCAGGCACTGCTTATTCTGAATGGAATAAGTCCATTCTTATGGACTAGAGAGTTTAGAGATATCTCAGAAAAAAATTTAGTATCTCTTACCTTATATAAATGAACTTTGATTCCCATCCTGTTGAGATTGAGGGAAATTTGCCTTTAGTTGCACTAGGAACAATATTTGAATACCTAGATTATTTTGGTGTTTAAAGAAAAAAAGCTTAATTTGGTCATTCTAGTTTAAAGTGGCAAAAAGTGACAGTTTTGGTACTTCAATTGTGATCTTAGAGTATAAATGACAAAGATTTAATCTCTAACATTAGAGCTTCCAAGTGTCATTTATTCTTTTGTAACCATTGCAGCATTGTGATTGATACCATCATACCCTGTTTTTCAGGAGAGCAGTTATTAATGGCTGGAGAAGTCTTCACCATCAGACCCTTGCAGTTATATGCTGTCACTCAACAGTTGCTACAGGGGAAGCCTACATGTGCTAATGGAGATGCCAAAACAGATCTAGGTCATATTCTAGACTTCACTTGTAGACTCAAGTATTTAAAGGTGAGCTATGCTTGCACAAATACTGGAGATGTTGTTTCTACCAGACTGACATGATTCTTAGCATACTTCTGGAGTCTAGTTTGAGTGCATAAGAACTTTACTAATAGTAAACAACTGCAAGCATTTACAAGTTAATGTTAAAGAGGTGTTTGTCAGCTTTCAAGTTCTACAACAAAGGTATTGATTCTCCAATGTAGTCTCTTCAGCACTGCTCTCTGTAGAGATGCAGTCACAGACTCTTGGTGGGTGCTGGTGGGAATAGGGAGGTAGATAAATATTCTTTTCAATCCTGTATTCTTTGCAAACACTATGGGTAGGCATGTGTATATGTATACATATGCATAAAAGCACATGTGTATAGAAATCTTGCCCCCTTTCTCACCTATCTAAAAGTTTAAAAAGAACTTTTAAAAGTCTCATAGGTGAGATGGCTCTGCTTTTCTATCTAAAATGCCATTTCAGAATAAATGTGAAATGGTGTCAGAACAAATAAATTTTTTCCAGAGGCACCTTGGTTTTTTCTTACCAAATAAGTGAATTGGACTTTTCCTGAAAAAAACTTTTTAACACTGCTTGCTCTAGCTCAAAAACTTTTTAGCCCCTTATTGCATGAAGAGCAGCTTTGTTTGTGTGGTGTGGCAAAACCAAGGGGAATGCATAAACGGGACGCATCACTGAAGGACTTAATGAAGTTGCAAAAGCAAAACCACAGCTCTGCTGGTATTCCTGTGGATCTTCAGTTGCCTAGTTGCCTTTACCATCCTGTGTCTGTATAGAATCCTCTGAATAGAGGATTCTCTGGGTGGAGAAGAGCATATTGTTTAGAAAAATGCCCATCTTCAGAAATTCTGGCTCTTCTGGATACTTGTGAGAGAGCATCTTCAGAGCTTGTAAGACATACAGAATCGTAGAATAGTTTGGGTTGGAAGGGTAAGACCAGACAAGAATCTTAATGATGTCTCCCAAAATTATATTCAGAGCAAACATAAATGAAATCACCTGTCTTTTGTGCTGCTGGCATGCTCTGACTCTAGAATCCAATGACCACATGGAAATATTAGATGCCTTTTTACTAGACGTGTACCAATGTCTCATACTTTCTTCAAACCCATCTTGTCAATGCTTTGAACTTCACCTCTCCCCTGTTATGGAATTGAAAATAGTTTTATCTTGGAAGATCCAGATTTTTCAAGGAAGTTGTTTTTAGTGAATGCAGGTCTGCTTGGTCAAATGAGAATGAAGCCTTGGTCTGTCTTGCTTGTGGTATCTCTTTTGCATGCCTGATGTGCTACAAAATACAAGCACGAGGTGGCAGTTCAAGTTCAGTGCACTTAGCTGGAGCAACTAGCTTTTTTTTTTTTCTTGAAGAGTTAATCTGCAAGTTTCATGAATCATTCCATATGTGAAAAATTGGTTAGAACTTTGGCTGTCTTTCCAAGCTACTGTATTTGGGCTATTGCCTGTGTAAGACTATCTGAAATGCAGACAAGTTGGAGTATGTGCACTAACTCTGTTCTTAAATGTTGATTGCTAGGTCACTGGAACAGGTGGACCTTTTGGAACCAGTAACATTCAGGAGCATCTCTTGCCTTTTGATCTGTCAATTTTCAAATCACTTCATCAAATAGAGGTATGACTGAATTAGTGCTTGTAATTTTATAGAGGCTCTGCAAATGCCAGGTCTGCTCTTAGAATATGTGATTTTATGCTTTGATTTGGTGCTGTGTCTTCAAAATAAAGTTATTTCCAGTGTATATACACATAGTGAAACCAGGTGGCTTTCCATTGCCTTGAAGATCTA
>JAOTQQ010000003.1:17105546-17164626 GCA_026546715.1 Gallinago undulata
GCCTTCCTGGACTCTTTTGCCCTTCAGGGCTGCCTCCCAAGGGACTCTGTCAAGCAGACTCTTGAAAAGACCAGTCTGCCCTCCGGAAGTCCATGATGGCAGTCTTGCTGGCTCCCCTTCTCACTTCCCTGAGAATCAAAAACTATCATTTCATGATCGCAGACAGCCTCCAACTGTTACATCCCCCACAAGTTGTTCTCTGTTTACAAACAGAAGATCTAGTAATGCCCCTTCCCTAGTTGGCTCACTCGCCAGCAATTTCTTTAAGTGTGTGAAACTGCTAATAAAGTGGATGTAGTCATTTTTCCTTGTTATTGTATGTATGGGATTTATGCAAGAAATGCTCCATCGGTATGCTCATTTTCATTTAGCCAATCTGTATTTATCCTTTTATACAAAATTTTTCAGATTGATGAAGTAAAAAATATAGGAAACCTCCCATGCTTAGAAAAGGTGATCTTATCCAGCAATCCGTTGAGCATCATCCCTGATTATCGGACCAAAGTACTTGCTCAGTTTGGGGACAGGGCCTCTGAGGTAAGCCATGGTGTACTTCTTCCTTTGAAGCTGGCGTTTGAAAAAATCTTTTTCAAAGCCTCGTGAGGAAAGTAGTGTGAATGTTCTAAGAACCTGATTAATTTTTAATGTGTTGGAGAAGGTCTGCAGGGAATGAAATCACATTAACATTATTTGACTGTATTTGTGGATCTAAATGAAAGTTTATCATGGCTTCTTGGGGTGACAGCATGTTAATATTGAAAAACAGTTGTGTTAGAAGGGTGTTAATCTTACTGAGCATTTCTGAGTTTGCAGTAAATTTGTCTCATGTTAGAGCAAGGTCTAATGAGATAGTGATTACAAAGATTCACACTGTTTGCATTAAGCTAATGTAATTTTTTATTATTACATTAATAAAAATAAATTGCAGAGCAGCCCTGTTTTCAATATTTTCAGGTGTTTTAACTTTTTCTTTAGGTCTGTTTGGATAACACCGTTACCACAGAAAAGGAACTAGACACTGTGGAAGTGCTAAAAGCTATTCAAAAAGCAAAGGAGGTGAAAAACAAGCTGAGCAACTCTGATAAAAAGGTGAGTTTGGTGTGGTGAGAGGAGTGGAATGTGCTGCATACAAAAATCTTACAAAGACTTCTGCAAATTAGATCTCAGTGGAATTCATTAAACTTTTCTTAGCATTAAAGTTTTTGCGCTTTCTTTGTGCTTTAATGTAGTATGAACTTTTAACATTTGCCTCTTTTTCCTATTTAGTTTTCAATATAATTGATAATTACCAGGCCTCCCTTTTTATGTTGGCTTCGGAGAGAGGAAATGGGAGGAAGAGATAGAATGACTTAATGGTGTACGCAATGAGTATGGAGTTGACCTTAACAACCATATTTTACATTTTATACAAGTATTGCAGAAATGTGACTACACTGCTTGTGTTGTGGAGTACTGAAATGACTTTGCCAAACTTTCTTCTTGTGGGTATAAACCAGCAAGAAAGAAATTGAAATCTGAATCTTCCATGCCTTCTCTCGTGTGTATCTGTGTGCTGTGTAGTTGGTTAGTGTTGTTTTGGTAATAGACTTATCAGAACCTGTTCTGTCCTCACAATGTGGAAATGCTGTTTTCATTTTCTTGCCACTTGTGAAACTCGCTGCTAGTTTTGTGCATGCAGTGATTAGTCATCAGAATGACTTCTGTAAATAAATACTTAGTGGAATTCCATTTAGTGTGAAAAACTTCAGAGGATGCCTTCCCTCCCCTCTCCCCTCCTCCCTACCCCTCCCTCAAAAAAAACCTGACAACCTGGCACTATCTTTCCTTTCACTAAAATTGTGAAAGCTTGTATAGACTTAGTTTCAGCATCTAATGTGTCCTGTGTACTTAGGTTTTTTCGTTAATCACTGCGTACTTTCTTTATTAGATCAGTGAGGACTCCAGGCTCACTGCTGCCAGCTCCAAATCAAACTGTTCTTCTCTTACTGTTCGTCCTTCTTCTCCCTCTCTGCCTCGTCCTGTCAGCTCCAGCCAAGGTAATCATGTATGTATCGTGCTGCTGGGCTGAGCCTCTTGGTTCTGCTTTTCTAAGCTGCATTGATATACATGAATATTATGTGTATGGATATAGGGAATATCAAGACAAAGCAGTAAGAACTGGTGGTATTGGCTTAGAAAGTGGAAGTTGTATGTGAATCCGCAAAACTGACCTGTTGTTCACTGTAGTGTTAATTAACTGTAGTGGGGGAGTGGGTGCAGAAATCACTGGCAGAGGACTATGTATCTTTTCCTAGCTTAGATACATGACTTACGGAAAACCATGGCATGTATAGACATGTTTTACAATTACTTCTCTACCTGTTCTTGGTCTGCAAAATGTGAGCTCAAGCAGCATCTGCTCCATTTTTCCTCTTTTGCAAGAGCTGCATTTCTGTCAAACCAGAAGGAAGACAGGAAAACGAGATGAGTAAAGGCAGTTGTGGGAGTAATGTTCTGGCTGAGTCTGTGATTTCAGCACATCCGTTGTGCTTTACAGCACCTGCTAACCTTACCTGAAAATTATTTTTACTGTGTGTTTCAAATAAGCATGCCTGTTGCATCAGGAGCTTAGAAGAATGGCTTATCTGTTGTGTTTTGCTGTAGAGCCTGTAAGACTGACTTAGGGGAATATTCATTTGTGACTGAAAAGAGCGATACTTTTTTTTTCCTCTTGCTTTAAGTGCACTAGGATGTGAATAGTGTCAGAAGACTTTGTAAGCAATTTAAAGAGCAGAAATTGCATTCTCAATCTGGGGTGCACCAGTTTATTCTTCCCAATAAATTGGTGGATGGGGGAGAATAACATGCCTGAAAAGCTTGATCTTTGTAAAAAGTCCATTGCTGTGATTTCTGCAAAATCAATAAAGGTTTCTTATTTCATTCTATAAAAATGAAATTGTTCTGACAGCCTTTGATTAAAGCGCAGACAATTTAAATACAGACTTAGTTCCTAGTTATGTACTTCATTTGCCTTTGTAGGCCCTCTAGTTCACTTTCCATCTGCAGACAAAATGCTAGTTTTTCCAAAATCAAGTCAATGCTTGCTCTAAAGTATTAAGCATTTAAGTTATAAGCTTGAGACAGTTTGTCTATATAACAACCTCCATTTTTTATACAGGAGTAGCTGTAAAAATGTGTGGTAGCAATCACTGTGGCTGTTTAAAAGTTATTTGTTGCTAGTCTTTTTTCTATTACAGTAAATGTTTTGGAGCAAATGAGTCTTAGAAGGGGGGAAAAAATATAAATCATTCTTTCTGAAATACTTGGTAGTTTTATAGAATTATAGAATGGTTTGGGTTGGAAGGGACCTTTAAAGGTCATCTAGTCTAACCCCCTTGCAATGAGCAGGAACATCTTCAACTAAATCAGGGTATGCAGAGCCCTATCCAGCCTGAACATGAATGTTTCCAGGGATGGGGATCTACCACCTCTCTGGACAGCCTGTTCCAGTCTTCTACCACCCTCATAAAAAATGTCTTCCTTATATCTAGTCTAAATCTACCCTCTTTCATCTTAAAAAATTACCCCTTGTCTTATTGCGAAAGGCCCTGTTAAAAAGTTTGTTCTCATCTTTCTTATAAGCTCCCTTTACGTATTGGAAGGACACAGTGAGGTCTCCCTGGAGCCTTCTCTTCTCTAGGCTGAACAACCCCAACTCGCTCAGCCTACTGTCATAGCAGAGGAACTCCATCCCTCTGATCATTTTTGTGGCCCTCTTGTGGACCCACTCCAACAGGTCCACGTCTTCTGTGTGCTGAGGGCCCCAGAGCAGGATGCAGTGCTCCAGGTGGGGTCTCACCGTAGTGGAGTAGAGGGGCAGAATCCCTTCCCTTGCCACTCTTCTTTTGATGCAGCCCAGGATCTGGTTGGCTTTCTGGGCTGCAAGTGCACATTGTTGGTTCATGTCCAGCTTTTCATCAACCTGTACCCCAAGTACTTCTCATCAGGGCTGCTCTTAGTCCCTTCACCCCCCCACCTCTCAGCCTGTATTGATACCAGGGGTTACCCTGACCCAGGTGCAAGACCCTGCCCTTATTGAACCTCATGAGGTTCACATGAACCCACTTCTTAAGCTTGTCCATGTCTGTCTGGGTGGCATCTTGTCCCTTATAGAGAGGTTGGTATAAGAGTCAAGGTTTATTTACTGTAATCCTTTTTCACAAGTTTCCTTTAGTAGAATCTTGGGGAAGGCTTTTATAAATAGTGGGAAAATTAGGAGCAGGGTAGGCAATTTCTCAGGCTTAACAATAGAAATTGATTATTTGTTACGTATCTATCAAAAGTTGTTTTCAAATTACTATTTTTGAGAAATCTATTTTTTAAAATGGAATTAGCTAGGTGATCAGTTTCACTGTTAGACCTTAAATCATGAATAATGAAATTAATTTCCTGATATGTTATTTCTATGAATTGTTTTCTCTGCAGTTTTTCTAGACACCATCTGTTTCCGTAACATATTATTCAAATTAAATGTCACTGGCAAATGGCTTATGGAAAAAGATTAAATATTTATATAGGAAACAGAAAGACAAAAATAATGCTGTTATGTTCTGGTTTTCCTGTCAATTTGAGTTTCCTTCTTGCTAACACAGTATTTTGTTGAAGTAATAAATACCTCCTGTGTTTCCTTTTGCTATGAGATGGTTTGATGTACTATAATATCCTTTGCCATCAATCCAGAAAGATACATGCAGAAGTTTTTATGCTCAAGCCAGAAACATATCCACACTGTAATTCTGTTGTTTATTTATGCATTTATGTATTTGAGCTCCCTGGCTGGCTCAGTGGTAATGCTGAAAATTGATTTGCTCTGCTACATCAGTGTGATACTATGAAATAACAAACAGGCAAAAAGTCAAATGTCAGTGAGAATGCTGGTTTATATGCACTCATGATAAGTTTTTACTGATGATTCAGCTTTAAAAAGGTTCTGAGTAAGGTGGGATAATTGTCTTGAATGGCATTTGAGGAATCAGAACTTCTGAGTCTGGTTAAGGTTTTACACAGATATTATACTTGTTCTCTTGAAAGCTACAGAAATTTGAGAGAATGCTACAAAACTTGCAGAGAGTGCTCTGCTGTATTTTTGCCAGCCTGGCAATGTTTTTGTGAAAATAAGGGTTAGTATTAACAAAACTGACTAGTTGTGTTGAAACTAAATCATGTGAAGAATTCTTATACCAGAGATTTGAAATTGTTAGCTTGAAAAACAAACTTTAGCAGTCTTTAATGCAACTTTCAGTGCTGTTAAAGGTACTTCTCTAATTAGGGTTCAACTCTGCCTGCTTTTGTTTTGTCCTGGCTATTATGTGTAGATATCCTTTAGCTTTAATGATTTTTTTGATCAGATCTTGATTATACATTTTTAATTCCACCTGTTTGGTGGATACTATTAGACATTCATTTTGGTTTTACTTCAGTGATTTTAATAGCTGTTTGTACTTCTTCTAGAAATAATTTGTGAAGAAACAGTCCTAGCCAGCACCTTTTTACAATCCAGTGATTCGACTCCTACAGACCATACAGTTCCCCAGAGATGCTTTGAAATACCAGACTCTAGCTGTAAAAATCAGGTAATTGCCATCCTTCTGTTTATTTTATGGTATTTTTAAGTGTTTTTACAAGCTTATGTCTGATATTAAACTTCCATTATCATAGTAATCTGCAGCAAAGTTGTTTTGATTGTCAGAGCTATTACAAGGGAAAAGGAGGTAGCTGTAAGTTTGAGTCAAGGGGTTGATCTACCTTATAAATTAAATGCATAATCTAAGTTTACCAGAGTTGCAGAGAGTTGTTGTCACTATGTCATGACATTGAGATGTTTACCCAGTATTAGTATCACATCATTTAATATCCACATAGATACTGAGTGCAAGACTTCTATCTTGCATTATTTACAATATCCATTTTTGGAGGGAGATGCTCTTGCTAGTAGAGTGGAAGAACCTTCTCCCTGTCAATAAGTAACGGCCTTAATTTGTCTCCTTCAGACTCTTCCCGTTTGATAATTTCTGAATTGTGATTTAATTTGTTGTATTGGAAACTCTCTTCATATGCATATAGTTGGTCTTTGTCGAATTCCTTTACCTTTTGCCTCACTTTACACAACTTTGGTTAAAATTTGTAGTGCGCCAAAATGTCTATGGGTCACAGGTTGGATCTGTTCTCAAGTCAGCAGCAGAGTTCCTTCTTTTCTTGCCTTAATAGACCGCCCAACCTAAAGTAGGCAGATAGTGCTTCAGGATCCTTAAAGGCTAGCTGTTCAGCTGCCCATGGGCACAACAGTCAGAACTTTGAAGTGAGTTGACTGGCTTTAAAAAGCGGGAGTCAACATTAACTTTGCTTTTCATATATGCTGAAGTCTGACAGCAGCTGTAAGTAGTTGATAGCTTCCTGATGGTTTCTTCTTCTCCTTAGGCACCTACCTCTCTATTGGATTCATGCAAAAAGTACGGAAGTGGTCATCAAATGTGGTAAGCTCTAGATATGCAAGTTCTGGTTTAAATCCTTGTTAGCTTTTGGGTAATAACAGTGGGTGCTGCATTTTTAAACCTGGCCTTTAAGGCAAAAGAGTCTTTCATTGTATGCTGCCTCTGGGATTTTTTTGAACCAAAATAATTTTCGTGGTGTACAGTGTTTTTAACTTTTGAATCCTAAAATGCAGTTGGTAGTTTCAAACCAGCAATAGCTGTATTGTAAAGTGCTTTAACTCATTGATATGCCTCTTGGGCTTGGAGAACGGAAAGAGTTAAACATTTTAGGTTTTACTTCCCATAGAATTGCACGCTATCAGCCTTTAAAATCAATGGCTGTGTTGCAGTATGAAGATGTTTCATAAAAGTATACTGACTTAACTTTAGTAATAAGGGTAAACCTCAAACTTCTGAGAAGCAGTACCATGAATTGTAAGTAGCTATGGCTGGTTTTAAATTCAAGTTTGTATTTACTGTGGCTTGTTATCTCTTTTGAAGTTTGAATCATTCAGAGGAAGAACACTGTGCGGTGCCTGACCCCTGTAACACCATCATCTTACCTTTTAATTGTATGTCATACACTGCCACAAACCAAGATTTTATCCAGCACCTTTCTGCCTTGATAATGCAGAGTGTTCAGAGACATCCCCCCTCCTTTACAGAGAGTAAAGGAAGCCCTCTGGGTGATTCCAGAACCACAGACAAAGAAGGTGGATATTTTGAAATGGGACTTCATGAAGGAGATCAGACTTTTGAGTTCAACACTACTTCAGATACTCGGTCATCTGACAACATAGCAGTCGAGAGTGTTGACATAGTCAAAATTCTCTGGAGTTTTTCTATTCACATTCATAACGGACTCAGGCAGTTTGCTTCCTGTTTGGTTTTGACTGATGATATGCTAGCTGTGTTTGAGATTCCTCATCAGGAATTGGGAGGAAATTGCCAGCACATCTCTTCTGCCTTGAAATTAACGCTATGTTTTCCATATACTGATCTAATGGAATTTGGCTTTCTCCTGCCAGAAATCTGTTTAACACTGAAGCTGAAAAACAGTGACAACTACTTGTTTATTATTTCAGACTCCCAGAATCTTCAAGACTTTTATTCCTGTTTACACGCGTGTTGCTCTCAACACTACACATCAGTGTTACCAAGCTCCACGTTGCACAGTGGTAAAGCAAACCTTCAAGAGTTTCTCTGTCAGCTTATGGAATTGAATTGCATTTCAGCAGAAGATGTTGAAATAAAAGGTTGTTTCCCAGCTTACCTTGTTTGTGGGAATAAAACCAATGTTCAGAAAATCTTGCATCCACCAGAGTCAGCTGGGAACAACAAGGAATGGTCAAAAAATGTTTTGTGTTCTGCACTTTATTCTTCGGTGTATAAATCTTCTGAGCAGGGTCCTTGTGTGGTCCATCCATGTTGGATATTTCTGACATCGCAGCATTTGTACATAGTAAAGGTGGATTTCAGTTTACTGCCAGGCAAATGGGTAGGCTCAGAAGACTTTGAAAGTGTATTTAAACTGACAAGGATTCCATTGGCATCACTTGTGTTGCATCCAACTCATGGTTCTATCCAGCAGAAGGGTTCGTTTTTGGATGGGCATGTGCTGGAGTTGCTCGTTGGATACAGAATTGTTACAGCAGTGTTTGTTCTACCTCATGAGAAATTCCACTTCCTAAGAATCTACAGTCTTTTAAGGACGCTCCTGCAGGATGTTAAGACTATTATTATTTTCAAAGCTTCAAACAAATCAGATGCTGTAAGAAATCACGTTGTGGAGGCAAACAGACATGGTCAGTCAGCAAGGTAACAATTCCTGTAGAAGGTCTGTTGCATGGTGATGAAGTGAATGTGGCCCAGCCAGTGTGTTTACAGTTGTCATTGTAATTAGTTTTGGCCTGTAGTATTGCTGAAGTACTTTTTCATTCTGGTAGTATGTGTGAATAGTTACACTGGGCTGTACCTGTCTACCTTTTTTGTTTCTGTTTTGATTTATGGTTGCAACATAAAATGTATTTTTTTGTGGAAGGAGACTTCCTATTTCGTGTGCTTTTATGCTGAGGTCATGGCAAATTGACAGCTATGCTTAACAGAAACCATTTAAAGTAAACTATAAAGAATAGAAGTTGCCCGCCTGTTCCTAATTTCTGAATGGAATATGAAGTATTAATTTCTGTAGGGGAAGAGCTGTGTATTTCCTTAAACTTTGATTAAATGTGTTTTCTGGATCTCTTCTAGCTTTTGCAAGCCCCATCTGATGCTGTCATCTTTATATCCATCTGAATTTCTTATGCAGAAGATAACAGAAGATAACCAGATTCCGGTTCACCTTCAAGTTTCTGTGTCTCTGCAGTATGTGGCTGAGCTGAAAGGAAATGCCCTAGTTGAGTTTTTCCATGGCAACATTGCAGAGGTATTGTGCCTAGCCCAGGTGTATAAACAGATGCCTTGTGACCTTTCAGTACTAGACAATATTAAAGAACTTTCCTCATCAAACTTAAGACTTAGACTCTGTGAAACCTGGAGACATTTTGGACAAAAAAAACTGTGTTGCTCTATGTTGGGCTACCTGCTACAGTGATTGCTATCCCGCCAGGCATACTTTGCATTCAGGATGCATGATGCAAAACAGGAGAGTATATTAGTGTACGTCTTGAAGATCTGATTACTCTGAGAATTTTCCTCTTTTTTTTTTTTTCTGTGAAGTGGCAAAAGGAAAGAAAATTACGTTAGTGGAATTATTTTGTCATTATATGAGCATACAAACCTAATTTCTGAATAATAGATGTAGTCTATGTGGGGAACGTGAAATTTAAAAGTACAGGCCATTTCTTTAAATTCATGATCTGACTTTTTAAGTAATTAAATTATTGTGGTCTGAGTACAAATGTCAACTGAAATGCTTATTGATGAATAGAGACGTATTGATTCCCTTACCTCACTTCCAAATCTTTTAAGCAAGCATAAGTTGTGGCTTCTCTTCTTACACCAGGAGAAGCTGATAAAGGTCACTCATTTGAGGATTCACAGTAAGCTCATCAAGCTAGAAGCTGAGAAGATGCCTAGTTGGAACAGCAGTTATAGTGGCAAGCTGTGCTTCTGTCTTCTCTCTTAAGGATCTTTGAATCCCAGCCCCTCAGTAGCATCTGAAGGGTCAATAGACTTGTTGAGGCTTAGGAGGCACTGCTCATCTGTTGACTAAAATTTTGTCTGTAGTGTCTGTTCTAGAAAGTCCTTCTTGTGCACTAGATGTTTGGGTTTTTTTCTAGTTTTGGTCAGAAAACAAGGAATAATTGCACCACAGCAGAAAAATAATTTTCTTACATTAAACACAAGACATTTTCAGTAGACTGCTATTATGTTCACCTCAAAGCTGCAGCTTTGTCTATAGCATGTTCAGATGCTTCAGACTTTGAAATTGTTTTTCTAGTAGACTAAAGTTGTTACTAAACTATCTGAAAAATCAAAGTGTGCAAGTGATTTAGGAAACACAACTTACATCTTAGGTGGAAAATGAAGAGTTGAGACATCTCATGTGGTCTTCAGTTCTGTTTTACAAGACTCCTAATGTGGAAGTGATGGCTTGTGTGCTTCTCTCAACAAAAGCTATTTACTTTCTGTTGGATGATTCTTTCATTCATGCTGATGAGCACCAGTCAGGTAAGACAGTTTTTTGATCCTTTAATAAAGCTACTAAATTAGTCACTGCCTGTATGTTTGTCTTCAGTTTAAGTACCAGTTTTGGTTGATACTTTTACTTGAACTTCCTAGTTGAGGGAGAGAATGGCACCAGTTGCTGTATGCAAAGTATTTCTGTGAGGCTTTTATGTTCAAAAAACCAGGGTCTTGAGTCATGGCTACTTTGCAAACAGACCATTCCATGTGCCATTTTACCCATGCTTTTCTCAGGTGTCATTTCATAGTCCCGAGCTGCTTCACCTAGGCAGCCAAAGGCCCTTTCATAACCAAAATAAGTGAAGGGTAATGAAACTTAGGGTGTGCATTCAATTCACGTGAGTGGTTTGTTAATGTGTCTGCTGATTGAAATCTGATGTGACAACTGCTTCAAGAAATGCTGCCAATGAGATTTGGTTGTATTTGTTGATTTGGAAAAATACTAGCCAGTATTCCCACCTTCTTCCTAATTTCTTTCTTCAAGTGTGCTTTAGGTATAAGATGTTAATATAAAAGTTATGGAAAGAAGAATCTTTTTTTTTCGTTTGACATTTTTGTCATCCTTTTTTAACAGATTTTTGGAACAAAGAAAACTCAGATTGTGAGAACAGTTCTTTCCACCTCTCTTGCTGCTTTGTGCTAAAACTTAACGACTTGCAGTCAGTAAATGTTGGCCTGTTTGACCAATACTTCCGAATTACCGGTGAGTACATCTCGTGCTTTAAGTTTTTCCTGTTCTATTTTGTCCTTCTAGTCTTGTCTTTTTTTTATTAGTAAGATCAAGCAGTAAACTATGTAGTTACTACTTTTTCTTAAAAGAAATTAAGGTAAAGTAACACTCGTCCTGTACTAGTAGGCTAATGATATTATCTTGCAAGATCTAGTAATTGAGTTAACTGGGAAGCTTATTATTAATGAATCAATTGGTCCCAAAAATTCTCCTCTGTGAGTGACACATGAAAAGCGAAATCTAAAGACTTGCTGTTCTGAAGCTTTGGCTTGCAATAAAGAGCATATAACAAATTCACAAAGAAAACTGAGGGCAAGTTTTTTTCTGTAAGATAAATTGTGATAAGATGATGATACAGTTGAACTCCTACAACAATAGTAGAACAGTTAAATCTAAGTGTACATCATATTTTAAACCAAGATAAATTATAATCTTTATTTTTGGTGGGATTTTTAAGGATTCTATTTTTTGCAAGTATTTGAAAGCTTTCTGAATAATATGCATTTTTTTCTGGGAGAAATGATCCTTCCAAGAAATCTTTTTTTTTGGTGACAGTTGCATGTTGGTTGAAGAAACGATAATGCCGCATACGGATTTGTGAGTGGTTTATATTCTGTTTTCTCTTCAGGACACTCTGCAGATCATATAGTCACCTGCCTGACGAGAGACAGTTACAACACTCACACCTTCATACAGCAGCTTATGGCAGTTTTGTCACTGCTTGCACGCACACCTTCACCTGAACCAGTAGATAAAGACTTCTACTCTGAATTTGGGAGTAAAAACACGGGTGAGTGGTCTTTTCTACATGTTGTGAGTTATTTAGGTATTGTACTTAAAACATCATCGGAAGTATACAGATCAAAAACTTCTGAGGGAAATTTATGCATCAATTTTTTCCTATTTGATACTTTAACCAGATTCCCTCATTTCAATTATTTCACATGAGCCTTAGCTGAACAGAATTGATAAATATAAAGTCTTGCACACGTGAAGCTATTGATGGATTCTTGAGTCCAGCAGAAATGGCACTTCCTATACAGTATTTTTGGATGTGTACTAGTGTAGCTCCCACTGCAAGTTTCAGCCTAACCTGTGAAGACTTGCAAGTCAAAAAACAGTGAAGGTAACTAAGTCTGAAGGCTACGTTATTTCTCACTTAGTCAAATAAAAGAATCCTGTTATTCCTGAGAATGGAGTGAAGTGAAAACTAGACTTCTTTTTAGGTGTTAGGTTCAATTCCAATATCAGGTGAAACTTTTTTGTTTAGAATTCTGAAGCCAATTGAAGGCATGAGCTAAAATGGTGTTTTCCTGAAGAATAATTGTTACTGTTTTAAGGAGAAGCTGCATAAGCTCAGAAAGTGCAAGGTTTGATGGGAAGTCATATCTTTTATTAGACCAATCGATTTATGTGGAAAAAGTAGACATGCTTACTTCAAGCTTTGCTATGTTGTATTTCAGAACTTAGGGGAAGTAGGGGACCACAGTTTCACCTCCTGCCACTCCAAATTATAGCATGTAGCAGAGGAATGTGTTTATCCAGTAGGAAAATAAAAGCAATTTGTGAAGAGTCTTTTATTTATTTTATTGTTTTAATTTCTGCTTTTTCACTCTTCTTAGAAGCAGGGACTTGGTACGCGGTGGTCTGATAATGCTTTCAGTGAGTTCAGAACTGAGGAGTGGGAAGGAGGCAGAGGAGGTCATCCAGTAAGGGAGGTGGATAATCTCTGATATAAGAATCCAGCTGTATTTCCTTTAACCTCTTCTGCCATTGTCCTGAACTAAATATGTGGTTAAAATGTGCTGAAAAGTATGTTGGTAATGCAAGAGAGACTCCAGTAGAGATCTGCAATCTATATAAAATTATTCCAGTACTGTATAAGAGTACAACCATGTATGAATAGATACAAAACCTGATTTCTTCCATCTGCAGCCAAACGTCAAAGGTTGTTGCTTATCCTAATGCATTAAGAAAGTATTGCATAATACTAAATGGAAGTATAATAATGTATGTTTCTTGCAGGAAAAATGGAGAATTATGAACTGATTCACTCCAGCAGAGTAAAATTTATTTATCCAAATGAAGAGGAAATTGGGGACCTTGCTTTTCTAGTGGCAGAGAAGATGGATGGTTTGACTAATCTTCAGTCCCTCAACATCCTTCTGTATGTGTTGGCATTTCAAGTAAATCATGTTGAAGGATCTGCCCAAAACACTAGTTCGCTTCAACCTAAAACACTTATATTAACCAGCTCTGATTTGTTTCTCTTTGATGAAGATTATATCAGTTACCCACTACCTGAATTTGCGAAGGAACCACCAAAGAGAGATAAGTATCAGCTTGTAGACGGAAGACGAATCCGGGATTTAGATAGAGTACTGATGGGTTATCAGACATATCCACAGGCCCTTACATTTGTGTTTGATGATGTTCAGAATCAGGATCTGATGCAGAATTTAACGCTGGATCACTTTGGAGAAACTGGTAGTGCTCCAAAAGGAAGTGCTAAACAAGAAGGCAGCAGGAGTAGAGAGATCCAGTGGTACATCTTTATCCCAAGTGCAGAAAGCAGGGAGAAATTAATTTCATTGCTTGCGAGACAGTGGGAGATCTTGTGTGGTAGGGAACTGCCTTTGGAACTCACAGGGTAATTATTGCACAGATAAGTGATTTCAGTGTCTGTTATAAGGTAAAGCACAGTGTTTAAATAAATGGCACCTGTCAAGTTCCGTTTTTTTAATAAGGAGCTGGCCTGGACTCCCTTGTTCCCTAGTGCACTGAACATTTAATAGTACATAGAAATATTCTGAAGTGTTAACAGGGGTCTGAACTTCTTGTAAAGTCTATTTTTTATGCAATAGTATATAGTGAAAAAAATCATGAGACATCCTGGGAAACTGTATGGAAAAATTAAGGAGTCAACACTAGATATGCTGTCGTCTAGGGCTGTTAAGGTTTCTGCTCTTTTTCTGTATATATCAGTCTTGCTGTTCTATATAAATTCTAATGTGTAAATAAGGGTAAATGCTTGTGTATGTTCAAGTGCAATGTTCTTTGTATGAGAAGTATTTTGGGTATGCTGCTAATGCTTATTATTTAATCTTACAGTTTCAGTTTTACATATTTTTTCCTTTGAAGCCAAATGTAATTATTTGCTGCCAATCATGAATTTATCAGTAAAATTTGAGCCACAAGCAGGTGACGTTTTCATATTAAATTAGTTTCAAGGACATTATTTCTCCTTGTCCTAGGATAAAGAAGAATTGCCTGTTAAAGATCCACTCAGTATCATCTTAAAAGTGGAAATACCTGACGTGGGTATATGAGCATTTTGCCAGCAAATAATGAGTTTGTATCTCTGAACACAAAATTTTTCTTTTGCCTATTTTTGTCAATACAAATAAAGTGTCATTTGACAGTTTTCTTTTGGCCTTGTCTTTATTTGTTTATCTTGTGTTTGCAGGATACAGTACCAACAACACGTGTTCCTAGAGTGTATTGTAAGGTATGAAATATGCAGCAAGATGAAAGAAGAGCATAATTTATTCTACTATAGCAAGTTTGTACTGGTCCAGAAACAGAGCTGAGTCATGGAAACTGAGGATCTGCAGCTTCTAAACACAATTTAAGGAGGATCTATTTCAAGTACTGCTTTATAAGATGTTAAGGAATTGCTTTCCAAGCTGTCATTTTTAACTTAAATATTACCATGCCCAACAAGTTTTAGCCTACTCCATTAGAGTAAAATCCCTATTCTCTATTGTGAAGACAAATACTGAGGCTTTGAAAAAGACTGTATTTTGTCCACTGGGATTAAGAAGGGAAGGACTGTTTTGATACATGCCAGCTGACGTTGCTTAAAACTGATGCTCCTTAAAAAACAAATAGAAAATTTTAGGTTGGAAGAGAACTCTGGAGGTCCAATGGTCAAGCTCAGAACAGGGCAAACTTCAAGCAGATTGTTCAAAGCCTGGACCAAACAAGTTCTGAGCTTTCTCCAAGAACGGCAAGTCCACAGTAGTACTGGGAATGTGGTGAATCCATAGTGTACTTTTCCATGCTGATGGGGAGCTTGGCTGTGCTCTTTGGGCTCCAGATGCCAGGAATGTTGTGGTCAGTTCAAGAATGACAGACACAGGCAGCCAAAGGCAAATTATATTGCAGGATGCAGTGGAGTTCCCTAAGCAACCAAGGAGGTGAGGAGTATTGCTTGAGTGCTTCTCTGCGTTACAGTTTAGCAGAGGAAAACTATCCCCTCTCAAGCTTAGACCAAACTGAACAATTAAGGTAGGTACAGTAGGCTTCTGGGGAAACCTAAATTCTCCAGCACTTTAGAGTCTTCTATTCCCTGAAATCTCAAGGATGCTTATAGTAGGTAGAAAAAAACCTAACTTCTTAAATAAGAATTTTAGGGATAAACTAATTAAAAGCTTAGGTCTTCATTAATTCTTTTCAAAGTAATTTTGGAGATCGCTTATTTGTAATTCTTGTAGGTAACATTTTTGAGTTGCTACAGGCTCCTCATAGTCTGATCTGCAAGTATTTGAGAAATTACCACATGAACAGATTTATGGTATGCTTTATGGTTTAAGTGAATGCAAAGGGAATCTGTAATGAGTGCTATGGAACTGCCTAGTATTTTAGCCAATGTGAATAGACACCTCTGCTCTCATACTAGGGGTCATACTTGTTTCTGGACAAGTCAACCCTGTTTTCCATCTTATTTGCAAGTGCTGTCCTGGGGGTTGCTTTGTGCTTGAGATAGACTCGAGTTCTGTTTCTAAGCATCCTATGTAAAGCCCAACTCTTCAAATATATATTAATACACTAGTGCATATCATAGAACTATGTATTAGAATAAACAAGGATAATCCTCTGCTTGTTACATAGTTTGAACAGCCAAGGTCTCTCTCTTCAGATTTCATTGCAGCAAGAACACAGCTGTGATTAAACTTGAAATCTTTTAAGTCCACAGCTGTTTAAAATACTGAATCTATCCCTTTGGATCAGATCATTAATCCAGGAAACAGGTACCATTCACTCTTGAGATCTTCATAAACATTAAATACGTTTTAAGATTAACAAAATGTTCAATAATTCATTGGATACATACTGCAATGTTAATTAAGTATCTCATCTGTGGTGGTATCAGAATTGTTTATTTTCATGGCATTTTTATGAATAAATATTCTTTTATACTCTGCTGGGTAAAGCATTGGCTACATAAAGTAAAGTGTCTTCCCTGACACTTTAGCTCTGGTTCATTTTTACTTGGAAAAAAACAAAATTGACCCAACCAAACCCAAAATAAGAAATCTTTCTCTCTTGTGCCACCAGATACCTGATCGCCTACTCTTTTGCCTATTTGAAAACCTGCTGGAGCTACAAGCAATTTTCTATTCATTTAAGTGCAATGTTAAGCTGAAAATTTGTTACTGTCATGCCTCAGCACTAGCCTGTTGTATTTATCATCTAATTCTAATGTAATCTTTTGTTTCTAAATTTAGAGATTTATTTAAATTAGTTTCTCTTGAAAATGCACAGTCCTCCATCTTGAACTCTGAGTTTTCTTTTTTTCCCTTCATAAAGATTTCTCAGAGCTTTCTGCAATTAGTTTCTACAGAAAGGTCTGTGAAATGAAGTAGCTTTGTAAGTGGTTGTGGTCACATAAAACAGCCTGGAGTTCTTCCTCTGTTTTTTTACAAGACTGCTATACATGCCCTGCATGTGTATTCCTGTTTCTTTAGTAATCCTTTATAATCTTTAACAGCTTCTAACCCTTGTTCAACATTAAGACAATAAGTAGCTAAAGTTATGACCTGATGCATGCGTTGGCGGGTGGGGAGATGTTTTTCAGGAAAGTACCTCCTAAAACATCTTGGACTTCCATAGTCTGGCTCTGCAGCTGTTGTAAATGCATGTCACCCTGGGAAGACCCATGCATTCATTTATGTTTGGTGTCATCTACTGAGGATCTGGTCAACAGTTATAAAATTTCCCTTGTTATACAATTGAAAAATTGTAAATTAATCTCATTAGGAAGGAAAGTAAATGAGGTGCTGACCTGACCCAAACTGTTTTAGTTGCAAGAAGAAATGAGTGTGATCTGCATCCTGTCTGTCCTGTGTCCATTCCTGTGCTGCTTTTACAGCACTCCAGGATCTGCCTGGCTCTAATGTACCGAACACGGATGTATTTACATCAGCCCCTTTGACGTGTCTTCCTGTCCTTGTCAGCTTTGATAAGGTGTTTTCTTTTTTTAAAAAAGAAAAAACAAACAAACAAAAAAACCCTATCAAATATCACAAAATGCTGCTGCTTCTTGCTTGAATGTCTCTGATCAAAAAGCTTACTTCTGTGGTATTAAATTTCAAACATACCAAAGCTTAGGTGGAGAAGCAGCAACACAAGGAGAAGCATGCAGTTGTGGTTTAGAGCAAACAGACTGTGAATTTCTGTTTCCTGCTGTCTACTGGATAATGAAAGGTATTTGGTAACTCAGAAATCTAAAAATTGATGTGGAAAAAGGGGGGACTGTGAAATTCGTTACACCAAGAAGGTGCTAAAGAAAAACTCACCAACACTGGAAAAACCCACCTAAATAGATGCTCGAAGCCCCTAGTGCTTCAGACTTTAAGGTCTCTGAGAGGGAATGGCGAGAAGTCGCAGTGTCTCTGAAATTGTTGAAAATGTTGAGACAGCGGGATCCCAGCTTTCATCTCTGACATGCTGTTCCCGGACAAGTGCTTCAGTGCAATCCTCGGCAAACTGTTGGCTACAGCTTTAGACAAGCACATTGTAGGCCCTTTCTACCCCTTATAGATGACAGTACATAAGGGATAAGCAGTACCACCACAGGAAAACACGCTGCCTCTAGCCATGCTCGTGTGAGCAGGTTCTGAGTTTGAATAGCTCGGCCTGTTTGTTTAGACATCAAATTCATATTGAATGTCTCTGGGGAATTTAGTGCCTGACTCTACCAGTACAATCCCAGAGTATTGCTTAATAAATGAGAAAGTTACAAAAGTGAAACCAAGAGATGGGAATATGTAGCTGGCTTTCACTCCAGGAACATGTGTGTAAAGGAACTAGGAGTTGATAGCAGTAAATAGGGTGGGACTTACAGCACTTATGTACTGATGTTTGTACTGCTGCCCTTCTAGGTTTTGAACTAACAGGATGTGAGCAGTTTCGATAATTTCTTCCTGAATCACACAACAACATTGTACTTGGGCAGCTCTACCTGTCTGCTTGGAATGGGACTCTTGTATGTGTGATAAACAGGCTCTGATTTGCTCTGCAACCCTTCTAGTTTTTTTTACGTTTATTAGCAAACCTTAAAATTCTGTTCTTTCCAACTTTCCAAGAGAAAAGAAAAAAACCAAAAAAGTAGGATCATGTACTACTCCCTTCACCAAGAGCCTCAGGGATGTGTTTAGTAAGTATGGTACAGCTGGTCTTATTCCTACAAATCAGCAGTTCTGGTTTGGTCTGTTTGATCCTTTCCTAGTAACTCTTCAGACTTACTGTCTTCTTACATGCTTATAATTCAGAGTGAAGAAACTTTACGTTCTTTCCCAGAAGAATGGATCGAGAGTCCCATTTCTTGCTGTGGATGTACCTGAATGGTGAGGTCCCACAGAATCTGTGTACATAGACTGGATGGCAATGGCAGTCATTTGTCTTGACTGTAATTTCTCTAAAGATTGCTGAAACAAAAGATTTCAATAGCAGGAAATTGCCCAAGCTAGCCGGGACTGCATGCACTTCAGAGAGAAGGGCTGGTGACCCAGCATTTTAAAATGCAGCATGTGACACAGGCAGGGAGGCTGGAAGGGTTTGTAGCTGTTTCCTTTTGGTTTTACCCAGGCAACATTTATTTTTCCCATGGAACAGGTTCAGTAGTTTTCACCAGCAGTTTTTCAACTCTGAATGTTAATATGTTCACAGAAACAGTGCCAGGTCTTAGTTAAGTTACTTTAGAGGACCCAACCTTTTCATCAACGCATAAAGCCAAAAAAAATTGAGTGAGGAAAAAACCCCGGATGCTGCTGCTTGCCAACAATCTGCTGATGATTTGGAAGACTGAGACTACAAGGTAAATCACTAGTGTCCTGCAGAAGTCATCTGTGTCAGGGCCTTAAGTTGAAGATGATTCTTCCGAGACCCACATCTGTGACTGTTAAACCAGCTTTCTTCTGCCGTGTGGCAGAAGACACTTGACTGATAAGTCAACTTCCATGTTTTCCAAAACAAAGAAAAGCCCACGTGCTAAATCTCACTGATAAACACGCTGGCAGACAGATGACAGCTCCTACTGTACATTTTAAAATTGTATCTGCACAATTCTGTTTCCATCAAACATTGGCTAGAATGTGAATGAAACCCTTCTACTCTGCTTGCACAGGGCCAGTTGCCTGCTCTGTCATGAGATCCTTACAAGTCTTGCCTATGAATTTTCCCTTTGATGAAGAGGGTTTTTTCCCCTAGTTTTCCTGTCTCATATATTCCTTTAATTGCTAGTGAGATAGCAAGTCCTCTGGCTTATTGCACTACTGGGTATTTCCTCTGTAAATTCTGGGCAGTTTAGAAGCAATCAGATGTTGAGCTCTCTGACAGATCTCAGGATCTTGCTTTGTGGGACTTCGGGGAGCTGAAATGCTTTGTGCAGATGCCTATGTATGTGAGCTGATCTTGTACAGAAATGAGGTGGGGATTTTTATTTATTGACAATTGTGAAGGGTGTTGGAAAAACTAGAGTAAAAAAATTGATCCAATGCATTTTGCCTCCAAGGCATAAGCTTTTAATTGATGTTGTCCATGAGAAAATCCATCCATCTGCCTGGGAGGACTCCCATCTATTTGAAGAGAATAGGAGCAGCGTAAGTGGAGCAGTAATTAATTTGTGTTTATTTTGCCCAGCTTTGCTCCCTGTCCTGTTTCCATGCCAGTATTGCCATCTTTGGTGATACTGCCAACCGGAGTGCCACCGTGAGCATGTTTGCATCATTACGCTGTGCACTGAGCGTTATTAATGGCTCTTGGCCACGCATTCATTTGGAGGCAATTGGTGCTTCACCTTCTTTCTAATTCCGAGAACCACACAGATCTGAAGTTGATGCAGGTTTTGGTGTTCCAGATCCAGCAGCAGCAGTGATCAGCAAAGTAAGTTTCCATTCTCTCAGAGCAGTTCATACGCAGTGGCTGAAACATGCTGCCTGTGCCTCTCGGTCAGGAAAGCAGCATCTGATGACAGATGACCTTTTGATTTTTCAGTTGGTGCTCTGCTGCTGTACAATGGCACTTCGCATTTTTTGCCTGTATGTTGCTGTTGCATTACTTGCCTTTAAATGAGGTATGGTCAGATAAGAAAGGGGGCTGTGAACCTTTGGATGTGGCTGTGAATCTGATTTATTTAATTCAGACAGGAATTTTCACTAAGTCTTTCTCTCCCTTCCCTTCCTAGTTTCCTTGCAGTAGGTCAGATACAGCGACGACAAGCAGCAGTAGAAAGCCTTGGAATCAGTCTTTGTGTGTCCTTTGTCCCCTGTACCATTTTCAGTGTTGAGCCATTTAGAAAACAGTCTGAAGATTCATTAAAAGATACCCACACCCTCTTCGAGTGCCTCAGGGTAAGCTATTTTCACTTTAGAAGCTTGTCATCTATCTGTGGATGGCAACTTAAACCCTATGTCTTATAACCAGCTCTTGGAAAAACCTCCCAACAAGCACTCAACGTCCTTCTAGACTGCTTATTGTAGCTGTGTAAGCTTAACAGGTAGCATGGAGCAGAGAAGCAATCTCATTCTTCTCTTTCATGGCCAGTCTAGTAGGTAAAGAAAATATTGTCAAGCTTCCCTACTAATGTCCCCCTCTACAAGAATGTCCCCGCTGTCCATTTGCAACTTTGCCATCCTGTCTGCCTGACACCAGAACCTGTCTGAGCTCAGTTGTCTCTGCCTTATTTCACAGATCTGCAGGGTACCAAATGGTTTCCAGAGCTGTGTGAACCCTCTGACCTTGACAGAGTGGCCATCATTTGGGAAACGATGGTCTCAGGGCTGCAGTTGCCCTGTAAGAGGACCAGCGGGCTGAGTTGTCAGATTGAGTTGTGGGCTGGTACTTCTCACATGGGTTGCAGTGGATGGTTGTGTGCCTTATCTGCTTCCTGTTAGTGCAGGATATATAATAGTGCTTGCTGTTCATCATGCTGTCTGTCGCTGTAGGATGGAGGAAGAGGTAAAGCACAATTAACAGCACTAGTAAGTACAGCAGTTCTTATGTACTTTATATATTAGCATGCATATCTTGGAGGTGGGTAAAAAAATATTAATGCTCTCAATTATTTATGTAAACACAAGAGTAGCTTCCTATCCTGGCTTCATTTAGGCACCTTCATGTAGTACTAATGGCTCAAAAGTGAAGAGATCCCTCCTTGCTCAGTAGGATTTGTTACAAACAGAAGCAGTCTTTAGACTGCTCAGTACAGTGGGTTGTCTTGGCATCTTAGGGAGACAAAGTCTGTGTAAAAATCTGTCAATAATCAATCTTGGTTGTTTGTAATTTTTGAAAGGAGAAATTCAATTGCAGACCATACCTCAGGTTAGCGTGTGTTTTTTAATCCCATTTTGGGACTTTCCTATTCTGAGTGCTATCAAAGAGCTTCTTGGATTCATTGAGCTGTCAACAGAGTGTTTGGAGAATGATGTATCTTGTCACTGCTTCCATAGCACCTGCAAAATGTGATGCTTTTCTTGCTGAGAAACTCAAATACTTTAAATAAATATCATAGCCTATCCAAGGTGCTTGCTTGATTGATAGGATGTGCTTACATTATTGCTCTGAAGTGCAGCATGTCACTGGCATTGCTTGTTTGTGCATACTTTGGGATAGAGAAACCTTCTGTTTGAGGTGTTGTAGACACTTTAACATCGATGGTAAAAGGAAATTAACTTAACCTTCATGAATTCACGGTATTTAAGTCTGCCCATTGGATTTGCCTTCAGTTAAGCACACAGTTAACCTCTTTTCATTCCAATTAGCTGAAAACTAAGGATTTCCTTCCTTCTGTTTTGAACTGATATGTAAGAGGAAATCCGTAGATGTTCCTGTTTTGAGTAAACCTTTTACTAAGGAGTTCTGTTTGTGCATTTAAAAAAAGAGTAGAAAGAAAGAAAAACGTGGTATTGATTCAGATGTAGTGCTAGAAGTAGCAGATCCACTTCTGAGGGCTTTGCAGCCAAAGAGCCGAGTGTGAAAATGCGTTCTCCCTGTTTACTTTTAATCTCTGGTTTGTCTTGGATCTGATTCTTAGTAGGCGGTCTTATCTTACAGAAATTGCAGCCTCTATCACCACCCCTTTTGTGGAAAGGGTCCTGCCTGTAAAAGCATGAAAATGCATCCTCCTGGGTTGCTGTTTTTCTTCTTAGCAGCATGTTTCACTCCCACAGCTGATTGCCAGAGTCAGAAGGTAAGTCTGTGAGTCTTTGTTTAAATGTTCATTGAACAAGTCTTCATATTTGGACAGTTGCATGTTATGAAATAGTCCTCCCCAAAACTCCTTTTTTCACTAGCATTTTTAGGTGCAGAATAACATCCATAATTAAACTTTAGTACTATAAGGTATCTTCTCTGCATAGGTGTGGATATGTGTGTAGTATAAACAGAGGAACTAAAAATAAAGTTGAAGGGAGCTGCTTGAGTTTTAGATCGGATTAAATTTATATTTATGTTCAACACTGAGCATGATAGTAGCAATATGAAAAGAATATACTCAGCATCTTTGTCCGTCAGTGTATTCAGTATGTGTGATGGGAGCTTAGCATCTGGCGGGACAGGTCCTTTAGTTTCCCAGAAGAATTTTTTAAAAAGTTTTTTTTAAATCTTATCAAATTGCTGCTTTGCAACATGGTAAATACCGCCAGCTCCTCAGTGAGGTGTGGAATACTTTCCATTTTGTTTCAGTTTTGTTGATTATAAGTTGTGTGGGGCATTTGGAAATCCTATTCCCTGGGGATCCAGACTATGGAAGGGTTATCTTGTCTTGAATGACGAAGAGGGGAGTGGACAGACCTGTGCTAAGAAAGGTGCCTGTGAGTCTGAAAGACTTCTTTTAGAAAAAGCCAGAGTACTGAAAAGGTGCTTCAGTGTCAGAACTTTGGATGGAAGCTTTTGTAGAGACCCTTTCATAAAAGCACTGTAAATGCCAAATAAGCATACAAATAAGTTAAGAACCTCATGAACATTTGGGCTTGTGGGTTAATTAAGGTGACTTGCACCCAAACATGTTTTGAAGAAGTGTCTCTGCTGGTGTTTGTTGTTTGTCTGAGGCATGGGTTCCAGGCAGATGGGTTGCAGTCTAGTAGTGCGTTCAGAGGCATGGACTCACATCTTCAGCTGGTGTAATGGTCTCTTGACTTTGGAAATGAGACCAATGGAAATGGTCTCTTGACTTTGAGACACTGTGTTGATTTCTGTAATCACTGAGGTGTTTGTCTTGGTGCAAAACAGTTAAAATACCGGGTAATGAGTACCCACTCATACAGAAATGTTCTGTATCACTTCTGGAGCAGTTTGTTTAATCCAGGTAAAATAGAGAAAAGAAAAAAGAGAAGAAACATTTGAAAGGATATAATGGGAGGTAGGGGGAAAAAAGCGGTCTAAGGAAAATCTTCTCCAACAGTTTAGGACAGACATTGGATTTGTTTGCAATAGAAGTGCTTTGATTCCACAAGAGGCCTCCATTGGCTTGCAGGAGCCTTGCAGGGACCATCAAGAGAGAAAAGAGAGATTTTTTTGCTAGCTTTTTTTCAGTGATGTTACCTCCCGGCTCTGATTTGATGGCTCAAACATGACAGCAAATCTTTTAGCCTGACTTGGTTTTTGTATACCTCTTGGTATGGGCTGGGGAATCTGCAGCAGATGTGAGCCGTGAAAGTTTTTCTGCTGGGAGATGGCCAGCCCCAGGCTGTGCTGGAAGAAGAATGAGAGGCAAGTGGGAAGTGAAGGGAGTGCTCTCTGCATCCCTCTGCCTCCAGTCCACTGCAGCTGAGATGGTGGGAAACACCCAGGGCAACAGTACATTTTGTGTTATATGATCTCTGAGCTTGATTGTTCATTCTCATGCTGAGAAGTGTCTTCCTTGGACCTGTGCATCCAGGAGCCACTGGTCTGTTCAGCTTAAGTGTTATTGAGAGCTTCTTGGGGAGGTGCGTGGCTATAATGACTCCATCATGTGTCTACAGCTCTGTTTTGTAAAGGGCAAATGCACTGGAAACCCGGTGATTCATTAGATAATGACTGTTTCCAGAACTGGCTCCCGGGATTGTTGGAGCCAAACGCTGACGTCCAAATGTGTTTTTCTTTCTTCCTTGAGGTTTTGCTGTACAGAAGGATTTGTGTTATGGTTTGAGAGGAAAAGAGAAAGGGTGAAAATGAGAGGAATGAAACTAGCCCTAAAAAAAAACAAACCAAAACTTCTCAGCTTCTCGTGAGGTGGAATAAGAAAAACATGAGCACTTGAGAATTCAGGGACATCTGCGTTGAGAGCAAGGAGGAAAGGAAACACCGCAGCATCCAGAAGCTCAGATACGTCTCAGCTGAGCACAGAGGGCAGTGGCTGCTCATGCACATGAATGTGTTTGAGTGCAAAGAGAGAGCATAGTCCAGCCCTGGCAAGACATGGTTCAGTTTTGGACAAAGGCACCCTGGCTCTTAATTTCTTTCAGGTACAGCTAGATGTCTTCTGCTTTAAAAGCCTCCTTTAATTTTGGAGCTGTTTGAGAGCATCAGTCTTACTTTCTTGCTGCTTTGTACCCAAAGTGGGGTATGGTTCAAGCTCACAACATCATCTGATCAGAATGGTGTCTTTTTTTACCCCCTTTCCTTGGCATAGCCACTGCCCACCTCACTGACTCTTGGTCCACAGGGCAGTGTTGCTGCACCGCAAGGACAGACATTGCCTCTTGCTGCTTCCTCTCCACCTTAGAAACTGCAATCACAAAGGAGCCCAAGGGAACAGTGCATCATTGTTTCCAGGAGCCACCTCTGACTCAAACTCCTGTCTATCTTTCATCCTCTCCAAAATTCAGGTATCCAGATTGTTTCATTTATGGACCTTGATTCCCTTTTCTGCTTTCCTAAGAAGCAAAACACTCCAGAAAACTGACTGCTTCATCAGTTCTGTCACTCAAATAAGAAGGGATTTATTTTTTTTTTAATTATTTCCACACAGCTATTTTCTTCCTCTTTCCTTCTGCCTGTTGCTGACACAAGCATATTTCCTTATAAAAAGAGGAAGATCTTACTGGAAAGCTGCCTAAAACTCATGAAGTGTTCCAGCAAGGTAGGGTAGGGGGGAGTCCACAACAACTGTCTTGTCTTAGAAGCCTGCAAGTAATTAAGATGCCAACAGGGAGGCGTGACAGCCCTTCTCCTCTCCAAGCATCCATGTGGCTAGAAATGGAGCCACACTGATGAAGGAAAGAGAAGGAAAATGGAATAATATGTGAATGGCATCTTCCTCCACCGCCATGGCAGAGAACACATTTAATGGCCCAACTGTGTCTGACAGCCAGCTCCTGATGCCTGGAAGTACAGATGAAATAGAAGATTGGAAAGTTTTATTAGTGTTTTGTGCTCTACTGTTTATGTGCTCTTTTCCATACAAATAGAGATCTCAGACAACTGATAAAGGTTTGTGGGGTAATTAACATTAAAATCATAGTTCATGGGAAGGTGTCCACTGCTGTGTTTCTTCCTTGGGAATCTTCCGATTCCTCTTTCTGAGGCACTAAGTGAAGGTTAAAGGTGAGGTTTGATGGGACAGGAAAGGCAGGAGAGGTACTGTTCTGTCAGAACCTGGTGCCTGCCTTCAGCTGGCCCCTTTCAAAAGCCTATTTTTAATCTGGAGTCCTAATTTTTACTTGAATCAGCTGTTTTTGACTTGTTTATAATGCAAGGAAGGGAGACCTTAACATAACAGGTTCCTTGGATATTCTGCCACCAAAGGAATTGGAGGTTACTGTACAGTAAAGAAAGCCCCAGATGCACAACTAGTAATCAACATCTATGTGATGGGCCACCACAAACAAAGGAATCACTTTCTTCATTGGGCAGCATTCTTGCATGGATGGCCACAAAAGATGGATCCATGAAGATGAGATAAAATTCAACAACTCCAGGCAGAGGGCATGTGGGTGTGAGTCAGGAAACTGTTCCAGGGAGATGTCCCTGCAGATCTGGGACTTGAGGGTTATCTCCCAGGAGGTTTTCTTGACAAGAGTCTGCTGGCTATCATCTGGGAGGGCCTTCCTGAGCTGTTGATAACTGATGGGAAGCCATGGGAGGATCCCTTGCCTTAAGGCAAATGTGTGCATTTGGGCTTAAGTTCAGAGGAAGCAAAACTGCGATTGCTGATGGGAATCAGAAACAGTTCTGGGCACAGGAGAGCTGCTGCATTAACAGCATTGTTCGGGATTGGTTTAAAAAATCCCAGTTCAAGGCCTCCTCCCAAAATTTGATCTAATGTTTTTATTTTTAGAAAATACAGTGCCTGTAGAGGCACAGTTAAGGTAAGCTGTGTAGTTGTGTTTTTTTTTTCCAGTTGGTGACCTTTTGAGGTGAACACAGCTTGTACCTCCCAGCTTTTCTCTGCCATTGTCAGTGGCAAACATTGTCTCTCTTTAAAGTAATCAATGATGGTTCCATGCAGTGTCTTGACTCCGAGAGTTTAGGAATACAAGGAAACCCTTTTGGGGTAAAATCATGAGCTTTAATGACAAGCTGGCACATGATGATGATTATTTGCTCTGAGGCTATATGCTTTTCAGCAACTCTGGCTGTGTTTCATTAGGAGAAGCAAAGTTAATGTGGGTACAGGAGTACAGAAGATCCCTGTGACGAACCGCTAAATTCATCTGGTTGGGTGGAAGGACTCATGCTGAATTTGTCACCAGCCATGTGAATTCACCAATTCTGAAGCCTGATCTTCTTGCCAGTGTTTATGGGGTCCTTCTCATCTAGAGTCACCTTTCCTTTTAATCTGCCCCCCTGCCCATCTCAAAGACAATTGCTGTGAGAAATATTTGTACGAGCAGCTCCTGGGCTCTGTGAAATAAACTGAACTAATGCATTTGGTTCTTCAGACCCATGAAACAGCAATGAACCCACCAGTGAACTGGGTTGTATCAATGGCATGGGAAACAAAAATGCTGTGTTGCACTTTAATTCAGTGTCTTCTGTCAAGGGTTATTAATTTGGGGGTTGTCCTCACATACCACTACCAAATGTTTGCAAAAGATCAGCTTAAATTAACAGTGCGCACTTATGATTATTTTAGAAATGGTTAGAATTTTTGCTGTGAGGCGTAGGGGAAAGATAAGATAGCTGTGATCTGCCCTATTGCCTTCTAGCTGAGATCCAAGCAGAGCAGCACGCGTGATGTCTTAGCTCATATGAGTGTGTGGTATAACCTCCCAGCAGCTGCACTGGTCACTGCCCTCCCCAGTGGTATTTGAAGAATGGTGCAATGTTAATAAAGATATTAAAGGTTGGCAAGATGAGTGGTGAGGATAACAATTTAATTTTGGGCTTATTTCCACTTTTTTTTTTCCTTTTTAAGTTAAAATCCATGCGATGCAATATCAAGACGAAGTTTACCTTGAATACAGCGTGTTTTGCTTGTGCTGTAGCGCCTAAAACGTTGTGTCCAAGAGGCTGGTTAAAGATCACCCCAGGATTAGGAGTGAGGGACTGCAGGTAAGGCCTATTTCCTAACTGTGTTAAGGTTCTGGTGCAACCCTGCTATTTGAGGACTAGTGTCCGTGCCTCCAGGAGAGGACACATGTGTTTCCTGAGCTCTAAAGATCCAAGGATTTTTGTTTTCAGATGCATGAAAATGGATTTATGGCCCCTATTATTGTTGCTTTTGTCTTCTTGCAAACCCAATGGACTTTTTGCTGGGCATAAGGTTCTATATACACAGAACAAATTACATGATAATTACTTCTAACTTGCCCTAAACAGCCTGAGTTTGCTAATCCTGCTGTAGCAACTTCACAGACGTCTGTCTAGCATAGAAACCTGTTTCAGACACAGAATCCCATAGTGGATTATTAAGAAAATAATATAAATGCTAATTCTCCTTGTGTATCCTTCCAGCTTCCAGCAATAATCCTCTGAACTTTTTACCTTCCTACTTTGCTTTATGACAATTGCTTGTTCATGTGTTCCTTGCTCTTATTCTGTTGAGCTTGGGTCTAATAGGAAAAGGATGAAGGAAAACTGAATTTACCAGGAAGCTTTAAAAAAATGAAACACTATAGATTATTGTTTGCATATCTATTTGGTAATGCATGTTAACAGTTAATATGTAGCTTCATTGTCTACTGTTTTCTGAGATTGCTATTCTGTTGAAATACTTTAAAAATAGCTGTAGCAGTTTTGCAGTTTATAGCAGTTTTTGCACAGACACACATAGCAGTCAAATTGAAGCCAAAGCGGCAGTGCTATTGAAGACAATTTCCAAGTTCCTTTTGGGAAGGATGTTGTGCCAAAAATAAAATGAAGTGTAAGAATAATGTGAGTGTATGCAGCTTTTCTGAGTGTTATGTGCTCTTCTGGTGGTTATTGGACAGACCCAAGAATGGTTCTGTACTGCATACATGTGGAACAAGAGATGCTGCCATCAAGGGCTTACCCTGTGTGTAGAGGTGGTGGATGAAGGGTTGAAAAGAAGATGCTTCTTTTGAGGATTTAAGGGATTTGTCCAATATTGCCTAGAGAATCTGTGAATAATGCAGCTATTAAATGCAAATTTCCAGCATCCCAATCTGGAATCTTTAGTGCAAGACAGAGAGGGACACATCCTGCAAGGAGACTTTGTTCTTTCAAGGTTATTTTAGGTGTGAAGTCAAATGTAGAGTTCCTCTGGAGATCCTAACTTCGTTTCTATGCCCTCTAACCCTCCACATCCAAGGTTTCTGTCCTGATGCCTTCAGACTGCCCAAGGTCCTGGCTTGTATCAGTCTCCGGCACATTTCTTGTAACCAATCTTTGAGGCTCAAATCAATGGGCATCCTTAGAGAAGCCATAAGGCCAGTGCAAACTCTTGTGTGCACGTATGGTGAAGGAAATGAGTGCCCTTCCTTCCATTCAGGGTTCAATGCACTGCAGTGTGATTGCTTAGAAACCCTGCAGCAGGCGTGTGGTATGTTTGTGCTGTAATCATGAATCTTGGATTATTCTTTTTAAGATACACTGTGAATTTAGGAGAGAATACCATTTCCCAGCCAGGGTGCTATCACGTATGTAGGAAAGAAATTGAAGAGAAAAAGTGCTGTCCAGGATTCTGGGGTACAGAGTGCTACGGTAAGTGGTTTTTTTTTTTCATCTCTAGCTGTTGAATAAGTCAAACCAGTTTTAATAGGAGACATTAAATATGCATTGAAGCAATTAATTTTTGTTATTCCTCGAACACTCACAAGGTCTTAGTTACCTCTCTGGAAGGCTCAGAATATAATGGGGAAGGAATCTCTGCTTCAGATGTGTCGAATTCTCTTACATTTAACACATAACATTACTTCCTTTGGAGGAACTTCCTTTTGTCTCTTCTTTAAAAATAAGCTTTTGGAAAGGGTTGGTTTTGTTCCTCTTAAAGAAAGTTTCCAAAGAAAGAGGAAGATACTTCTTTCTGATGTCCCTCTAGTCTGCAGAGCGTGTGCCACATGTGGTCTTGTATAGTCTGGAGTTAGTCAGCCCTTCAGCCACAGAAAATACTTAGCAATTCCAATCCAAGGTGAAAATAACACTCCCAAAACTCCCATTCAGGTTTATGCCATATAATGAGAATTTGTTTTGCCCTGTCTCAAAATTCCAAAAGCAAGACCTATTAAGCTAAACACTTCTCATATGACTGACTGATTGCTGGAATATGGAAAGACATGCTCCGGTCCTGCAGAAAATAGGAGGTCTTTTTAGAGAATGAGCCTGTTCTCACAAAGAGGTTTGAAGAAGCAATTGCCTTCATCAAAAGAATCACGTATCTAAAACTTTCAGAAATAGTCCCCAGAATTTGGAAGTACACCACTCCAAAGATGTGTGGACCATGTTTGTCTGAGCACTTTCCCAGCTTTTCATGAAGTCAGGGAAAGCTGAAAATGCTCAGTATCTTTGCAAAGCAGGCTTCCACCTGTCTGGAGTTTCAGAACTGCCCTGAGATGTTTGATGCTGCCTCTCACTGATGCTGACAGTAGTGGCTCAACCTCAAAACATGTTTCAGTGCCTTTGCTGAAATTTAGTTAGTTATGGCCAATTGGAAGTTTTCCTTAGACTTTTAATTAAAGGCTTTTCTTAGCTAGCAGTCAAATTACTCTTTATTGCCACTTCTGGCCATGCTCACGAACTCTGGACCAGTGTTAGGTGTATTGGGTAAGCAGAGAGGGACTTTGCTGGTGAAGAAGCCATTGCTTTTCCAGAACTGGAGTCCCTGAGGGAAGAGGAGTTAGAAAGAGAAATGCTGTGCTAGTTGTTCAATCTAACCCTGTCTGGCCTGTCTCTTGCCTGCTAGAGTGTCCGGGTGGCTCTGAAAATCCCTGCAATGGCCATGGGACATGCTTGGATGGTTTGCATCAAAACGGAACCTGCATCTGCAAGGTCAGTGCATGATTTATTCTGATTTTGTCAGAGGGAGTTGTATAGTGTCTGGATGAAGGATGCAGCTCCTTTCATTCCAGTGTCTGTGGTTTTCCTGGAGGATTGGTGTGTTCTAGGGTGAAATGAAGAAAGAATTGCATGTATTTAACCCTCTGATCAGTTCAAATAATCAGTATCTGTCTGTGGCTGCAAGAAGCCCTTAGATCCTTAGCTCTAAATGAGCTGCGCCTTTTCCAGACTTGGATAATATACTTCCCAAATTGGTTCTGCACCTTGGCAGGCAGGTCCTCTCTCTCTCTCAGGAAAAGCAAGAGAAATCAAAAAGAGAACTTAGGGCAGATGTTTATTTTTTTCTTTACAGCTCCAGACTTAGTACAACAGAAGCATAAACAGTTCCTGTGCATTTGAATTGTACATAGCAGTGTTCCTAAAATTTTTAGAAATTTAATGGATCAGTGTCAGACTTGAAAGTTTCTCTTGTGAACTGTATGTTTTTACAGCGTCTTTAATTAATAGTCTTGTGAAGAGATAAGCTAAAATCCTACCTTCGGGCCCTTCTTTGAGAAAATTACTTTCAGACTTAACTCAAAGACACCTTATATCAATTAAAATATATGATAAAGTTTCCCAGGACCTGTGAAATCAATGTCAAAAGTACCATTGGCATAAGTGAATTCCAAATTCCTTTTTCGGAGAGATCTCAGAAGCCAGCTGGCACATTCCCGTCTGTGATCAGAACATTGTTTCTTCAATGCCCACCAGAGTTTTGTTGGTGTTTTGCATGCCCTCTGTGGGTCAGCTTACGCTGTGATCTTCTCTGCCGTGGTGGCTGGTTAATACTACCAGACCACTGAACAGATCAGTTTTCTTCACTATATTTATTCAGTTATTTGAACTACAACAATGTGTGAAACAGTGCAATTATATAGAAAAATAACATCTGGGATGTCTTGGGCCTCTTCTAGGAGCAATATAGTGGTTTTGCTTGCCAGGATTGTCGAGATGAAAATCGTTTTGGCCCAGACTGTCAGTCAGGTAAGGATGAGTAAGTAATTCAAGTGAAAGCTCCACAAAAATACCTGAGAGCAAGGAAAGAGGAGGTGGGAAGCTGGGTGAAGAAGGGTGCTGGAGGGGAGGAAGGAATGCCAGCTGGCAGTGTTTAATAGCAGATGTCTTGGCATTTTGTCGTTGTGCCTTTTTCCACTGTCCCATTAGACAAATGATTCTCAGTCTTTCACTCAAATCAGTCCATTTTTCATATTGTAAATCTCTCTTCCCCTTTACCAGGGCTATCCCAGTTTCCCCTCTCTTTTTATCCAGTTGGTTACCTACATCCCTGAAGTGCCCCATACTCACTTCCCAGCTGTTTTCCAGACTCCCGTTAACTGTCCCAGTTATTTCCCAGCTTCTTCTTTGTTGCCCTCCTTACAAAACTAATACAGACAGTTCTGCTTCTCATGTATGGCATTTTTGGAAGCAATTTATGGCCAGTGCGGCCTGGCTGTTAAAGCACCCCTTTTTGTCCAACTCCTGGTTCCCACACAGCTGAGACCTTGGTGTTTGTGCCCACACAATGATACCAATGGTGGGATCACAAATGTGGTAGGCTCTTATAACACTGTCTCCTTCCACATTGGCTGCAGGAGACTTAGAGGAGTGGGAAGTCAAAACACGTGCCTGAAAAGCTGGTCTAGATCTTGCATTCAGGGCTGCTCTTACAGGGCTCGCTTCGTCTTTTTGAGCCCAGGACATAAAGTTTGCCCTTTTTGAGCTCTGACTGGCTTGGCCTCATTTGTAAAGGAGCTACATTTGCTGTAGATTATTGGTGGGAAATCAGGGTGCTAAGTCCTAGGGCAGCTGGCTGATCTATGCCTGGAGCCCTCTGCACCTCCTGGTAGCTAAAGGTCAGTTTTGTCTGGACTTTCCTTGCAGTGTGTGACTGTGTGCACGGGGAATGCAACAGTGGCATCACTGGGAATGGAAGCTGCACGTGCTATGGAGGCTACACTGGCCCCAGGTGTGACCAAGGTAAATACCCTGGCAGTTGCGGAAGGGCTGTTAGAGCTAAACTAGGATATGGGCTTGGATGCATGTGTTTCAAAAGGAGCTGGAGGGCAATGAATAGCTTGGGAATGTAGAAGGAAAGTGGTCTGAGTGCTGGAAATCTATAGAGAGGGGAAAGCTGGAGTCTGCTCCCCACTCCGTGACAGTGGCTGAGATGTACCATCTCCTTGTGCCTGTGTTCTTTCTCTGGAAACCAGATAGATACTTTCTTCTCTCTAAGCCTTACGAGACCTGACTACTTAGTCTGCCAGTGATTTAGGGCTGTCCACACTGCTTCTATCCCCTGGCTTTCGTGGCAGCTTGGGGCCTCTGGAAACCATATTTGCCCTCATTTCCAGATATTTTGTACGGTAAGTTGTGTCTTCCAGCAGTGCCCTGCATGCTCAAAGGGAACCTGTCTTTCCTGTGTGATTCCAGAGCTTCCCCTTTGCAAAGGCATGACATGTGAGGCCAACAGCGAATGTGTGGTAAGGAATGGGATAGCGATGTGTCACTGCAAGCTGGGCTACAGAAAAAGGGGGAGCACTTGCCAAGGTGAGAAACTTCTCTGTGACCTTAAGTGGCCCCGTTTGGAAAAATGTCATTGCGCTAGTATCTCCAGCTGAATTTGATCACTGTGAATACAATGCCTACTTCAGTGCAGAGGCTTAAGAACCTGGGTTTTAGGAACGTCTTTAAGATTAAGGACTAAGTTTTTGGCTCTTCTCTCCTTTTTGGTCTTGAAAGCAAGAAATTAAGTAGAGTTGCAGTGTCCATCCAGCACTCACTTTTAAGTATGTACTGAATAATATATTAGTGATATTGGTGAATCTCTACCAGTTTAAATAATAAGGCTTGTAATTGGAAGATCTCATCACTGATTTCAAATTTAATTTTGTGAATTGTTTTTGTTAAAAGAAAGTCAATAAGATGCATGTGATTAGTTAGCTATGGATAGCTTTATTTTCACTGGCTTTTTGCAGTTTTTGCTGACCAAACTGCAGTTTCATATATCGTCAGATGTGAGGGAAATTTAGAAGTAAATCCAAGCATCCTCTGTGTCTCACACTTCTGTTACTGAAGTAACGTGAAGAATGTGTCATGCAAATTCCTCAGATTAAAAAACCTAAAACATCTGCTGTCTGAAATTATTTTATTTTTTCTGGGAAATTTTGAAAGTTTAATAGTATAAATTCCTTGTATTCAATTCTTTCCAGGCCTTTTGCATGCCACTATGCTGTAGTAAATGCTGTTTTGAAAACAGAACTTTGGTTACTCTCACCTCTCATCTCTTTAATTGAAGCTCAGGATCCTTGTGATGCTTCTCCATGCTCACCCTTCGCTATATGTAAGGTTCTTGGACCACGAAAGTATCAATGTACCTGCAAAGAAGGATTTCAAGGAGATGGGAAGTTTTGCCAGCCCATAAACCCTTGCGTTGACAGCAACGGAGGCTGCCCAGAAAACTCTACAATCTGTGTTTACAGATATCCAGGAGAGGTAAGGGCAGTGACAACACATCAGCAACTTGCAAGGGTCTGAAAAATGGTCAGGTGAGAAATTCTTCAAGAGACTCCACCATTGTGTTGGTCAAATCTGCTTTCGTCACCTTAGATTTTACAAAGGGAAACCAGATAGCTCTTTTGTAGGGTGACTTATTGGGTAAAAAATGATGAATGCAGCTTTATAATCAGTGTGTTGCCTTCCCTTAGGTATCTTGTGTTTGCAAACCTGGGATGAGCAGGAGAACTCCTTCGTCTGAGTGTTCTGCATTTCCCAATGATTGTCGGCAGTATTACTGTGACGTGACTTCCACGTGTGAAATTAATTTCCAGGGGGATCCTACGTAAGCCAGTTTAAAGATTGCTAATAAATTTATTCTGCAGCTAGAACAGAAACTGAGTTTTGATGAGCTGAATTTTGAAGAAACTGAGAGTTAACTGAGGAGAATGGGCCAGAGTCACCTTTTGAGAAGATCCTGTTTCTAAGAAGCCCATTGAAAATCAGGAGTTTTACATCAGTCATTGTAAATTTTGACGTGGGTCACAAGCAGCTTTAAATCTGGGGCAGAAGTCTTCTGTGATGTGAAATGTAAATGTAGTTCCCTAAGTTGGTGGTAGTAATAGGATATTATCAGTTAATAATCAATCATTAAAAGGGAGAAGTGTGACTTGTTTGCTCACATTTGACTCTGAGGGCTGTCTTTGACTCTCCTCCCACTCAGGCCTGTAAGCAAGAAAAGAATTAGAGTTGCAGATTGACAGGGAAGGGGAAAATTGAGGGAAACACCAGACCTCATTTAGTCCTCTGGAGCAAACACCTAGAAGTTGCTACCCATTAGATGGGCAATATTGCCCAATCAAGGATCATTTTTGCATAATGACCTCCCAACACCAGAGAAAGCTTCACTGAAGATTTTGTGTGTTACCAAAAGAGGGTGGAGCTTCTCTGAGAGACTGAAGAGGGAAAGAGCAGTCCCATCTCCTTGACCCTTTCTTCTTCAGTGCTGCTAAAACTGTTAGTATCCACCTGCTCATTGTATGCTCCAGGCCAGAGCTGAAACACAGTGGCTTCCCTTTCTGAAGATATGCTAGCAAAGTGCAGGACACGGTGTTCAGCACAATCCCTGCCTTCGTATATCTGTTCCCAAGCAGCTGGCACTCAGCCCTCTGAGGGTGGAGTAATGTCGAATTCCTCCCCTGTGTCACATGTGTTTGCATCTCTGAAACAGAAAGAGCAGAGCCGATACTTGGACAGAACCCAAACGGGAAAAAACATGGTTATCGGCCAGTGATCTTAAGTAGTCTCTGAGTAATGACTATAAATCCGTGTGAATCAGGACGGAGATTTTCTCATGTAGATAAGCTTTTCTGGGAAAGTCATTATTCTGTCTGGGGCACTCATTAAGTCTAAGATGAACTGTAGCTAACTGATATGCTTGAGCTGGCACTTCTCATTGAAGCTGAGGGGTCACATAGGAGCTGTTTGCTAGATTTTCACTTAGCCTGTGATTTTTACACATTATATCAAATTTTCAGAAGCTGTAATGACTGGTACTGACTGAATATCTAATTAAAAAGGTGTCAATAAATATATTGTGGCTATCTGAACTCTAGAGCAGACAATCCTTATGTTGGTTGTATGTGAAAAAGCGTCTTCACTTTGTTTGGGTAGGTCCAAACTTTCTGGCACTGCAGAAGTTTGCATCATTTTTCTTGTCACTTAGTTTAGGCAGAAGTTACTAAGCTCTTAACTGGGATTTGTCTTTCAGGTACAGATACTGACATGTTGTTCTACTCACATTTGTTGAATGTGTTGCGAACTGTTAATAATGTTTTGTTATGTTATGTTTCATTCCTGTCTCTCAGCTGTGTGTGTAAAGAAGGGGAGATTGGAGACGGGAGAAGTTGCTATAAAGATGTCTTGAGTGAGATAAATCGGCATAATTCACGAGGACAGTTTGCTAGGAAATTGAACGTCGCCAGTAAAATGTTTGGTAAATGTGTTTTGATTTTGTTTGTGTCAGAAAAGGCTAAAAGCTTTTCAGCATAATAGGTCTATTTCACAGTGTATAACCATGGGCTACAAAATGAAACATATCACATCTCTGAACTCATATTACCAGTTCTGGATTATGTATTGAGGAGACTGTCGCAGAGATCACTGCAGATGAGGTATTAGGTATTTGACAGTCCTGTTGAAGGACATACTGTATCTGCAGGAGGAGGAAAACATGCTTTGGCGGTGTGATTCAAACCCATATGTATCAAACCACCGGTGTGCTTCTGCCTGCAATATCTATGTTGAAGGCTCAGCAATCTTTCAGCTGTTGTCGTTTTCTAGTGGTGATGGCTGAGGCTGCTGTGCCATGGGTCTAAACATCTAATAAACACTTAAACAGCCTCCTTACCAGCACGTACGTGAGTGGCTGTTATAGAGATTAAAAGGCTTTATTCTACGTACCATGGTACTTTCTGAATGAGGAATTGCTTTGCAAAGAATAGAAGACTGATTTAGAACTCATGTACTGTAAGTATCAGGAGCAGTATCTGCAAAAGTTAATTTTTGCCTCACTGTAATCCAAGGAAAGAATAAGAACCCTTTAGCTCATATTGAAGCATGTTACATTAGATATCTTCTCTAGCTTATCCTCTGCACAGTCTTCTCTATCTCCACTAACTTGACAGAAGCATAGAGATAGGGCTCAAAGCTCAGCTTAGCTTTTGTGAATACCCCTCCCTGCTACATATCAGTGTTGCAAACACTCTTTTCTTGCATGTTTTCCATAATGATCTGTGCTATGGGCAACTGTATGAAGATCTCTGGGTTCCTATCCTGTGTGCAGTGGGAATTCATTCCTAATGACCTTTGTTAATGTGAATTTTGTTGATGGGCCATTGGCAATTGAGTGAAAATGACAACTGTGGGTTCATAGCAGCTTCTTGAGAAGTATTTAGTCTCAGTAAATCCTGATGACACCCAAAAATTAGTTGCTTCAAGGGGAAGGTAGAGGACGCTTGGCCCAAGAATAAGGTAGTGTGTGAGAACAATACTATTATGAATATTCTGCAAATTTCAGCAGTGATTCGAAGTGGTCCAAAGTCACCACCAGTCGTTCAGAAATTTTGTGGGGAAGTGCTTAAAACTAATAGCAACCAAGCTGGACTGTCATACCAACTCCCTCTGGTTCCTTGTAAACACTTACTAGTTACTTGCATCGGGCTGAAAATGTGTAGATTGAATTGTGCTGTTAACAAGATGAATAATTATTGCCAGAGTTAAACCATATGCCAAGTAACTAATTCATGTTTCCACTCTTTTTACAGCTTCTGGTTGCTCAACGTTACTTACTAAACACGGGCCTTTGACAGTCTTTGTACCATCCCTTCTTCTGATTCACGATAAAATGGAATTTAATGTAAGTTTTCTTGGTTTTAGCAAATTTTTGCTGTCTTAAGATTCTTTCCTGCCTGAGTTCTGCAGCCTGTAAAAACTGATTGACACATGAGAGAGGAACTTTGGAAGGCAGTATTTATAGAAGCAATCTCTTGGGAAGACTGTTCATTGTCTGGTTATGTTGCAATCTTATAGAGGATGTTACATCCCTCGTATTATTTTTAAACCTCTATCTCTCTCTTCAATATTGACAGAATTTGTTTGTTTTTAATGTCAGGAAGTCTAAGCTTTTCTGGCCATTCTTCATGTAAAGCTCAAACATCCTGTGTGTGACTATTCTCAAAACTTTAGATAGCTTTTCACTACTTGAAGGTGAGGTTTTCAAAAGGGACTGAGATTTGCATCAAAGTATTGGATTTTGAGCCTATGGCCCTAGTTGTGGGTATGATGTCAACTTCTTGAGAAGAGCTCATTTTATTATTGGGGATAGCAAAGATGGCAGGGCTGGAGAAAACTGCTGAGGGAGACAGAATGAGGGTTTGAGAATTCTAGGCTTCAGCAAGTAGGTCCTACAGGTTATTTATTTATTTTTTATTAAATTGTGGGGGTTTTGCAGTAGTTTTTGCACAGTTAAGCCCACAACCAGGCTATCCATCATTAGGATGAGACAGTATGTATGCCATTTTCCTAATACGGTGCTAAAAATCATCACACATGAGCTACAAATGCAGCTCATGCAGTAGGGATTTTAATTGCATGCCAGGCAAAGTGCTTATTGTGTTTCAGGTGGCAACCAGCTTGCAGGTAACACTCAGACATGAGAATATATCAGTAGGTCTTAAAAATAACCCTGATCAGCCCCATTTGAACATTACTCTTCCAACTGAAATATCATTCCTTCGCTTGATTGCAAAGCTATCTATGCAGCAGCGGTAACTCACATAGAGTCTAGGGAGCAACTCTTCACCTACAAATGCCGTGGACGTTAGCTGCTTTGTTGAGCAGAAGTTTCCACTAACCCAAGTCGGACCCTGTGCTGAGATCATCATGGTAGCTTCTGGATTCATAGAAAATACATCAGGAATTATCTAGTCTACCTGTTCCCACAAACAGTTCTACCTATATCATTATTGACAGAGGATTGTCTTAAAAAAACACCAGTAATGGAAATCCCAGAAAAGAAAGGAAGAAACTAAATGTTAATTTAGCAGCTGAGACCACCTACATGATTCAACATAAACAAAGATTGTGTATTGGGAGCTTCAGCAAGTTTTATAATCTGGAGCATGCAAGGATAGTTTTTAAATTGTCCAAGTCCAATAGGTTTCTGTCCAGGGGATTCCTCTCAAGTCATTTGCAGGTTAATCAGTCTTCCTGTGCTTAAATGTGTGCATAAACAGAAACAAAAGATTTGTCACAGTGCTAGTCCAGTGAACCAAAATGAAGAGGGAAGCTACATCTTGTATGCTAAGAATTTCTCTCTGTGTGTTAGCTGTCCAGAAGGTAATGTCATGACTCTTTCAGTAAATGAGGGGTTTTTGAAAGAACATGTCATTTATCTTCTTTATGTAATCTCTACTCCCCAAAGGATTCCACTGCTGCGGATTTGTGCAGAATGCACATTGTTCCTGGTCTGCATTTAATAGAAGACATGATAAAAGCCAAGACTATGTGGACCCTGTCAGGACATCAGCTGACATTCAGTAGCCAGGTAAAGATGTCCTGAACTGAAGTCCTGGACCACTGCTTTCATGTAGGACAGACTGGAGCTTGACCATAGTTTCCTTGGTGCACTTTCTTAACCAGAAACTCTTTTTCTCTAATCAGCCTATCTGCTATAAGAATAAGAAGCTCCTTTGAGGAGTGATTTAAGATCAGACACCCCAAGCAAGCACTTCTCGTGTCTTGCAGACAACCAATTAGCCAGAATCTGACTCCTAAACTTGTGAACAGTCTTTGCTTTGTCTGTCTATATATTCTGAAGTATTCTGAAGATACAATATCCCTGTGGCTGACATGGAAGAGGCAGCAAAGTCTCTCTTCACATGGAATGCTTCTCCTTGGAGATCATGTGCTTAGACACAGCCACACACTGAATATTTTATCTTGCAGTATCCCTTTTCCCCTTTTTCTATTTTATTTTTCTCAGTCATCCTATCAAAGAGTTTTTCATCATTATATTCTGATATGGAAGGCTTTATTTCCTTTTCCCTTTTTCAATTGACTCATATTTTCCAGCACCCACTGTTCTCTCTCCATCCTGCACTTTTCCTGCATGCATGCTCACAGCTGGCCAAGGGAGAGCAGTATGTTTCCTCTCTGAGGATCCAGCCTTGGCCTTTAGGTCTAGGTCATAATATGCACACCCCTCATGCATCAAAAGGACAAAGTGCTATTTGGAGCCAGGGAATCCGAACTGAGCTTGTCAATGCTCCTTTTAAATTTCTTTCCTGTTTGTTTACTCAGGAGTCTTTTGATCTGGGAAGCCTGCCCTCCCCTTCCTTTGTTTCAGCCAGAATCCTCAGTGATGTGAACTGAAGTTCAGAGCAGTTCAAGAAACGCACGTGGGGAAATGAAAAGCATGGGGAAGTTGTGCTTGCCCAAACTGGTGTTATGGCTGTAGCACCAATAGCCTGATGCTTAGTTTATAGATTACCCTTGGAACAGCTCCATACGCCAAGCCTCAGTGCATGGTTGAATGGAATATGGAAGGACCAGATATGTGTCTTATAATTCAGTGAGGCTGACTGGTTTGGCTTTGTTATGAAGACTCCTTGTTGGCTTTATGAGACAATAAAAGTTGCAGTCAAAGCTGTTCCAGGATTGCCTCCAACTTCTCTGCACCATGTACTCCTCTCCTTGTACTTGGCAGACTGATGCAGCTGCTTGATGGTCAGTGCACCTCTTTGTGATCCAGAGCTGGGATCAAGCACAGTTCACACTCAGACAAACTTAATTCTAGAGCTGACTGTCCCAGATTAGGTCTTCTTTTTGTGATGACTTGAAAGTATCCCTCAAGACCAAAATAGTACCTAAACTCGAGGTGGTGTGTTTGATTTAGAAGTAGGCCACTCCTTAAATTTACTTCTTTCAGAGTAACTCTGGTCATGTCTTCACCGTATTGATCCATAGGTGAGGAACAATGATTTATAGATTTATTGTGATAACACAAATATACCACAAGGAAATAACCTTTTATTATTATCCAGATGTACCTCAAATCGTTTCGATACCAAGACACACCAGGGGAACTGTACAATGTTTTGCAAGGGAACCTACCAGCGTCCAATGGCATCATGCATATTGTTAACACCCTAAGGAGAAAAACCAGCCATGACAACCTCAGAAACCCACAGGTACGCGACATTTGTATTTCTTCCGTTTTACAGGACAGCAGAATAAACACTAAAAAAAAATAAATGTTTTCATCATTAAACTTCCAAATCAACAAGGCTTTTTTTAAAGCGAAAAGGCTATTTGTTTTGTTTTCAGCTCCTGTTAGGTGCTATTATGTCCGCATGCCATTTAAGTAGCTGATAGCACTGCATAAGCCAGATCGAGACCTCACAATGATGTGCTTACAGTGCTTGGATGAGTGGGGCAGGCCTTTTTGCAATGGTGCCCAGTGACAGGACAAGAGGAAATGGGCACAAACTTGAATATAAGAAGTTCCACCTAAACATGAGGAGGAACTTCTTTACTTTGAGGGTGGCAAAGCATTGGAATGGGCTGCCCAGGGAGGTGGTGGAGTCTCTGTCTCTGGAGACATTCAAACCCGCCTGGACACGTTCCTGTGCAACCTGCTCTGGGTGACCCTGCTCTGGCAGGGGCTTGGACTATATGATCTCCAGAGGTCCCTTCCAACCCCATATCATGCTGTGATTCTGTGAGTAAGATCACTACCTTCATAGCAAATTAGGTCTTTTTTCAGTTGTATCTTACAGGATAAATATTGAAAAAAGCATTTTTCACATAAAAATCAAATGAAGATTTTTCTTTAATCAGTCTGCATTGCATTTTGAATTCTCTTTGCATTAACAATAAGTAAAATGAGGACAAATAGTCATATAGCTTTGCATTTTGAAGTCATGTCTTGCATGTAAGACACTGGGCAGGGATTTCAGGTTCAAGTTCTGCTAAGCACTTTTCCCTGTTAGCTGGGAGAAGTTTTTGCTATAGCTACTACATTGCTATACCTGAGCATTTTTGTATTTTATATTTTATATATGCAGAAAGCAGGTCCTATTACCTCCTACCTCCTTGCAAAAAAAATTACCCATAGAATGACACAAAATCTTGGATTTGGTAGGACCTTGGTAGTAGTTTGCACTTACTTTACACCACTGTAATTAATGTATAAAACCAGTCAGACTGGGTAATATTATGGTTGTATTTTATGTGTTTAAAAAGCAGCTGGAATGTTGTGTTGTGTTGAGTGTTAGTAGCTCCTCAGCTGAAGTGCCCTGAGAACGGTGTATTAATTTAAAGCTTCTGGATGTTCTAGGGATTTGATTGTGCCCATCACTGATGTTTAAGTCTGCTGTCTCTTAAGATGTTCTCAGTCTTATTACCTGCATGATGATGTTTTCCAAAAAAGAGGGGAAGCTGGACCTCTGTGTTTGGGTGCTCAGGTACCTGCAAGGAAAGGTTAGCAGCTACTCCGGAATGGCAGAACAGTGAGAGTGTTCCCTCCAGAGCTTGTCTTTCTCTGGACTCCTTCAGACATTTCCTTCCCTTGTGATGTTGGTTATGCAATGAAGACCAGTGACCACATGAGCCATTTTTGGCATCAAATTCCTTTGTACTCATATCCCTTGGAAATCATGTTCTGAGCCTCTGTGTGTTCTGTGGGAAGTACTTTCTGCCAAAAGCCCACGCAGTTTCCTTGTGAAGTCCCTTCACAAGTTTTGATACCTCAAGGGACATTCCTCCTGTTACCTTTGTCTTCATGGGCAACATGGCAAAAAGGAAGGTATCTATTTCCTCTGTGTTTTCAGGAATATGCATACATATTGTATTTTCTCAGCATTGGCACTCATTTGTAGGTGGAAGAATGAACTCTTGTCCTCAAAGCACAGAGAGGCTTGAGATGACAGAGTAGCTCCACTGCCTACCAGCCCAGAACTGATTAGTGTATCACTGGAAGTAGGGTGTCTCTAGTTCTAATGGTAGCGAGCAGTTGCCTCTTCATTTAATTTAATCTGCAGATAGGAATAGGAAAACAAGTGCATGGTACCTTGGAAAATCTGGTTTGTTGTGCATGGGAAGGAGTTTGTGCCTGAGTTCTTTTTTGTACCTTCTTGCAGAAAACCATTGGTGAGATCCTTGCTTCAATGGAGATCTTCAGTAGATTTGAAACTATACTGGAGGTAAGCATGTTTGTGTCTGCCCCGGGAAGGTGTCGCATTCATATTTTGAATAACATTTAAATACATCTCAGAGGTTTGGCTTACTTTCTGGATGCTTTTTTTCTGTGTCATTTCTTATTTTGCGTATTTTATAATACTTACATATTATAAGCAAATGTAATGGAAACAATCAGAGTTTTCACATTAAAGGACATCTGGCACAAGCAGCAAGCATGCATGCCTCTTTCCCATCAGCTTCCCCACCTCTCCTTCCTCTCTCCCTTGGAGAGTTTGTTCTCCAAAGCACGTTTAGTTCTTGACCACTGTCAGAACGATGAGTGAAGGTCTCACGACTGCCCATGCCAAGCTAGATTGTAGCTTCCTGGGTTTGGGGTGTAGATCTCTAAATAAAATCAGTCCTCAGGTTATAAATCCTTGAAGCCGCTGCCCAGGATTCAATTAGTTAGTATTTTAATAGGGATAGGCTGATTTTTCTTTTACCTCCATCAGAGTTGTCTGGATCTGCTCTAGCATTGCTCTCAACGATCCAGGCCTGCCCATTTTCAACTCTGTGGGTGTTAATTGTTTACAAAATTCACTAAATGCAATTGTGATTATAAACTTGATTTTCTTTTTCTTCTTTTCAGGCAAAAATATACAGTTTTAGTCTCTGTATATGTACTTGTGTGTTTAAAGCACACAGGGAGCATTAGCCCAGTACTCCCTTGTTCACATTAGCTGCGTTCACACCAGTGGCTTCACTGTCTGTGCTATGTTTTTGTGGCATTTATGCCTCTCTTATATTACATACCTGTCCTTGGTGTCCGTTTGCCCCTTGTATATGTTTGCTTTGCAATAGCTCTGCCTCTAGTGGGTTGCTTAGAGTTTCCTTTCCCTTCCTGATAGATGACCCTCACTAACTCATGCTAGATCCATGATGAAATCTTCTATTGTTTTTGCAGAACTGCGGCCTGCCTGCAATACTGGATGGACCAGGGCCCTTTACTGTATTTGTACCCAGCAATGATGGTGTGGATAAGTTGAGAGATGGAAGGCTCATTTATCTTTTCACAGAGGTGAGAGCTCATAGTACTTCAAGAAATCCTGAGCTGTGTTGCACTAGGCTGTGCTGGAGTGGCTTGTGCAATGTATCTGATCATTGCTGAAGGTTGTTCTTCCTGCAGAGGGCTAAATCGTATCTCTGTTTCTGTAGGGCTTTGAGAGAGCAGTGAGTGCTGATGGACCCTGCCATGAGAGATATGGTTAGCTAGATTGTTTAAATCTGATGTTTGGCTTTCTTTCCTCACCCTGGCTTTGGGTAGGGGAACATGAAGGAACTTATTCATCAAGTGAATTCATGGCTATAGTACATTGGCATTGTCAGTCCTTGGTTAAAAGAAAACACAGTTGCCTCCTCTTACTCCTAAGCATTGAAAGGGTATCTAATTTTTATGTTGTCTTCTTTCCTTAGGGCATAAATAAGCTCCAGGAACTTGTGAAACATCATATCTACACTTCAGCAGCGGTAAGGCTGCTCTAATTCCAGATAATTGGGATCCTTTAGGGCAGTATCTTATCAATTGTGTTGTTTGGCATAGAGGCCAGAGTGTCAATGACTTCAGCTGCTGCTTCTTGGACTTCTCCTGGAGGAGCAGAGAGGTGATTCAGGATCTAATGAGGCAAAATGTTTACAATGAAAGTGGCTGCCAAAAGCTTGTGCTCTTCCATCACGGAACTCTGAATTTCCTGGGAGTGATGGTGCCTCCTTAGTTTGGTGGTCTTTACCATGAAAATATTGTGCAGCAGAGTTTGCTGCAGGCAAATGATCTCCTGTTATCACTTTAATTTGTTAAACTTTCAATTAGGAGTGTACCTTAATGATGAACTCTCCAGCCTACAGTTTCCCTAAAACGCTAATAGCAGCAAAACAAAAATTACAGCCAAGTGAAGAATTGGTCCAAAGTTCTTGCTCCTTTTCCTCTCCCTTTGGGCTCCATTAGTGGCTGAAATTAAAGATGGAGAACTGGTGCAAGTGAGCCTGTGATCTGACCCACTGCTGCCAGTTCTTGCACCAACGTTGCTGTGCAGTGTAATGGCACAGCAAATAAAATCGATAGAGTGCATCAACAAGACATTTTCTCGTATACAATTAACAAGAGAAATGTTTAAAATTAGACAGAAAACCTGAGTTTTCTAAGTGGAAGAAGTGAATACTCAAGCACTGTAGTTCAATGTCATATCCTTCATTAAGAAATAAGAACATTATTCCCATTTTTTACGGAGGAGCAAATGTCAGTCCTTGTCATTTTCCTAATTCCAACAGAGAAAATGAGCCACACTTCGGCAAAAGGGAAAAACGTTGTTTTGCTTGCAATTGCTTAATAACAACATGGTAACAAGCTGAGCTACTGTTTAATATCTCTTTGGACACAAAAGTAACAATTGTCTTGGTCCTCCGAACTTCTCAAATCATTAGGTGTCTAAATAGAGTAGCTGCAGCTTACATTTTTTCTGCCTTTAGAAATAAGCTTATTGATAAAGTCAAAATATGTTCTCTATTATGCTTCTGGTTGAGCTTTCATTGTTTATTGAACGTGTCCTGGAAAATCCTCTTATTAGTCTGACCCTACTTGCAGCTGTATTATTAAGAGACATTATTAGGGAGTCCTGTTCACCTGTGTTGGAAGGAACGCCTTGTATTCCTTACACAAGGAACAAAAACCAAGGCTGCTGCCACCAGCACTGCTGTGTTTGTGGCTTTTCAAACAATTCACACAAAGTCCTGGATTTCCCTCTGACCCATTATTTGCATTTAATGTATTTAATGAAATGTAAATGTTGAAGTCAAGTCCCCTTGAGAAGGTTTCTTAATTGATGGGAGTCATGGAAGGATTCTGAAGCTTTACTGAAATGATGCTGCTTTTTCATGGTACTGTCCCATTGTGTTTTTGTTTCAGTTGACTGTAGAGAAGCTGATAATGATGCCACACATTGTCACTATGGCTAACCAGATAGTTACCATCAACATCAGTGCAGATGTAAGTATGAAACAAAACCCTTTTGGACCAACCCTTCTGTGCTGGGAGAAAGTCTGGATGTGGTTCTGAACAATGTGGTTTCAGCCCATCTCTGCTTCCTCCTCTGCTTAAAAAACTAGCCTTATGTAAGGTCATAGAACTAGTTTGCTTCTTACCCAACCTATGTCTCCACTAAGAAGCTGGACCTTGTGTGTGGTTGCACTTGATATTGTGTACCATCTGTTTCCTGCCTTGGTGTTATGTCGTTGATACAGTCTACTGGGCTAAAATGCAGATAAATCATTTGTGTTTCTGCATCAGGGAAGAATTCTGATGGATGAATCAGGGATCCCCTTAAACATGCGAGACATTGTGGCATCAAATGGTATTATTCATACCTTGGATGGCATCTTCATCCCTCCTTCAATAATTCCCATTTTGCCTCACAGATGCAATGAAGAGCAACATAAAATTGTGATGGTAAGTCAGCTTCTCCCCTTCTCACACTAGTGGTTGCTGCAGACCCCACACGCAACTGGAGGGGCAAAAGCAGGCCATGTAAGTTGCATTTGGGGAATGTGTTCTTTTTGAGAGGTCCCCTGATGTGAACTTAGTCAGTATCAGCACCCTCAGTGTTTCTTCCACTAGCACTTGGCACTGCTTTGCTGGCAATCAGCAAACATTCCTTGTAGGCTGTTTTTTCCTTGCACCCATCCTACCTTTCAGAATAACATTTGCCTTGTCGTAAGCCTTTACGTGATCTTCACACCATAGTTGCTAACTTAGCTGACAGTGCTTTGTAGCCATTGCTGTCAGCATTGGTGTCCTGTAGTCTGGACGGGAAACAGTTACTCAGGAGTTACAAATGCTGTGTGGTATTCTCACATCAACAGTTTTGTATACCTTATTTTAGGCCCTTGCTCCCCAGTTTGATCACTGGTAGGTTACTGAAGAAAGAAAATGAAGCTCTGAGTAGGCAAGAGGTAGCTGATTTGGAGAGACACAGTTAATCCCAAGTGGCCAGAAGGTCCATATAACTCGCTGTTTTGGTGAGGTCTGCTGCATGGATGCTCAGAGTGTTTTCCAGCATAGCTGCATGTCTAGTGGCTGATACACTCGCAGGGTGGAAACAGACATGTTGTGATGTTTTGGAATATACTGGAAGCAGTAGAACTGGAAGCATTCTTGGCATGGGGAATGGGTTCCTTTGAGAAGTTAAGTTTTCCGCTCTTGTTTCCTTAACAGGGCTCTTGTGTGGATTGTGAGAACCTCAACAACAGTGTGTGCCCACCTGGCAGCAAAGAAATGGTAAATATTTGTGGTTATTTCAGTAATTTCTTCTTCGCATGATGACACAGAGACACACTGATAGACAGTTTCTAACCCAAGCCACTTTCAAATAAATAGAGAGCTTGAGAGGCAACCAGTAGGGAGACTTGATAGAGGTTACATGCTCCCCACATATCTGTGGTCTGTGATCCCAGACTGTCACCCACTAACTGCTCTGTGCTATTTCTTATTCTGAAGTCTGTTTGCTGAATCATTGGAGAGAGCTGTGAGACAGACTGGGCTAAATGAAATTGTAGACTTTTAGCACTTCTGTTCTGCCTTGGGCAGAGCTTTCTTTCTTGCATGCTGAGTCTGCCAGCTCCTCCAGACTGCCAGAACCAAGCCTGATCCCACTAGTGCCATCCAGTACTACCACTGCCTGTGTCATGGCCAGAGAATCACAACAAGCTCTCTGCACTGCAGAGGGTGAGAAACAATTTGTTCTTGGCCTGTGCTCCCTGTTGATTCAGGGATGAACAGAACCAGCTGAAGGTGGGAGTAGGGGGGAGGAGGCTGGGTGCTGCTTTTTGAGTTATCCCACGCTGACTTTAGCAGAACACCAAGTTCCAGGAAATCCCCATGTGAAGGCCAGGCCCAAGATGTTGTTTGTGAAAGCCAGAGAGGTGTTCACCACTATTAACTGTTGGGTGTCTTCTGAGAGATCTGACTTTCAGGAGAACTTGCTGATGCTGTCTTGGCAAGAATGTCTGAAATATAGCTCTGCAAAATCACATTTTCCTCTCTGATTGAGGCAGGTGAAGCCAGAATCATCTGGAGACAATTCTGCCCCTGCCTAATTCCATGACAGGTCACTGAGCATTGTTCCAAGATTATTTGCAGTCCTTTCCCCTCTCTCTCACTCTCTCCATCTCACCTCCCTCCCTCTTTTTCTTTCTCTTCCTCACACTCTCATTCTCTCTCTTGCTCCTACTCTACCTCACTCTCCCTCCCTCCTGCCTTTTCCCTCATCTCCCTTCACTTTCCTCCCCTCTTTCTTACCCTCTATTTCTCCCTCCTGCCTTTTTCTCTCCCTTGTCTCTTCCCCTGGCCACCCTCCCCCACTTTCCCTGCCCTCTCCCCCTGCTCTCACTGTCTCCCTTATCGTAGACGCTATTACTAGAACAAAAGGGCAGCACCTTGGCTCAGTCTTAAGATTGCTGGGAGTGAGAGGAAGGCGCCACGTGCCTTTTTTCATGATAGGCACGCCATAACGGTATCTTGCTCACCTTGGCTCCTCTGTGAACTTCCTCAGCTCAGAGATAGGCATAGCTGCTCTCCACAGCAAAAAGAATGGAGGGGAAGGTTACAGTGCTGATGACTTGTTTTGTTTGTACAGGAACCAACACTCTACCCAAAAGAATGTGTCTACATCCATGATCCACAAGGCCTGAACGTCCTGAAGAAGGGGTGTGCTAGGTACTGCAATCAAACCGTCATGGTGAGTGTGATGGAAGACCACATTCCCTTTGAAAGGAGGTCAGTGTTGCTCTTCCTCATTCATCAAGAAGGCTCTGACTCCTTGAGCTGAGAGAGGGTTGGATGGGAGCAAAAGAAAAGCTCTCCCATGCAAAGGGCTGTCCTCAGGACCGTCACATGAACTGGCTACCTGCTTTCTCTTTGGCAATCAGAGAGAGAACACTGGATACCAACCTGCCTCAAATGTTAGAAAGCAGCGTAGTTAAACCTGAATACAATAAATAAATAAAATAAAGCACACCAGTCACGACCAGCCAAGCTGGGGGAAGCTACGAGACAAATGGTGCAGTGGTAGCTGTGCCACGTTTTCTCTGAGAGTTGCCCTGATTTTAGCATTTCACCCAGCGGAAGCTGAGCACAGGGAAAATGCTGTAAGCTGTGAAGTGATTGCATCCTGTTTATGAAACACTGTCATATGGTTCATGAAAGTTGCTCTTAGGGAGTTTATGGACCTCATGTTTGTCTGCAGCTCCTGAGCTCTCACAGTGGAAACTATATGTAATGATTTGTGGCTGTCTCATTAAATACTGCTGATTGTTCGTCTTGTTATTGTTCTTCCGTTGTTCAGTCATCACAAGACCAGGAATGCAATCCTCAGCAAGGGTAGAGTAGGAGCACTATTAAAGAAATAAAAGCTCATAGAAAACATGAACCCTATTTGTTGAAGTCAGAGAGAGAGCAGAAAGTAGTAATTTATTGTGAGATGAATAGGCTGTGAGCAGAAAGAGGGGTATTGTTGAAAAATAATTTAAGTGCAGGAGCTCCTAGAAACACAGATACCAAATGAGACAGTCCATTTCAGTTCATGGCAGAGAGGAGAGGACCAGGATTTCAGAATTATGAGGATAGGATGACTTCAGACAATTCTTGTTAAGTCATGTCATACCTTACCAATTTTGCTTTTGTTTCAGAAACCTGGTTGCTGCAAAGGATTCTTTGGTCCAGACTGCATGCCATGCCCAGGGGGATTTTCCAGTCCATGCTATGGCCGGGGAAATGTAAGTGTGAAAGATCTTGCTGTGTTGCAATGAGCAGTTAGTTGGTTTGGTGTGGTTAGAGAGCGTAGTTGTAGATAAGTGCAATTCAGAATTTGTGCTCCAGCGCTAAGCCCACAGTGGAGTTAGCAGAAGATCCAGGGACAATGACACATTTCAGTGGGTTTTCTATCTTGAGCTCTAATGTGTATCATGTCATGGCTGTTGGGGACAGCTCTGGCTATGTGGTGGCTACTACCACCACTCTTCAAAGTCCTGTTTTTTACTGCAAGTATCGAAGTGCCTTTGATAGATATCAATGCCTTGACTTTTCCTTGGTTCCATGAGTTTTAATCAGTTTTAATTGTTTTAAAACCAAAAAACTTTGGTTTTCTTTTTTGTTTCCTTTCCAGTGCAGCGATGGCATACAAGGGAATGGCAACTGCCACTGCTTTGAAGGTTTCAAAGGAATAGCCTGCCACATCTGTTCAAACCCAAACAAGCATGGCGAGAACTGTGATGAAGGTTGGTAATTCTGATAGAGAGACTAGAGGAAAATGTAGGGCAAGGATATAGTGCAGGTTCATGTGTCCTGGATTGCCTTCTGCCAAGACTGGTGTCATGGAAGGAGTGATGGAATTGTCATCGGGGTGTTCTTTCAAACAACAGTGGAGAAAACATGGCTGATATGACAGTGGTGGATGGAAGTCTCGGAAACATCAGCCAAATTTAGGTGTGGGACTTTGATTTAGATCTCTTCTGCTAGGAAAGAAAAGACAGTTGACAAGGACCTTGAGCTTGATAGCCTGTCCTTACAGTCTATAAAAAACACAGACCCAGGCAGTCACAGGATCTGTTCTCATCCTGTTTTGAGTTATGATGCATGCCTCTCAGCAGATGTCCCTCTGTCAGGAACTAATGGGGTGATCATTTGGTGTAACAAGAGGTTGTGAAGGACGGTTGAGAATCTACAAAATGCCATCACTGTGGTGGATTCTGGACTTTTTGTAGTTACTGATACTTCATGCATTTGACAGATTGTGGCTGTGTTCACGGTGTCTGTGACAACAGGCCTGGCAGCGGTGGTGTGTGTCAGTCCTGGTCCTGTAAGGAAGGCTATAGCGGGAAATTCTGTGACAAGACATCCAAGAACTGTGGCCCAGATGGGCTGTCCCAGTACTGCCACAAGAATGCTGTCTGCAGCCTCAATGACACAGCAAGGTCAGTCTTTCTGGCATACACATTCAGGTGGGCACAGTGTCATCGTACAGGCACACAGCGGTTGTGAGCCTGCCAGCCCTGTAATTGTGTATATATTTCTGCATACTTAGTGCACAAGTTTGTTTGAGTAATGGAGCCAACCTGTTAGAAATCAGTCGGGTTCTTGCCTGCTTGAGAGGCTCAAACTGCCTTTTTGCTCCCTGCTGGCTTTTAGAAGGAGCTGCTCTATCTGTTTCCCTTTCGTGCTTATACTTTTAAGGTGCATCTGTGTGGATGGATACGAAGGTGATGGCTTTTCCTGCCAGCCCATCGACCTGTGCAGTCGGCCAGAACGAGGAGGCTGTTCGCAGAATGTAAGTGGGGTCAGGCTGTCAAAGCATGGAGAATCAGCTCGTAGCAATCAGAGCAGAGATCCAGGACTCCTGGGATTGTTACACGTTTTATGTGCTAACTTTCCCTGGCTATAAGGTGGGGTGGAATAGTCATTTGCAAGGATGCCAATCATTTGGGTTAGTGCCAAAATGCAACACCCCAGGGAGAGTTTAGATGGTTTGCACAAGATATTTTGTTAGCTACAGAGATTAGCTGTACAGACAATTTTTGGTTTGCATTGATTTTTCCCTCAAGCTCTTCTAATGTGTCTTAGTTTCTCTGTTGCTGTGTTCGGGCTGTAGCTTAGCTGTGAGCTCCAGCTCATATTTCTGGTAATCATCAACTCTACATTATTATTCCTTCAATGCTACATTATTATCCTTAGTACAGAACTCTGGTGCTTTATGATGGAAATTACTGCCAAATGGTCAGACCTCATCATAATTTAGACCCCTCAGTGAGAGGAACACATTGGGCCATGTAGAAGGAAACAGGATGGCACAAAGTACCAAAGCAGGTCTTTCCTGAGAAAGATCTGCCTCTGGCCTCCATCACTGATTCCATCCCATGCGTGCAGGCAGGAGACTGTGCTTCTCCTCTTCAGGCAATATTTCTTCTCTAATGAAAAAGCTTTACAGGGTGGTAGAGAATGCCCTGGGAGTTCTGAGCCAACCTAGACACAAGTGTCTGCCTCTCTGAAAACACTAAATGTTTCCAGAATCACTTTATTATGAAGCTGTCTAGGACTTCTTCTGGAGGAGATGCTTTCACTCCCCGCCCCCAGTGCTGGAATCGGAGTTGGTCATTCAGAAACTCTCTAGAGTCCAATGAAGGAGATTTGTTGCTGTATTTGTACTGCAGTCCCTCCCTTCTTTTGCTGAGTGTAATTCTTTTTCTCCCCGTTCTCCTGGAGGCCCTGTGCACCAGTACAGGCCCCGGCACCGCCACCTGCCAGTGCATCACAGGCTGGACCGGGGACGGGAAGGCCTGCGTGGCTATCGACAACTGCATGCTGGAGAGCAGAGGGAACTGTCACATCAATGCCGACTGCGTTTATATTGGCCCTGGCCAGGTATGATTAATGCTAAGCAGTCTAATTAAGCAGACTTAACATTTCCTAAGCTGCTCTGAGCTGGCCTGGGATTGCCAGCGGTAGAAATTGGGCTGGTCAGCAGCAAAGCCTGCTTGTCTGCTGACAGAAACACCAGCTGCAGCTAAAAGCACAGTGTGCTTGCATGAGGTGAGATGCACTGATGGGTTTTAGGCTGCTGCTCTACTCTGAAACTTTTATGCAGCAAAGGGAAGAGACTACACTCCGTAATACTGCTCGGCACAGGACATCAGTTGCTGTGTCCTTCTTGTTCCCAGATCACAGATTTTTCTCTGGGCAATGCTAAAATATACAGAAGAGCATGTACAGCTGAGCCAACAGTCAAGCATCTTGAGGTGGGAGGAAGGCACACAGGAGAGGTGGCTTCTCAGTGTGCTGCTTCTCAAGACACTTCTCTCCACTGAGCCAGGGCAGCATTGGGCGTTGTGCTGAGAAAGGGTGCCAAATATATAGCAGATTTTAGTGAGGGGAGATGTGCGAACACTCTCCTAGCTATCTTGAAAGCAGAAAGCTTTCTCCTTCTCCCATTCACTAAGTCTGTCAAAAGCTAGAAATAAAAATGGAAACCATCATTTCAAGTGACCCTTCCACAGCCAAGCAGTGCAAGGGATCAATGCACTTGAGGAAGCAAGCACTATGTGTGCTGTCATAGAGAATGGTGCCTTGCTAAGGAAATATCTCCACATTTCCAGGTCTTGAGGGCCAGGAAGAAAACTTGAGAAAATAAATTAAGAATAGGTTTTACTGCCTTAGGCCTCTTTTGGATAGCAAATGAGGACACTCTGACAGGTCTATAAAATTGAAATGTCTCTTTCTTGCAGAGCAAGTGTACCTGCAAGAAGGGTTATGCTGGTGATGGCCACTACTGTGATGCAATCAACCCATGCCTTATGGACAACGGTGGCTGCCATGACTTGGTGAGTAGCTAAAGTACTGTCCCAAGCCTGACATAGCAGTGGAGGTTCCTCTTCTCCTTTACAGAGGTTTTGCAGCCACAGTGTCAAGAAAATTGCAAGAATTTACATTACATTATCTATAGGCATGCCACGGAGGTGTGGTAAAGTTTTGGTCTTTGCTTTACCCAGATAGATCCTCTGATTTTTGTGAGTTCACATGACCAAAGCCATCACCTAGGCTTTGCTGCATGAGGTATAAATTCAGTGCCACCATAAAGGCAACAGGAGGAAGGTGCTTGTGTGTTCTCCTTTAGTCCAGACCATGGGAGGCCAGAATTCAATTCTTAGGTAGGTGTAGCACTGCATAACTAGGGTTTGCTCTCTAATTCTCCTTTCCTTGTGTTTGCAGGCTATGTGTGTACCCCTTGGAGGAGGAGAGCGATCCTGCGCTTGCCCTCAAGGCTTCATGGGGGACGGCATGACATGCTACGGGGATATTCTAAAAGTGAGTAAAAAGTAAACAACTGATGTCATCTTGAGACTGGAGAGAAATGGCTCTGCATTTACTTTCTTTTCTCTGTTACCTGAGTTGACTCCCTCTCCCAGCACCAGCCTGCAGCAGAGCACATGTGTCTGTCTGCCCAAGGCCACAGAGACAGAACTGATACCAAGGCCAATGTGTTCATGAAACTATTGGCAGTAATTTCTAAACCGCTTCACTCCTCTCTGTTCTTGGCATCTTTTTGTTGTTGGGAAAGGTTTTCAGGTTGGATTTGCTAGGCCCGTTTTCTGTCACTAGAAAAATCAAATGCCATTGTGGGTTCAGTCCTTGTCCCTGGTTCCCTGGTAAACAGGAGCAATTGCAGATGAGTTGGAAAGAGTTTGTTTATTTGGGAATATTTTTTTTAATGGCTGGAATGTGGTTTAAGGAGTGCCCATACACAGTGCCTGTGCTGGTTGTAAGGTCAGAGTGGAGTGTCTAAGTCATTATTGCCAGATTTGATACTGCAAAGGGCTCCTCTCCCCCACCCTGGGTCTCCTAGCCCTGCAATCCCAGTGCTCACCAGGGGTAACCCTGATGTTGTTTCTGTTTGGAAGGAGCTGGCCAGGAATTCCCACTTTGCAGGCTTCTACGACTGGCTTCAGGTAAGAACAGCCACAGGATGCCCACATGGGTAAGTTTTGTAGAAGGGGAGTGTGGAAGTCTGTGAACACTGCTGTTAGCGAAAGAGCAGGTCTGTTAATCTTTTCCATTAGAGGAGAACAAAATAACAGTGAAAGAGAAATCGTTGAGAGCAGGCATGTAGAGAAGCTCTGGAGCCTGTGGTAGAGGGAGGGTTGTGAATGTGTTTTGGGGACCTTGTTTCTAACACCAGAGGAAGCTGGGGCTGTGTTACACTTAATTTTCATGGTTGTATCATTTGTAACTGCTGGCCATCATAAAATAGCACAGAAGGATAAGAAAAAGGGGTAGCATTATCATAGCTATTTTTCAGAAGAGCACGCTTTGAGGAGTTAGGCTGTATGTTTGTTCTTTTTCTTATTATTGCTTCCCTGTCTCCAGTGTGGCAGAACAGAGAGACAGACTGCAGCAAATCTGTGGAAGCATCTAATTGAGGTTTAGCTTACCTATCCTGCTGCATACATTGCTTTTGTCAGCTATAATTGTGTTGCCTCCCCCAAAACTGCTGTTGAGGGTTCAGAAAAGATTTATAGATATGATTTGAATGGGTTTCAAGATTAATTGAAGTACAAAAGTGGGGCTTAAAGCAGCTGGTTTTCCTTTGGCAAGCAGGTGTCACCTGTTTTGGCTAAACCATTTGTGGCATTCATTGACTGTCAACAGTACTTACCTGCCATGTGAGGAGACCAAGCTGTGCTGCTGGAGTGTACACAGGATGACTGTTGATTATATTTTGCAGTGTAGATGTGGCACTGGCATGTCTTATTTGTTCATTTTTGTGCTTTGGACAACAGAAATCTCTCTTCAGCATCCCAGCAGGAACCAATGTCACTGTCCTGGTGCCATCAGAGGCCGCTATCAAAAACTTGAGCAAGACTGAGAAAGATTTTTGGATGACCCCCTACATGCTGCCATTTTTAGTCAGGTACGAGGAGACTCCTGCCTTTGCTTTATTTTGCCAAACAACAGCAACAAAGCCATGGGCTGGATTTCTGCTTGTACAAGACCAATAAAGAGTTATCTTGTGATAAATATAGAAACAAGATTAAGCAGGCAAAGAATATAGTAGGCATTTAAAACATAACAGACCACAGGCTATGGGAAGTGGGCTTATTTTTCATGTATTTGCAGAGATTTTCCTTGTCACATAGATGCAGATGGCATCAGGACAAGTAATTCTTTCCATCATTCTCCCCACATGCTTAACTGCTTCATGTGAGAGACATGAATGTGGGGTGATATGGTCTTATCTCCCTGTTACTACAAAAAGTGCACTAATATTTTCTTTACCTGCCTTTCTTCCCATCAGGGCCCACTTTCTTGAAGGCATCTTCACTGTTGAAAAGCTCAAAGCATACGACAGGCCAGAATTACCCACCCTTAACCCACAGACCAGATGGCAGATAAGCACCAAGAGCGGCGTAAGGATTTCTGACATAACGCCCATCTACCAGGGTCATATTCAGCTGCTCAAGAGCTGCTGTATCCCGTGGGGAGCCTGGATGGGACACTGATGCCCTCAAACTCGGACATCTTTCAAAAACAGTACCCAGATTAGTCATGCGCAACCTTGTATGAACAATATATTTGTTTTGAACTTCTTTGGCAATTTCTAATCCTTTTCCTTCTTCCTCTGATACTTTTTCAGGTATTAACCATCCAGAATGCGAGTATAGTTGTCAGTGACATCCCTGCCAGCAACGGCATTATTCATATCCTCAGTAAGGTATGTTGGTACACGCGATACTGGGAAACGCTGTAGCTGGTGTAGCAGGTTTGTGTTGCAGCATCTGTGGTGGCCAAAGAGGAATGCACGCCTGGACAGTTAGGAAGGGATAAAATGACAAGGATATATTTGGTTATCACAAGGTTCTGACAGATGTTTCCTGTGCAGCAGTGCTTAATGTTTAAAATATTTGTCTCCAGGATAAGCGGGAGGGGAGTTCCTCTTCTCTTGGCTGACAGAAGAGTAGTTAAGGCTATTGCAGAATTGTGTGAAATGAGGCCACTGCTAAGTGCCTTTCTTGCAAGCAGGGCAGGAGTCTAATTTCTTCCACAGCCCCTTGCCCATCTTACTTATGAACTCAACTTTTTCCACAGGTTTTATTTCCGCCTTCAGGAGATATTCCACCAAGTCCTCCAGGTCTGCAAAAACAGCTTGAGACAGTTGCCTCATTCAGTATATTCAAGGAGTTGTTAGAGGTAAGCAGTTGCAGTGAGAACTGTTCTTGCTGTCAGAACTGTCTTTTGAGCAATTGTTCACCTTACCCTATACTGGTTGACCAAAATTTGGACTGCCTGGAGAGAAAAGGGAGACCATCTGTTTCTTGTCATTCATGAGGGATCTTCTAGGAAAACTCTTTTGAGCAGCCAAAGAGTTATAAGCTTACAGTTAGATCTGTATATCATTGGCATGTTATTACAGTGGAATTTATGTATTTAAATTTATTTATTTATATTTGTGTCAGTCCAGGAGGCGGAGCAAGCAATTAGGCATGTGTGACTAAGTAGAAGTTGTATATCCCATTTTCAAGAATTTCCTCTAGCACTCTTGCCTTTGTAATTGATTTCATGTGTGGTTTGTTCTTTAGTGAGTACAAGTGTAATTGCTGATGTTACTGTTTTAACATTTTTTTAGAAATATCAGCTCATTGGAAAAATTGAGTCCTCTGAAAAATATACAGTTTTTGTTCCTGGAAATAATTCCATTGAGGAGTACTGCCTTTCTGCCAATGTGACACAGTTGGTAAGCTCACTGTTTCCTTATAGTTTGAATACATATTGCATTAAGTTCAGGAACATGTACGCTGTCAGATCATAAACTTGAGTTCAGTGGATTTGAGCATGGAGAGGAGAAGCATATCTGATGCTAAAAGCTAGGAGAAATGTGGCAGAGAGAACTGAGAGGGTTTCCTGGGGTGTTGCAATGGGATCTGAAAAGAATATTTGAACTCCAAATGCAAGTAGATTTGAGTGTGGCTAGTTGGCACAGCATGTTCCCCTTTCTGACTGGCTGTTCCATATCTGTGGCAATTTTGAATCTTGTGAAAGTTCAAAAAAACATTTTTGACTTCATCCAGTAACAGTCATCAGGTTTGATCCGTCATCTATGTTAGGGAGTTACTGGGCTCTGTGGACTTAATTAGCTGTTACGGATTGCTTAGGAACTCTTCTCATGCCATACCTCTGACTGAATTGTAGTCTAGGAAGTCAAAAGAGTCCTAACATTTGGGCTTTTTGTGGATTTAGGACAATGAGACAGTGCAGTACCATGCCGTATTGGGAGAGAAGCTCTTGCCCACGGACTTGAGAAGTGGAATCCATAAGAACAGCATGTTAGGGCTCTCCTACTGGCTAATGTTTTATCAAAACAGCACCCAGGTAAGGAGGGAAGCCTGTTCTGTCATTTGAGGATTGGGCTAGACCTATCACTTTCTAAGGCTGGTGGCTGGATACACCCTTACAGTTTGCCTACAGCTGTTTGTCTGACAAGCAATCCATACTAAAGGAGTTGAAGGTTGTCATCTCAGCTATTCCTTCTCCTTTGCAGAAGTTTGTCAATAATATTCCTTTGGATGGAAAATTTCTTGAGACGAAGAATGGCATGTTGATCGGGGTTTCACAGGTGCTCCAGATACAGAAGAACCGTTGTACTGCCAATACCACCACCATACAAAAGGTAACAGTGATTACCCAGGAGCTGACCACCATTTCACAGGGTTTCTCCACCTGCCAAACCAAACTGATGAGTGGCAGACAACCTACCTTGTCTCTTTCACATGGATGAGACAGTAGCTTGTGGTCTGACCCCAGATAAGCATCATAGAGACTTGGCATCTCCTGGCCTCAGACTCTGTACTTTTAATGCAGCAGGTCTGCAGCTCTCTTGCAGATCACATTCAATTCACTTGCTGGGGCTTGCTCATAGTGCCAGCTGTGGGACAGGCTGGTGCAGGGACTCCCAGTTGTGGAAGGAGAATCCAGCCCAATTCTTGCATGGCATGGCCACAAACTCCCCTAGGAAACCACATGGCATGGCATGACCACAAACTCCCCTAGGAAATGCTGTGATCTGTCTGGGAGTCATGGCCAAAGTCCAGCCTGCAGATGGCTCTTGACCATCTGAAGATTGCAGGGTCAGACAGAGGTATGTCCGCTTTGTTACAGATAAGAAAAAAAGTATTTGAAGCCTTGCATGCAGGAACTCTAGGCCTACAGAAAGCCCATCCCCAGCTCAGAGACTCAAGAAAACTGTAACATTATCTCTTCTAGTTTGTTTTGTGGTACATTTTCTGGAGTGCAGAAGTAAGACCTTGTGTACACCACTGGAGTGCAGGAATAAGACCTTGTGTGAAGCCTTTGATAACAGCCAGGACCTGAGGGTCATGTGTCATGATTTTTCTTCTTTTGCTTTTTTGAGCCATGGAGATCATAGAATCATAGAATCATTTTGGTTGGAAAAGACCCTTGGGATCATTGAGTCCAACCATCTACCCTACTCTAAAAAGTTCTCCCCTACACCATATACCCCAACACCACATCTAAACAATTCTGGAACACATCCAGGGATGGTGACTCAACCACCTCCCTGGGCAGCCTATTCCAATGCCCGACCACTCTTTCTGTGAAAAA
>JAOTQQ010000003.1:17170203-17269652 GCA_026546715.1 Gallinago undulata
CAGGGCTCTGCCACCCTCAAAATAAAAAAGTTCCTCCTCATTTTTAGATAGAACTTTCTGTGTTCAAACTTGTGCCCGTTACCTCTTGTCCTGTCACTGGGCAACACTGAAAAAAGACTGGCCCCATCCTCTTGCCACCCACCCTTTAAGTATTTATAAACATAAATAATTTCCATGCTATTCCCCCGCTAAGCCCAAAATTCAGACTCAGAAGGCAGTGCATTTACCTGCATTCTCTCTAACAGCCCCGTCAGAGCCTGCTGCCAGGTCAGGGAGTGCATGTACTGCTCTGTGTTTATGATCCGAATCTCCGTCTCCAGTTCAGGAACGATGGCTCCAGTCCTCCAGCCATGACGCAGCATGAGGTCCTAGAGGTCAGGGTGAAAAAACAACCAAGAATTCAACATAAAGACTGAAAGCCAAACACAACCCTGTTTCCTAGAAGTGATCTGTTCCTAGTATAGATCCTCAGGGGACAGGCATCCATGGCCCATGCTGGTAACACCCACCGCCTGGCCACCAGCTGTGGAGAAACGTCAGATTCACACAAACTGCTCTCAAATTCACAGACCAGCAGACATTCTTTACCCACAGAAAGCACTTCAGGAGTCCTTTCTCCACTACTTGATTCTGCGTGACAGCAGCATGGGGATGCCTATGTATACACTGCAAAAGCAGCAGCCTGCAGAGCACCCAGCAGAGCATCCTGGAGAACTGAGGACTCGGAGCAGGGCCCTGCCTTGCTCTCCAACACAGCTGCAGCCACACAGGCTTTCTCCTGCCTCAATGGAGAGCAGAGACCTTCAACCTTCTCACTTACCGCAAGGTCGCTATACAGATGGTCACCAAAGTAGAGCACTCTGGACCCACGCCAGCCCGTCAGCCTCAGAAAATCAAAGAGGTTACCCTGTAAGTAAAAGGGGCACAGAGAGAAACACGGTTACAGGCCAAATGCCACCATCCTCACCACATGGTACTGGGCAGCCACCTCAACAGCACTGTCAGTGCAACTGGATGTGCCACCTTTCCACACACAGATGTGAGCACTCTCGTGAGATGTCAACCTGCTTGCTCCTCTACCATCCAAACCCAGAGGTTTCTGTCCTGCCCTGCCTTATCTCACTTTCTTCCCATGTGACAACCTTCTGTACCCTCCTCAGCTTTTCTCAGGCTACAGAAAAGGCAGAAACCCTTCCAATCCCAACAGGCAATACAAGGGAAGGCTTGTGCTCTAGGGCACAGCAAGTCAAGAGGACTACATGGACTAAAAAGGCAACAACAGGAGGCAGTTTGGAGGTCAAAAATGAAAGACACCTAAATTAGAAAAGCCTGAGTGATGGACAAAAAGAACTCCAATTGTTTTGGCTTTAGAAGTTGCTGGGTTCAGATGATAATGATTTCATCTCACAGGGTGCATCAGAGGTGAGGTAAGCACCATCAGGCTTTTGGAGTCAGAAGCAGTTGAGGCTGGTTCTCACATCACAGACCACCATCCCAACCCAAAAGTTTAAGAACACCCACGCACTCACAGGAACTGCTTAACCAAGCCAAAAAGCCAGGCCAATTCACAGCTAAGTAAACCAAACCAAACCCCAAAGCACCAGCTAAAGCACAGCACAGAGCAGCTTTTAAGGCTTTCCAAACATCCATCCACACACAGAGGAGACTTCAGGGACCCCCCTTCCATCTCCACACAAGTTTTCCACATGAGTCACAACAGAAACAAAACCCACAGGGAAAGGAAAAGGCCCGTCAATGCCAGCAGACCAGACTGTGCCAGCACAAGCAATCCATGCAAGCCACTCACCAGCAATCCCTCCAACCAGTTTCCAGTGCCAGGAAAGCGCTAGCACACCTACCCAACAGCACTGGCCCAGGCAGAGACCCCCCAAACACAAGCAGGTTCCCACAAAAGCCTGCAGCCCCGCATGTGGCCACTGGCAACATGCTGTATGCACCGCAATGGGTGCCCAGAACCAGAGAACTGGACCTCCCATTGCTGCAGCTTTCCCTTAATAGCACAGAAACGCAGGGCCAGCTAGGCCTCCCATTTCTTGGGCACGACATTGGTGCTGCTCACTTGAGAGGTGCTCAGGAAGCCACTGAGAAAGCAAGAAAATGCACCCTTGGGAGGAGGACGATCCTTTTGCTGTGCTCTGGTCACCTCAAACAGCAGTGGGTCTGACAACCAGGAAATTTGTGGTTGGACCTCCACTGAGCACAGACCTATTACATGACCTCCAGGAGCTGGCTCTCCTTCTCCCCTCCTGAGATCTCAGACGAGGAGAGGGGTGGGAGTACATACATCCCTCAAACAGAAAACACCACACCTATCAAAAAGGAGGGACTAGAGGGCCATCACTTGAACTTGCCAGGCCCCAGTGCAAAAACACTGATCCCTGAGATCCCATCGTATCAGATGATACCCACAGCTGTGCCTCAGGGGACAGGAACAAGTCAGCGCAGAGGCCTCTAGCAACATCACCAGCACAGCAAGGACCATGGCCACTCACGCTTGCCAGAAAGCAGCATATTATACCGCTCAAAAAAAACCCCAAAAATTCTAGGTACAGGGTGGCTTACAAACCAGGATACGCACTGTCACATCCCCAAAACTACAATTAGGCAACAACATTGATGCAGTCAGATAAACATTCTGGTGGGGAGAAGTGGAAAGGACCCCCAAATCCCACCCTTCCCTCCTTCCTCCCTCATCTTTCCCCTTCCCCAATGCACCATTCATTCAGGTGAGCAACCTGTGGCCGCAGGATGGGGTGGTCAAGAGCAGGATTTCATTCAGCAATAAACCCCATGGCTGAGGTGCACCTTCTCATCTAAGGGAGCTGCTAACCTACTAGGAGAGAGACTTTGCATGAGCATTACTCGAGGACATGACCTACTTTTCTACCACAGATGAGGTCCCAGCTACTTGACCATGACCTCACTAACAGTTTCTTCCCGTGGGACTGGACAGCTCACATAACCAAGAACAAACCGTCCTAAAGCCACAGGCTATTTGTTCTCAGGGGACAGAGCAGCTGTAAGGAGAACACCCCAAGGCAGCGAGTTCACCAGAGTAACAGCCCATCCTTCAGACACGCTTGTCCTTCAGGAAGGGGAGAGAGATGGGAACCAGGCTTTGTCCCTATTTGAACACCCTCGTTTTTCTGCTCCCTCCTCCACGTTTCCACTTTTCCAACCTTATGGAGGACAATCTGGAGTGAGGCATGGATGTGGAAGATCTTTGCATACACATCAGATTGCAGAGAAGTCTGCCTTCTTACCCTGAAGAAGCAGGCTCTTGGGAGGACAAGGATTTCAGGACTAGGACATCACAAGAGCTAGGGGAAAACTGCACTATCGGCCATGCTGGACAACGTCAAAAGAAAGCTCCTAGGGTTAAGGCTTCACTGTATGATGGGGAAGGGGGTATCCCTGCAAGACACACAGAGGGTGTTTCCTTACTACCCCTTCTCACACAAACAGGGCAACCACAGGGGAAACTCAGCCTGGCAGAGAGAACTTAGCATGGGTCCAGGGCAGAAAGGCAAGCAGCCGACACTCCAACTTAACTGGCCTGTCTCTGTCTTTTCCCTCCTTGTCCCTGGCCCTCCATCTCTAATGCCAAGCCCACTGAGCTGGATGGAATAAGTCACTCCCATTACACAACTTTCTGCAGCATGACCCCCACACGCAGCTGGGTGGAAACTTTCAGAGCTGCAGACAAAAGGTTTTTCTGCCAGGCAGCTCTGGTGTATCTTTTTTCAGCTCTGCCTCCTGCAACTGTAAAAAACTGTGATTGTCCAGAGAGCAGCCTTCTCCACAGCTGGCATGAACTATCTCTCACCATTCTCAGGTCAGCTTATCGCAAGCCGACAGGCAACACAACCCTTGGCAGGGTTTTCCAATACACAAAAAGGCCCTTTATTCTAATGTTTACATCCCAGCAGAAGCTGGAAGACTTTTCAGAGGCATGCAAATGGCAAGGCTATTGCTCCCACAGCATGCCAAGAGAAGCTGAAAGCTCAGGGAGAAAACTCAGGGGGACAGCATCCTACCAGGCCAGCAAGAGCTCTCTGCATGTGGACAGAGGGCATCTCTCGCTGCCACCAGCCAGCACAACACACACAGCCTACAGCGTGTCTTCTTACACAGCCTTTTTCAAGGATTTCCATTTTTGACTTTTCAAACATCAGTGTCAAACATCCACAAGCAACCTATCGAAGAACCTATGATTTTTCCCTGCCCTGACAGGATTTTCCTGTTTTCCAGTGAATTCTAGGTTTTTCAAGGGACTTCCAAAACTGGAGGCTTAAGAGTCCCCACCATTTCAGACTCTTGTTTCATATTCCTTATGCACTCAGGTCATTTTACCTCTTTGTAGATCTTTCCTTTCTCCAGCTGGTTTATTTTGTCCCACTGCAGTGAGCCTTTATCATCCAGTTTTCGAAAAGGTCTGGAAAAAAAGCAGGGAGACGTCAACTTCTTTTGATTTTTGGCGATTGTTACCCAGCAACCTCAACATTTGAATCAGAAAACTTGTTTATCTATGTAACAACTTATAATAAAAGCTCTATGTGAGAAGTGACCTTCTGGGCCTTCTGCATTATTTTCTCAGGGGAAGAGAAAGTGCAAGAGGGAAATACCTTTTCAAAAAACTTCCACTGATCGTAACTATTTCATGCCAATATCCCTAACAACTCTTTTTGCTTTTCAGATACAGAGAAGAGGAAAAAAAAATAAAAATAATAAAGACTTCCTCTGAAATGCTAAGGCCAAGAACACTTTGTTATGAAACACTTTGTGTGCCATTCCAGTCTGGTTATGCCCTAGCCCAACAGTGACTGTGGAATGTTTTAATAGGATAAAGCAGTCTCTGTGCTGATCCCAGTAGCTGACCTGAGCTGGCTGCTGTTGTTCCCAAGGGCTTGCCTGGTGACCTTCCATTTGGACAGAAGCAGCAAAAGAAGGCTTAAGTTACTTGACCTTCCATGAACATTCATGCTCAATGGGAACAAGGTTTCCAAACTGTGAGCTCAGGGATCAAAAGCCTTGGTATGAAGCTGCTCCTGCTGCAAGCAGAGAACAATCTCATCTATGTATGATCCTGAGCTATCACAGGGCAGAAGAAATCCAGCCTCCCACCATGAACTCTACAGCCTACCCGGGCAAGGGGCTCCTCAACCACAAGTGGTGTCCAGTGAACATCTGCATTTTCCTTCAGAGAAATCACTCCACTGTTCCCCACAGCTCCCCATCAAGAGGTTCCCCTCACTTTGGATGTATGTGCCATCTCATTCCACTGGCTCACTGTGAGTGGACCTTAGGCACCACATAGCCATAAGGTTTTATCTCCTAGAGAGCCAGATTATCATAGCTCCAGGCTACATTTGTAAGACACTTCCCCTACATCCCATGAAGAAAACCTTTGCCAAGTCAGCACAGCTTATAAAGCTGTTTTGTAGGTTTACTCAAGTTTCTCCTACTGGCCTGGGAAATAGGGGAAGAAAACACATAAAGAGGAAAGAATAGACCTCTCCCTCAAGGGCAGTAATCCCTGGTCAGTCATAACTTGAGGCAATAAAGCAGACACAAGTTCCCAAAGCAAATAATCCAAAGAGCAAGGCAAGGACAGCAGCTTGTCTATCAGCTAGTCCCTCTGCAGCTCCTAAATGACCACAAAACCCAGCTGCCACGTACAAAGGCTTCCAGAGCTGCCAATTACCAAACAGCATGTATCCAGTAACAGAAAAAAAATAAAAACAAAACCAACCAACCAAAAAAAAACCAACCCTAAAACAAAACAAAAAACTAAACCCCACAATATTGCTGTGGGGAACAGGAAAAGGAAAGATTTTGGCACACTCTCAAGACCTAGAGCCAAGAAATGACCAGCTCTCATATACACCATTACACAGCTCTTTTCTTTCTAAAGATTTAAGTACATTATGAGCCCTCAAAATCTAAGTTAAGCCCAAACCATGACAAAACTTAAGAGGTTTAAAAGACAGCCAATTTTAGAAACACGCTTTCTGCTTGGCACTACCTGCTCTATCCCCTTATTCCCAGACTGGTCAGTTTTCATCTCAGAATCTGAGAGGGCAGTAGCAGACTGGATGCCTACTGGACCTAGATTATGCTTAGAAAACCAGTGCTCTTTTAGAAGGTAAAAGGAACCATTTACTCCAGAGAAGGGGGCCTAAAACTTCAGGCCCACAGCATTGCCCCAGGACACGTACTTCCGCCGATCAGTGAAGAAGTTGGGCTTGTCAGCTTGCACAATAACCATGTCGAATAAGTCCCGCCAGTTCTTGCCAACCATGTGTTTCATTCCTTTGTCCCTAAGGGCAAAGGAACAGAAAAGTTAATGGATCCAGTACTCTTTTTTACCCAACACTGCATCGTTACAACAATCTGTCTTAAATTTATTTCAGTAAGAGAGAAGAAAGCAGAAAGATTTATGGATCCCCCAAGGCTGTCTCATTCCATTGAGGACTGATGTTGTGCTTTGACCATTTCAAGCTGTCCCACCCTTTCTCTTGTACCACCAAGTCCAGAGAAGCCTGTGATGCAGCAAAAGCTGCTAGACGTAGTCCAAAGTGGCAGCTCTGTAATGCTGTGGCCAGCCACAGCCTCTAATCTTCTTCTAAAAGTGAGAGTCAATGAGTAGAGTAACGTTCACCACAAACGGTTCCCAGAGAGCACTCTCATCACCACTGCCACAAAACCTCTATTGTACAACTTTCAGATGCTCACAGGAGAGACCTGTGAGTCTGTGCAGAGTCACTGCACAGCTCTTGCTGTGGTAACCCATTGATGTGCAAAAACAGTACTCACACAAAGCTAAAGGGACTGTTTGTAATGAGGAAGAGTTTCTTCTTGTGGTTCACCAGGCGGTTTAGCACAGCGTAGATTTCATCCCCATGCAGAATATACTGTTCTATACCGGAATAAAACAGATATCATCAATCAAAACTTTTGGTGTAAGTCACAACCACATTTATTTAAAAACAAAACCAAACCTAGCCCCTATACCAATAGGGATGCAAAAGGCCTCAGTTAGATCCACCTCAGGTAGGCAGGTAGTACACCACCAATGGTGACAAAATGGCCTTCCTCATCAATCCCATCTAGAGGGAAAAGAAAGACTGAGGAGGAACTGAAAAGGCTGGGGGAAAAAAAATAAAAAAAAGAGGGTTGCCATCACAAGGGACAGGCACAGCCACTCCAGGCCGTGTTGCTATCAAGAGCTTTCTTTTCCATCAGTTACCAGCAAGCCTTCCCAGATGGTGCCTTTGCATGTTCACATCATGCCAAGGATCACCACCCCTTGCTTACAAGATGAAGGAAAACAAAAACACAAACAATGAGGTAGTTATTCCTTCCATTAAAATAAAGCCTGCAACTGATCCTAAATACCACTTGGTTCTTAACACCACTCTGCCCCTCAGCCTTTAGGCATGCCACAATCGAGCATTTAATTAAGTTCTGTGTCCCCCCGATTCCTGTGACTGCAAGCAGGGCCTACACCATCATCTTACACAGAATGCCACATAGTACGACACAAAGAGGTCTGGATTTGGCACCGGAGCTCTATGCAACTCACCCAGATCTTTTTCAATCCATTTGTACATCACTCCTTTCACATGCACATCTCTAATAGCATCCTACAGAAAAGGGTAGGGAAAAAAGTTTCAGTTTTACATATGGCATTCCTGTTTCCCAGCACGCAAACCGACTGCCACTACTGATGACCAATACAGTAATGACACATCTCCTCTTCTTGCTGAATGAAGAAGCGTCATTAATGCTAAGCAGAGGACCTTGTACAGCAAAGCTCACCAGCACGCCAAAAAGAAGAACACAGTGACTAGCTCAGCCAACGCAATACAAGGGGGCACAGCTTCCTTCCTGCTCCTGGAAACCAGCACATGTTAACCCACTGTTACCAAGGCAATCAAGACTGTGACACTCCAAACCATTTACTGCCCCAAAATTGTACTGGCCCAGACACTAGCTGGCTTTTCTTCCTCCCTATGCCTGCAGAAGCTCTGCCAAATGTGACCCAGAGGATGGGAGTGTGGCTGAGGTGAACAGCAGCAGAGGTGAGCATCTGTGACTGCAAAACTTTTCCTACAGGCCAGAGGGCTACAGCTCCTGACCCCAGATGGTCAGTGGGCACAGGAGAAGCTTCCTCTAGGAGGGTGAGGGTTTTTTGCCAAAACAGAGCTGCCCACTTTTCAGGAGGGACACAAGTTAAAACAGATATTGCCAAGGGTACCCAAATATCCTCTATTTTCCAGGCCAGAGGCCAAGATGCTACACATTTTTGGACACACCCAACTGAGATTCTTCCCAAGTCTCCATCCAATGAGATTTGCCAGATACACAAAACCATTTCCAGAGCAGCAACACATTTTGTAGTGTTTGCACATGCGAACACTTGTTTTAACTGTACTGTTTTCATCCCTGACAATTTCAGACAGATAAACAAATGCTGCCTTTCCCCAGGACCCTTAAAGCCCTCCACTCCACATGCTCCTTTGGGAGTTGCCCTTTCTGACTGGATTCCCACACTTCCACTGACATTGCTACTGTGACACTTGCACACAACACCACACAATCAACCTGGTCTCACTGCAGCACTGGTGAAACCTGCTCATCACCCCAAAAATAATTGCCTTCAAAGCTGGGAGAGAACCAGAATTTACAACTTAGATGGGAGACAATGAAAGAGGAGATACTACCTCTTAAAAAAAGAGTCTCTTTCAATTTGAAATGTGGATTTGAATGGTAAAAAGGTAGAGGTTGTATCACACCAAGTGTCTGCCTTAATGGAAAGAACTTGAATAAAAAGCAAGCAGAATTGTGCTCCTTTCCTAAACCCCTGCTGCCCAAAATTCAAAAGAAGGAAAAGGAAACAAAAAAAAAAAAGGGAAAGAACCATAAGGTTCCTGCAGGTAAAACCTTGGTAGCCTGAGGAGGTGTCAAACAGGGCTAAAAAACTCCTCCAAAGGATATCAGGGTAAATTGTAGGTTCTCACTCTCAAATACAAAGCCACCAAACTGGTGTGACAGGACTACTTAGTTTACATGTCATCTTCAACCTTTACCGTTGCCTCCAGGTCTGCCTTTTGACTCAGTGCAGTGTCTCTAAGCACTCAACCTCCTCTGGCTGCCATCAGGATTGCCACTGAGAATTACAGAGGAGTGTCAGGTTTAGACATGTCTTAACCCATGGTGAGCCTGCAGTAATAACAGCTGGGGCTGTGCAAGTCCTCTCAGAGACCTGTCTGTGTGGGCACCAAAGGATCCCCGTGCTCACATCCGCAAACCATTTGTGGGCACATGCACTCAGGTACCGTAAAGGGATAATTTTTGCAAAAATGTTTGTTTATGCCCACTCTGCTGGGAAATCAAGCACCCTGCTGGTGAGAGCACAGCACAGTCTCCAACTTTTCAGTGCAGATTTCAGGCATTGGCACAGATTTTTCTGTTGGAGCTCTCTTTTCTGCCTACCTCAGTTGCTCCTCAGGAATAACCACATCTTTCAGCAAAGGATGCAAAGACAAATGCCAGGATTAGCACTCAGGAGTTCTGGACCTTAGGCACACCGTTTGCCCTGTATTGAGCATGTGTCAGGCTGTGGCAAACACCCACCTGCTCTCAAGATTTCTATTAGGAACATGTCTATTTTGACCTCAAAAGAAGGTTCAGAAGACACTCTTAACAAAAGGCCTTGGGACTCAGCTGCATCCCCTCTTCCCATTTTCCCCACCCAAAGAGTGGAAACAACTGCAACAACAAACACCCTAGAAACATGTTAAGGTCTTGGGGCTGACATGCTCTTATCAAGCTCTAACAGAAGGTCAGAACGTAAGCTGTAATCCTTGGCTGCAGCAAAGCTGTCAGAGCGCATCCTTATCACCAAAGCAGCAGCACAGACATGGAGTTCCATTTCCCTCACAAGAAGCCTGAACAGTGTATGTATGGGCTGCTACTACTGGATGAGCATGAGATTCCCACAGGTACAAATCAAAAAAAACCTCTACATGGAAAAAGGCATGCACTAGGGCTTGGCTACCAAAGATGTACCATCTGTCAACAGAAGACACCCCAGGCAGCAATCTCAAGCATTTATACTTTGTCTACAGCATTAACTGAGAAGTCAAACAATACCCCCTAACAATGCTGATAATCCCACACAGCCCTTTCAAATACCAGGAGTGAAGCTGGAAGGCACAGTTAGCACCTCGGAGTAACTACCTCTTGAAAGCAACAGTCACCCCCTGGAAAACACCCCAAAAGGACCAGACTACTCTGTAGTTGCAAAGGGAAGGAGTAGATTCTCAGGGCAGGCAAGGGTAGATGTTTCAGAACAACCACTGTATAAAGCAAACTGCTACATGGTCAGACCAAGCCCCTTTGGAAAATGGATATTAACAGGAAAACATGAAGCTTATAAGTCTGCAGAAGCCAAAAACATTTACACAAGCTTTGTGACATATTTCCCACTGAAGGACCTTCAACCTAACCAGCCTAGTCACTCCTGCAAGAGATAATGTACAGCAACAACCACCTCTTTAGTACACAGAGAAACCTAACATATTCTGAAAACACAGCTTTGAATATTCCCTGGTAATGCTTTAATCCAAAGGGGCAACGACGCTGTCGTATTTGGCCACTCACTCACACCCATTAGGTTTGGGTACTGCAGAGCTCATCAGTGCTAACAAGCCAAGGAGCTCACAATTCTGATGTGGTATGAGCTATGGGGCAGTTGGTATTTTACTTACAGATATATCCTTGTAAAGATGCACTTGGTCAAACTCAATGCCATGAGTTATGAAGTAATCAATGACTGATGAAAGCAGCGTCATTTCAGGAAGAGAAAAAATATCCATGAACTGCTTCAGTGATGGACCCTGGAAAGCACAAAAATGAAGGAGATACATTAAGCAAAAAAAAAAAAAAACCACACTTTTTTTTTTTCTTTAAAAAAAAAGCAAAGCCAACAAACAAACTCATATCAACCATTACCATCTGGAATACATTCCAGCCTAACAAAAAGAAAAACACTGATGTGGAAAGTACCAGACACTCGGCAAGTAGCTTTCTTCTCATCCAAAACACTAACCTAATGACAAGAACTTCAGCCCACCCAGCAGTCAAGAAGAAATGGACAATTAAATCCCAACTTTGCATTAGGCATGGTTGCAGCTCTCCCATACATTTGCTATCTTTATTGCCTATCAATCACAAAACTATCAGCAGGTCAACAGCCAACTTTGGCTCCAGATAGACCTTCCAGTAAAATAAATCTTGTTTACTCAGTATGTACCACCTGTGCAGGGGACTATGGCGAGTGTCACTGGTAAGCTGAGGCTGGAATTAATTTTTTCATCTTTCATCGCTGAAGGGCCAGATCAGCCAAAGGGACAGGTACTAAGGTCTTGTATGTGGAAAGCACTTTGGGAAGTGCAAAGACATCTCAATGAACCGGGCACCAGAGATGCCTGGCAATCCAGTCACATCATGCCTGTGCATGTGAGCTTTGAGCAATCCATGACTGAGAGCTGGAAAGTAGCAACTATCAAGACTTTTATCCATTTTGGTGTGTGGTTCATAAGGGAATATTTCTCTTACTAGCAAAACCAAAATTTCGTGAAAACAGCCTCCACCTTTTTTTCCTATTTAGAGATTCTGGGAAAGAAGCAAGAGGGACACAGACAGGCATTTCCTATTGAAATCACTAGGTATGGGATTTAGCAGAGTGCTGCGGAGCAATGACCTGTCCCACCCTTCAAGACCATAAGCATAGAGGAGACAGTTAAATGCTCAATGTTATGTCAATTCTGATTTCATTTTTGTGCCTTGCATGATTATCCTACAATGCAAGTACAGCCTCCCCCGTTCCTCTTAGTGGCCTTGAGCTCCTTACAGCAGACAGTTTTGCTGGATACACTTAGATGTATACACTGTCGTTCTCTTTGGGATCAGCTATTAATTTCCAGCATCATTACATTATTAGAAGAGGAGATTCACCTCTTTATAAAGAAGAAGCTGTTATCCTTACTATTGTGACCAAACATTATACCATTTTTTTCAATGCTAAGCACAGGAAAGAAGAAAACATCTGGTATGTATGAAGCAGCACAGAAAGGCACCTTGGCATGGCCACCTGGTCCTACAAAAGACCACAGCTCAAGGCAAATGTAGTGTTTACAATGACTTTACAAGAAAGGTGAAATCATCTCAAATTTGCCAGGAGAGAGGAGAGTTGCACAGCAGGAGGCTAATCAAGCAGTTTACTGACAGATACCAAATTCTAAACAGAAACATCCTATTTCAAAGCTGGAAACAACATTGAGCTATAAACAGAGTATACACTTATCCAGAAAGCAACCACTAAGATTAATTGTTCCCAAGAGAGAGAGGGAGAAATCAAAAAGTGGCCTTGCTGAGACTTCACACAGCAGACTCAAAGGGGTATTACCAGAGGAAGCGTGCCCTTCTCCTCCAGCTTCCCCTAAGGCAACTGAACTAACAAAGGGCAAGAAACAAAGCGGTTTTGAAGGGAAAGGGATGTGAATGGCCCCACTTGCCCACCGCATCACACTGGACACTAAAGGAAGAAAAATATCTCCTAACTTCCTCTAGTTCAGGCAACCAAAGGATTTCTACAGCTCATACAGACATAATTTCAGTCCTTTACTGTGAGAGTAAGCTTTTCTGCTTAAAACTCATGCATGCCAACCCTACAAATAATATCTACTGAGTAGGTCTGAAGAGGTGTGGAGGGGGACCCTGTTCATGAAGGAAAAAATCCTTACCCAAAACAAATGAGACAAAGGCACTGGGAGCACCCTGCTGCTACACACATAGAAGCCCTCCCACACAACTCACTGCAAACACCATCACAGCACGCTGCGCTGGTAGCTTGGGAGCTAGATTTGGCCAAGGAACAAGCAGGGGACATCTCCCTATGAGTCTCCAGAGCCATTCAGCTCTAGGCCAATAGCCCTGCTGTTTAGGAATGCTTCTCAGATGGCTTTCACATGCTAAACTGCTAAATAACCTCTGGGGCAAATTCCCACTAGAACAAAAACACACACTGCATCTCACTAGGGACTGAGCCTCTTGGAGTCCAAGGGAGGCTGGAGTCATTGACATGCACATACAATTCACTCTGTTTTCCTAGCTCTTAAAAGAGCTGCTGCATCCTAGCAGTAAAGGGCTTATGGTACCTTGCCATAGAAGTCACTCATCTGGTACAAGGGGATGTGCTGCGTACCACCGTAGAGTTCAATTACCTCTTCGTCAGGCACTGGTTTGAGCCCTCTAGACACAAAACAACAAAAATTGTTTGTCAGTAATCACCAATCTGCAAACAGCTACAAACTACAGATAAAGAGAAGATGGAACAAACAGTCTCTTTTCCCTAACTCACCAATTTCTCTTGCACAAAAGGGATAGGCAGAGGAACCTGAAAGCTCCATGGTTTCTTAAGATTCACATAAAATCTTTCCCAAGACAATCTTCAGATACCTTGTTTGCCCCTTGTTTGACCCAAGTTTATTGAGGGGTTTTATCCACATTCCAACAGAAGAGTTCAGAGAGTGGCATCTCTCTGTACGCTGTCAATCTGCTGACAGGACTGCCCCACCAAATCAGCCCCATGACCTCACTTTGGCAGCACTGGGTAACTGTAGGCTTGGAGAGGTTGCTTCTAGGAGGTATATCTACCGTTAAACGCAAAGGTGTAGGGAAAGAGCTTTCCTATTCAGCTTTCCTAAGCAAAACAAATTCTTTGTTAAAACCGTTCAACATTTTTCCCCAAAATACCATAATAACAGGTATGGCTATAAGCTGTACCGTTCATTGACATCAGGTTATCTGACTGCTGCAGGTATTGCCTCTTGCACAATTTTTGATGGCTGTTTACTCAAGCAGTCAGCAACTTTCCCTTTCTCCTTTCCCATTTAATCACGGTACAGCCTCTGAGAAGTTAAAAGTTGCCTCAGTTGTGTTCAAAAGCAAAGGGCACTTCAGGAAAAGGGCGCTTCAAGAAGGATAGTTACGAACAGATAAGTTTAAAGGCGTTTTTGCTAAAAATCTCTTTATGAAGCTGGAGTGAAGTATGGGGCAGTACCTATGTCTCCTTCCCCACCCCCCAAAAGCTAGCATTCAAAGAAGCCAATTCTCTCTGATTATGAAACTCCCCTTTTAATATTCTTAGAGTGTTTACTGTAACTGAAGCTTAACAGCAAAAGGGCACAGTTCAAGGAAAAAAACCCCATTTGTTTCCATGCTCAGGAAATACAACACAGATTTACAGGAGCTTTGCTACCAATAACTATTAATTACTACTTCTTATACACTACCACCACTCCACTTTGGGGTAAGGTTTTCTCCCAGTCTCCAATCTCACAACTTTTTGGAGAAACGATTGCTTGGCACTCTTTCAGATACTTATTCCAAAGCACACCCAGCTTTCCTTGGAAAACAAGAAAAGAAGGAAACCCAGGATAAACTAGGCCTTAAATGCAGCCCAGATTCTGAGGCATCATTATTTTATTGACACGTCTGTACTGTTTTAAGATTTTATTTGCACATCCAGACCACACTCCTCTTAGCTTTGTGACAAGGTGCACCAGACCACTGCTGGGATACACTCCTGCCCAGAGAAGAAAGGCCTGTATGTGGACCATATACAGAGGAGTCCTTTCCTAGTTGCACTGTTTGCTCACAGACATTAACCCAGATATGCTGCAGCTGCAACTCAGACATCACACAGAGTACGTGATCAGATGTGTCATTAACCACTACAAAAAGCTCCAGGTCTTTCCACCCACACTTGGCTTGAAAGCTTGAGAAAAGTAACTCCCTGCAATTATATGCCAGGTAAGCATTTGAAGCAAGTGCAAACAGGATAAGCCAGGCAAGCTCTGCTCAGAAAAAAAAAATGCCACAAAGGTACACTCAGATTTATTAATCCACCTTTGCAAATATGGGCATTTAGAAAATGATTTTCAAAACTGACAGACCTATATGCCGTCCCCAGCTGGACATAATGGAAAGCATCGATCTTCATCAGAAGACTCTGTGATAAGGGATAGACATTTACTCTTAGAATTGAGTATGTGTACAACGAAACCTTAAGTTTCAAGTTCCACACAAATGACATTTAGGAAATAAAATTCAATATAAACATCCCACATCAAGGTACTTTGAGCTGCACTTACTCCCCAGCCATTTTTACATACACTTATTCATATTGTGACTTTTTTTTGGCCTCTTTGGCAAAAGATCATGTTTCTATGAGCTGAAATACCATTGTCTCTTACACTCTAGAGCTTGTGGACAGGGATGCAGTTGAAAAATGGAGAGAATAATGCTTCTGTGACTCAGACAGTCTCTTCTTATCTCCCTTCCAAAAGCACACACATTCCGAAGGAACTTTGTGTGTGTGTGCACAAGAGACCTATTTCTTGTCACATTTATCTTAAGCAGAACTAAGTGAACAGGTTTTGGTTCAGAGCACAGCTGCACCCAGTCATTTTCTTTACACAAGAGCTCTCCTTTCCATCACTCCCCAACAGACATTTAAGCAAAGATGTTCATGAGCACACCAGGCTGGTAACATTAGAGCTTTTTTTTTTTTGTATCAGACTCCTCTGTTTGTGAGTTATCCCTTCTCCATCCATCATTCCGAAGCCATAACACAAGTTCTCAGGGCACAGAAAGCAGCCTTACATTTAACCCACGTTGCTCTGCAACTTAAATAAGGACACAGCATCAAACCATTTGTGCTGTTTCTACCACACTGCAAGGTAATTGATTCCACGGAGCATTCACAACCTTCATGCACCTTCTTTTATCATGATACCATATCAGTGCAGCTTTATTACACTGTGGGCAGACCTCCCACTAGTTTGTGAGGAGTGCAGGCAAATACACTGAAAGATTTACTTGGACAGGCACTACCCCGTTTTTCTTGTGGTTTGCAAACTGATCCTGATAAAAGAGAGTTCTCACCACTACTCACTCACAGGGCCCTATGATCAGCAAGGCAAGTAAACTCTGATATATCCTCTGATATATCAGCCAGAGATTTAAATAGAGAACAAAACTTCAGTTTCTCGCAGATATAATTCTTACACAAGCACTCTGCTGCCATGCTGTCACCTCAGTTATGACAAAAGACACAGGAAAATTCTGTATAATTTTCTTCTTCATCATCTTTTCCCCTCCTCCCCCCCACTCCCCACTGCTGGAGAACAGCACACATGCTCCAGCCTGTACTGCCTGTTTCCCTGAATTTGCTCAAAGCTCAACATAAGGAAAGTTCCTACATTGAAGCAACTTTCCCTGCTGTGCTTCCACCTGACTGCATGGTTGCAGCAGCCGGCATTACATCACTGAGCATCAGGATTTCAGGGAATCGGTCCAAAATACTGAAAAGGGTTAAACCTATTAATGCTTGCCCTTTGCTTGCCTGTGCTCCTAAGAAGCATGCATCTCAAGTAGCTTGGATCTTTTTCCAGGCAGTCCTATTATTCGGGGTGGGGGGTGGGGAAAGCTTCCTAAAGCATTCTCCTGACAAGTCATTTCTATTATTAGAGTAAGACATAACACTTCTGCTCCTGGCAAGTACTTGTAGATGCAGGATTGAAGTTTGTTGTTTAAATTTCCTGAAAGACAGAAATGATCACACAAACAAGCTGAGTTTTCTATTAATTAGGTTGTGGAATTAAATTACTTTTAAACTGGCAAGGATGTTTACCAGCGGTCTTTGCTAGAATGTCCCATTCTACTAGAGGCTATGCAAACACAAAAGACATCTTTCCCTGTGAAAGTTTACAAGCAAGAAGGACCCATGCAATGAAAAGCATGGCCACCCAGACTATGTACTTCACTAATAGTTTGGTGATCAATGTTACTGTAAGCAATGACAGAAAGTATTTCCCCTAAAACATAATGCAATGGAAGACAAAGCCCAGGAGACTGAACTTTGTACAGCTTACCTTTTGTACATCGTAGTGAAGTCCACGTATGGCAAACCCAGGAATGTAGTCATACTTCCCAAGCCCTTCTGGATACTGGCAAGATAGACAGCTACATCATTAGAGGCATAAGCATTGGCTTATCAACAAAATGATTTCACCTGTTGAGCTGGCTTAGGCCTATTATTTGTCTCACCCTGGGGACAAACTGATCAAGGAACAGGTGCACTTAATTTTGCCCCTTCAACAAAGCAAGGGGATGACTGCAGAAAGACATAAGGGATCAGGATCCCCAAAACTAGTTTCTCTCATGTAAGGGACACTACTGAAAACATAACAGATTCACTCAGGCAGTGAGGACACTTCTGCTAAGCTCAATTCAATGCGTATATTTGGGAAAGTAATGGCACTGCAGAGTCCCTCTAAAAAGAAAAACATGACAAGAAGAAAATGCACAGACCAGTCACCTATTGCAAACAGGGTATCTGTCATTGGACATGCTATACAGCATCATCCACACTGACTTGCATGTGTCAAGTCCTGTATGGCTTCAGTGTTGGCCCGTGGTTCATGTTTATCCACCATCTGTACCTCAAACCAGCAATTCTGTAGGCATTATTTCCATAGTTATGTAAAACAGACCAGACCTTTCTAGACTAAGGTTCCTGTTCCATATTTATAAAACCTCAGGAATGTAGAACATGGTAAATTGTCTCAAAGGAAATTAACTCCACATAGAGACAAAGCTTTCTACAATCAAAGATTGTGAAACATGAAATTTATCTCAATAAAACAAGTAATTGACACATGCACACAATGCAGCATTTTGCAAGCACGTTTGGGGTGTCGCCAAGACTGCAGTAAGCTTAATTGAGTGGAAATTCTTAGCACATCATTACCTTGAATTGTTCTATTAGGATGTCTCTGGCCGTGTTGAAAATCATAGAGTGTAGCAAATTAGAATACTGCGCTAACGTGTAATCGTAGTCAAACCCATATATCTCAACATCTCCCAGACTGATCTCGTTGTTAGCGTAGATAGCGGCCGGGTTGAGGAGATTGCAGACTCCTGGTGGAAGGAGATCTAAGAGAAGGGAAAGGGGAGAGGTTAAAGAAACTGAGAGGCTCACTGAAATTTCAACTTTTTGCTCTGGGCCTGACAGCAGCGGGAAGTACGGACACAGCAGCAGCAAAGGAGCACAGTGCAGCTGTCGAAGGCTGCTGCCCTTAACCCAACTCAAACAATCCTCCCTGTGAAAAAACACGCTGTGAAACCTCTGGCTGTGTCTGGCGATGATGCTAACTGCTTGCACAGTAAGACTGACCTTTTGTGTCAGGAAGCCCCAAAACAATGTCCCTGGGTCTCTGGCCTGCATGAAGCAAAGCAGACCAGAGATTTTGAAGTGTCAAATTTCCAGCTCACAGCAGCCACATTTTCAGACAACTCACTAACATGAAGGGTAGTTGAAATCAATCACCAGAAAAACATGTGCCCCTCACTTAAAACTTGAGCAAGACAACAGGCTAACTCTCTTCTCTGAGAAATCTAGATTACTTGAAATTACAAATTTTGACCTTTGCCTTTTGGCATTTTTTTCGCACAGAAGCAGCCAGACTTCATAGAGCAATCCTGCAGGTACCATTAGGGCTTTTTTTATTATTACTAATCAGTAGGATAAAACAAGATTTTGTACAAATATCAACAAAATGAAAAACAAAAACAAAAACAAAAACCAAGGCATTAAGCTCTGCTCTTGGAGTACTTAATGCAGCAACAAGTTATCTGCTTTCCTCTGATAAACACCTGTGGAAACAGCTCAGTCCTTGCATGTGTTTTTTAACTTCAAAACAAGGTTACTGTGCAAGATGCATGTGAATAACACTTTGCTCCCCAGACCACTGGGAAAATGGGGGTTAAGTGATGTAGCAGCTGAACTACCCCTATGTCCCTTTTCAGAGCCAGTGGGGAGAGCAGAGAGCTTTTGCTGCACTACAATGGGAGAGACAGGAACAGACCCTCCCCAGGTTTCCCGCTCCACGAGAGGTGTCCATTGCAAGATGAGAAGGAGCAATAAAAATAGTTCCCCGTAGTAGTGTGGATGTGACCAGGCAACCTGAGGGACAGAGAGGGAGAGGGGACATTTCCTCCCCCCTTAAAGATGGGTAATTTTCTCTTTTAATGATAGGAAAAGTGCAGACATTTTCCAGATCCTACACAGCTTCAGTGGGTAGGATGGTTTTTTCCCTTCCTACCTTAACTTTTGGCTTTTGGCAAGAACCCTGTGACAGTTCTTTAGTGCTTCCTTGCTATAAAACCAAGTTTCATCTTAATCTAGAACAAAAAAAAAAATCTTATTAGAGATACCAGCCATTCCCAATAAAGATTTTGTCTGGAACAATTACAGAATTTAATTAAAAGTCCAAAGTACATTTGTGAGCACTAATCCAAAGAGGTGACATTTATTTTTCAGGGGAGAGACGCATTACAAAACATAACCATTCCTCTCTCCAGCTCACTTTCCTTTGGCCTTCAAATGCATTTCACCAGGTCAACTAGAGAGGAACTACTAGAAAAAAAAAAAGCAGTATTTTAAGGTAGAAGGGCTGACTTACTGGCTACACAGCAAGAACAAGAGCTCTCTTTCAGTGACTCCGCTGGTGGCAAAGTTCCTGGAAGAGGCTGAAGAGTGTGGATGCAATCAGAGTACTTTCCACTGGGATTATAAAAGATGGGAAATGTAAATAGGATCCAGATGATCATAATTTTCATTCTCTCACCATAAATGCTCTCTGCACCATCAACATAACTCTGCTTCCTGCCCTTACCTCCAGGCAAGTTGCGGGAAGATCTTTTTCTAAGCATACACTGGGATTTGCAGGGTGTTATTTTTCTTCCTCACAAGGAAAATGACACAACCCTAATCACATCACAGTGCAAATATGCAGTTCTTTCCTCTCCTAATGAAAGCATTCATTTTCTTTTCTAATGGCAAATGGACCCCGCTTGCTGCTACTGTATCCCTACAGAGAGGTCAAGCTTTTCCAACATTCACCGTTTGCTAACAGATTTATGAAAACACATTTTGATAGCCTGAGAGCAGTGCAAAATACCATTGCCTGAACTCCATCTCTCCTTTCACAGAAGACATGAGACCCATCTAGATTCAGCAACATACATCTGCCACAACTTTTGCGGCAACACAATCAGGAAAAACTAAGGCAGCGGTAGCAGTATGGTTTTGTAACAAGTAAAGGGTAGTCTGAGATTTGCCAAGCACATGAAGAGAGTCTTATCTGTGATCAGAAGCATAAGTAGTAACTGTATGATTTATGAAGTATATTTAGACCCACTGGATGAAGTCATACTCCTCCCTGCCAGCCTCAGTCATACAGAGCAGAGCCTCTCTGCTGTCCTCTGACAGCCTCCTGCCCAGCTCATTTTACCCTACTCAGACATTTTGTTGCTAACTTACAAAGCATGTCCTCTCTTACCTCATAAGGGCTGAAGAAAGATGCATACGCTCACCAAAATGCTTGATCACCATTGCCTCACACATAACGTGTTCCCTATGCACACTTTCTGGAGCACCACACATCTACATGCTGTGTTTCCTATTGCACATCATTGTAACCAAACCAAACCTGCAGCAGCTTGCTGACAGCTTGCTCTTTCCATGCCATCATCCTCCATCCTAAATGTACAGTAGTTTCGAAGTCACTGATCTCCTAGAGAGAAGGAAAAAGCTCTGGGTTTCAGTCCAGAGGCTCTTGCTGCATGTTTGGCTCAGTGTAAACGTCCATTTGCAGCATCCTCCTTAATAGAGCGGTCAGTGTCAGTCTCCACTTCATGCTCACACAGTTTCTCCACAGGTTCAATCTACATCAGGGAAGAGCCAGAGGCTGGGAACACATGCAAGATCTGTTTCAATACAACAGCCCAAACATGCCTGGCTTAGTGAGCCAGCTTTCAAGAACTTTAGGGTTTTGGTTGGTTGGTTTGCCTTGCTTTTTTGTTTTGGCTTGTTACTCAGTTTGGTTTGTTTTTTTCTTTAAAGATAATCACCTGAGTGGTTAAAATTACGAGAGCTTAATTAAGTCCAGGGTTGTGGACTTGGGTTGACATTAAGCAGGTAATCTGCCAGGGATCTTTGCCTCTGTTTGCATGGCAATCGTCGAGTCAAACAAACAGATAACACCCTCCAGAAGCCCATGAAGATGCCATTTTTCAAGAATGAAAGCTTCTGCTTTTCCTCTGCCAAGACACCAAAATAGATGGCAGGACAGATACGATAAATTAAGCAAGAAGAAAAAAAAATGAGGGAAAAAAAAAAAAAGAAAAACTGTTTTGGTTATTTTAAAAGAATGATAAACTAATCTCTCCATCTGGGTTCTAACTGGAAAGGGAGACATCACAGTTAGTCACTGTCTACTCAGCACTTCACCCAGGAAGTATGATCTAAGGGAGAACCGGCGTGTGTACATTGAGTACAGTAGGGAAAACACAGCTCTTGCAATAGATACAAACCCCTGGAATCTGCATACTTGCACAATTTGCTCTGGTTTGCAACTGGTTTTAAGGGAAATGTCTGCATACCCACCGCACATGATGAAACTCAGCAACAAAGGCAGAACACAAGAAAACGTGTTTGATCTCACGAATTTTTACACCTGGGTGTAAATGCAAAGGTAAACACACATAATCTCCTTCATTTTACTACCATGAGGCTCTGAACAGCTGCTTAAATTGGAATATCTTCATGACGGCACAAGAGCCTCTTCCCAGGCAATAGCCCACATTGTTAGAAAGCAATAACACTCAATCGCCGACATGACAGCAGAGATGGAAACAAAAGCAGGTAATTAACTGCTAACAACGGTTAGAGACGCCAAGACACCATATGGCCCCTTCTGATGTGAAAAACTCTCTGGTCAGGAGGTGCCAAGCACGTTCTGTGCTTTTGTGAGCTCCCGGGGGTACCAACGGCAGCACGCAGGAATTGCTCCTTCTCTCTCAGCCTCCGATCCAGCATGTTAGAGAAGAATAATACATAAAAAAGGCAGCTCACACCAACCTACCCACCTCTCACACTTTTTGTACGTCAATACAGCAGACATGTGTCCTAACTTCTTTGTAAGACTAGCAGGGAAAAGAGCAATACTGAAAAGCAGATGGCCACCATCCTCCACGTTCTTCATGAATCAAAAGTTCCCTTTGCTCACACTGACTTGCTTTCTTAAGATAAACTGCCAATTTTCCCTCCATTCCAAGACCTCTTTATCCTTTGGAAGTGTTGTTTTGTACCATTTCATGGCAATTCCTGCAAAGCACCCTAACCAGCCTAATTAGTTGCCTCTAACATGAAGGTACGGAGAGGGAAATAGTACTTAAAGAGCATTAAATGACAGAGGAATTATGTTTTAAAAGTGCTGAAAATTACTCAAGAGCGTAGTCTTGAACTTATGCCATTATACCTCAATATTTGGGGATTTCTCACCAATGAAATTGACACATATCAAAAGCAATATTAAAAAAATACCACTTCTTTCCAAAATAACATTTTTTATATATATACACAAAGGCACCTCTTTACAACAAAAAAAAAACCCTTAATATTTAGGAAAGTGGAATTTGGAAGTTAACATAACTGGTCACACTTCCAGTTCTGGCTGTTAACTGTCATTTTCAGTCCCAGCTCGATCTGAAGATGCCACAACTCATGAAACAGGCAGACTCCCTAAGCAATCTGCAGGGCATTTATCATCATAGGACTAGACTCGTTTCCTGGCTTGGCAAAGAGTGATACCTTTAAATCCTTGTGTCTGCTTGAAATTAGTGACACAAGCAGAATCAAAACGTGCTGGATTGCAAAAAGCCACCTGTGCGCCACTGCAGTGATCACACAGGGGTTCTTTCCCATGCACGTGCTGCTGACATTGAGTTATTTAGATACAAAGGTATCTCTTGATCCACACAAACTAAAAAGAGCAAAGACTACCTCTGAGCTACCTCCTCAGTGTTATCAATGCCTAACCAAGTTCTTGTTATCTGCAAACTTTTCTTGTCTCAGTAGTTCTCACATTTAACCACACTCAAGCTTGTTAGGCAGAGGCAAGGAGTTATTTTAAAGTTATTTTAAAGGTTTCTTTGGAAAGCTGATTTATTATAGCTATGTTTACAAGTTTGAACGATCTAGGAAAAAAATATACACACTTATTTAGAGCCAAATCTTCACTTGCTTGCCAGTTCCACTGAGTTTCAGGATTGGATGTTTCACTGAGTGCAAGATTTCAGACACTGCTTACTGAGAGAGCACATTGGCCTTCCCTGACACTTCAGATGGCACCAAACCAAAATACAGCAAACCTTGTTCAACACCACCACTCTGACAAATGCAATTATACTTTTCCTTTTGGCAGAGGAAAGAAACCTCACGTTAAGTAGAAGCAGTAGCCTCAAATTCTTACAGGTAATAAAATGTTGTTTGTATTACCATGTCAAGCCTGGCAGAACACACATGCATTTCTACAAAGTTGAGAATTTCTGCTGCCTGGGCTCTGGCCACTAAACCAGTAGCACCACTGAGCTTTACTGCACAGAAGCTCTCACCCTACACATCCTGCCCTGTCCAACTTTGTCTGCATTTATCACTGGAGTCCCCTCTATACAAAAATACAATATTGCTCTATAAATCAGGTCCTAAGCAAGAGTCCTGGCAGAGACCTTTCTCCAAAACCAATAGCAATAACTGTCAATATAGGACCAAGGACTCCACAAAGGTGGAGTTTCAGAGAAGGAGGGAGAGTGTGGTACCACAAGAGCCTTCTCAAACTCAGTGTTAAAATCATAGAATCATCTACGTTAGAAGGGACCTTAAAGATCATCTAGTCCAACCATCAACCTAACTCTGACAAAAAATAAATAAGAAATAGGAAATAAAAATTACTAAACCATATTCCTGAGGACCATGTCTACTCGTCTTTTGAACGCCACCAGGGATGGTGCCTCATCCACTTCCCTGGGCAGCCTATTCCAATGCTTGATAACCCTTTTGGTGAAGAAGTGTTTCCTAATATCCAATCTAAACCTCCCCTAGTGCAACTTGAGGCCGTTTCCTCTTGTCCTATCTCCTGTGACTGTGTTGATGAGTACTGAGATGTGACAATGGAATTTAGAATCCATAACCCAACATTCACTTTTACATCTGGTAGAAATCAAGAACAAAGGAACAGACTGATGTCACATTTTGCACAACTCAGTTTAGTTGTCCAAAGCAACAATTAAAACCAACATGGATCAACTTTGTTTATGCTTTTTCTTGACAAGACTTGAATAACAGCACAGTCTTGAAATTTTGGTTTGGGGAGCTATTCTTTAAACAAATAAGGGCCTTCTTATTTAACATGTCTAATAGTTACCTGAAGGTTTGTAAAGAGTCTGCTCTGTAACACATGTGCGACTTCACCTAACTTCATTTTGCACCTAGTCCTAATGATTAGTTCTCCATCTTCAGTAACAACTGTATCTCTTGCATCCCAACAAAATGTAACTATGTCGACACAAACTTCACAGTCTGTCACATAGTAAAGTGAGCATTTTCCCAAGACACCATGACACAGCCTATTAACATATCTTCATTTACAGTTTCAATACCATTGTGGAAAAGAAAAAAAAATGCTATTGAGGATATTAAGGTTCAAACACCATTACAAGTCTTGCAAGTTGGAATCTCTTTCAAGGCTTAAGGCAAAAACAACAACTCAGTCTTGGAGCAGGGACTTAACACGAAGCTATGGTGCTCTGTCAGCACCCTGTACTGCTCAGGGAAAGGAGCTCACATCCTGCAAAAGCTGGAATGTAGCAAGCTGAGCACCCAACTGATCAGCAGCCAATTCCTTTACATCTGTGCATCATGAAGGACTTCAAATTTTATGTCAAATCTTGTGTGCTGGAAGGTGGAGGAGGAACGAATGACAGAACTTGCCAGTCTCAGAACAGCGAGACAGTTGGCTGCTGTCCTCCAAATCCTTAGACAAACAAAAGCTAAGGGAGAGCTATTTAACAGCAGACACAAAGTCACACTTCCTAGCTGTCTACAATGCTTATCTTCAGCATTCCAAGAACCAAGAACCCAGCAGGAAAAAAGTTTCCTGCCCTTATGCCATAAAAGCTATTCTTTCACATTTTTAGGAGAGTTTAATACAGTGGGGATCTGCTGCTGCCAAAAAGACCACAATCCTGCTTTATGATAGATTTGGTGAGTGGCGTGAGTCTTCTCACTTAGCAAGACATCAACGTACCTGACAGAGCCAGGTAACTTCTTGATCAGAGGAGCAAAAATGCATACACATGTACACATACATAAAAGGTGTTTTGCATCGGTAACACAAACTGAGCTCAGGATCAGGAGACATCCTAGCAATTATAGCATCATTCTTCCCCACATTCACCCTTGTGCCAATGGTGAGGTACGAGTTGGACCCCAGACTCCTCACCACATCAGTGAACAGGACTGTCTATTTTTCCTAGTCTAACCACCTTTCCGTACACCAAACAATGGGAAATTAGAGAAGAATGCAACCAGCCCTTCATTTAGGCCATTTGCCATTTTGGGGGCGGGGGAATGGGGGGAGTGGGGGGGAGGGAGGAGGAGGGAGGGGGGAAGGCAGGCAATTTTGAAGAATCCCACACACTCTGCATATCCTAAAACGCTGAGACCAGTTGAGGGATGTTGACAGAGGGAAGCCCAGGATGGGGAGAGGAAGACCAGGGCCAGATTTCAATAGAAATAAAACCGTTTCCAAGGGCCGGGGGCAATGGAGACGTGCAGATGGCATTGCCAGGGAGAAGGCTTGTAGCCCCAGCAGCTGCCACAGCAATGGGCACATCCCCAGCTCTGCAGCGTGGGGAAAGACACCAAAATGCAAAGAGGAGAGGGGAAAAAAAGGAGTAAAAAGAAAACAAAATGGGAAAAAGCCCAAGCCCGGCAGGACGTGGCAGTCCCAGCGGCCGGAGGCGGCCCTTACCGTAGACCAGCTTTTTCATCTCGTGGTACCTGGCCCACAAGTAGGTCTTGGTGTCGGCTCCCTCAGCCGGGAGGGGCTGGCTGCCCGCGGCGGGACCGGGATCGGCGCCGCGCCGGGCTCTGCCGGTGGCCGCCGGCTGGTGGTCCCTGGGCTGCCCGTGGCCGCCATCCCCGGGGCACTGGCTGGCTTTGGGGCGGCAGCTCTGGCAGGAGACGGCCACGGCGAGGAGCCGGGGGGCCGCGCTGCTGCCCCTCCTCAGCGCCGCCATGGTGCCACCGGACGCCGCAGCCTCGAAGCAGCCCGCGCACGGCCAGGGCTGGCTCTCCTTCGCTCCCCGCCGCTCTGGCTCCGGCCCCGGTCCGCGGCGGCACCCGCCGGGCGGCCAATCCTCGCCACCCGGTGCGAGGGGGCCGGGCCCGGCCACGCCTCAACGAGAGAGGGCCGGGAGGGGGCGGAGGACGCCCGGGCAGGCTCCGTCCCCTCAGGCGGCGGGAGGGCGGGGGGTGGGTGGTCCCTCACCCTCGGCCCCGCCCTCGGCCCCGCCCCGCCCAATCAGGCGAGGCGAGGCGGCTCGCGCAGGTGTCACGTGGGGGGGAGATGACCACGTCCTTCCGTTCGCTGGGGCTTGGCAGTCCCGCGCTGGAGGTGAGGGGCGCGAGGCGCGGGGTCGCGCGCTGGGCCCGGCGCTGATTGGCTGCGTGCCCCGCTGCCGGGCTGGGAGGGGGAGGGAGAAAGAGGAGGAGGGGGCTGAGGGGCCGCCATAGCTGCCGGGGAGCGGGGTGAAGCTGGGCCCGGGCTACCCGCTTCTTACCCCCTCGGCCAGCGTAACGGGGAAGACGGGGAGCTGCGGCCCTGTGCCTGGGGCTCTCCCACAGCGAGCTCGGCCTCCCGGTGGCGGTTTGACGGCGGAGCGCTGGGAGCCGTTGTACGTACCATTCCGCCCCTCACACGCCTCCCCCCTCTTTTCTTCTTCACGGGCGAACTGCTGAAGGCGTCGATCCCGGGCCGGTTATGCTGGTGAGCAAGAGGGTGAAGCGCCTCTTGCGGCTGGTGCCTGGGAAGCAGCGCTTCGGCGTTTACAGGTTCCTGCCCTTCTTCTTTCTCCTCGGGGGAGCGATGGAGTGGTTCATGATCAACGTCCGCATCGGCAAGGAGACCTTCTGTGAGTGAGGGCCGCGGGGGGAGGCCCGCTCCCTGCTGAGGCACCGCTGTCCCCCCCCTCGCCCCCCCCAGCACCTTCCCGGGTCTGACCCGGTGCCGGGAACCACAGTACCTGCCAGCGGTGAACACAATGGAGGCAGCCCCCTCCCACACACACCCCCTTAACAACGACAAATTAAGAGGCTCCGATGGTGAGGAGTCCTCACCTGGAGGATTTTCAAGATGATCAGCAAGTCAAACAGGGTGTGACAGGCCAGATTCTGCCTCCCTAGCAGAAGCCACGGGGCACAAACAAAAAATCTGGGTTTAGAATACTAAGCTACATTTTCTCACGTTGAAAAAGAATCGCCAGGGCTGTGAGAATTCAAGTCTAGATGTGGGTTCATCTGAAATGTGACTTTAAGCGAAAAAGAAATAAGAAAACGAGTTGTGAGAACTTGGCTAATGGCACTTAGTTTCTAGAAGTTAAAAGCATTTTAACGTGGCATTCGTCCCCTTAACAAACCATCCCTGGAAGTGTGCAAGGCCAGGCTGGATGGGCATTTGAGCAACCTAATCTAGTGAGAGGTGTCCCTGCCCAGGGCAGGGGGGTTGGAACTCAATGTAAGGTCCTTTCCAACCTAAACATTCTATGATTCTCATCCTTGCTAGAAATTTTTGTCTACTTCAGAAGAAGGATCAGCTCTACTGTATATGAGAATATTCTCATTTTCATGAGAAATCTAGTTGACTCTCCTGCAGAATAAAACTAATCAGCTTGATACAATTTCCATAGCTGACAAATTCACTGCAAACAAAATTGCTTCTTTGCACATTTATGAAGGCTTGGCTTTGTTGTGGCTTTCCAGTTTAATATTTCTGAGGTGTATCTGTATAGTAATAAAGTCAGGTTAGAAACTAAAGCACAACACCTGTGTTGCAGCCAGTATATTTCAGCTCGAGCCTTATTTTCCTTCAAAAAAAAATAATTAAAAATTGCTTTGCCTAGAGGATACTGTACTACAGTAACAATAGCTGTGCAGTTTAGCCTTATTGCTGCTCCATGATCTATGCAAAGAGGTAACGTACAAGACCTCATAATTTTTGTCAGCAAAATATATTGGATGATGGATATTCAAGGAAGGCAGGAAGAACCACTAGGAAGACTATGGAAGATGGCTCTATTCCTGTGGCTTGTTTATTTTAAAAAAAGTAAAATACTGGAGCTATGCTGGCAGTTCTCAGGTATTGACCTTGTGCCTGTAATTTCATTTCCCTTTAGCTTCAGCCAATTTGGGCATTTGTGCTTTTAATTACCCTCATGGGAAAGTAGACAAGAAATGACTGTATCACACTGGAAACTTAGTTTTGCTATAAAAACATATCATTAGGACTGATGGGAAGAACTTTAGCCTGGATAGGAGGGAGAACATGAGCTATTTTTAAGTGATAATAAGGATTTGTGTTGGCTTGAGTTTTCACTTGCCTGTCAGTCAGTGTCTGTAGGAGAAAATTGAATTGAAAAGTGTAAAAAAAAGATAACAGGCTTCTTACATTTAATGCTATCTTGCACTTGGAAAATACTAATATAAAAAAATCTTTTTCTGGCAGATGATGTTTACCGTAGGAAACGATCTGAAAGACAGTACAAGGCAAGGATGGAAAAAAATGAATTTTAGCTGGAACATTTCAAGGGGAAGATCTTGGATGCTTCAACTCTGTTAATATCAGAGGCATTTACTGACACGTTGATGGTAGGGAGAGATTTTGTCTCTGCAAGATGAACTGTAATCCATAAGGTTGTGCAATAGATGGTTTTGGCAGTTTTATTCTTCCATCTACTTCATATTTTTAATGTTTTTCATTGAAGTCAAATACGATAGCAAAAAGTTCATTGTGTTTAAGCCTCTGCTACTTATTTAATGTTTGTTTAATACTTTTAATTAAACCAAACTGAGTAAACAGAGTCTGGCTACTGCTTTTCTTTGCTTGATGAGACACAAATTGCATACACAGTCTCTCAGCACAATGGAAATAGTAATTTTTAGTTTCCTTTGTGCTGATGGAAACTGCTCTGGAATCCGATTTGTTTTCTTTCCAATGTGGCATAATTTTAACTAGATAAAAAGAGGGCAGGCTTACTGCTCACTGTTTACTCAGCCCTCACTGTTTGGAAAGTCAGCCGTGGGTTCAGGCTCGGCTGCCTACAAGTGTTGTAATGCCCAGAGTTGCTACTCTGACAATGCACTGAGCTGAGGGCTTTGGGAAAAAGTCTGATGTCTGGCGACAGGCACAAGTTTAGAGGAACATGCAACGGCAGCCTTAGCAAACCTGAATTCTCTTTTCAGGGCTCATCTCCCCAGAGAAGGAGAACAGAGTTGTAACTGCTCAGTCCTGGACAGCTTTTACTTCCCAACAGCAACACCAGCTCTCAGGTGTGTGGGAGCACGTCAGTCGCTATGTGTTGGGGCGACTCGTGCAGTTCAATCAATGAGGATCATATATTAATGCAATTGTTTTATTTCTGATGGTATGTGTATAAGCTGAGGGTTCCATAAAGAAGCCAATTCTTAAGATCAGGCTAAAAACAAACCCAAGGGAGTTCATATACTCACATGCATTCCTGTGCTAACTCCTAACAGCCTTTTTCCACAGAAGTAAGTTTTCATCAACTAAAGAGACAGTGGCTGTTTAGAAGATGTTTCAGTGCAGGTACTCAGCTTGCAAGCAGAGGGTAATCACTGTACTTTGTGTTGTGTCTTCCAAGGACTAATCTGGAGGACTAGTGCTTTGTGTGTTTTCAGGAGATATAAAAAACTGACAAAGATGTGATTGTCCTGCTGCATATTTTGACTGGAGAGCAAACAGGTTACTTGGGGAGAAGTAACAAGAACCTGGATTTTTAATTTGGTTCCAGGGTAGAGCCCAAATTCAGACACTCATGCATAAGCTTTTTTGCAGTCACAGATCATTGCACTGAAGTAAATCCTGACATTAAAGAATAAAGCATTAATAAAACCCCCAGATTTTGAGAATTGCTGAGCTCCATCTGCCTTCACTTCTTGAGCTTTTTGGAACTTCCTTGTGCTTGGTTTCCATAGAACAAATAAGCTTTTTAATATCTTTGCTTTTTTTTTAAGGAAAAGTCCTGTGTCCTTGTTACTTCTCAGTACTTGGGAGCCTGATGTGAAAACTGCCAGTGGCTTCCCCTAAGCCCTGCTGTAATAACAGCGTTTCACAGACAGCAGTGAGTCAAGGCCAAATTTTTCACTTCAGAGCTCTTGCTTATTTTGCAGTACTATTTCCCATTTGCAGCTGAGAGCAGCAGGTGTGTCTGGAAGGTATCTCAGGTGGCTCCAGGTGCTTACAAGAAGTCCAGTGTCAGGGAGTTCTGTTTGTGACCACTGCAGGAATAAAATCCTTCTCCAAGTTGGCATCGTACCATTTCTGGCAACATAGATCTGTTATGACAGAAGATGCAGCTTTGACATTTAGACATCTCAACTGTATTCTTCATTCCACAATGTGTTTGTTAGTGCTGATCCTTCAGCATTCTTCGATTTTGCCAGTCTCCCACTGACACTGGAAATAAGAGTAGCCGGAAGGCCCCAGAGCCCGGCCCATTCCAGTATTGGGCACACTTAGGGATTTAGTATCAATTTTAATCTACACCCAAGCTTCAACAACCACGGTCTTAACTTGGTTTCTCAGTTTTATCTGTGCTGATTCCTAGTTCGGTGCTCTTTCCCATCTTCTCTCTGGCTCTCACCTCCCCACTTCCTTCCCATCCACCTGCTCCCCGCCATCCATCTCCTACGGTGGTGGGCAATGGGGAGGAAGCAAGAACTCTCCTTTGGCTCAGAGCTCGGGCCAGCTGCTGCTGCTGCTGTGATGCTCTGCAGGAGCGAGCCAGGAACACGGCTTTCGTTTTAGGCACTGCTGAGCCCCTGCCAGTTCTGGGACTGAGCACGTCCATCCCTTCTTCAGGGAGTTCATCTGGTGTCAGCCCAGAATGCAGCTTGGCATTGATGAGTAGCCGTCTCATGTGTTCACTTTGCTGCAGGAGATTCTGAGAATCAGCAAACAATTTTTGCTGAAAGCTTTCCAAATTGTAGAAGTCAGTCCAATATAGATATCAAACATGGAAAAATTCAACTCAGTAAAGCATCAGAAGAGTCATCTTCCAACAGCAAGTGATGCTTATGGAGGAGCAATGCTGTTTCCACTCCAGCATTACAGAGGGGACAATTTCACCGCCATTTTTGTGGAAAGAACAGATCTGTTCATTGATCAGTTCCCTGCTGCCATGCGCCCAAGGATGCTGCCAGCTGAAAGACCCGTGGTGAGCCAGGAAAGTCCTGAAAAGTTCTGGTAAAGGAAGCGTGTATGTGCCCAGCCTGTACTCCTCCCTGGCACAGGGCTGCAGCAGTTTTGTCCTAGCTTTTCAGGAGTAGAAAAAGGAAAAAATATTCATCCGTTATGTATTGGTGAATTCTTCCCTGGAGCAAAACTTTTACTATCATCAGTGGAGATGAGCTTTCACTTTGGAATTCATACAGAGATACAGAACTGTACCTGCATTCTGGTTATGGCCAGTCTCGGCTCCTTCTAAGAAAGGTGCAAAAATCTGCAACAGGCACTGGTAGGATGATTGGTCCCGAGGGATTTCCCTAAATTGTTACTGGATGCACCAAGCACAAGGATTAATTATAGTCCTCCCAAAAAACATCCAATGGAAACTGAATTTGGGCACTCCCTGTAGAGACAGTCGCACAGACTTCATGAAGGATCAACCATCCTTCACCGGTTTTGTCCAAGGCTTTCATCGTGCTTAGCTTAACCTGGGCTGAGCCACCCGCCTGCTGGTTCTGCTGTGCAATTCACTGCATTCTTCTCCATTTCCTTCCGTGTCTCTAATGCTGGCTCCGATAGCGCACGATAACAGATGATAATCAGCACAGCCACACTTCTGCACTGGATTTCTGATCCCTCTTGGTGCAGGAAGGACCAATCTCTCATCTATGGATGATTTTCAGTATCTCAGCCTGAGCAAACACAATGTGGAGGATGATAAGATTTAGTCTCCTCTGTGCAACTGCACCATCCACCATCCAATTTTGTAAAGGTGAAGTTTTGTAAAGCTGGCAGCCTGCATGACAGGCAGTATTTATCTCCCAGGTCCAAGACATGAGTGCATGTTAATTAAATATAATCTCATCTCTTCTGGTTGGTTAAACTGTTCTTTGTAAATTATGTCAGAGGCACCTTGGGACTTGAGAGCTTGATACCACTTAATTTTTCTTGCCGTCTGTGGTATTAAAGAAAATGTCTATCCTGGATTTTAATTTTATTGTGTAAAAGATGCTTTTTTTCCATATTCCTGTTCTAATTTCCTTTATTATACAGCTACATAAAAGAGAGTCCTGAACCAGGTTAGCTTCCAATATGAAATTAAGGCTTGCTGTTTATTTTCAAAGCAATTAATGTGGGGGCAACTGGGACTAACTGAATCTTATCTCCACTCAGCTTGTCCCCCGATGCATCATGTATTTTTCAAGATTTACTGTCCATGCTCTTTATGGCTCAATTTTCAACCGTATTTTTCAGCCTCACTGTTCTGAGCACCTGCCAGGCACATCTTGCAATACAGAGGACAATATAAAAAGGATTCTTTACCCCCACACAAGCACACACATACCAAGGACTTGATAAATCTGCATCAGCAACAGCTTGAACTTGAAATAAAATGCTAACAAAAGTCTTGATGGGACACTCAAACCTGGTTAATCCAAAACACTTTGCAAACTATTTTTATTCAAATTAAAAAGACTCAGGTAAACAAAGTGATGGTACATACATGTTATAAACCTGGTTAGCAGCTTAACCTTCAGGAGTACAAGATCTAATGAAAAGCCAAGCATGGATTAACCAGGTCCAAAAACATATGCTGAAAAAAAAAAAAAGTCACCAACATCAACGTTTTGAAATTTTACACAAACAGTAAATTTTCTCATGGAAGGGAAGGACTGAAGAAGAGAACAAATAATTATTAGTTGTCTCCAACTGGTTTATGAAAATATCGGTCCTAGATTAATCTACTTTCCACTCTCACAGAAGCCAACCATTTCCCATACATACTTTTACTTTAATATGAAAGTTTTGTTTATGCCAGTACAATGAATGGCTGTGGAAAACAAACAAGGGGCTAAAATACCCACAAAGAGAGAGAAAGAGAAAGACAGACAGACATGTCTTTTTTTTTTTTTTTTTTTTAAACCAGAGTCAGAAAACAGTTTCTTTTGCTGGTTTTGAATTCTAGACTGTAGCCATTATATCCTAAATTTTACTGCAATTGACTGAAATGCCTCCAATATATAGAGACATGATTTTGAAATAAATAAACAAAGCTTAAAATAATTGATTAGGGCCAGCCCAGTGGCTTAGTGGTAGTGCTCTGCACTGCCTTGCGGGAGGACCCAGGTTTCGTTTGCACTTCCAATCTCTTGCTCCTGGGCCGGGAAGAGCAGTGGAAGTTGGGCTTCAGCTGCTCGGGCCGGAGAGAGCCAGTGCTGCCAGTCTGCTCACCACTGACCTTCAGATAAATTAAACATCTGAGTTATACAGGCTCCAAAGGGAGTCCCATCCAGTCCTCAAAAGAAAATAAATAAAACAATAACTTAACTAAAATCCATCCCAGGTTCTTTGGTGTAATTTTTGTTAATGCTGAGAAGCCGGAGAATCTGGTGGTGTATTAGTACAATCCATGATAGTTCCAAATACTCAAAAACTAGGATTTGCTGCCTGATTCGCTTCAATGTCCCGTCTTTGTGGCTAAAAATTGCAAAGCCTAGGGTAATTTAAACTCATTTTAAGATGATAATGTATATATGGGGGTGGTGTAAGACTATTCGGTTTCTACTTTATTAAATAAACTTGGTAATTTACAAAGGCCGGTAAAGAGGTACCACAGGTATGCTACTTGTAGAGTTCAAAATTGTGGTTTACCTATACGTCGCTTAGCTCCATCTTCTTCACATCCATTGCACATCTGACCTGAACTGTCCTTAAGTGCCTATTTGTAATTACATGGTTTTCTGTGCAATGACTGGAGGATTTCAAACGGAGAGGGAGAGGAATTAGCCAGTAAAATTAAATAACAGTTTATACTTGCACATGTCACTTCCCTCATCAATTGTATCAGCAGAATAGAACCCAAGATATCCAGTATTTGAAGAAAAATATTTAACCTTCTGCCAAATGTACTCAAATAAAAACATTTTGTACTATTAGACTTTCAAAAGCGTTTCCACATGATGAACATCTCTAGCAGTAAGATGAAGTGTATCAGTAAATTAGTTCTTTTGGACTGAGTTGCAGTGACCACGTTCCTGCCAACAATTTTTTTCAAATTAATACAGCTTTCCCAGTTACTTAATGCAATCAAAAAGTATTAATTCTTTTTCTAAAATTAAATACATGAAAGGATTTACCTTTAAACCTTGCAGTCCAAAAGGTTGGTTAGTTACGAGGACAGGTAAGTCTTTAGTAGAAGGCAGTCACAACCGTGAAATTTGGCAAGAAGAGTCTATACCTACCTTACTTAGCTAAAAAAAAAAGAAAAGAAAAAAAGCCCTAAACCCTCTGATGGCTGCAATGAAAGTACTCCATTTCTCCAACATACTAGGTATGCTGCACTTACACATACCATACAGTAGTATTTTTCTTTAATGTAAGTGTCAAATTTCTCCCAAATTTTGTGTTGCAAAACTTTCATTAAGGTGAATCAATACACTTAAAGAAAGCATAGAAAAATGTCTTACAATGCCCAATCATTAACAGAATATGCGTGAATTTAGAAACATCAGGTTACTGTCACTACCAAAACAACTCATCTTTCCTTCTCCTCTAACTTACCTTCCATGACCTGAACGGGTTTAAGTTCTGCCTGCCTCTCCTACATGCAGACAGCACTCCTCAGGGATGAAGCTTCCCTTTCCTGCTGCGCAGTGTTCAGGACATCGCAGAACCCTCAAGGCAGGTCATAGCAGATGGAACATTTCAACTTCTAAGGGCACGCCAGGACATGTATTCTGTTATTGATTTAGCATCGCAATGGCCTTGGCTACACAATTAAATAACTGAACAGGACTGGACAACATCAGCAGTCAAGACACCCTTGTCCCGTCCATCTTAGCACTTCCATGATTGCTGTGACCCTCTCAGCTGCCTCGGTATTGTCCAGAAATGTCATTCTTCCCTAACCTCAATGCACACCTTACCTTGAGCTTCTTTTACAAGATCCTCTCTGTTCACATCCAAGCAAGATTTCTGCTGGAAGTGGCTAGCACACACAAACACATGTACACACGTTCTTCTAAGATGTAAACTATGACTAATTTCACATTCCACTGTACCAATCTGTAAATACTTTGTTTTCTTTTTTTTTCTTATTTTATATAAAAACAATGGCATCAGATTCTCAGCAATAAAGTATAAGAAAGATGAATCCTTGACTACACTTAACCAATTATGAAATCGCCTTTCAAACAAAGGAAACATATGCAAAAATCTGTGTATTTGATAAAGTCAACTTAATATAACAAAAAGTGAAATATGCTTATTAAAAGTGTCCTTATATAAAAATGGTCTTGCAATGTACAGTAAAATGCAATACAAATTATTGTCGGTTATCTCTCCCCACCCAGTAACTAAAACAGCTATTGTTCCACAAAACTCCTTATATGCCGGTATCAAAGAAAGAAGCAATTATGCAACTAAACATTTTCTATGTTGTATGCCTGGCGGATGTTAAGGGTGTCTCGTAGCATCAAGTCTCGCAGACGCCATAGCGCATCGGCCATTGTGGTATGAGCCCCTTTGCTTTTCAACCAGTGTGAAGGGAGTCGGCTCTCCTGTTCTTTTGATAAGTGGACATCTCGTCTTCGTGCTGGAAAATCAAGAAAAGGTCCAATTAACTACTGGCTTTGATATTCACCACAATTTTTCTAGAAAAAAGCAAATATAATTCTACAGAGTAACTTTTATCCCTATATTTAAGCCCATACAATTAATTCCTAGATTTATACAACATCGATGGAATTAGCCTGCTGATAACATATATATTCCTAGTCTGTTGATTTGTTTTTAACAATTACTTGCATGTGTACATTTCACTGACTAAGGAGCAGACTTATTTAGCATTTTCCACAAAAGCAAAAAACATTAAGGGTTATAAAGAAGTATGTTTTGTCTGGAAACACCCAACTCTGTATCAAAAGCCTTACCTGCGAGGGTCTGGTCCCACTTGCTAATACTATTTGATTCAGCACTAAGCCCCTCAATATATTTCAGATAGGCTTCAGAATGAAGAAGCCTCTGTGTCTTTGGTGGAGGGGAGACGAACATGGGAGTTGTGGGCTGCTGCATGACTGGCTGACTCGCTGGGCTCTGGCCGGGATAGGGAGGGGGTGCCTGCTGTCCCGGTGGGCCGAGGATTCCTATCTGCAACGACAAAGCGATGGAGAGATCATATCTGAGGGAACTGCAGGAAATCCGCTTGACATCTGTGACTCCTCATACAATGGAGCTTCAAAACAAGTTAAAGGCAAAAGGAAATTTCCCTGGAAGACACCTCCTTCAGCCAGGGCTATCTGTTGGGGTCACCGAGATGCACAGAGGGAGGAAGTTCAAACCAACCATATACATATTTAGAATCATAGAATGGTTAGAATTGGAAGGAACCTTAGAGATCATCGAGTTCCACCCCCCCTGACCTGGGCATGGACACCTCCCACCAGACCAGGTTGCTCAAAGCCCCATCTAGCCTGGCCTTGAAACCCTCCAGGGATGGGGCAGCCACAACTTCTCTGGGCAATGTAGCAGACAACATTGCTCATATTTCTAGTCTATATATACATATTCTGATTACTATCACCATTTCTCCTCTGTCTTATTACCCTAAATTACTCCTTTTGTCTCCTTTTTATTTCATGTTTTCTCTAATTTGATCACAAACCTTGTGGTCTATGCAGTGTAGGGTTTACCTCCGACACACCTAATCCAAATTGACCCTGATCCTTGGAGAACTGGGATACTTCCATGGGGTAAATGCTAATCACTGCCAGGTAAAAATCACAGTCACACACCAAAAAACCAACCAACCGAAAAAAAAAAACCAGTCCCAGAGAATTCCCACCACTGTGATTACGTAGCAGTACTGAGAACTCAGCACAGACATCCTGTGGTCTGGAATAACTCAGCATCATGATGTACACACTTCACTACTTTCTCACTCAGCTTCCGGGTTTCTTTACACTTTCTGGCCAAAATCACATTTCTTTTTACAATGCAAAAATTTAGTCAATAAAATTAGAAATGTGCTGAACACTTCATCTGTATTAATCACTGGAAAGGAACATCTGATCATCACTGTCCAAACTCACAAATTCTGAACTGCTGATGAACATACGATTTGTCAGTTTGTGAAACACGTGAGCAAACACTGATCAACGGCTGAGAAAGTGGGCAGAATCCTCCTTGCATCACCCAAGTATGCAAAATCTAAATTATCAGCACTTTAACATGGTGTTGAAACGACTCATCTTCGTTTAGTATAAGGAAAACAAAACAAAACACTGTCTGCAGAAGTTATCCCACTGGGCAGAACGTAATTAGTCTCATAATAATTCAACCAAGAAATAGCTTACTCTTGAGTGTAAGATATTAACTGATTCTAAATATTAACTGTTTCTGAATACATCGGTGTACGCTTGGTTTATGGTCTCCCTGGGAAGGCTATAAGCAGCCCTACATGTCTTAACTCGGATGTTGTTTAAATGCTAATTCAGAGTCTTAGAGCCTTAAAAAGAATGCAAAAATGACTCACCTGCTGTCCAAAAGGACTTGCTCCGGGTGCTGGAGTGCCTACCATGGGGGACACATTTTGGCCTATAACACCTATATTCCAAAATATAAAATAATTAGTCTTATTTCAGAGCAGTGACAAACACCTCTTTGGTCTTCTATAGTAAGAATTTATACTTTGCTACCATTGCTCACATTATTTTAAGCAGATGTACAACATTCAAATATCCCCCTTTCCCCCAATAAAAAAAACACTTTAGAAGTTTCTGAATGAAGAAAAAAAAAAGCCAACATGACAACTACCAAACATTGATATGTGGCCTGTTGAACCAATTTAATTAAAGAAATGCAAAGTGAATAATTTTTGGTTTTCAATTTTTTTTTTACATTACTTAGAGATTGCCTGACTGGGTTTTTTTTGGTTTATAATATACACCTTTGCCTTGACAGGATCTTCCCAGAATCCTTTAAGAAAGGAAATGCTGATTTCTTTTAACAAAATTTAACATTTCCTTGTGTTCAGTTTTATAAAATACATTCACAGCAGGAGGAAACCCAAGCCATTGCAAAAATTCTGTTAAATCTCACTAATATAAAACACAACTTGCAGGTTAAGCTTAAATAGCCTTATGAGACTGATGAACATTTGAAATAAATTTAAAAAAAAATAAAAACCTCTTAGCTTTCCCTCAAACACATTGAGGCTTTTTCCTATTGCACAAAGTGCAGCAGAAAACACCCGTGTCGGTCTTACATACAAAAATTTACAAATCTAAATGAGAGTCATGCAGTTCCTGATTGTCTACATACAGATGCTTTGGTCTGAAAAAAATGAGAGTTACGTATGCTGCTGCTTTTCTTTCTGTTTATGCCACTTCTCATATTCATTCATTGGAAAAGCTGCCAGCTAACTACACTCTTCCTGAGGGTTTAATTTGCATGCAGATTTTGGTATCAGTGATCAAAAGATGTGCCACTGCATTTTGCACACTAAAGCATATTTTGAACGCATTTTCTATTTGATCACAGCCCCCTTTTTAAATGTATCTGGTACTAACAGCAAGTCAGAAGCTGGGAAAAACGTTGATAATACAAGTTGTACCAAATAAAAGCTGTGCCATATACCACAAAGCGAAGAGGTCTGGAGGAGGACACCCTCACCTTTCCAGCATCAGAGCACGGCTTCACCCTTTGCCCACCCTGCCCAATTGTGGTCGTCCACTTCCAGGCATTATTTTTTCCCTAATCCATATCCTCTCAATTGTAAACACTATCCATACAGCCCACTTCTCCAGTGGGAAAAACTCTTCAAAAGAAATGTGTTGTCCTGGATTCACCTCCCCAGCTGCCTGCATTGGCTGACGTGTGCTCAACGTCAGTGCCTGGGCGATGGGACACAGCTCACAGACACAAAGCTCTTTTCCTACTCCCCATACGTGACATGATGGTGAATCTTACACAGCAGCAAAGCTATAAGCTGCACACCTAACACTGATGGATTTAAAACAAACAAACAAATAAATAAATAAACAAATAAATAAAATCCAACCTAAAGCAATTTACATACAGATACATAAAGTCTTAACAGAGCTTCTGATAAACACACAGTTGCAAGTGGGGTAGGGGCAGGCAAACGAGACCACTTTTGTCCACAGCTTGTTTAACTGCTGAGCATATGGGATGCACATCTTTTACACAGGCACTTGAGTTATCAGAGGTAAAAATGGAAAGTATGAGCAGAAAACAGGATCAGACGCCAGATGAACATTTTTCCCCGTAATGGGGACATGCTAATGGCATGAACACTGGGAAAAATTTTATGTTTCATTCAGCCTCACTTTTCATCAAGTGTGGCAAAAATATAGCAGATGTGTAGTAGATATGCTCTCAAAAAATCAGTTTAAAATTTGGCCACAATAGTATATTGAGTTCACCTTACCCCTAAATGCTTCCCGTTACTGTTCTATCAACAAGATTTAACCTGAACACTATTTTATAATAACAAATGCCAGCACCCCAACAGCCAAGGGGTCTTATGTGACCAGGCTGATTTAAGCACAGTCTGACTGATCAACATTAACATACCAAAAAAGGGGTTTGGTAAGGAATAAGTGTAATTAATTTCATTTATAAACCCACTTTAAATTAAGAAAAGGAGTGGAAGGATGCTGTTGAAATGACATAAGGATATCAATAAGCTGATTTCAGCTTCTCAGACCTCTGATAAACTCAAGCCCAAACGTCAGGTCTTTTGACTGGACCAGCATCATGTTTCTCCAGTAACCTTTCCCTGCTGGTTTACTGGGCATGCTGTTCTGCCAACACTTTGCATCTACCTTATCCATTCAGTAGTGCATTGTGCGAGCCGTAGCTGAACAAACCTGCTGAGAAACAAAAGCTATGACCAAAAGAAGCTGCAGATCATTTCTGTAACAACTGGTTAAACGGCAAGTACATGAAAATGAAATAAGGAGCGAATGAGGATGACGTTCTTACCGGGTGGTGGGATGCCTGGGATGCCTGGCATACCTGGCGGAAGTTGGTGGGGTGGGGGCACCCCTGGGTGAAGTGGCTGCATGCTGCCCATGCTAACAATGCCATCAACTGGGCCCTGCAAAGGTGGCAGCACCGGTGGATAGCCACTTATCATGCCTTGAAGGACACAACAAATTTCAAACATGCATCAATAACATGCAATATGATCTACACAGTAAGACATGCACTATCCACAAAAGAAAAAAAAAGAAAACAAAAGGCACCTTTAGTACAGCAAGACGATACTACAATTAGTATCTTGCAAAAATGAACAAAAATTAAAAATAAAAAGTTATAAATATGGAACACTATACTTCTGATGAATTAGTACTTAGTGTATTTGTACGTTTCTCATGGGGCAATAAATGCTGAATATTCAGATATGTTAACACAAGGAATAAATTCAGCCACAATTAAATGTTACTAATGCAAGCAATTTTAATACAGCCTAAAGCTCTGCCATCTGCATACCAATTCCCAACACAACACTACCTGCACCAGCCCCACACACAGCCCTGCTGTGTGGGCTGGCCTGGAGACCAAACCCAACTGGAGCAAAAATAAAACCTATATATTTTTTCTGCAGTGCAAATGCAAAATTAACATACAAAAGCCCTGGAACAATCTCATACTTAAAACTAATGGCAGTGACAAGGGTGATTTTTATTAAACCATCTCCAGTATAAACTAAGGAAGTAACTCAAATTTTAAACCTGAGAGCACTGGATGTGTTCAGCTGCAGTGACTTAAACTCATGGCAACAGATTGAATTAAAACGATTTACAAGGAAAACCTGCAGTCCCTTACAGAATTTCACTAGCAATGTTTTTCATGGTGTCTTTATAGGAAAATCAATGATATAGCAAAGATAGTATTGTGCTGCTGCTCATAACTTCCGTTTTCTGCATGTGAGGGAGGACAACTTAGAGCTTATTCTGGTTTTGGCTCAGGTTTGTTGCTATCCATGAGGTGAACCTACACAATCTAAATGCACTATATATATTAGGTCCTGAAACAGAAAGTGCTTGTCCCTCACCTCTTTTCTAGGCTTTGTAATTTAAATGGATGCGTTGTCAGGTAACCAAGGAAAGCTGTTGGAAAGACAATGAAAAGATGACAGAGGACAGAAGCAGGTCTAGAGAGATGAGGCAAGTTTAGAAATGCAAAATTGCCGGTGATTCTATAGTCTGTTCCAAGAAACCACCTACTGAGTCTTTGTCACACTCCCAGTAACTCATAAAAGAAACTTTCAGAACAGGGATTTCTGGATTTAGACTGACTGAAAACTCACACCAGCTCTGACTGAAAACACAGCTGTCATGAGTTCAGGATTGAACACAAGCTAAGTTTGTCACTTCCTCAGGAAGAGTTACAAAGCTGAGAAACCTGAAATTCCAAAAGTTTTACATGGAACAAACAACAAGAAAATGAAGAACTGATCTCCCTCTAGCCTTCATTTTCCACAGGACACCTAGACTGACACTTACTAAATGGGTCTTAGGTACCTATTTTGAATATCTGGAAGCTCACCTGTACTTCTTTATTAACATAGCGAAATCCATATTTCTAATGGAAGAAGTAAAAGAAGAAAAACACCAAAAGCATCCCTAGAATAAAAAGCTTTCACTGTACTTTTTAGCTTGTACTTTCAGTGCACCCCGAGCTCCATTCACATTTCAACGCAGTTACATGTACTTCTGAAGCTTTAAAACAAATAAAAACAAAAACCTCCAATGAAAAAACCCTGCGTTTACCAATCATGAAAGCTCACTTCTACATTTCCAAATGAAATACTCATTCAACAACTGGCTGGATTAATCAAATCTCCATGAGAAATCAGTTCTTGTAGCTCATCACAAACTTATTAGAGCAGCCACTTTAATACCCCCATTTATGAGTTACTACTTTGATGAAATATGGGGAAACTATTTCCAGCTCCCACAGCTGTGATTTGTGAGGTCTTTCAAATTACTTGTTCTTCCTTTTTTTTTTACTATAGCAATATAAGATGAAATAAACTTTTGTAATGCCTAAATTTACAAGAAACTAGAGCACTGCATACTAAGAGAAATGCATCTCAGAAGACATCCAGATTTCTTGGACCTGTGAGCCATAAAGAAGTTCTATGAACTTCTGTGATGGAGAAATTCTCTGAACTAAAAAAAAGTAATCTAATGATGGAGGATGTGAAAGAGGTCTCAATAGAATAAGATACTTCTAAGTAAGACTTGTGGAAACTAAAAGATGAAAGACTTTGTTTTTAAAATGGGCCACAAAAATAGAAAGAGTTAAAAAAGATCCACTTGATCATCTACTTTAAGGAAGTATCCGGCAAAGCGAAGAGACTTGAATGCCTAACTGCTTGACTAAGACGATGGTCTAAAAGGTTTGCTTTTGAGGCTGCTGCCACAGGAAGTAAGTTAGCATGTGTTGCTTGCAGAATGCATCTTTTTGGAAAAGTTTTAAGGAAGTGTAGTAATAAGTATTACTGCCCATTAACACCTACCTCCAAAAAATTGGAAAAGTGACTCAATGCCAAAAAACCCAAGAACCAAACCAAGAAAACACAACCACAAAGGATGATAATGCTTCTACATATTCTAGATTGAAGTAGGTTACTCACAAAAAAGACCGGCACTGGAGAACTTTTTTTTCTTTTTTTCTTAATATATGCACAGATAGGTGTATACATACACACACACAAACACACACTAACTGCAAACAGTTCAGAGGAAAATTACCAAGAAGAAAGTGAAAAAAATAAATTAAAAAAAATGCAACTCAGCGTAAACAAATGCTTTGTAATCTGGAAACCATGAACCAAATAAGGAACGTGCCTTCAGTTTAAACATCCATGCAGCCTATTTACTGAAAAGGAATCTAGAGACTGTGATGAAAAATGCTTCAGGCTGTCAGCTCTAAATATGGCCACAGCCTGTGAGACGGGAAAGAAAAAGAAAAATGACAAAAGAATAAATGGAGTAACTGGAATGCCTTCAGGGAAAGTTAAAAAAAATATCCCCGAAACTCAAAACAAAAATCTCCAAACACTCGTTTTTACCTACTTGTAACTATTTTGACCTTGACTGAAATAATGTAATTATTTTAATTAGAAATGGGGGAAGGAAAATAACCTATCAGGTCATACTTAATTCCTTTTCTCACCAATGTATGGCTGATTCCCATACAAGAATCTCCAGTGGACCACACCGTCTTCAGATCTGATCCGAAGATACTTACTCCTAGCATGCCCCCTGTGAAGTCAAGTCAGATTATGGCTGGTAACAAGCACAACACCCACCAACAGGGACCTTGTGGAAGAGTTCTCAAAACTCGGTTCGATTCTGAAAATCACCTGATACAACCAGCAACACTGGCATTTTGTATTCGTTCCTGCAATGGCTCTAGATCCTAGTCTGCTCTGAGTACCAGTGTCTAATCAGCAATTCTGTAAAACTTTGTTTGGATTTAAAATCTGGTTTGGATTGTGTTTGCCTCTCACCTTCCTGACAATAAAAACAAATGATAATAATTTGCCTACTTTACCACTTCCACTGACATTGCATGCACTAGGAGAGCGTTCACCTTGTTCTCCTCCTGCTGTAGCAGGGCTAAACATGAACTCTGCCAAGTAGAGGGAATAAACATGACTGCACACAAACAGAACAGGACCACTGCACAAGGAGGACCCTTTTCCCCTGCATTTTCAACAGGCTACTCACTGCTGGAGCAAGTAATGTGGGACTATCAGGCTACAGCTGCGGTTACGTATACTCATCATGAAGAAAGACTGAAGAGGTTGAACTTTTTCTTCCGTAAGAACAAAGTGACCCAAGAGAGTGTTCAGAGTTATGAAGGGGGTTGATATAGTGGATGAGGAAAAAATGGTCATAGCTCCTACTTTTTACCTGCAACGGGTGTCAACTGCTGATTGAGCATTCCCATTGGTGTTGGTGGCGGCACCACCCCCATAAGAGCCCCGACAGGAGTGCCTGCCCGGGGGGAGGAATTCTGCTGCTGTGCTGCTCGCTCTCTCTCCTGCTGCTCAGCAACTTTAGCTGCCCGCTCTGTAAAAGTATTTTAGATTTTCAGTTCTGTTTTGTAACCCAGAATTTCAAAATATTATCTGTTCATTTAAAAAGGACTAGTCAAACACTGGCATAGTTTAGTCAAATATAAAAGTAGAACAGATGAATCTTTTTATACAGCATATGATTTGATTTCATGTGGCTGCAGCTAAGACTTTTAGAGAACCTTTCATGAAAAATATTCCACAAAGTTTTATCTTTTTTCTTAAAAAAGTAAATAGATAAATAAATAAATAATAAAATAAAAGATTTAAAAAGTCAAAGAACAAATTTGATAATAACACCAGTGTTACCAACATGAAGCAGCAGTCCAGCACTAGGCTCGGTCCGCACTAGGAAAACATGGAAAAACGTTCCCTCTTTTGACACCGCTGGCTCAGCTAAACCAGTCACAGCCAAGGCTGGCAGCTCTCCCACAGACCCGCTACCAGCTGCTGAGGGAATTTTTAAGCACCTTGTCTGTAAGACATGGCCCAAAGTAAGATGCAAATAGCAGCCAGCACTGCCAGCCGGTGGCCTGTTTATTCTTGGGCCCCTCATATATTTTTCTACTGATGCAGCTGAAAAGTGGTGGCAAAGTTGGGAAGCATTTGCAAAGTTTCCCTAGTGTAGAGGGGTCCTTAGTGTTTGGAACATAACAAGCAGCAGTTTGATGAACCAAAAATATGTTTCTCTGCCTCTGTCATTTTCCCCATTTTGGTCCCCTTAGAGCTATTACTTATTTTTTTTTTTTTTTTTTTTTTTTTTTCTGAAGATGTCTAACTCACATTGTGCTGCTCACTGGAGGTCATGTGTGTCCTTTGTACGATGAATCTGGTCATTATCTCAATCAAGTTTCTCACTGTGACTGCAAGAACAAAAGATCTACTGCAGGGGAATCTGACCAGAGGACAAGTTTATATTAAGGGAAGGGCAAAGGGTCGTGGGAAGAAGAAAGGAAAAAAACCAAACAACCAAACCCAAGCAAACAAAAAAGGGAGATAGACTGAATGCCCACTCAAGGTGCTCTGGGGCCATGCAAGTTGCTGATTTGTTTACTCTGAACTGACTGACACAATTGTATCTGACTGACACAATGAGGAACAACAAAGAATAAATGAATGCAGCATACATCTCCAGCAGATTTTAATAACAATGAATGCAGGGCTAGAAGTTCTCTTGCAGTTGGTGAGAGATGAAAACTGCCACTAAAACAGCAATCAAGGTCCTCTGTCAAACAAAGGCTAAGAAGTCGTTCATCAAGGAGATTGTTACACATCCTGCCAAAGTTACTAATTTTCTCTAATATATGACTTCAAATGTCTATCATGAACGTTCTGTAGAACCTATTTCTGCAGCTTCTTGCTGCAGCTATTTGCATTCAATGAAAGACCAGTTTCATTTCCAAAGGCATTCCCCTCCTTCTTTTCACTTCTATCATTTCAGGAAGAGATGACACAAAGAAACTCGTGAATTTACTACAGGCAATTCATATGTGATTGAGCACAAAATACACAAGACATGTCAAGGCAGATCCTGAAGTAGAAAAATGAGATAATCCTCTTCAGAGCAGAGCAAGCATTTGTGGAAAAGATGAAGCAGATGTTCTGACTCTTACCTACTTTTGGCCAGCTAAAAAAAAAAAAAGATCAGACAAAAGCAAAAGTTCTGGAGATACACCGACAGACCAGAAATTACTGTTAAGCAATCAGTTTTATCAGACTTCAGAGTGCTGAGCTTTGAAGAAGGACCTGATGCAGGACAGTATTTGAGTTTTTCCTAGTCTCTAGCTGTGCTTTAACTGCCATGGAACTGACAGATGGAACAACACTGCCAAAGGGAATTGTAGCAGGTGTCTAGAAGTTCAGCCTTCAGCATTCACCTAAATACTCTCAATACTAAACCCAAATTGTTAAGTCCAGGACTTGAGATCATTCAAACATTTCCAACCATCTCAAGAGACAGGAAAGAGACATTCTACTTTGAATAGAGCTCTTCCTTAAAACAGACCTTTACCTCACTCACGTATGTTATTTTATTTTCTTTTGAGGAGTTTTCACAGTACAGTTAGCCATGCAGACATTTCCAGTGCAGTCTGATCTTTCCTCAACTATTGCTAAAAACCCCCCCAACTATTACCCTACACATATATCAACTGAAATTTTCAATGGGTCAAAACGGACCTAAAATGCAAACTACTTTTCACCAGAACACGGAAAGGCACTTTTGCACTGAGGTGTCAAACCATGCCTGTTCCCTGGCCCCTGGTGCACGTCCCCACTAGAGAGCACGTGAATTTTGACTCGTCACAGTGGAAGAAGAGGAGTTTCTCTCATTTCATGCATGGTAAGCAAACACATGGACGCTTTGTAACCCCATCCCATCCCCTCTAAAACAAAAAACTAAGTCTAATTCTGGGCAGATAACAAGCCAGAGAAACTGCAGCCCAAAATACAAAAGCTTTGGAAAATTTTAAATGAGAAAGGATTAAAATGGAAGCACTTAGGCAATCATTAACACAGTGGACAGACACTGCTGCTACCAGCACGTTACAGCTATGCCTTCCTGCAGGGTGCATGACATCAAGCTGTTCTAAGGTAGGAAGCGATGATGTGCTCACCATCCTACCGCTTAAGAATTAGGCTGTAAGGAGGGACCTGACAATGAAAAGATACCACACAAAACCTAGGAGGGTGTAAAAGGAAACTACAACAGGAAAAAAGTAAGGCCACAGTACTTCCCCAAGGAAAGAGCATTACCATTTCCCTTCACAGCATTTGCAAAGAACACTTGCACATAGGCGAGGGGTGCTGTATTACTCTCCAAAATTGCAAAGAGGTACTACTGCAAATTTGGAAAGGACTGAGACAGTGGGAAGTGGAAAAAGTGATAGCATGCAAACTTCTACTTTGAGTATCAAAGCAGCCTTTAAGTTATGGGTATGCAGAAAACCCATCATATCTCATTTTTAAAAAAGCAAAGTTATAACTTAATTGGGCAATAACTTTCTCAGGGTTTGAAATTTTCCTATCCAAAGCAGCATTTTCTTGCAATAAAATTGCAACAGTTGTTTAAAAAAATTGGTTTTATATTGAAAGTATTGACACATTATTAACTAGAGTAGTAACTACGGATGTTAAGCCAATGTATTTGGCTTGGGTAAGGGGCTGCTGTTAAGTATCAATTGTATTTTATTTTAATAAAAGTTGAAACACAATGACCAGTACCAGTAAGAAAGAAAGAAAGAGAGAGAGAGAAAAAGGTCTAAAGTATCTCATGCCTATGAAATATTACTAGGCTTACTTCAGGAAATGAAATCCCTTAACAAAATCAGTTACAACGGCCGATTAATACTGAGACTGAACAATATTATTTACAGTATCAGATTCTGTATCCTTGATTTTGTTCTATCAAAGCTTTTTAGGACTCTAAGTGCTGTTAATCAAAGAACTTTTTCCCACTCCACTATAGGCTTTCTTACCTGCCACTACAGCTCTGAAAAGCTTCTTGTCCAAAATACCCCCAAGTCCTCCTTTAAGGAAAGTTCCACAAACCATTTTTCCAACTGATTTCCAGCCCAGGGGCTTCATGTCCCTTTACTTCTAATTTGTCCCTATTTTCTTGGTCTTTGTTCGTTTGGTTATTTGTGGCAAAGACATTTAAATTATCAGTTGTGCACTATATAACTTAAACATGCTCTTTGCTCCTCTTCAGTCGTCTCTCAATATGAACTTCTCTTAAGATACGTCCAGAACACAAACATAAATATCTTCTTTTATTAAACCTGTCATCTGAATAACAGTAGTGATGCGTTGAGAAAGAAAAAAAGCAGAGAAGAGTTTAGCGTCTTAGTTTTTATTTACCTTCATATTCTGCTTTCTTTGTTGCTTCCAAGTTTCTCCATTCAGTTCCTACGAGCCTGCTGAGCTCTCCAAAGGAGTAGTCTGGGTGCTGAGCTTTAATCACAGCTCTCATCTCGCTGCTAAACAAGATGTACCCACTCATGTTGATCTTCCTCTTTGATCCCTCCTTCTTGGTACTGCCCTTAACAGACTTGGGAGTGGACTGTGAGAAAAAGCAGTTATGACCACAAGTGTACAAAAGAGAAACTACTTAACATACATTCAAAGCTGTAAGAAACAGGATTTTAAAATATTCCTGCATTTCTCTTGAACACATTTGCATAAGGACCATCCAACCTTACAGCCCCTAAAAAGAGACAGCATCTACTGATGCATGACAAGAACATACACACACACACACACACTTCTGAAAAGTACATGTGGAAAAAAAAATTAAGAAAAAAATCACAATGTTCTGATTCCTTTCAATCCTTCCAGACATAATGTCACCTTTACAACTGAGGCTTCAAAAAATTCTCAGTAGGACAACACAGAATGTTTACTACTAGGTAAAATCACTCTAAACTGAATGACAGGACTAAGAAAGGCTGACTAGCAAATAAGTGACAATTTAGAATGCCAGAAGAGAATTAAAGTAATTGTATTATGTTACAGAATTCATGCGTTATGCTGTTCAGAAATATTGCAACACAAGTTGACAATCTAATGACATATTTTCCCTCTTATGCATCTGCACTTAAATACATACAAGTTTATCAGCTGGTTCTGCCTTTACATTGCTTCCAACAGTTTCAATAACAGTAATCTAATGTAAAAACCTACCCACCAGTTTGGAAGAGCAAACAGGACTTTGAGAAACTGTAAGAATTCTGAATTTGACTCTCATATTTTCCATTCTTTTACATGTCTGATACAAACATTTTTAGATGAACAGAATCTTTTCCATTTGAGTCAGATATGTGCATTTAGACTGCACTTATTAGGCAGAAGAAGAAGAAATAAACCAGGACTCCCCTTTACACCTTTCCTCAGCAAAAAAGCAAAAACTTCCACATCTTTTTCTTTTTTAGGTTCTGCTTGATTCACAACAAGCTGCAGGAGGAGATTATTATCCACCTGCTTGTGAAGCCCCACAATACCATGTATTCACTTGCCTTGACTCTTTTTACCCTTAGGTGTACTAAGAGCTTCTCTGTTATGAGGAGAAAAAATACTTTTAAAGTTCTGGAGTTTAATAGTTCATAAATAAAATTCTATACATTTAAGAGAGCATGAAGCAAACACATGCCTTTTACCTAAGGAGCTCTGTTTAAAAGGACACTTTTCACTGGGGACATAAACAGAAGAGATTATCTGAAGAAAAAAGTTTATTTCTGTGCTATATGCTAGTTATCTCTCCAGAGTTAAATTATGCTCTGAATGCCAGCTCAGAAACAACATGCCTTTTCTTTCCAAATCAGCAGTGAGGAATCTGCCAGGGCACTCGTGTATCGTTATTCACTTCTCAGGGTGCATTGTTATTGATCCTCTTTTCCTTATTTGTTTTTGGTTGGTTGTTTTTTTCTAACTTCAAGTTCTAGACTTGAGTTCACATCTGTCTAAAGGTATATATCCATTGAGCCTGACTTCTCACCAGTTATCCTGAAAGCTCTGCTGTCCCATTACAAACAAATAAAAAAAAATAAAACAGTGCAATTATCAACCTAGCTTTAGGTTGATTTAGAAATATTCTATATTAGTATTTAAATAAAACTTCTCAAGTGAATCCAAGCAAAACACAGCTATGTAAAAAGACAGAAAGCAAAGGAGATCAAAAGAGAGTGAATGCTGCAGAAGATAGATTGAGAAGACATCTTTAATATCCAATGATCCCTATTTAAACTGCTTTTGGAAGCTGTCATGCTTAACAATGGTAATATATTGATTTATAAAAAGTTACCTTTCCCTTTCTAAAGTGTTACATTAGTTTGTTAATGCTGGTAACATGCTTTCTATTACTTATATGCTGCAGGAGTTTTCATGCTACTTATGAAATTCAGGATGTTAAAACAAGAACAGTGAGACAACCTTGACAGGAAAATGCATTTGGTGGTTTGCCCACATGGCAAAAGTCACAATCAAACCAAGCTAAAGCTTTCAACGTCATCAATATCTTTTTCATGACATACAAAGACAGCTATTTCTATCCAGGAGTCACGTAATTTCTCCAACTACCAAGGAGGTTTTCACTTTACAGCCAATGTAATGCAGCAGAAATCCATATTGCCAGTTACAAAAGTGTCTGGAACTTCCTCCTATTCCCGGCAGGTCATTCCCATTGCCTCTTTAATGCTGGCATTAGCTTGAATGTGGCAAGGTGATGAGACAGATAAAGGGTTTTAATCCAGTTGCAAACAACCTTTTTTGGTTTGGTTAATTTCCAATTAAAGCAGTTCCTCACCCTCCTTCAATACTCAGTCACATGAATAATGAGGGCTTGGGTGAGAAACCCAGCCAGAGGGGAAGGGGCTCCAAAGTCCCCCATTTCAGCAGCAGCAACAACTCATGCCGCAGTCAAGCAACATATAACAACACAAGATTATTTACCTCCTATCCATTTATCAGCAAATTAACATTAGAGCTTCTAGGACAACCAGTTCTTCTATTTTTTTTAACAAGTTCTCATTTCCAAGTAAAAATGGTAACTCAATACTAAAAAAGTGGGGTTTTTTTTCCCCCCTTTGAGGATGATGCACAGCGTTTTCTAAAACTGTAGCAAAACCATAACACCCAAAATGCTAGATATTTTTGGAATTCAAGGAAAATTTTAAAAATGGGTGGTAGGTAAATTGAGAATTACAATTGAACACCTATATCCCAACTTTATGTTTAATAGAAGGACCTGATATTTCTGAACAAGCATCATAGAAAACCTACTGATTAGAAATAACATTAACATATCAAAAAAACCTGTACCCTAAAACATTTTCCTCAACTGAATGATTTCCTTTAAAAAGATTTTAATGGACTTAAATATTATCACCTGGATATCGTATTGGATATGCCAAAACTGTTCCATGTAATTTATTCCATTGACTTGTCAACTGAAGTGTAAATCTCTTTCGTGTATGTGAAAAAAATTTACTGTTTCTTTGGTTGCTGAAAGAATGTGGAATATAAAGGCCTAAAGGTTTCTCAAGGAAGATTCTTACCTGTGGTGGAGTATAAGGCATTATATCCAAATCACTAGCTAACGGGGTCTGAAGCTGAGGCATAGAAGGTGTTTCAGTCATATCGCCTTCCTCTTCTCCCATCTCTTCCATATCTTCATCACCTCCTTCCAACTCAGCAAATTTTGCTTCTAGCTGCTGAATCTTCTTTTCCAGTAGCGGAGATGGTTCCTTCTGGGGAACTATGGGTTTTCTGAAAGGTGGAGGAGGAAGATAAAAAGAAGATGAGAATACACTCATACTTTACAGGAGATGGCATATATTTTTTAAGAGAAAACCAACGTCTCTTCCTTTATCATTAAACTACATGGAAACAATGGTGACTCAGGACGTGCTTGTGCTTCTTTTCAGAACACTGAGCAGAAATCATTTGATGTCCATGGACAGTGTTTCATGTCAGTCATTTGTTTGAAGGTTGGGATTTTTTATTTTTCGTAAGTTAGAAGGGGATTTCAATGCAGCAAATACTTCATTTTGCAATAGAAGGCAGTTAACACCACATAATGCTTAGATTTTACTTGTTAGAACTTAGTATTTTTATTAATATTGATATTCACCAAATGGAACATTTTTTACCCATAATGACAACTTAAGTATTTTAATGGCATCCAAAAGAATTTACCAATCTGATCATGTAACAACTTTTACTAAAATCCGGAGAAGAAAAAGAAAACATCCACTGGTATTAAAACCGTGAAAAGACTGATGTTATCTGGGCTTCTTTCCAAAAGCATGATTAGTCAAAATTGATCTCCTCCTACAACTATGACTTTTATATACGTAGTGCGTTTGGCTGGGATGGAGTTAATTTTCTGCATAGAACCCCATAAGGGGCTGTGCTTTGGATTAGCGACCATGACAGTGTTGATAACACATGGATGTTTTAGTTATTGCTGAGGAGTGTTGGCACATCATTAAGGCCTTTTCTTTACCCCACTGTGCCTCCCAGCAAACAGGCTGGGGTTGGGCAAGAAGTTGGGAGGGGAGACAAGCAGGAGAGCTGACCCAAACTTACCAAAGGGATATTCCATATAATATGACATCATGCTCAGTGATAAAAGCTGGGGGAAAGGAGGAAGAAGGGGGAACATTTGGGGTTAAAGCATTTGTCTTTCCTAGTAACCATGACGTGCTGAGGCTCTGCTTTCCAGAAAACAGCTAAACATCTGCTTCAGGATGGAAAGTAGTGAATTAATGTCTTATTTCACTTTGTTTGCATGTGCAGCTTTGCTTCTCTTATTAAACTGTCTGCATCTTGACCCATGATTTTTAATTCCTTTTGCCCTTTCAGTTCCCTCCCTAATCCTGCTGTGGGAGAGTGAGCAAGGACAGGGTGGGGGCTTAACTGCCCACCAGCATCAATCCACCACAACACAGAAGAATGCTCAGGTGACCCTCACATTCCCATCACATTTTTACCTAAAATAGTATATTTCGTCATCTACAACTTTTGCAGAGAGTGAAAACCTCTTCAGCCCTTTAAATTTCTTCATTTGTTTGTCGCTTTCATTGTAGCGGCTCTCACAGAGAAAAACATCATTTTCAGAGATTTCTGTTGGTCTGCAGGAGAGGAAGTCTTTGAATGACAGAACAGCACACTTCCCTGCAGAAATGAAAGAGCTGGGTAAGAAGGCAGCCACACTTGCAAGCATTTTACAAAAAGCATGGAAACTCAAGTTTTTGCCAGTCTGGAAGTCTGGAAGATTCCCAATATTTGGCCCAACTACAGAAAATACATCAGTTGACATCCCTATTAAATAACGCCAGTCACAAGAAACTTAGATGAACTTCATGCAGCTTTTGGGGTTTTTTTAAAGGACAAGAAAACCTGAAAAATAACAAACCCCCATGATCGCTAGTCAGTTAACTATATTTAGCACAGCATCATAACTACAAAACAAAGTACATAATCATCATCTTATGCAAAAAAACAAATTTCAACCCCCTTTCCAGCTTTCCAGATTTACCGACTTTCCAGGTAACACACAGTGGAATAATTACATTAATAAGCGAGAGCAATGGACTTTTCTGTTCTCTGGCTGCAAACAATGTTCACTTTGATATCATACGTGTAATTCCCTTATCATAAGAAAGTTTCCTTCTTACTACAGATGCCAAAGACAGGAATGCATATTAGAAATGGACTGAATAATCTCTCCTCCCTCAATTTAAAAAAATGTACTTGGAATCAAGCCTACACGTAGCTATAAATCACTTCAGATTGTATAGGAAAAGAAAGAGTGGATTTAAAGTTATTAATAATTACCCAAAATGCAAGTCATCGGACAGGTCTCCTCCAAGTTACTCAAAAACACTTCCTTCTTATAGAACATTTTAGTTGGTTCATGTTCAGTTTCTTCAGGATGTATAAAGATTGGACCAAAGAAATATGCAGCTCCATCTCGCACCCACATCTTTTCAATTCTGGAAAGAAAACCAAACCACTGACATAAGTGAAAGGCCACCCCTCCTAAACGAGACAGCTGGACGCACTAGGTTGTTCAGGAGGACTGTCACTAAAAATTAGTGTAGAAGAACAGCCTATTCCAACTGTACAACCCTTATCACCTTTTTATTAGGCAGGTAAACGTCTACCTCAATATTTTAAGAGCTTGTAACATTAGCTTCATTCACAAGATTTTTTTCCAATCCTCTTCTACGCTTTTTGCAACAAGCTTGTCTTTTTTTTCCCCAAGTTATTTTTATAGACACAAACTGCAAATAAAGAAGTTGCACCTACCTTCCTACCCGAGGTCGCACTAACCCATGGGATTTTATAAAGACACAGTCCCCAACCTTAAGCCACATGTCATTGTAGCAGAGCTGTTCAAAGTAATGGCAACCAGGTTCTCCATTGGACATTTCTACTGGAACATCTTCTTTGTCCTGCAGAAGAATATGCATTTAGAAACTTGTGGAGGAAGAAAAACCAAACACATAAAGAAAAAGATGCCAGGTACAAGTGAAAGATGTTGCTCTATCCTTACATAAGCAATAATAGGTAAACACTAAACAGAACTGTACATGAGAAAGTGAGGGGCCTTGAAATTTAAAAATGAAATAGCAAAAGCCAAAGCTGTCCTCCACATAGGTAGCAAGCCTTCCTATTTCACAAAGCTGTAATTTTGCTAGAACAGGAATTTACAGGTCCTTTTCTTTTCTACTGGTTCAAAGTAAACTGGCCAAGCCAAGCGTTTTTAGCTTATTTTGATGGTTTGTTTTAAAACAGAATAACATGCTTAAGTGTATATTAAATTATACAGTTTGAGTATATGACCAAGTTAACATACACAGAAATTTAACGATTCAACTCTCATATACAATGATATGGACACTCCAAGTATTGCTTGCAAATTGGCAATATGCCATACCATTTGCCCTATTTAATTTTTACATTTTAGTCAAAACTCACATTGTGTCTCATTTAACCTTTTAGTCTAGGATTTCAGAAAGCTAATGAAAACACAAGCTATCTCCCCGAGGTGTGGAAGGAAAAGGCCCTACAAGTTTTCATTCTCTTGGCAGAAATAATTCATTCCTTTGTCATGATGTGAACAGATACAACAATATATACTAAGTGTCTGATTAAAGCTGACAATGAGCATGCTGGGTATTGTGTTCTGAGGTTCTCATAGAGAACTCAATGTAAAGGGCATTTATTTTATGACTTTATGTTTATTTTTTTATAGCTCTGGATTTATTTTAGATAAATTTAATTCAATTAAATTATTTAAATTAATTGTTTTTATGACTCTAAACACAATAAAAAAATTTACCCAGTATGTTGGACAGAAATATTTTTAAGCATTTCGACAATAAACTGCTCAGTTATCAACATAAATACCTTACAAACAGCAGAATATTATGTATTGCTTACTGCTGCCTAGCTACTGATTATTTTACTGAAATACTACGTAATGAAGCACTTCAGCATTGCCATGAACTACAATTAGACTTTTAGTTCTACTGATTCTTTAGGCGTAAGGCAAGCTTTACAGCAAAAGTGTAATTTTCGGAAGGGGAAAAAAACCTCCACCCTCTTCACACGCTCACAAGAAAGCATTTGTAGAATCTAGCAAGTATGTACGAAGTTTATTTTCTGTTCAGTTTGTTTATGTTTTTTGTATTTATTTACAAATGTGTGTAACAATTAATAACAGAAACATTATATTTATTATGTTTTACTGTGTTTGGATGCTGTGAAACTGAAGCCATGAGGGCTCACATTTTGTCATTCTTTATCTGTCAAACAAAACCAATGTTCCACATGTTATCCCACATACCTTTTCAAGATGAAGGATACTTTCTCCCACCTTACTGTCCTCCAATGTTTCAGCATTTTTCTCCTCATCCACTTTGTCTGTATTAGCAAACACAGAAGCAACACGGACCACAGGCAGGGGCACATCTCGTGGGACAAACCTTACAGAGCTTACAGGCATAGTCCACAGTTTAATCTTTTTAAAAGATTTTGTCTTCGCAGAGTAACGTGACTCACAGACATAGACATCCTCATCTCTGAAGTTTTCAGGACACAATTTAAAATATTCCTGCAGATTGAAGAAAAAATATAAAATCTTCCAGCAACATGCAGAGTGAACACCCTCTCATGCTTCCTGATTTTTTTCTATGCTTCTATCAGAAACACTTTTAGACTAACAATGCCTTTCTGCCAAGTTCTTTTCTTCCAGTTTGACATCCAAATTATACTAAAAATTAAAAGCAAAAAACAAGTAATCCCACACTAGAGGCTAAATTCAGTACAGATTATAATATAAGAAAAGTCTGGTTTTAATCGTTTACCAAACTGGTACATTAACTAAAGTACAAGATCTGCAGCTTAAAACAACCTTTACAAGATTTCTGAGTTTGACCTGGAAAGAGGACACAACCACCAAGTTTGGGGGGAGGAAGTGAGTAAGATCCATGCTCATTGACACGTGACCATGATACCCATTCATGTACTCAGCAGCTGGAGCACTTTGTTCCGTACAAATACACTACCTTCAAAAAACTGGCCAAGATGGGTATGTTGCGAACAAGCCAAAAAACCTCAGCACAAGGATGATGTGGAATCAAACTTGAGACAGAGATGAAAGACTTCATCCTCTTACCAGGACACTCAAGTCTCCCCCTCTACCAAACTTGTAGCTACATCCTTTTACAGAAACCTTCAAGAAGCTACCACCAATTTCTCTACTGCATGCTCTAAAAAATCAGCTAATTATCTAATAAGCATATGATTCTACAAACCAACAAGCCCCAGGAAACACCACCACTAGGATGAACTATATATCTCATGAAACAAATGAAGAATGCAAACAGTACACAGGAGCAAGTCCTATTTTATTTAAGTATCAGTAGAATGACTACAGTTCTTCAAGAAAATAGCAGAGAACATATTATTTGCTTAATAAATTAGTCTAAATAGTCTCTCACCTTGACAAACATGACCACACATTTGCCTAAAATTTTACTAACAGGAACTTTATTGTAATAGTCGCTTTTAAAAACTTCTTTCTCCAAGAATTTTCGTGTTGCAAGATGAAATGTTTCATTTGGTCGATAAAACCAACACCCGTAGAGCCATTTCTCTCCTTTAAAAAAAGAAGAGAAACAAAAAGAGAAGGGAGAAAGAAAGAGAAAAAGATGTAAATTCTGTATTCTTTAGTGTTTGAGCAAGAAAAACCAACTCTGATTAATCTAAGAGCCATGTACTCATTTATACTAAGAGTAAACTGTTTTAAAACAGCACAAGATTCCTTAACTGTTTCAGGTAAGGAAAACTAATTTGCTTAAAAAGCCTGTCAACTGTTTTTTCCCCAGTAAAACCTGACCTTCAGCAAAATAAAGGATAAATCTTGACTTAATAAAAATTAATAAAAATCTTGACTTTCAGACCTTGAAATGGCTTCAAAGTCTACACAACAATCACCTGATTATTTGAAGAACTTTGGATAATTGGTTTCAAGTTTAAGTTTTTTTCAAGTATTTCTTCCATGTTACACTGTCACAAATTCCAATTGTTAACAATGGTTTATAAAGAAGTTACAGAATCACAGAATGGCCGTGTTTGGAAGGGACCTTTGGACATCATCTACTCCAACTCCTAAAGCAGGCTCACCTAGAGCAGGTTGGACAGGAATGCATCCAGGCAGGTTTGGAATATCTCCGGAGAAGGAGATTCCACAGCCTCTCTGGAGGTTGTTACAAATATATACTACTTTTCTAAATTAAAGAAAATCTGTAATCTGTAGACTGAACCAGAATAAAAAGTGCGTTTCTCTTTCTCCATCACAGACAAATGAATATAAGAAACATCCAACTGGCCAATAGTCCTACCCAAGCACACTGCATCCAACTGAGTGAGAAGGACAGGCTATTAGGACAACGTATTTGATCTTGGCCACCCTCTGTAACTCATTCCACTCCTTCTGCAGTCATTGCATTAGGGGTGTTAAAGAGCTATTCTCTTTTATCTGGCAATTTTTTTCTGGTTATTCCCTTTATTATTAGGTTTAGACCTGTTGTTCATGGACTTGTTTCACTCATTTTGGAACCTGCTGATATAATCCACCTCCGGGGAAGCCAGGAAGAGCTCACTAACCACTCTATTAAAAAGCCAAATGCTTTCACATGTTTTAATCTGATTTATTAGCGTCCATGAGAGCCCTCTAACTCTAATACTGCTGGATTTGTTAAATAGTATTTCTGCATTCACCTTATCTACCCACTTCATGATTTTGCAAACCTTAATTATAACCTGCCTTACATTAACCCTCTCCAAATTTCAGAGCGACGGTCTTTTTAATCTGTCCCTGTAACACATCCGTTCCATCCCTTTAAAAAAAAAAAAGTGCAACTAAACCGCTTAACTCCACTAAACCCCACTGTAGTTTTCAACAACTGTAGTTTCCATGATTGCTGAGAGTGCACCATCCTTATCTGATACTCTGGTCATATCTTGAGCATTCCTTACGCTTAAGAGAAGTACCTGCTGCAAACAGAATGCATGTCTGATGAGAAAAAACAAAATAGTACTTGTTATGGCTTGATTTGGCCTAGGAAATGCAAGATTCATCTCAATTCTGAAATTTAAAAAGGCAAGTTCTGAACCTGAGTTGTTCTGTGGAATATTTGCAGTTAAACAGGCCCAACCTTGGTTCAGGTTTCTCAGCACAGAAAAAACCCATGTGGTGTTCTGCGCCTAAATTACAAGGAGCTCATTGCACTTAGAAGACCCTATTCTCTGGGGTGTTTACAATTTGAGAGCAGGTAGAGACGAGCAATGAAAAAGCCCGTGCTGATCAGAGAACTTTATATTTGTAACAGTCTTTGGAAGAAAGTAACTCAGAAACAAGAAAAATATTCACCAGTCCACACACACTTCTGCAAAGAAAATAACTAACATATACACAGAAAAATCTCAAATTGGGAGTTTTAAATAGTAATAAGAAGTTTTGCCATATTGTTTTCCCATAGCGAAGACATCCTTACCTGCTGAGTCTTCCCACAGCCTCTCAATACAGACGATGTGAGGCTGCAAGTTGGCTTCAGCAGGTTCCACATACACATAATCTCCTACATGGTACATGCTGTTCTTGAAGCTGCAATCCTGGCTGTAGGTGCGATGCAAGCTTGACAGCCCAGCTGATCCAGAAGAATCTTCACTCTTTTCAGCTTCTTTTTTCAAGAAGGGAATAACAGATGTCAGTAATGCCACATTTCCATGTTAACTGACTGCTGATAGGAATGCCCTCACCCTTTGCTGAGTGCAGAAGTGCCACATGATACCTGATGTCTCCCTCTGTCACTGACTTCCAGTGTGATGGAAGGATTTAAGCATGTTTTGTTCTGCTAACCTTTCTGCTACTGCTGTTGCTGAGGGCTGGTTTCCCTTCTTCAGTTGAGTATTACTGAGCCTTCCCAGTGAGTGAAGAGGAACTCAATGAGAGTGCTGAGCTCAGAAGCCTTCAGAAGGCAAGCTCTCAAAGGCAGACAGAAAAAGAGCATCACAGCTGTTGTCCCCTTATAATACTGAGCCCAGATGGAGCAGCCGGACTTTACTGCTCCTGACATTAGTGCTATTTGGTTAGATGAACCATGTTAGAAAGAGAGTTAAAGGACAAAGATCGAATAACTCTGCTCCCATTTGTGGGAAGGAGCAATTAGAAAGCTTAATTCTTTCCCGTACACATGCTCCACAAGGAGTATACAGACAGTAACAGCCAGGAACTGTGAAGCACAAAGGACCTTCACATTAGGTTTCTTGCCCTAGAGAAGAGTGCAAGCCCATTCTTCTTCACACTCATAGTAACCAAGTAAGAAACACAAAAGGTTTACTTACATACCATTTCTTTATCAGTGTTAAAAGCATGACCATAGACAACACCATCAGTACATCAAGAAACCAGTATTTGTCCAAAAGGAAACAACCACAAGGTCAATTGGAACAGTCATTGCTAAGTTTTTTATCGGCAAAAAGCTATGGTAAAAGCCTGTTGTTTTTTTTTTTTTATAGTATCCTTGAAATAAGACTACTGGTTTCCCAATGTGTTCTGATTAAAGAGTTTATATAAGGTTAGTGTGTTCCTACATTCCTTTCTTAAAGCCATTCTGGCATGTCTGATAACGATCAAAATAAAATAAATCTCTCATAACTTTAAAATACAAGACTGTTAGTGGACAACCAGATTACTAAAGCCCCTTCAGCAAGAGAAGCTGCAGCAACAGCAGAGCATATATCATATGCGTAGGTATGTTTTTCAAATAATACGTTTAAAATTAATGAAAAGAAAGTAGCTACCTCTCTTTTCCTCCTCTCTTTTGAGCTTATCCTCCTCTATTTCTTTGGGCAGCTTTTCCTTCTTTTCCTTTTCTACATCATTGTGAAGATGCTTGGTGGTATAGCTGAGAGCAGGTGACAGAAGAATCTCTCCATTCTTACAAAGTTCATCTCGAATTTTAATAAAGAACTGCTGAAGTTCGACCGCATCCTCATAAATCTCTGAATCAGTCCTGTACAAAAATACATACAACAGGGCAGAGTCAAACAGGATCTTAAACACATACTATCATTCGCCACACTTAGTGATAAAACTACCAATAGATTTCTTTGCATACTCATAAGAAACAGCAGCAGACACTGGTACGTCATGCTCTACCTGGTACTCTGCTGTCAGTTTGTATTATCGTTTACCTAAAACAGAGTTATTGTATACACCAGTCCTGAAATACCAGAAAAATCAAAGGTAACTGGTTGTGACCAAAACCTCCTTGCCACTGGATCTCTATCTGTTAACTTCTGAAAGCTTAAGTAATAACATTATTATTAACAAAACTGACTTATTTTAATTACTCATGCTTCTGTTAGAACATGTTTTAATATCATTTTTACCTCCTGTCCTTCAGAGTCAAGCTCTCACTTGTACATCCCTAAGTAAAACACTGAGAGAAGTTGCAAGTGTTCATAGTTTTTGCACAATATTACCCTAACTCATGCAGCTGTGATTGCTCCAAAAGAGTAATCCACTAGTCATGCTGTTAGTGCTCCTCCTTTTTTTTTTTCTTTTTTAAATTTGAAAGTTAGCACAATCCTTGTTTTTCAATGAAAGCATACTTTCCACTGAAAACCCCAGAGAGCTTTTAAGATTCAGTTTTCTAAAGACCCCTATCAAGGAAAGCAAGCACTTTAAGCAACCGTCAGCCTCTGTCTGATGTTAAGGGGAAAAACTCATGTGGTAAGACAAAGGATACCCGAGAAATATAGCTCTGCTCACCTGTTCATTCTCCTTGCCCTCTCCAGTACCTCAAACATATTCTCCTGGAACAAATCCAATCTTCTGTAGCGATTATTTTCAACATTTTTTCGGATAATATCAAAAGTCAGAGGAGGTTTATTTGGGAAGTTGGGATCAACAGCAGGAATCTCAGCTAAAGAGTCACTGTAGCATCTGCCCTCATCATCCTGGTGGCTCATAACAGATACAAAAAGGTTATGGATAAGTTCCTGAATTAGCAAAGTGACATTGGGCACATGAGAATCCTCATCTCCTTCTATCTCTCTCCGAGTTTCAAGCAAAACTTTATGCAGGACCAGGGCATCTTTATAAATCAAAGATTCTGGCTCGTTATATGTGCAAGCATTATTGAACATCATTACAAAGTCCTCTACCATGGAATCAATATCCTGGTATTTATTTGCCATCATATGACTTCTGATCTTTTCCATGTCAACAGGCTTTTTAATGGTCACGTAATAGTCAGGAAGTTCAGACCGAGAGGGCAGCCTCAAAAAGATGGCACTCAGTCGCCTGCCTCGTTTATCCGTGTAATTCTTAACTGCTTCATACACCTCATTCAGTTTCTGTTGCATTGGAGTCATGTATTTCGATTTTTTAGGAGAAATGCCACTTTTTCTACCTAAGCAGACAAAAAAGAAAAAAGAAAAAGAAAAAGAAAAAAATCATTACAAAAACAGAGCTTGCACACTTCTTTGTCCACCTCCTTTCCACTACAGAATTGTTTACTGAAGAACCACGTTATGGTATGAGCAGAAGACTCGCAACATGGAGCCCCATTCCAAGTTGCAGCTTCTTTTATTTTTCATAATTGTATAAACATTTTTTTTTTAATATATTTTTTTTGCAAACACAGAATCACATGTTTCTATGTGGTCTACTTGGTGAACGTCTATTCCGACTTAAGCATGGAAAACATCTTTTCCTACCCAATGTTATTAGTAACTCTTCTAAATTCAATTTGGTCTTACCAGCTCTACATGACTTTCTCTTCAGAGCTGTTAAAAATCCAGTCATCACAGGACTTTTGCTATCAATAAAATTAAGCATTCTAAATATTATCAGACTCCTTTATGACAGGTTTATGCCAAACTAGAAAGGATTATTACAGGTAAAATGTAACATAAGGCCTCCCATGGGATTATCAATCAGATAAGCTTTTTGGTTAATTTAGAATCTCTGTTACTGTGCTGCATAGACTCTGTCTGTGAATTCTGTAGCACCTCTGCCTTACCTAAGAGCTGCACATTTCTAATTTCAAGAGGGCTGTGTGCAGTTACTTTAAGTCTTGCTGTGCAATTTTATCCTTCTGTTTACTAAATTCTGAACACATATTAAGGGGACATAAGGTTTGAGCACTTTGTAAGGGCAACAGCGCCAAGAACAGACATTGTTGGAAATTTCACTTCTGTGTTTTCCGTGGCTTTCAATAATTTTCCAAATAAAACTCACACTTCTTTTATCATTCCGTGGAAATCCCAAACTTTTAACCAAGAAAATTAAGAGCTTTACTCAGTTTGAGAAGGACCTTACTTGTAAGCAATCCCAGTAGCACACATTAAGCATGTTAATGAAGTGTTACTGAGCCCATAATGCAGCACCTAACATTTGGACAACACACCACATGACTAAAGGCCAGTCATTCCAACCATTCCTAAGTTTTCTTTGTTCAGTCTAAGCTACTTTTCTTAGAAAATGTGATACGCAACAACTAGATTTTATTATATGCACATACAAAACATCATTGCTGTCATGATTTTGAAAATATAATTCTACTTTGTGTGTCAGTGTGAATTTGCAAATAATGTCTTCTATTCTACAAGGAAGATCTGTTAATCTCTATTGTTGGGTTTTCATAAGCGTTGAAATGAGGCATAGCAATGTACAAGGTTGCCTTACTTAGCTTTAGTTTAGGGGATGCAACATCATCATCTTCAGCTAGGGGCCCCAGTTCTTTCCTTTTTTCTTTAAGGATCTTTTCCAGCATATGGGCATCATTGTATACCTATTAATCAGTAAAGTAATCAAAAAACAAAACAAAACAAGGTTTACTGTGTTTAGACTAGTTTAGAACTAGTCTCCAAGAAACATTTAAATGTTAGTTTGAAAAAGCTGAATGCAAAACCATATAAGAAGGGCTTATTTCTCAAACGTATACCTTCAATAGACCTACCCAGGTAGGCAGAACTGATGAACATGATCTAAAACAGGAGATATAAATCTTGAATAAATTATCCAATTAAGCTGCATTTCTATTCCAAAGACTATGAAATGGCAAGGTGCAGTTATCTCAACTTCCTCATCAACTCATTCTGCTGAGCAATGAAAGATCTCTTAAACTACTGTGATTCCATCAAGGTACACAGGACTATAACAGTCCTCCTGGGTCTTCAAATACAACCCTGGTGAATGCAACATCATCATAGAGTCCTGTACAGTAACTGATCAACTTCTTCATTAGAAATAGCTGGAAGTTTCTTACCACCACTCTGTTCCACAACATCATGATTGCTGGGTAAGAAACATCACAATATAGAAACACCCTATATTTATAAAGTGAGAATCATATTCCTTTCAGATTCCTTTTAATAGACTAAACAAGCAGGTGTTCTAGTCTGATTTCCTACAGTCTCTCTTTCCATGAAAACAAAACTGGTTTCTTTCCAGCTAAGATATCGTTTCTCAGAAGTTCTGAGCTCCAAATCACTCATTGATGACCATTCACTGTGCAAATACCTTCACCTGATTAACTGAGGATGAATAATGACAATTTAGTAACCAGCTTATTTTTAAAAAATATACCGGGAAGCATTCAGTGGACATTCTTTGTAGTGAAGGAACAAGTTTAGCTCACAGGAAAAAAGTCTCACCTTTGCAAAGAAGGGTGTGGCATTTCATGCTTATATAGCTACAGACGAAGACAGAATTCAAAACTTTAGCAGAAAGAAAAAGTCATATTTCTATTTTAGTTCAGCAAAGTTTTATCATAAATAATGAGAATAATAATCAAAGCTAAACCATCCTGACCTAACTTATAGGTCTACCAAGAAGCAGAGAGGTAACTGTGACTGCAGATTCAAATCAGTACCTGGGAGCCTTCTTCGTTATAATGCCTTGCATTTCGGAACATGAGCTTCATGTCTTCAATCATGGCTTCTTCTGCTACGTACTTATCGTTGCGGATGTTGTGTTCTATCATTTTCAAATCCATTGGCTCCAAGATAATTTTATAATAGTCTGGATAGTCCTTTTTGGATGGCTTAACCATAAACAGATCACAGAGCCGTCTGCCTGTGCCTGGCTCTCGAGCTTCCAGAACTGCATTGTATAAGATCTTCATTCGTTGTTTTCGTATATTCTTTTTACTGTTAGATTAAGAAGAAGAACAAAAAGGAAAAGCATAAATGTCAGGGGCTGTTTTCCCCACTTCCAACACTAATATCAAAATGATGTTATCCTCTACCATGAGAAAACAACCACAACCACCTGAACACACTCACAAGGAGTTCAACATTGAGTGTACTAGAAACACAGGCCCATTTGCAAATAATGACAGCATCACAACCAGCAGTCTGCTAAATAAACAGGACACCAACTTTAAGATATGGGGTTTTTCTCATTCATCTTGAGTTTCAGTGTTCTACAGAACAGAACAAATAAAGTTTTCAAAAGTCAAAAGGAGCAATGCCAGAAGAGACGTGCTTCCAAATTCCATATTTTAACATGTTTCCAAGTTTTAACATTTAGTTCAATGAAAATAGGTAAAGCAAAACCAAAGCAGAAATAAAGGTCTGCCAATACTCAAGATTCAGGTCATGCATCTCATACACAAATGCGGACATTCAAACAACTTTCTTCTCTGTCACTATTATTTTCTGAATGGGATGAATTTTGCCTGGTTATTAGTTTAATTTTCAGCAACATTTTGGAATTCCCCTCAGTGCTTCACTTCTGCTGTCAGCAGCATTTACAGTCTTCTTTTATTTCCTTTTACTCAGCAAGTAAAACAGGTAACAACCACTGAACCGACAACATTAAAAGTATTTTCAGGTTCTCTTCAGACATGAAGAAAATAAAATCATTTTGATTTCCCTTACCAATGAACGCAACTTTTTCTCTTTTACTGTTCTTAGATGACAAGGCCTGACAGATTTTTTTTTCCTTTAAGCGTTTCAGTGTTCTCTTGCACAAGGTGATCAAAAGCACCATAGGGTGAAAAGGACACTGATGACAGTTTGACTCGCTTGATTAGGTTAGTAGTTCTCCTTGAATTTGAAGATCACAAAACCAGCAATGTTTGCAATTTGCTCCTTCCTGATCTTCATTTGGTACTACGATCTGTCTTACTGCTCCACTACTTCTCTTCTCCCTAGCATCCCTAGGCTGTACCACCTCTTAAATCCATGATAACATCTTCTCTCTGGAGATGTTTTTATGACTGTACATTGCTGCACTTACTTGATTGCTCTTAAGTGAATCTTGCTATTGTTCTTTTACATTCCTTTCCTCCCCCACCAACTGCTGTCACTTTGAAAAAAAACAAAGAACTAAAAATATAGGAAGCTGAAGGTCATCAGCAACACCAAAGAAAGATGCTGAATTACAGTTTTACACTGGCAGTTGCTACTATTGCAGTAAGTTCCAACTTCTGACAATATTATTTCAAATGATACCATGAGGTAGACTAGAGGAACTATCACTTGTTGGAGTGAAATACATCACTAATATTAATTACACAGCAGCTATCACTGTTAAAGGATGATTTCCATAAACCATGATTATTGCTCACTAAAAAGGTGTATCTTAAATCATTGTGAATTTTGTTTACATTACAGTATCCAGAACAATCAATCTATTGTACTCCATTTATCTATTTCTCCAATATCCTCTTCAGCCCAGCTGCTGCCAGGTAAGTTTACCAAGGAGTGAAAATTCAGAAGGGAGAGAGATGCAATCTTCAAACATTAATGATGAAAACTCCTCAAGCGCAGTTCAGGTCATGGAAAAATGAAAATATGGACTGTGAAGACAGTCCACACATCAGGCTAAAAATACCCAATACACAAATAAAATTCCTGAAATCCACTGACAAAATTACCTAATTCAGTGCAACTACAGTGTCCATGCTACTTACTGTAGTTATGTGGACAAGTGCCAACTAATAGGCCAAAAAAGGAAAATAGTCAGCAAATAATTTTGAATTAATTAGAACAAACATTTAATGAGCTTGAGTTTCAGAACCACAAATCCTTACACAAATGCTAAAAACCATGGCTTAATACTCTCTTAAACAAATAAAAGATGTAGGACTGTCATGGTCTGCAGGAACTACACAAGTGAATACCTTTTCCTTTTTGAGCTTCCAGTATCCGATGTAGCAGAAGAAATCATGCTGTCCCCATCCTCAATGTCATCTCTCCTAGCAAGCTCTTTCTTCTTTGCCTGAAAAAAGAAAAAAAACCCTGAAGCCAAACTCACCGCTGGACATTTTCAGAACAACCGTAAACATCAGAACATACCAGATGCAACCATGGGTTTTGAGAATAAAACATTATCAAAATATTTCCAGTGATTTATTTAATACAAGTTGGTTGACATAAAATAGCAGAATAATTCTTTTTAACTTTCAGAAAAAATTTTGAGGAGTCAATTTGAAAACAATGTCATTCCAGACTGCAGTACTTGGCTGGAACTCTTCATGAAATTTGAAGTGTTTTAGCATTCTCCAATTATCTGCAAACCTTAAAAAAAACCCCACAACATTAATCTTCTTACAACTTAGTTAGGTTAAGAGTCACAGTAAAGAATAAAAGTGATCAAAAGAAATCACAGAAGGCAGCATGTGTGCTGAAGAAAAATCAGCCTACAATGCTCTTCATTCCCATACTTCCCCCAAGCAAGAAAATACTACTGCAAATACAAGTCTAGTTAAAAAGTTATTTTGGAAAAACATTCATTAGAGAAATAAATTCACATGTGAACTTACATCTTTTTATTGTCCTACTACACATACCTGCATAACCTGCTGCATTTTCAGTACTCTCTTATAGATGGCAGAATTGGGAACGTTGTAGCGCTTGGCATTTTCAAACATCAAGTTCAGATCAGCCTCCAACTGATCTAAAGTTTCATATTCATGGTTCTTCAGTTTGGTTCTACAAAGAAAAACACCAATCAGATATTTCACAAGTTACACATTGCAAAATTAACAGCTTCATTTTCATGACAAATCAATATCCAAAGAGCTCTCATTACAGTAACATAATTTCTTTTTCTGATGCTGCAGTAACATCTTCCAATTGTAACTATATTAGGTAAACATATCTCCTCTTAAAGAATAGTTTTAATAATTCTGAAAGCTGACCTCTTGAAAGTTGTCAGACTGAAGTCCTGTTTTCATACTCGGACAAGATGTGGTACAGAAAAGGCAGAAGGACAATCTGCTGTTGTCTCTCCAGTACACCTCAGGGCACTGGAATGGGTACGACGTCAACATTGGCTCCGTGCAGCCACAAAAGCTGCCTTCCCTACACATCAATCCCACTTATGTCCAGTGAGAACCAGAAGTGCCCAACACCTCTCATGTTAACCCCCTCGAATTTTTGCCTTCTGTTAAAACCACCTGGTTCTTGACTGGGGCTACCTCCACAATGCACTTCATGTGAAAACAGTTAGAAAAGGACTAATGACAAAAAATAATGTCATTTTTCATATGCTGAACAGATGAATCACTGAACTCTTTGCCAATAACTTAATGTGTTTTCTTGTATTTCCTTGCACAAGCCGTGAAAGTTCCAGCCAACTTTTTTAAACCTTCCAATACCTCATTACGCACAACAGAAAAGAGTAATCCGCAACAACAAAAAAACCCAAACCCCATCACAACTGCAAAAGAGAGTCATCTTCCTTCACATCTCCTCCTTCACCCGCTTGTCTGTCACATCCACTGCTTATGCACCCCCTTTTCACCTGCTCAGCACCTTTCCACCCAGTTTGGTTTCTACAGCACCTAGTTGAACATGAACCTGCCTGATGGAGCATAAGCACTATCACAAAATAAATTTAATATAGTTTCTTTAGGTCCCAAACCTTACCCACCAACAGGACTACACAGCTGAACCAGTGAATAACTTTTGTCAAACAGGACTCACAGAATCACAGAATGACTCTTCACTGGTCAGCCAAGGGTAAAGAAGTCATGGTTGGATTAAACACGGCACACAGCTGACACTGCTATCAAAACTAGTGAGACATGCCCGTATGTTCATGTATCTTTTTTAAGACTTTAACACATCAGTATCTTGCAAACCTTTATGCATTTTTTAAGATTATTTTTAATGTTTCCAACAGAAGCAACAGGTAATCAAAAAGTTTTTCTGTAAGCTTCACTCACTCTGCAACTCCAAAAAAAGGAGAGTTACCAATATAATTTTCATTAGATTAGTAAAAAAAAATGCATAATAATAACACAAAAACCAAACAAACATACCCTCCCCCAAAAGCAAGAGTTTGGCTACTAATTAAAGTGCCATGATGAAAAGGCAAAGTTATCTTCCATTTCTACCTTGTAAAATACCAGCAACAACTATTTGCATGTGTTATAGAGTATGTGACTGCTATTAAGGAAGTAAAAAACAAAATAAAAACCCTATTAAATTCAGGATTATTTTGCCCTAAACCATTAGCAATGATGCACAATGAGCTCATAAATACTGAGGATGCCAACAGTGAATCTATTTCATGCTCTTGCCACTGTCTGGTAACAAACACTCCAAGCAACCTTACGTTTTCTCCAGCTAATCTGAAAGCAAGGTCTATAGAGTAAAATGTATGTAATTCATTCTTGTTTTCTCACAAAAATATTGACAAGCCATTACAGGATTTCAGCACACAAACCCCTGCTGGTGTTACAAAAGCTAATACACCCTTAAGAGAATACTCAAGAAAGCACAGAATAGAAAGGCTTAAAAAATTGCATCAAAAAAATCAACTAGTAAGGCCATATTTTTCAAAAACATCAAAAGTGAGTTTTAATATTTTTCAAAGCAGATTTAAAAACATTCTAATTTGTCACACAGGGTAATTAAGTGTGTAAACAAACAGTAATTTCCTTGTTTACTAACGCTATTACAGATGTTTCTAGAATAGATTCAAACTTTCAGAGGATTAGTGAAAAACAAAAACAATGTCTAAAGGCAATTCTGTATATTAGAAAAAGGTACCCAAGTCTAAGGTACCCAAGGTACTCAAGCTAAACTACTTTAGAGATAAGAACATAGAAAGACTGAAAATGCAAGTCCTGTGTAGGAAGTGATTCAGGAGCAGCACTGGAGAGAAGCGCTGACCAACAGACATCTTCTCCCCTTGGATGCAGGCCGCATCAGCATCATTTGTTTCCAAGAGATAGCTCATACTGACAAATTTGCTGAATTAGGCTCCAACTAAGGATGTAATAAAGTGGAGACTACCACAACTGCCTTAGATTTGAATATTAAATACTTCAGACAAACATCTAAAATGTCTCCGTGCTTTTTCCTGATAAAGACAACCGCTGGAGGACAAGGACTCCTGCTTCAGAAATCACAAACACCAAGCTGGGATAAAGTCCTCTCAAGGTCTACTCTGCAGTTCATCCTCTTGTAAGTAAGCAAGTGTGAATGCAACTTTCCTGCTTTTCAACTCTTAAATTTTGCTTAAATATTAGTAGCATGTAGTTTATAAGCACTCTTGTGCAAGTCTGGCATGTTTGCTTTCTTCCAGAGACCTGAACAAGCTTTGAGAGACTGGGCAGTGGGAAGAATAAAAAACGTAAAAGTTTCTAGCCTTCCAATTAAATTAATAAATTAGAATTATAGAGTGCAAGTTTGTAATTTGATTGCTGCTGTATGAGGTCTGGGTTCAGCTTTCTGAAAGAGTAACCCAGAGGACTACATCTAAATTGAAGTACTGCTTCTTCAATTCAAATTGCTTTTTCCTACTATCACTTTGTGTTACTCCTCTTTATTTGGAGTTGTTCTGCACCCAACTTAAAACTGCATTAATATCACTTATTGAGGGGGGGGGAGGGGGGGGAGCAAAGGAGAGAGAAGAAAAAAGCAATGCCCTGAAAAGTCACTGACGATCTAGGATTACACTGAAAAAAACTCTCAACATCAAGGACCACCCTCCTGAGATGCTGAAGCCAACAGACAACTCTACATCCTTATCATGTATAAGTTCAGAATCTATGAAGTAACAGTGTCAGCATCATACCGTAAATCAAATTTACTTATTAGTAACATATCTTGATCCTGCTCAATCAAATGTCCAGGTGCCAGTTTTATCAAACTAAGAAAAGGGGGAACTTGTCATGTCCTCTGAAGCAGAACAAATTCAAAGCCAACTCCAGGCAGAACAAGGCAATAGTGTTCTCTGGGAATACATCCTGCCTGCAACAATTTTCTTTTTACAAAAAGAGAATTCTAAATTGGTTCTGTATGATTTCATGATATGGTAAAAGAAACTATTGACTCCACATCAGCAGATCCCAAGCCACGTGACACTAACAAACCTGGGATTTTCTTTACCTCTCCTCCCAGAGGCAGAGGTAGCTCATGCAGACCCCACATCACCACAGTAACACGCCTCATCTAAAAATGATACCACTGACTCTGCACAGCCTTGGTCTCCCACACCAGCTTCACCTCTGTGTGTTTAGGCAGTGACCTACACATGACAATGCAGCACCAAAAAGCAGAAAAAACAGAGGAAGTTGCCATTAGTCTTAAGTATACCATTCTGCACACGCTGATTCTCTGCTCTCTCGCGAGCCTGTAGAAACAAAACCTTTAAGCTGATGGAGAAGGTGAAGGCCCCAAGGAGCACACAAGCAAAGAAAAGGAGCTGGAAAAAGACAAGGAAAAGGAAAGGAAAAAGAACTTTTTTTTTCTTAACCTGGAGCTGGAAGAAAAAAGGAAACCAAAGGAAGGATGAACTATCACCCAAATTATCCTACCAGGAAATAAAATCTTGCTTCTATCAGCTTTTGTATATCCACAATTAAATAAGCAAGGTGCAGCCCACCTGATTTCAAGCAAACAACCTACGTTCACAGTTGAATTAATGAAAGGTCTGACAACATAAGTAAAAATCAAGATTTAGCCCACATGGTTTGGAAAGACAGACACACATATGAACAATGATAAATGCACTGGCAGAATAGTAATCCTGGTCTAGTCTGCAAGTAACCTCCTACCTCTTCAATGCATTTGCTGCCAGCAGACAATGGGATGATTAATCAAGAAGGTTATTCACAGGAGTACTTTGAACAGATTTAATAATACTCAAACTCATCAGAACTCAAGTATCGTGCCTTTCTGAATTTAGAGTATGAAATGCAGTTTCACAGTAAATTTAAAAATGTCTCGCCAATCTTGGAAGAAAAGAATTTTATAAACACCAATTTATTTTGCAAAACGAGGCCGAAACTAACCCAATCCATTGCTCTATTCACCAGCAACTCACTGCCAACATATTACAAATTGAAATTCAAGTTATACACTAGAAACCAAGAGAAATTTCTATGAAATGACTGATGGTGTTACAATTATACCCGAAAGCATGAGTTAAACTTGCAAGAATATTTTTCTAAACATAATGACCTTTGGAAAACGAGGACAAAAATAGTCAAAAAGGTAGATTACAGTTTCATAAGGCTAATAAGCCCCAAACAACACTGGCATGACATTTACTTTGGTCAAAATCAGAACAGTAATTGAAAAACCATAGTTATCTGGCACTCAACTCCTTAAAAGGTCTACTGGAAACTCATCTGTCCTTCAATGTACAACATCTGAAAGAAGATACTCTTGTCATGTAACCAAAAGAATTACAGAATGGTATGGGGTTAGAAGGGACCTCTGGAGATCATCTAGTCCAACCCCCCTGCCAAAGCAGGCTCACCTAGAGCATGTTGCACAGGAACGTGTCCAGGCGAGTTTTGAACATCTCCAGAGATGGAGACTCCACCACCTCTCTGGGCAGCCTGTTCCAGGGCTCTGCCACCCTCAAAGTGAAGAAGTTCTTCCTCATGTTTAGATGGAACTTCTTATGTTCAAGTTTGTGCCCGTTACCTCTTGTCCTGTCACTGGGCAACACTGAAAAAAAAGACTGGCCCCGTCCTCTTGACACCAAGCCTTTAAGTGTTTATAGGCATTGATCAGATCCCCCTTCAGTCTTCTCCAGACTAAAAAGACCCAAGTCCCTCAGCCTTTCCTCATAAGAGAGATGCTCCAGTCCCCTAACCATCTTTGTAGTCCTCTGCTGTACCCTCTCCAGCAGTTCCCTGTCTTCCTTGAACTAGGGAGCCCAGAACTGGATACAGTACTCCAGATGGGGCCTCCCCAAGGCAGAGTAGAGGGGGAGGATGACCTCCCTTGACTTGCTGGCCTCTCTCTCTTCCTAATGCACCCTCTTGGCCACAAGGGCCATGCTGGCTCATGGTCATCCTGTTGTGCACCAGGACCCCCAAGTCTTTCTTCTCAGAGCTGCTCTCCACAGGTACCCCAACCTGTACTGGTGCATGGGGTTACTCCTTCCCAGGTGCAGCACCCTACACTTGCCCTTGTGTAGATCCATCTTATTAGTCAGATACCATGCCTAAAAAATTCCCAGGAAAAAAACCTATTCAAACACATGTAATTTCTTTTCTCTTGTTCTGAAACTGTCAAGTCCAGATGCTACTCCAGCCTCTTTGTGGAATAAACACTGTTATCAAAGAACGCATGCAATAAAGGCATTTGACAAATGCCCTATTGAGAACTGAAATAGTTTTTTCATAAAGTACGTCAAGAACCTTGTTTACTTGAGCCTGTGATTTTATAAAGGCCATATATATGATATGCTCTGAAAGTACTTCCTAAGGAAGGAAAATTGCTTAGACCTACAGAACATTTTAAAACTGTACAAGATTCAACAAATATTAAATTATATTAAGTGAAAAAAAAAGAATGAAAGAACTGCTAAATCTCCGATAAAGTGAAAATTTGCAAGGTATTCTAAATATTACAGAGACATAATGTTCTCTGCAAAGAATATTTTCCCATTCAGAAATTAAGTAAACTGTAACACAGTGACTAATTATTTTTCCAAAGTCAATGTAAAAATAAAATATTAATCTATTTTTTTTAATTAAGAGCTTAATTTGTATTTGGCTTAAGCTGTTATTTAAAAAAAAAACCAACCATCTCAATAAACTATTCAGGCTTTAACCCAGATAGCAGTCTCAATTATTTCAAGTTAAGTTCCACTCCTTTATTTGCCATATTACTGGAAGTGATTAATCTGTAAGGCAAAATATGTTTTACCAGTTCATATTTTCTATAAATTCAACTCAAGTAATTAATAATTACTCCAAAGGCAACAAGAGCCACCACAAATTTCACAGTTTCAGGAGAACCTCAACACATCCCAGTGCAGTGAAATGTAAAACTTAAATTCCTATCTTGTAGACGATTGTTCAATAGGATATAGATTCATAAGAAAAATGCATTTCAAATCCTCAAATAATAGACATCATACAAGACCAATCGTGTTTTCTGCCGGATCCACACACTTTTATAAACCTCAACTACAACCCCAGCTTCCTGGAGCACAAGACAGTGGCGTGTGCCAACGAAGATAGGTGCTTGGGCACCCCCATCGGCCTCGTGTGTGTGTCAGGAGGGAACTGCAGCCAGGGAATTCCCTGGAGCACGTCCTGCCTCTTACGTAGAAAAGCCTGAGCCACTTGACTTAGGGATCACACCTTCTAACGTAAAATTTACTAAGGAACACAGTTCTTGTAAGCATGCTGGGGTCTAGCACTGATGTTCCGGGTAACTGAAGACACTGTGCTATTTCCCAACTATTCTTCCAGTCGTTTGTAATTGCAGACTGACTTTTCATCAGCAACATTCAGTTGCAAAATCCTGCACACAAGTTTGCAAACACAAGTTTGCAAAGTCCTGCACACACTGTGAACTTTTACCACATCTGAAAGTTACAGCCTTCACAGTGGCGTGCCTTTCTATTTAAATAGGATATTTTTCTTCTACAGCTCTGAGTTTTATCCTGTTTGAGGCACTAGAGTCTCACCGGAGCATGTATGAGCATCTGGTGGGAGTGAATGATGGGAACAAACTGGAACACACGAAATTTCATCTGAACACAAGAAAAAAAAGAATTTATGTTTTTTTTACTGTGAGTGTGGTCAAGCACTGGCACTACTTGCCCAGGGAGGTTGTGGAGTCTCCACCTGTGAAGATATTCAGAAACCAACTGGATATAGTCCTGGGCAACTGGTTCCGGGTGTCCCTGCTACAGCCAGGGGCTGGACTAGATGCTGTTCCTTCTTACCTCAGCTACTCTGTGATTCCGTAAAGAGCAAGTCAGGAGGAAACTAGCAGAAAACTCAAGCCATCAGTGGGATTACCTCCCACGTCCAGGAACAGCTTGGGATCAGCACTTGACTGAAATGACTGAGGTCAAACGTTCATGAAGTGATTGAGAGGCTGGGACAGGCATAATGTACATCTCCTAAAAAGAAAACATACCCATGCTCTACCTCTAGACATCACATATTATTTTATAAGGGGTTTCCTGCATTTAACACACACATTGAAACTCCTGAAACATATGACTAACTATAAAGCTTGCCACAGCCACACATTTCTCAGTTTGCTCTGGCAGGATGGCCTAGGCAGCCAGATGCCAAAGCAAAACAGGTATGAGACAGGAATGCCAGGCTTTATTCCAACACCTTCAGCTCTTCACTGGGACAATTAGCTTTTCTGCCCCTGTCTGTGAACAGAAGATATGCTCTTTGTATGCACATCTCAATAGAAACCCCAGAACACAAAAAAACCCACCGCCACCATCAAAAAACCCACAAAAATATCTCCATCACTAATGAGCAGTAGTTTTGAATAGCTAAAGATGTATTTGCAATATCAATAAAACCATGCAAGCTTCAGTTTTCCCTAAAGCACAATGAGATTATATGGTAAAGAGTTGAATTTGCTAAAAGAAGTCAGACTATAATAAATACTGTACTTTAACTTTTGAGCTACATATGCTATTTCTAAAAAGAGTGTCTATTTTCTAAGCTCTCAGGCAGTAAGCTATTTTTTTTCTACAGTTCTTTGTACATTTGTGAGCGTTTCTGTTGTGCTCACACTGCCACAACCAACCTGCCCACACTGTAAGGAAAGCAGAAATGCAGCTTTATTTATTATTTGCCCTATAAATTATATAAAGTATATTTTTAATGGAAGGTCTCTCCTAATTAAATCTGTTTATATATAATTTGAGCCAATATTCTTTGGTACATTCAGACAAAAAGCTCCCTGGCAACTGCCATTGATTTTTCTCAATTTCATCTTCTTTTTTTTTTTCCATCAAGTACATTTTGTGCTTCATTCAAGACAAGACACTTACTTTGCCAAGCCAACAGCTATACTAAGACATAAGAAAAAATGGATAGATAACCAGTGCAGCAGCTCTATACTTGTTCCCCAGCACATACAAAACACCCTCTGACAAGTTAAAAAAAAAAATAAAATCCAAAACTCCACCTTTATTACTTTCTGATTTAATGAAGACACTGCTTATTCAACAACTATACCAAGTCTATCAGATCATATTATGGTATAACTAAAATTTACAGATCTATGTATTAGAGTAGATTACAAACATGTGAACAGTGTTGGGTCCAGCCCTGACTCTCTGAAGCTGGAGGACCAGCGTCCTGCAGTGTAGGTCAGGCAGCAACTGGAGCCCCAGGGGCCACTGGGCAGGAGGCCAGGGCCACCCGAGACTGGTCACTGCCATTAAAGTCTATTAATATACTCAGGATCCTGAGAAAGCTATTGCTCACTTTTTTTTTTTACTCAGGTTTTTAATCCAACATTTACCCTCTGCCATTTGATGAACCTTCCACAGCTCACAGATTTATAAATGGTGTGTTGCTTTGGTGCTAGTCCACACTAGCTAGTCCACACTTGCTACATCATGAATGAAATTAATTATTCTCCACAGTTCTGCTGTGACCTAGACAAAAGGAACATAATTGCAACTCTCTTTCTACAATTCACATTGCTAAAGACTATTAATTTAAAAACCATGGCAGTTAAAAGGTTAGCAAGCCATCAGGGTCAAGGAAAAACAATGGTGGATTTTGCAGAAGCTTTCATCTCTGCTGCTCACCCAACCTCCAGAATCATTGATATGGCAACCTTTCAGGAACATGACAAATGAAACTCTATGTAAAAAATAAACACAACGGCAACCATCTACAAAAGATGATCAAAAGTCTGGTGTAGACTGAGTTGAAACAAGAAGCAACCAAATACAGAGGAAAGATGGTATATACTGCAGTAGGATTGACACAAGACAGGACTCTGGAAATAAAAGAAACCCTTGACTAGTTTCCCACCAGATAGAGTTTGCGTTCAGTTTTCTTACCTGATTTGCTGCAATGAAATAGGTGTTTTAATTTGCTGATAATAATCAGGATACTTTTTCTTGGAGGGCAAGTGGAAGAAGGGTTCAGATATGAGCTGGCCCTGATTATTTCGGCAACTTCTAACTGTGTCATAAAGCTGATAAAGAGGATTAGAAGTGTCCATGAAGGAAGTAATGCTCTCAGCTTCAGATTCTCCCTCCTCATAACGAGCAGCAGCTGCAGAGACAGAAAGGAAAAATGGGAAACTCAGCAGGACAACTCAGAGTGGGTTTTTTTTTGACTTTTCAAATGAATAAAGATCTAAACCAGAAGAAAAGGAAGTGCCTCAACAGAGGGTGTTTAGCCACTCTCTGGCAGTCAGATTCATAGCTCAGAAAAGGACATCACATATATATCTTATAAGGCTCAAGCTGACAAAAAAAAAGCACTTTATCTAGATATTGTAATCTCTCATCATATGAGACTTCAGTTCTGTCACTGGTAACACACCCTTGCCATCTACACGTGCTGAGAACTGTTCATATATGAGACTACATTACAGCACTATTCAACCACACACTACCTCTACAACAGCCATGCCCTTATTTACTCATCAAACCATTAATACTAATAGTTGTGCCAAATACTAAACTACTGCCACACTGCTATCTGACAAGAGCTCACTACAGGAATAAAAATTGACAGACCACATCTGGAATTTTCAAAGGTGCCTAACCAGTTAAGCAAAATGGCCAAATTAAAAACAAATTTTTGCATATATATAAAAAAATACTACTTCAAAACTTCTACAATCCTTTAGTCCACATTAATCACAGCTCAATTCAAAAATTTTGAAGCTCAGCAGAAAAAAATGATGCTTAAGCCTGAAGGTGCACCTCCAATGTGTGCAGTAAAATAAATTAGAAATTAATATTTTAGAATTATTATATAATTAGCATAAACATTTCATAATAAAGTATTTACAAATTTCATAGCAAACTTTTCTAGTTATCTAAAAGAAGCATATATTACACTTCAGGATTAGAATGAACAAAACAAATACTACAAAGCACTAACATTTACTGCTGATAAAATTAGGAGAAACACTACATGAGCAACAGAAACACAACAGGCATGAAAAAAGGTTTATAGTGGAAACACAGGACGGGAAGCAATAAATGGCCAAACCTTCCACTCTTCTCAGCAACAAAACTGGTGTAATTTGTACCTTGCGGACAGGTGGGGTTTTGCACATATTAGAGTTAAATTATTCACCCTTTTTCCCCTCTTATGAATTAAGGTTTGAAGGAAAGCTTGGCAGATGACACACTGGGTAATTTAGTTACACAAAAAACAGTTCTCTAACACTCACGCCAAGTTTCCAGCTGGCATTTTCCTTATTGCTCAGTGAAGGCTGGCAACGTTTCAAGCTTTCTATCCAAGTTCAGTAAAGACATATTGAAATGATGACAAAGCCAGGGGACACTGACTGCATAACAACATAGTACTATCATTTTTCCTCTGCAGTCTGACATTGCAGATGACGTAGGGGTCCTACCAGAAAAGCTGGATGCAAGCTAAAATACAAGCAGACCTCTGTAGATATGCAAACACATAACGAAGATGTTCATTACCAACTCGGGGAAGCCACTCAAAATGATCCTAATTATGTATCTGTATGCCAATCAGCATCTCTTAATGGCCTAGCATCCACTACACAGTAGCCAGCAAATCAGCAGCTGGACAGAATAACTGGGGTAGAAACAAAAGATTGGAGGTAGCCCTATGTTTTCCTGCACCTAACACATCAACCTGAATGTGGAGATAAAGATTAACAGCTAAGAGAATGCTATCAGGTAAAGAAAGTTTCCAAAACAGATTATGCAGCAAAATACTGTCTTTGGTTTTGCTTAACTCAAACAGTTCGGTTCCAAGTACTCTGTCAAAAAGTAAGAAACAGAATAGAAAAAGCAGAGGAACTTGTATTTATGAAAGAGAAAAAACAAGAAACTAATCAAATATATTGCTCAATTGGCAGCCAGCAACAGAGCAGTTCAATACCCTAAATAAGAAAAGTACTTTCTTTGTATTAAAAGTAGAACACATGGAATTCCCTAAAATAAAAAAAAAAACCTTCGTAAATTAAACAGGCACTAAAAGGAAAGTGTTTACATAAAACTGTAATGCAGCTACCAACATTTTGATTATGATATGTATTTTCTTTAAACGTGATGTGTTAAACACTGCATGTTCTTACATATTCAGAAAATGATAATTTGAAACCTGTTATCTTAAGAACTGAAGAAGAACGTACTATTGATATCAGAAAACAGAAAAATCCGTATTTTGCTGTGGAATAAACAGTCTAACAGAAGGCTGTAAATTCTTTAATATGCAGTAGCGTCAGGTCCCATGTCCCCACCAAGCACACACTGTCTGTGGAGAGTAACAGTCAGTTATTCTCCTTTTGTGCAGCTGTTACCACAACTACAGTTAGCAGATAGAGAAAAAAAAACCACAAACACAGAATAAACCATAACCACAAAATATATGCTGTTTGATAGTCCCAAACAAAACGTATCTCCTGCTGTTCATTCCATACCACAGTTTGGTATTCTGTTTCCTACTGAAGGGACAGCTTCATAATGGAATGCTGTTACATTGACTTCACTGCAAAAGGAGGAAGCCATCTGATTTACAACTGGAACTGAGCTTTGTAATCAGATATAAACTCATGTATCATATATGTGTATTCTAACTCAATAAGGCAGAAAAAGAACACAGAGAGGATTTACAGATGTATAGCAAGGACCAAGGCAGCTGCAGAAGCTGCTCATGCCCTCCTACATTTGAGCTGGAAATCTACAAGCTCCATCACACCATGACACCCTCTGAAACTGTGAGGATAAACTCCAGATATTGCTCATTCCTTAGGCAACTGCTACAGCCAAAGAGGCTCATCAAGACTTAGTTCTCTATATTGAGAAGGAGAAAGTTCCCTTCATGTTCAGTCATGCGGTCTAGTTCTCATTTTAATGGGTGTTAGAGGAAGGAAAAAAGGATGAGATAACAGGGCAACTAATAAAAAGACCACCTGGTTTAAATAAAAATCCTTTTCCTCCAGAGACTGAAAACACAGAGATATCCAAGTAGCATGTTAGAGGGACAGAAAATCTTACAGGTGACAGAGGGCTGCCAAAAAAATTGACGTTGCCTCTTAGGTGAATGCAATAAAGAAAGGAGAGAGCTTCAACAGCAGCAAGGCAAAAATCTCAGACGTGTAAGAAAGGTCCCATGAAAATGACAATACCCATAGTACAGGTGGCACCTGAAAGTAGTTCTATCACTTCAAGAATTTAAATCACATAAAGCTGTAAAAAGCTATGTGGTTTTACACAAGTACAATTTGCAAAAATAGCAGCTAAGAATCACGCCAAACCAAGCTAATAAATACTCCTCACACCTCCCAGAAAGCAGCTGCTCTGAAACAATAACTGAACTCTGGGCAAACCAGACATAAAAATGCTTTTGCTTGCAGCAAGACCTAAAATGACCCAAAAAAAATCTACAGCATATCCATCCACTGGAAACCAGTGGTGAGTAAAAACCAATTACCAGGTGTGAAATAAATGCCAAAAAAATATATATTGGAGAGATGCATCATTTCACATCAGTGCAGAAATAATGTAAACAACAAAAAAAACCCAACCCCAACAGCATATGTATAAAAACATTTTGGAAACCTGCTCTGAGATGAATGCAAGGAAGTTACTGAGATTGTAACTACCCAGACTTAAAAGACAACCTATAACAATTTATGACCAATACTGAAATATCTGATATAATGCATATATTATGGCATATATGTTTATTATGAAACTAAGGATGCTGTATGAAAGCATGCCTTGTTATATGCTTTTTTTTTTTTTTTTAACATAAACCTTCATGCAAAATTTCATGACTGTCAGGCCAGACCAGATATTTCTAAATTCAGTTCTAACACTTATCTATCCTTATACCTCAAGATTACCTTCACCTTAAAAAAATAAAATCTGTCAGGTTTTATTAGAAGACACAATGGTACAAGAAAGCAAGAGAGAACAAGCCAGCGTGAGCGAGACTTCTCTCAAACAATTGCAGCACTGAATCTCTTCTACTGCAAGGAACACCCAATGTCCTCTCCACTGTCTCCTTTTCTGTTTCACATTAGAAGGAACAAAAACACGCAATAGTTTCCTAAAGCTTGGATAAGTGTACTTGGAAACACACACGATAAATTCAAAACATGCAAACAAGTTTGGCCTGCCCTATCTGACCAGCTGTACATCTGTGAGCTCATATTTAGAGGAAACAGGGATTGGAGGTAACAGGATTAGATGCTGAGCTTGGAAACAATGCAAAAAATTTTTGAAATAAAGATATCTGTATGTATTAGGAGCTCTACAGTTTTGCTTATTCCAAATATTTTAATTAAAGAAGATAGAGAAACTGTATTTCAGTTCCTACCAGCCAAAGCCGCATCCTCATCACTTTCTGATCCATACTGCAACGCCATGGTTATTGCTGATAAACGATCCCCTTGGGCTGATCTTTTGTTACTATAAAAGAGAAAAATTTAAAAAAACATGCAAAATTTTTAAAAAAAGGGTTATCATGTTAACCACTAACAGCCACGCAGAGTAAGTAAACAAGTGAAGCTCTTGACAGTTGCCTACATTATCAGGAATACAGACATGACCATGCAAGAAAAGACTGGAGCCCTTAACAAGAGAAACCGTTAACGGCCCTTTATTTTAAGAGGCAGTCCATCGAACTGAAAAACTGGACACAGAATCAGAAAGCCACAGCTCAAGCTGGCTATTTTCTGTCCTATTTGGAATACTTGAGTTTTTGAATTATTGGGGAAGAAAAGGGAATAATAACAAATTCCTCCCAATAAATAACTTTGTTATTTGATACTGTTTTGTAGGCATTTGCCTTCATGAAGGAATTCAGCCCGCTGTAAGGTGTATGTGCCATCTTCTCCCGTTCCCCCATCCCTACCTTAGGCATCTTCAGCACACAGGGGGCCTGTACGTAAAGCAGCTTCTTCTGCTTTCTAAGTGGAGTAAATCAGCATCCGTGCTGTCTATGGTCTCACATCTCTTCAGCATCCCTCTCTGCCTCCCTGGTGTCCCAAACTTGAGGCACAGCACGTTATACCCATGCTGTAGGCTATGCCTGACAATCTCTGCTTTTTGACTAGGTCAACTCTTTCGGCACCTCCAGCAGTGGGCTCAGCTTTGCCCCACTGGAGCAAAGCGAAGACTGGGAAAAAGCAGATGGATTGCTTAAAATGACACCAACTCTGAATAAATGCTCAATCCCTTAAAGATGCCTAGAGATGCTGCATCCAACCATGGTTTCAGAGTATACAGCCAGGGAAGCAGCCAGGAATAGCAGAGTTTTGAGACAGTAACCCACAGACTGCAGACACGAGACCTCTGCTAGGTACCAAAATTCTCAACAGAAAAAACTCAGAAAGCCTCCAGTAAACTAGTCTACTCAGCAAGGTTGACATAAATGCATCTCAAATGCAATACTTTCTTTTTACAGCCTTCATGGGTTTCCACCATCCATCTCTTAATTATTTAGTCCTACTTGTTGTTATTTTTTTAGTCTCCAAATGTAATTTTTCTAGGTTTACAAGATATTTAAATGCTTTTTTTTTTATCACCTGCTTTATTTTGCAATGAAGCTTAGCATGTTGTTCTTCAGAAGATTAAGCCTAACATATTGTTCTTCAGAACACTTCTGAGGAAATAATTGCACACAGAGTATTTCATGATAGGTGTTTTGAAATGCTAAATATAGAATCAAACATGGAAGAGTAATTATGGCAAAGTAACTTATTAAATTATACTTAATAGGTATTTGATTGAAATATATTTGAATGTCAAAAGTATTTGAGTCAATATTGAAGGGCACTCTCAACTAAAAACCAAACCAAAATCTTACTATTTCCATATGATGAGGACCCAGGTTTTCCTCTAAATCCACAATTTACTTACCGATAATATTTGTTAGAAGAATTTCTCTCATCACCAACACTGCCTTTACCCTGTGAGGAAGGACCTGTCAGCTTGGAAGCAGTCAAATTTGATGGTGTCCTTAACGCAGAAGAGACAAGCCAAGGAAAGGGGAAAAAAAGAGGCCCACCTTAGACCCAAGAAAAGATGCAGCAAGGATAAAGCTTTTTACAGAATTACTTTGAAGGATCAGTCAAAAAGCTTCAGAGACAGATATAAAAATGCTTTAAAGCTAAAAGTAAAGTAATATCAAGATACATTTAGGGCCCCAGCATTAATATCGATTTTGTTTATGAAGTCAGAGGAAGGCAACATTTAGATTGAGGATTAATAGCTCTATATGCAGCTCAGCCTACAATAGCAATGCAAGCAGCCAACAAAATGTTCCTTAACATCCAGACAAAGCTATTCATACTGATCCAATTGTGTTTTATCAATACCTAACAAATTCAGTGTCAAGTTGTTTGACAGTGCATATTGTCAAGCAACTTTATTTTGCCATTTTATTTAAGGGAAGACAGTTAAATGCACCAACAAAGAGCAATTTAGTATGACAAAGTATACAATGAACTCTGCAATACAACAGCATGACTTCTGACACAGAGACAACATGTCTGTAGAACTTAGGTTAGTAGCATTATGATAAATTTGAGCCTGATCCATCAATGACATAGAAAAACAGATGTAAATTCAGAAGAAAAATATAGTAAATTAACTTTAAATGAACTTATGGGGGTATTTTAGCAAAATGAGCAATAGGTAAAGGAGACCTTCCCCCTTTGAGACAACAAAGCAGTAAGGACTTTAAATAAAAAACAATGATTCTGTGATGCAGATTCAGCAGAAAGAAACAAATGAATAATGGTTTGATAAAAAAGCACCCAGTGAAATGCAGAATAGCAAGGGAAAGGTTTGGTTTTCATGATGCTTTTTTCTCACCACAACTTTTTTTGCATTCAGCCCCATATTATTGTAGCCCGCTTCAGGTATTACACTTTTTTTTTTTTTTTTGCCAAGTTAGAGAAACAAAGGAGGGAGCTGTCAATTATTCTGACATGTAGATTATTTCAGGATTTGCAGGTCTGTTGAGAACACAGTACATAAGAGAACATGTAGAATAAGGTAGCTGAGAAGTGGAAATGGGTTGGCAGTGCAAGAGAGGAATTCAACTAACAAATATCAGTGTGATTTATCTGTCATCCCTTCTTATGCAAACAGCTTTATTTTGAAGAAAAAGTTAGAACTCAAAATTAAACATGACACACAACAAAAATCACAATTTAAATAGAAAACCTCTATGCCTATATTAAATTCTAGTTACTGAAAGCAAATACATATGTATGTTCAGTGTCTGTAGAATCCAGGTCATCTGGCACTACACACATTTTCCTTTTTAAGAAGTAAAATTATTAAAATATGTGTCAGGAGTTACTCCCTAATAGTATTTCTGCTTTTATTTTTTTTTTTTATGCTTCAACAATGATTCACCCAAACACAGGAAGTGTGCTAAGGCTGAGCAAATCAACCAGAAAAAACACTTCATAAATTGAATGTCTCAAAGCACCAAACTGTAATAATCAACCAGGTAACTTCCATTTCTTTCACATGTAATAATCTTAAGCAATATTTTTAATACTGACAATGTCTACACATTTTTCAGACAACAAAATAATTTAAACTACCTTTCAGTAAAGTAAGGGATTGCTGGTGTTTTCAGTTGTACCATACAAACCTTGGCAGGAAATGGGAGAAGTAATTTTCCAACATCAAGTACCAGCAAACAGCTCAAATACATACAGAACGACCACCTTGTAAAGTTTGCCAACTCCCTGGATGATTTGCAAGATATCACTTTATTTTTTTAGATAAATTACACAGCTCATACTGGCAAATAATACCTAAACCCACTTTTGAGTCTTACTCATAAGTAAGAAGTTTATACAAGTAGGAACCTAATTGCATTTCAGATAAAAAACACCTAAAATGATTGCATCACTTCTCTGTACACTATGGATTTTCACAGGAAGAAAATGCTGTTTCCTAAATAAAATCATCCCATGAAACAAATTAGAGCTACCAACAGTGTTTTAAACCTGCCTGTTCAAAAGCAAATCTATGCTTCACTAAGTCCAGATCTTCAGTGTCATATGCCTCTTTTCATAACTAGAAATTGGTTTTCAAACAGGAGTTTATATAATGTAGACTCCCCTCTAGATATCTTTCACCTGACATCTCGTTCCTATGTTTCTGCCCCTACCTAATTAATTGTGAGCTCTTACATTTCAGCTCCTAACAAGGTTCAAGAATATCCAGCATTTTTCATAAAGCAAGCATGATAAAGCACCTTGTTCCTAGCTATTGCTTTTCTGTTATTAACTTATAAACACATGTGGTGGACGTTGCCCATAAGTTATAAAAGATCCACTGGCACTGTTTTTCATAATCATCACAGAAATATTTCACCACAGAAGTATTTCAATAAGAAGTTCCCTTCCAAGAACTGTTTTATGATTTGTAAGTTTTAAAACAATAATAAACTAAGTTTTCAAACAATTATTTCCCACTGTATCCTCCACAGCAAAATTAAGGGAACATCTACAGAGATTTTCACATGAGATTATAAAAAGAACTCTATTTGCAGTACCTGATTCGGAGACTTGACTTGGCCAACTCACTGTGTTCAATTTCAGCCTTTTTCATATTAAATATTTTTTTAATCGCATTTGCATCCTGTCAATGAAAAGAATTTTTTTTTTTAATGGTGAAAATGAAGAAGGTTATAGTCAGGTATAACCATCCATCTAAAAATCTAAACCAAAAATTGTTTTTTACATTTAGATAGAATTGTTTTTTCATCAGAAATGAAGCACAGAACAAAGTCTGCCTGAAATACACCCACTGCGGCCTGTAAAAACTGAATACAACAGCTGAGTACCTTCAAAATAATTTTTTGTTGCAGCCTTTAAAAAAAAATTTACAATCTGCAAATATACACAAATACCATTTTGAACTAAACAGGCAAATGAGATTCTGTGCCTTTGCAATCAAAAAGCTACTACCATTACTGAGCTTTACAATACTTGCTCGCTCTCATTCTATACTCCTGGACTCAATACTCGGAGTAAGAGTTCATAAAATAGAGATTACAAGTTTTGAGTGAGGTTACAAGTGTGAGTAACATCGCTGGGAACTGAAACTACCACCCAAAGAGAAGTGCAACTAGAAAAGTTCAAGAGCCACTTACATAATAATGTTAAAGATATATGAGGTATATATATATATATATACACACACACTACAAAGACGTTAACATCCGAGCACATGAAAGAATTTCCTACTGAAATTCTCTTACTTCCAGAGAAAGAACAATGTGATAATTTGTATATAAACTGCTGGTGAACTAAGTATGAAAAAGACAGGCAGTGCAATTTTGTCACCAAAAAATGGCTAAAAGGAAAAGGATCTTCCAAAACTATACAAAGAAGGCATGACTCTGGTTTTGAAGCTTATGATGAAAACCATAAACAGTTCCTGCAATCTGGAAAGTGGTAACAGCTGAGCACTACTGCTATCACTGGGACTTGTAGTTTCAGCTATTTCAACTTAAATCACACGTACAAAAATCCTCTACTACTCTACTACTCACATAACTCATATCCCAAGATAAAATTTAATTGGAAAAAATCACATACCTCAAGAAAAAAGAAATTACATACACCCCAATTATACTAAAAACAATATTAAAAAAGGAAAAAGCCACTAATAGCTATTAAAAAAAACCAACCAACCAAAAAACAAACAGAGTCTTTAGGGCCTTATACTAAAGATTCAATAAGGATCAATCGGCACAGAAAATAATCAAAAAAATCTGACCTCAAATCAAACTAGGATCAACTGAAACTAACCTTGAATACTTGTGATCCAGGCTCATTGTAGGTTTTGGCATTCTTTGCCAGAAGATCTATATCCTTTGCCATTGCATGAATGCTTTTATATGTTCCATTCTATAAAAAAAAAATAAATAGAACGGGTTAAAGTGGGAACATATTTATATAGAGGACAGATAAGTATCTGGAAAAAGTAATCAAAAAAGAATGTAACAAACATAAGTCCTTATAGAGCGTATGAATGCTAAGTAAAAGATTGAAAAAATATGTACTATATTAGTTTATCTTAATTTTAAAGGGTTCTGACAAAATATTATTTTACCTTTATTCTCTAGTTCATTTCCTCTATGTGCTATCCCTCACTATTATACAAAATGCTAGAATTACAGAACAGTATTTCAAATTACTGGAGAAGTAAGATGAAAAATGCACCAGTACAAAACATCTATTTATAGCACCGGAACAAAAGTAGGTGATGATAATGCATGACCAAGCTTCAATACCTCAATGTTTTACAATAGCTGTACTTGCCAAGGAACTACTTTAAACCATCAAACATCAAGGAACACAAAGAATTCAGGCTCAATGCCAGCACACTGCAGTTTACAATGCTTGATCTTCAACACAACTACTTCTGCAGTGTTAACCCAGGGCAGAACATTAAATCAGCGTAGTGTTCAGATTTTTAAATAGCAGGGGAAAAAACACATTGCCTTTCCTACCACCATAAACTTTGGCTTCTAACAATTTTAGAATGCCTACTGTTAAACAAGTCTATACTCTGATACATCAATATGCTCATACTGTACCTGTATCCTTTGGGCAATAGTTTTAAGATCTATGGGCTCCTTTATTATTGCATAATAATCTGGATATTGCTGGAAAACAAAAATAATTCATATATTACTATAAACAATCACAAAGCCATTGTTCTAGTAGCTCACAGAATAAGTTATTAGAATAATTACAAATAAGAACAGTGTAAGCCTCATAAACATTCGGTTTTGGGAAGCCAGATCACACGGTGAGGAATTACAATTCATCAATAAACCGACATAAAGAAACAGTTCTGTCTGAAAGCCAAATACGTGGCGATGTTCTTCAGGGTCTTTATTTTGCTGGTTAAATTTGTTATGCCACACCCTGAAACCAAATGGTAAAATCAGACATTTAAAAAGATGAAAAATTCTGCACCAAAAAAAAAAACAGTTGCTTAAACTGGCAAACCAGGACAATCCCCAATTGGCAATGAAGGGTTGGGAATGAGTGGGTAGGAGTGAAGAAGGGAGGGAAGCTCTAAAAACAGCTGTAATTTGCCACTGATGAGACAGCAACAAAGAACTGCATCCTGAGTGTGCCCATCATAGTGTGTAACATCAGCTACAGAAACATCCATGTTTCCAACTTAGAACACAACCAACACTATTAAAATACTCACCACTTTAGAAGGAAGTTTCTGAAACAGTTCACTTATGAGGCGTCCTGATGGGTTTGTGGCAACAGCTACAGCTTCGAGAAGCTGTTCAAGAATTTCCTTCAGGTAACCTGGAGATGACTAATGGAAGCAATGAAATCAGAAGAAGTTTTAATAGCAGCCATAGTGGAGTGCTTCAAGTTGCACCGAAATATAGGAATTTACTTTTCAAAGACAGAAAAAATGAGCTATAAGACACAGATGCCACTTTTGAAAACAACATTGTTGATCCATTTAGGTAAAGCACGTGAGAAAACTAATTTCATGTTTATACTGCAGATCATCAGACATACATTATGTATTGTTAGAACAGACTTGGTTGCCAACAGCAATGAAAACATGCATCCCAACATCACAAAAACCAGACAAGCCCAAACTTCCTATCAGCGTGTCTGGCTTATAAAACACTTCAGGAACAGCCGTACTAGCCCAATGGGACACAGGCTGGAAAACGATGCCATCAGACATGAAGCCTGCTTACATCAAACTTCAGTGTTGGCATGATATCAGGCACACATTCTATTCATTTCATCTCAACCACAACCACGTTTTATCCATGTAGAAAACCTTACAAGATTTTTTCACAAGTGAAAGTGAAATACACATGTAATGCGGTGAAATTATTAACTAATAAACTTCTGTAGGAAGTACCTTTGGGGGCATAATTTAACTACAAAAATACTTTATGGTTTTTTCCCCATGCAGATGCCAATCTCCCTCTCAGAGACAGCTGACACACAGAGCCATGGCCTGCCCAGCTGCAGCTGACGTGTCCACACTTACTAATTCTGAATTTGCTCCTTGATTGTCGTGCCCATCCTCATCTTCGTCTTCCTCCTCAGCATCACCTTTTTGAACGAATTCGTTTTTTGTGCGCAAATACAACTCCCATAATTTGCAGGCAGCTTTATATTCAGGAGAATCAGGCTGCAAAGACAAACCAACCATTCTACTCAAAATTCAGGTCATTCTTACCTGAAGGAAATGTATACGTTATTAGTTGAAAGGTATTAAATGCATTAAACAAATAATAGAAAACCTGGGAAATTCCTGCTTCAGTCATTCTTCAGCAGAGATGTTAAGAATCACAATGAACACTAGAAACACACAACCTCTATCACTCCAAAGCATCTAAGTCTTTCAGAAAGCTTAGCAATAAAACTACTTTGGTTGAGGCTTGGACCAGCCTATTGGCTGAATGTGGAGAAATCATCAGGTTTTGCTGAAGCATGAAACTACTGATATTTAAAATAGACTAAATATCAGTATGCCAGAAATGTGATTTAAACCAACACTGCTGCCATTATGTTGCACTAGAAAAATAGTTTCTATGGATGAAGAATGCCAATAAATGTGCCGATATCTTTGAAAGCACTGCAATGATTTACACTCAGCATTAACTGTGGAATTCCAAAGAACCTGACAACGTGCTACTGGGTTACACACCTAGGTATATTTTTTGGAAGAGCTAGAGGCACTGGTCAGCAAATTAAGTTTCATAAATACAGAGTTGGTAGTGGCAGTCAAGCATGTGCCTATTAACATTACTACTTAAGAACATCAACCAGAAAAAAAGACTGCTTTTCCACTCTTACGTATTTTTCTTTCCCTTTCCACTGTCACTCAACCTCTAATTCAGGTATTCCTGCAGACATGCCACCTTAGTATAGAGCAGACTATGCTCTTCTTACTTCACTCTCTCAATGTCTGACAGCTTGTAATACAAATGAGAAACCAATATGAGAACTATTCTTAAGTATACCTTATTAGGCTTAAGTATTCTCAAGACACTAGGACCAGGTGTTAATTACGAGGAACAGATATACAGGGTATTCTGCTCCACTAGCCTGCTCCCTTCTATACTAATGCAAGATGCTTAAAAGTTTAAGACCTGAACCAAAATACTAAAACCCCAAAGGTTTCCATTCTAATCTAGCATTGCAAATAAAATATGTGCTGCAATAAAGACCTTGATGATGAATCAGTCATCCCTGTTTTATAAGCGTCACTGGAACTCTGTGAGTAAGGTAAAAGACGAAAAAAGAAGAGGTTATATTTGTGTGCCATATCTTCAGCTCACAACTCCGCATTTCTCTGGAAATGTCAGCATTCCTTCATCCTAGAATGATGGCTACCCGTTTCTATTCTACATGCAAGATTTCTACGATACAGGCATAATTTTGAGTCCACTATTCTGTACGCAAAGGCAGAGCACATTTTGTAAAGGTCTAATCATTCTTTCCTGCCATCAAGTCCTCTCCCTTATGTAGAAATAATAAAAAAGCCAACCTTGAAGGGCAAGTGTTTTGCAGAGCCTCAGGAGTGCACAATGAATTTGGAAATCTTTGTACTTTTTTTACTGTAACCAGAATGTGCAAATGCATTAATCCATAAACCTGAATGACTTTCAAAAAGCTACACACACACGCACAAATGTGAACAAAATAAATGTTGCTTTTCTGAATGTCACCTGGGTACACTGGTTGGGTTAATCAGAAAGCAGTCACTTGGATCACCTCCAAGTCAAAGACATATGAAAGGTTTTAGATTTGCTGTGTCTCAGCCACTACATACAGTTTCACTGGTTTATATGTTTAACAGAGCCTTCCATTACACGAGATTAATCCAATTTTTTCCCACTTTCTTACAGCAACTGCGATAAAACCCATTACCACCTAAATTAAAACACATATGCAGTTTAGGGTACTGGACATAGGGATTGCACCCTTGATGAAATACATCATCACATACACTTACAGTCTACCATCACTGACCATGATGATCAGCATGCCTTTTTTTCATATTATTAAGTTGCCAATGGACCAGAAAGATTCAACACTCCTACTCTATGCTTGCTGTTATTTATAAACTCTTACTTTTTGGGTGAAAAAAAATACCTTTTTCTACTTCAAAAGGTTGCAGAGTGTGTTGTAAAATGGGAAGGCTCTGATAAATATTTTTCTCTGATTACATCTCTATTTTTGCTTTCTTATTGGAAAACTACATAATGACCCTCCCCACATTATGTTATAGAAATTTTTCTGTTGAAAACTACAATAGAACATCTCACAAAGATATGGCCAAACTTATGCAAATATATGCAAATAACTGTTACATGAGTTGTTCTCTTACCAATAATAAAGGGTAAACTGAAAAGTCTCTTGGCCAAACTGAGGAAGAATTTGAACATTTCTCTATCACTTTTACAATTAAATTGAGGCTTTGTAAATATTTTCCTCACCTTATAGTAAGCCTTTGCGTTGTTAAAGAGAAGCTGAAAATCAGCAGTCAACACATTCACATCATCATATTCCTCCATCTTTAGTTTTTGTTGGATTTTCATTAAATCAATTGGCTGAGAAACCACTTCATAATAATCTGGTTGATTTCTGTTGCAATGACAAAAGCAAGCATTATATTCCAAGAAGTAAAACCAAAACCACAGCACTGAAGTTTGTGTGTCTATGACTAAATAAGACAAAGAAAGTTCCAATACATTTTTGTTACAGCCAAAAGGCCTGGACAGCGGTCTATTTGTAGGCTTATTTTATTATGTATTCTGTTATCACCCTCAATTTTCTGAGTTTAAGATAAAATTCAATCTCTTACTATCTACTGCACTTTCAAGTATCACTTCTATTAATCTTCCCAAGATATGCCCTTACTATTACATTCCACCACTTATGTGGAATATTTTATAGTCAGACTTAGATGTTTTAGGCAGATGGCACATGAAATATATTAAATTAATTCGATATATCTGTATTTGACTGAAAAAGGGCACTAATGTTAGCATGTCCCATTGAATAATTACACCAAATACTCAGATCAAACACTGGTATGAAACTATGACAAATTTAGCTCAAATTTTTCACAGCTGTTAATGCTGAAATATTCCTCAATATCTGCTTACACCCAGATTAAATCTCAAATTCAAGGCTTAACCAGAACCATAATCCTTACCTTCGCTTTGGTGCCCTAATGAAAAGCTCACAAAGGAGCCTGCCCTGTTCATCTTTGTAATCTCTGATGGTGTTGTAAAGTTCATGGCATACAGCAATCTAAAATGCAAGAACAATAAAGTAATGCAAAAGGAGAACATTTTAAGGAGGTTAACAAATCAAAGCCTGCTTACAATGGGAAAGACAAGTGTGCACTAAACAGAAGTGTGAAGAAATTGGTGGATCTCATACATTAGAACGACACTTGACAAGAAAGCCAGGAACTGCAGAATTTTAAGTTATTTTTTTGAACATAGGAACTTTCTTTCAATGCTAATTCTAAGTAAAACACCCAAAATGTAAATTAATTCAGTACAATGCTCTCCAAGTTATAGATATCTAAAACAACGACAGGGGTTCTGCCCTGCAATTAATTAAAATCAGACTGTTAATTCAAAGGTATAACAGAGAATTGTACACTTCAGCAATCACTGCCTGTGCTGTTCCCCACTTATCTCTGCATTTGCTATTCAGACACAGCTTTCAACTTCTGCTTGTTATGATTTCAGCTCCTTCCCCATCATCATTCCATCTGCTAAAATCATCGTCAAAAAAAGAAAAGCAGCAAAACGAAAACAGTAAAGAAAAAGATGGAACTGGGGAGACAAGAGCAAGCCAAAGCTGAACAAGATTCTAAACAAAGCTTACCCAAAGGCAGCAATAGATTCAGGGCCTGTGTATATGTACTACATATAATCATCCATTTTACAATAAGGCATTTCACAGACAGAGATACAGTATCCCCAAGAAGAAAAAGTTGTGCATAATAAGAAGGTACTAACAGGATCTACAGTTGGGAGATTGGAAAGCCTCCTCCTCTTTCTGCTTGGGCCTGGTATATTTGTGGAGTGGTGGCCATCATCAAAGTCTCCTCCGCTGACGCTGCTGGAAGGAGAGGTAGCTCTTCGCCTCTTGGAACCCATGGAATCCAACTTCTTCTATAATGAAGACAAATGTTCTTAAACTCGTGGCATTGCATCCAAACTCACTGCTGAGAGCTAGCGGAGCTAGCAATGCTTTAGGATGAATCACACGTTTGTTATATACTACAGTTCAGTTAAGCCATACATCTAAACACCAGCTTTTTGAGAACTGGCAGGAGTAAAGGGAAATCAAAGTGGTCCTACAGTTTTATAGCCACTGGCAACAGCAATGTTAGAAAGCAGAGGGCTCACAGTGATGAAGATGAATTTAGCAGCTCTTACTAGGACACATTCTTAAAATATCTACATTTTTATACTTCATCCCATGCACAATAACTAAATGACAACTGCTGTTTTAAAAGAAAGAGCTGTACAGAGACAAATGCTCATCTCCAGTGTAAAAGCAGGTCATTCCATGTCAAATTAAAGCAAACAAACAAAAAAAAAAAACCCACAAACAAAACATATTACAAACTAAAAATCAAACAGCTACTGAATACCTTGTCTTAGAATCAAGCCAAAAAAATGTTATGGACCACCGTGTGATCTACCACTCCCAATTTACACGTAGGATGAATGGCTCAAACATCAAGAAGTAGCAAAAGCCACGTCCTTTTTTGGCCATACTTTTCTATTTATCAACACAAACAGTGACAAAGGAATAACCACCATCCAACAACTACGGTGATTTATGGAACAAGTTGTTGGCTCTTTCCCAACTTCCAGTGACAGCATCATAAAAACATCTTTATTTGTAGCTTTCTCAAAGGCTAAAGGCAGAATAGATCCATCTATCCCAGCCTATACCCATTTTCTAACCAAATCAAGGATTTTTTTCTAGGAAGTACTCAGTTAATTTACAAGGTATGGCAGCAAAACATAACTGCATTAGAGCGTTTATGTTAGAGACAGAATTAATTTCAAGCACACAAATGAGGTGAATAAGGCAGAAATAATTACTAGTCAGGATAAAGAAAAGCAAAAGCCTAACTCAAAGAGATGGAGAGAATGGTGCACAGACAATCAATAATTTACCAGATTTACCAGAGTACAACCAGCACCTCGAAAAGCCAGTCTCCTCATAGTGTCTGATGGGCAAGTACAGGTACTGGGAGAAGGGAACACTCTAAGAGTAGCAAATCAGCAATGGTGTTAGTACAGTCAAAACTGGAAGATAAGAAAAAGGAAAGAGAGAGAGGAGAAAATTGAGAGTAGATATAGACAGATTGTTAAATATTAATAATAAATATAATATTGATAGATAATTAAAGAATAAGATCAAAGAATAAATTGCATAATTAAAAAAAAAGCAAGAAACAGAAGGTAACTTTTTTTAGCTTAGCAGAAACTCTACAAAGTAATTTTGTACACAGAACGCCAGACATTTCTATAATTTTTACAGCAAAAACACATTCCTCTAATGTTCCTGAATATATACTACAGATTTCACAGCCACTTCCAAGAGAATGATTCATCAAGCAGAGCAGGGAGTAAACATAAGGGATATCTGACCTGAGAGCATAAAGCAGAAAGCAGTAAAAATTACAGAATGTGTAGTACAGTGCTTATAACACGAAGAAAATAATTTTTAAGGTCAAGAAACATTTAATAGATTCTCTAGTGATGATGCAGCTCTATCAGTCTTCAGAATGGATTTTTATCACCATAAGTAAGCAACATTAAGGATCCAGCCATAGAGGTTCACTAAAGATGTACCTGTTTCAATTTCTAAGCAGTCTCCAAGTCTGACTTTTTTAGAAATTCCATGCAAAATGCACAGAACCATTTTATGGCAAAATGGTTCTATCTGGTTCATACAACTGCTGTCTTCAACAAAACCCCAGAGAGACTGTTTTCCTGTTCAGTATTCTGCATATTTTCATAATGTGCACATACAGAGCATCTCTGTGCTTTATTAGCAGACAATTCATCGCAGGAAGGGACAACCAGCCTGTTGCTTTTGGCCCTGCCTCCAACTTTTATCTGAGAGCTGCAGTGTCAAAGGGCCATCAGCAGGCGCGGGCTGATGGGAGGCTGCTAGAAAACACGAGTTCTTCGTGGTGAAAGAAAGGCAGGAGGGACTACTGGCGTCAGTAATTCTGGTTCACCCAGGCACCCAAAAGCACACTCAGCCCAACGTCATCCTGAAATAACGATCTAGGGACCCCTCCAACCGGCACGTGCCTGCAAACCGCATATTGGCTTCTCCATGTCTGTTATCTAAGGCACGTGCGCTGTGGCACTCAGCCAGACGCTGGTGTACACTCATACCATCATGACACCTGGCCATTCTGTACACAGCCTCCAAAAACATTCTGCTCGCCTAATAACCAAGGAAGGTACAAAACACGTATCCCCGTTTGAACATCACTGTGAATACTCAGTGAGAGAACTGCTTCTGTAAAACTCCTACCAAATGTCAGGCTCCAAAATGCAAACTTCTCTGTGTATCTCCATGCCCGTAAACACAGACAATCCCGCTGTGCACACCTTTACTTAAGGATGCGTCTCCTAGACTTTCTTCTGCAATGTAGATGTTCAACAGTCGCACCAAGAATCTCCACTGCTACGAATAAGCCACCTCCTGTGCAACAGGAGCTTGTGTGTCTTCTTAAAAGTTGCTCACATTGCCCATAAAAATGTCACATAACCGTAGACATCTCTATAAAAAGTGCTTTGGCCATGACTAATATACATGAATGCTAATTATATATGCAACGGGTGAAAGATTGCCTCTCCTGAAAGCTGCACTACTGCTGATCACAACTATTACCTCGTCTAACCTCATGAAGTGAGCAGTTTTCACATGCATTTGAGATAACATGCTTAAAACAAGCCAAGGAGGTTCTAGCACACTTTTCATTTTCTGCCTCCGAGCAGAAAAAAGGTAAAAGCCAATAAATACCACAGAAAGTATTTTATCGTTAACAGGATCTCCCACATTTCAACAGAAATACTCCATAAACTATGGTAAATTTAGCGATTGGAGCAAGGCAGGGAAACACAGCCCAAATTTCTCCCGATTATGGATCACACTGAAACCAGTTACACCACAGGAAAAGGGGGACGTCAGGAACCAGAGACTATAAAAGGACAAAGTTGGTGAAGGAGCGAGGGGCAGCGCAGATCCATCCTCGGATCAGCCCCGGGACAAGAAACAAAGAGGCAAAAAAAGCGTCAATTGCCCAAACGGCCCCACCGGCGGGGCCCTGCCCGGGTTACGAGGTGTTATTGTTGGCCGGGGACGAAGGAAACAAAGAAAAGCACCTTTTCGGACACCGGACCGGCTGCGCCCTCCCGGCCTGACAGGACGATGTCCCCCCCGCGACCCGCAACGGGCAGGACATGCTCCCGCCGCCGGGCCCCGCTCCGGAGGCCCCGGGAGCAGCTGCGCCGCCGGCGGCCCTCGGCCACCCGCCCGCCCCGCGGCCGCTGTCAGCGCTGCGAGCCCGGCCCGGTGACGGGACGGGGAGGGCTCCGCGGGGAGGGCTGAGGGAGACACCGGGACGCCGATGAGGGACAGCGACACCGAGGGGGCCGCGCCCAGGGCCAGGGCCGCGGCGGGAGGCGGGGACGAGGGAGGTGACAGGAGGAGGCGGAGGGGCTCGTTTGCCCCCGGGCCCGGCGCGGGGCCCCGCCGGTGGCGGAGCTGCTGCGCGGCCGGGCGGCGCTGCCTCCCCGCGGCGGCCACACAAAGGGAGGCAGCGGCCTCCTGGCTTCGGCCCGCCGTCCCGCCGTCCCGCCTGCACAAACCCGGGCGCCGCGCCGCTCACCCAGACGGCTCCGCTACGCCTCCGACAGCCGCGGCCGCACTCGCCCTCCGCCGCCCGCCCCGCCACCGCTGCCACCGCAGCCCTCGGTGCCGCCGCCGCCTCTCCGTACCGCCGAGCCCGCCGCTGCCGCAAAGCCCGCCTGCCGCCAAACGCGCCGAGCCCGCGCGACACCTCCGGCGGGGAAGGGCCGTTTCGCTTTACGGCAGCGCCCGCCGGCGGGAGGAGGAAGGAGCGCGGCCTTCCACGTGGGGCGGCGGCCCAGCGCGGCCCGGCGGCGCCATGAAACGGCCCAGTGAGCGGCGGGACGGGCCGGCGGGAGCGGGGGCACCGGTGGGGGCGGGACTGGGGCGATATCGCCGGCACGGGAACGATGGAATAGGGGGGGGACGAACGGTAGGGGCCTGGGGCGGGAGAATCGGGCACCGGGGGCGGCCGGGAGCGGCGGGGCTGTCCCCGGGAGGGCGGCGGGGAGCTGACGGGCCCGATGCCTTGCAGAGCTGAAGAAGGCCAGCAAGAGGCTGACCTGCCACAAGCGCTACAAGATCCAGAAGAAGGTGAGTCCCGGCGGGCGCCGGCCCCGGGCAGGGGGGTGGGATGCGTGTCTGTTCCTAATTAAAGTATAGCTTTATGATGAGACATGATGCAATCGAAACACTTAAATCTAAAGTCAGAAACATAGCATTTTTTACTCTGTAAATAGGAGGGATATTCCACCCCACCCCGCCTTTTTTTTTTTTTTTGCCTTAAACCGAGAAAATATTCTTGTCCCTGCCTGCAGATCAGAGAACACCACCGCAAAGTCAGGAAGGAGGCCAAAAAACGTGGACGCAAAAAGCCCAAGAAAGATCCCGGCGTACCCGGTGCTGCACCATTTAAGGAAGAGCTTCTACGGGAAGCGGAGCAAAGAAAGCAGAGGGTAAAAGACAGTTTGTAGTAAAGAGGGCAAGATTCGGGAGCGTTCCTATTTTCAAGGCAGCTTTGTGCCCGTGTGGGTGTGCCCAGAGGTGCACTCCTGGTAGGCTGTAAATGGTCTTGGCAGACATGTACTTTCAAAAAAAAACCAAAAAACTGTTTATTTCCAGCATTATACAGTGTTAAACAATTCGTTCTCTTATTTGTAACTTTCATGTCATCGCTATGTGTGTAAACATGCTGGAAGTGTCGTTTCTGATGTAATCAGAACTGCCTGCAATGCTAAGATACATGGATATCTCATGCACCTTGGCATTATGTGATTATACAGAAAATGGGGATCTGCTGCCTGAAGCATGAAGGAATGTGACATGAGAGCAGTTGTGATGTGGCTGCTGCACAGCAGTTATTTTGGGGTCCAGCTAATGGATGTAGTGCCTCTGGTTGTGAGGCAATACTGTTGAAGGCAACAGTATTCTTTTCAGGGTAGAATGCAAAAAAAGTTCCCGGTGTCACTTGGACGGCCGTGACTTCTAACTAAGCTTTGGTGAGAAATCAGTAAATGGGGAGAAAGAAGAGTTCTTCCTTACCACCTTCAAATATGCTTTATCTGGCTTGCGCTTTTGTTTGTAATCAGCTTGAAGAACTGAAACAAAAGCAGAAGCTCAACAGACAGAAGGAACATGAAAAGAAGAGGAAGCTTGAAGCTAAAAAGAATGCAGCCAAAATCAAGGAAAAAGAAGAAGGAAAGGTAGGTGCCTGGTATGATTTTGATTCTTTGAACCTTACAGAGGCAATAAAAGTCATCCTGAAACTACATCTTCTTAAGAATTATATGTTACATTTTCATGCTGTGTATGCACGCAGAATACACTAATTCTCATTTAAATCATTCCCTTTCATTTTTATTTGTGTTCAGGAATCCTCTGGCAAATCTAAAGCAAAGACTAAGAAACTACTGGATAAAAATTCCAAGGAATCATTTTGCAGGGAGCTCAATAAGGTGAGACACTTCAACTATTTTTATATAATTTGATGAGGATCAGCAATGAGACCACTTGTTATTTTGCTTTTTTGCATTTCTGTGCAGCTGCTAAGAGAGCATAAAGGTTGTTTGTGATAAACTTCAACACTGAAGTAAGGGAGGTTTTCAGTCTTGTCTGGTGTGAGCTACTGAGACATCCAGCACTCTGAGGCATTAGACTTCTTGTCTTGTAGGAATGAGGTACTGGTGCCTAAGGATTTCTTGCCTTTGGAGGAAAAAGATGAAAATTGCTTCAGCTTTCTGATATGTAGCTCAGAAGGAAGGAGTTCAAACAAGAACACTTGTATGAAACCTCATCAATCATTCTGTGAAATTCAATAGTAACTCTTGTAAGCCACAGCTATGCCAGAGTTGCCATCTGCCAAATGGTCTGTCGTGTCTTGAGAATCTCTCTTTTTT
>JAOTQQ010000003.1:17269752-17299801 GCA_026546715.1 Gallinago undulata
CAGAAGGAAGGAGTTCAAACAAGAACACTTGTATGAAACCTCATCAATCATTCTGTGAAATTCAATAGTAACTCTTGAACTCTTGTAAGCCACAGCTATGCCAGAGTTGCCATCTGCCAAATGGTCTGTCGTGTCTTGAGAATCTCTCTTTTTTTCTAACCCAGGTGATTGAGGCCTCAGATGTGGTTCTAGAGGTTTTGGATGCAAGAGATCCAATGGGCTGCAGGTGTCCTCAGCTGGAGCAAGCTGTAACTCGCTCTGGAGGAGACAAAAAGCTACTGTTGGTTTTGAACAAAATTGGTAAGAAGCACAGGGTTTCTTGAAGTGCTATGTGGTCACCACGCAGTTCCTTCTGTGAGCTATGAAGAAGAATTTAAAGGAATCTGAGATTCCATTGAAGACATAAGATCCAACTCTGAGCTCGCTGCCCTACTGAAGGGGTCACATTTCCTCCACCTTTTAGTTTAGTTTGCTGAAAGAACACCAGACAGGAAAATGCACATTTCTTTTGCCGTAACTTCTGAGGGCATTGGCCAGTTTCAGACAAATTTGACAGAAGTTAAAGATCTTAAAATTGTTAATGTTTTTGTGAATGTGAGTAAGCAGAGGTCACGGTGCTGGCCCACACTGAGGCAATGCCAAGTTAAAGATCAGTAAATCAATGCAGTAGTTGTAATTGGAACTTGGGTTTGTATTTTCTCCCCCCCGTTGCTGTATGAAAGGATGCACGTAAAAGCAGGTGAAACCAGATAAAAAGGCTGGAAATTACTGGCTTAGCAGCAGCAAAGAAAAAGGAAATACCAAGAGTGACAGCAAGAGCAAAGGGAGACTTTTATTAGAGTAGCCTTTTTAGGGATGATCCTTCACAGAATGTCACACTCTCTACTACAGAGAGTCTCCGACCAAGACCATGGCATTAAAAACCTGATTCAGGGGTCAGAAGTATAAATGTGGTACGTTCTGCTTGAGGCAGGCAAAGACTAGAACTTGCAACACTTTGTACCTGTGGGGAACAGACCCACTACTCTAGTAGTTTTCAGCCAAACTTATTATTTGCTAGAAAGAAACATACTAAATAGACAAAATACAGCCCGGTTCCTGATTAGATTTCCTCCATACGATGGTATTCAAGATTCACAGGAGTGAAAAGACTGTGCTCTTTTTTCCCAGATTTAGTACCAAAGGAAAACTTAGAGAAATGGTTGAATTATTTGAAGAAGGAGTTTCCGACGATTGCTTTTAAATCAGCAACACTGATGAAGGACAAGACTATGGTAAGAGCATTACAAGCTGTCTTATGACTAAGTTGTATATCTTACAACCATACTCGTTGAAACATGTTGAGAAACAGGAACTCTTGTTCTTTACATTTTTTTCCCCCCTTGTTTGATTGCACTGTTGTGACTGAAGGATACGCCTTTGCACTTTGACTAAGCATTGTGGTACTGTGGGGGAGTTCTGCTCTTGAAATACATACTGTTATTTGTGCCCAGGATGCTGAACTAGAATAAAAGCAAGTTTTTTTTTACTGTAAGAAGGACAATGAGGGGAGGAAGATGAGGAATTTATCATCTTCTACATAGGAGGTTGCATCAGTTACATCTGAATTGTTTTGTAGGTAACGTAGTGCATGCAACACTCCTGTGTTCATCCTGACTGTGGCCATCAATAAAGGTAGAACCTAACCTTATTTCATGAGGAATATAAAGGGTTCAGCTCCCTTGTGTCCTAGTCTCAGCTATTTGAAGATAGCGAGCAGGTTTTGAAATTCTTCAAAGTATTGAAGCCCCTTGAGTGAATTTGCCAATTTAAGGATTATACCATCTAAATGTATGCTGTTATTTTATGGTCGCACAACAAATCTGCAACAGAGCCTGAACTGAAATCACAATTGCTATTAGTCAGTTCACATACCTTCTCTTAGTAGTTGATGGTTACTTTTTATTTACTGTCACTTAACCGATGAGCCAATTTCTTAAACTGTTTCCTCCTGTTCACAAGAACACAGTAATATCATCTAACAGAGGATAGGAGTTGGAAACATTGGAGTAGATAAATAAATCTAAGCATACATGTTTATCTTCCTAAATGGCTCCTGACAATGGTTTGGTTTTTTTTGTCTTTGAATCTTGTAGCAGGAACAGTTCACAAAAAGACGTGCACGTATTGATTTATCAAGAACCACTGAACGTTTTGGAAGTAAATGCCTTTTGAAACTTCTTCAAGACCACGTCAGGACTCAGAACAAAGCCATTCAGGTTGGGGTAGTAGGTAAGCATTTGGCAAAGCAGGAGGAGTTGCCTTTTCCCATAAAGCTTTAGTATCCTGTATTACAAATTGGGTAAAACAACTTACACATGACTTGATTTTCGGCTTTCTAGTCATTGTTCTTACTTTCAGCTAAGACTTCAGACTAAGAAGTTCTAGTACTTCAGTTGGCACCGATGTGTGTTGCACTTGCATGCATGTAGTGTATGTGATATGTAGAAGGCCCATCGCGTGAGGCCTTAGCAGATTCAGCAGCTTAGGGAAATGAGAGAAACAGTTCACATACCGTACAGTTGGCATTGCCTTCCTCCTACCTGGTAAGATCTATGGTGTTGCATTCAGTGATGTATTTAATGCCCCTGCTATTATCAGTGTGAGAAATGAGGATACATACCTTGTCTTAATTCTGTAGTGAAGACTTCAGATCCAACTCTGATCTCACACTGAAGATGTACTTTATCAAAGACACCTGGAAGAAGCAGTTTTGATCAGTGTTACATAGGCTGAGTTTTTTATTTAACTTAAAAGGATTTATGTGGTTTTCTTTAGGTTTCCCTAATGTGGGAAAGAGCAGCATAATCAACAGTCTTAAAGGAGTTCGTGCTTGCAATGTTGGCCTAACAAGAGGTGTTACCAAGTAAGCTGAGTCTGATAAAAGCTGTTCATTTCCCTGTTTGTTGGTGTTTGTTCTGATTACCCTGAGTTTGTTTGTGCACAGCTTCCATCCATTAAGGGCAAGTATGCCCCTGTGTGCAGTTTTAAGTACACATTTCAATTTGCCAGGATGAAAGGTACTGATCTGTATGATGCAAGCTGTCAAGAGAGAATAGTGCATAAGCTTGCTCTTTTTGTACATTTAGATTTCTGTCCTACACAAAGCATATGACAAGAAAACACTGGAACTGACTCTGTATGAAGTGCATTCAGTCCAATTAGGCTTTGTGTTTTGCATCCCTCACTGTTACAGTTCTTTGCTAGTTTATTATCTTTATCTACTCACAGTACGTTTCTCTCTGAATAGGTCCATGCAAATTGTGCACATTGATAAACAGACAAAGATCTTAGACAGTCCAAGTATAATTGCAGACCCTTCCAATAACACCCTGGCTCTGGCCTTGAGAAGAATCATAGACACTGAAGAATCAGGCTTAGCAGATGTGCTGGAAGGAGTAGATGCCATTCTGAATCACAGTAGTAAACAGCAGGTGAGCTCCATCTGGTTCCACATCTCTCATTGTATTTGACTTCTCTGTAGGTTTCTTAGACCAATAACAAAAGTTCATTTCACTTCAGCTAATTCTGGTAGCTTTTACACCGCTTTCTCCTAAGCGTACAGAGGGGCAGACTTTGGCTACTGCATCCAACACTGACGATGTTTTTTCATCCTTATAAATGGAAAGCAAATAGAGCATGCCCCAGTCCTGTCAGCCAGAGGCTGTTTTCCCAATAACTTTTCTGATTTTTTAAAAAAACACTTCTTTTAAGAGTGAAAAATGAAGATATTCTGACTGTTTCTTATTATTACAGTGAAGACCTCAGATCCAACTCTGATTTCACTCTAGTTTAACCTAAGCCCAATTCCCATTCAGTTCTGTGCTGTTTTTTCACAAACCATTGTGCTGTCTCTATACATCCACTAGCCTGGTTGAATTTGTTGATGGAGTAGGCATTTTGCTTTGTAATGTTTGCTCCCACATGGAAGATAAAAAACAGCTCCTCGTGTACTTGTTCATCCCCATTGTAACCTGATTTGATTTGCTTTATTCCTAAAACTAAAAGTTCTGAATGCACTGTTTTCTTTTGCACTAGGTAATGATGCAGTATAATATCCCAGATTTCAGTAACACTGAGGAGTTTTTAACTTTACTTGCTCAGAAAAGGGGTATGCTGAAAAAGGGAGGTGTTCCTGATGTAGAGAACATAGCTAAAATACTACTTTGTGACTGGACAGGGTACGTATGCCATGAATTTTGCTTTAAGCTACTCACCTTGTTCACGTTGTTAATCCAGCACAGAGTCCTGAGAAGTACTTAGAAAGGAAAGGCTGCTTTCTTTTTTTTTCCTCTCTCTGGATAATTCTCTAGTGAAGGATACATAGAGTCAAAGCATGTTGCATGTTATTTTACAGACATCTTTCTGACTTCTGGTTTTACTCTGTTAAGGAAATTTGCCTTCCTTTTAAATACTGAGTCCATGTAGCCCTCTTCTGCAGACAGGAAAGGATATGGCAAATTTTCTATGGAAATTTATAGTAGTTCCTACATTTTGAGGGTGGGAAAAAAAAAAAAAGTAACTTGGTGCCTGACTGTTTCCCTTGCTCAAGTGGTTCTGCTGCTTTGGCAGTTCGTGATTTTACAGGCACAGTTTGTGTTGACAAAGTATGGCATTTCTTTTTCCTCTCAGGAGCGGGCTGTACACTTAAGCTGTTATTGACAACTTCGGAGTCAAATTTAAATAGTTATTTAACTGCTGTTAAACAGGTCATAATAAATTAGTTGTTAGGTTGAGGAGTTTTAAAGGTTTGTGCTCTGGCGCTTATTTTTAAATACAGTGATTTAACTGTTATCTTTGGTTGTTTTTTTAATGCTGATATTTTATTTTCCTAGAGCTAAAATAAGCTACCACTCACAACCTCCAGGATCTCATCAACCGCCACCATATCTTACAGAAGACAAAATAGCTAAAATGCAGGAGTGCTTTAATTTAAAGAACCTAGAAGAAGAAAACAACAACACTCTTCAAGGTAGGACTGACACTGTAATGCACTCCAGCCATTAAGAGTGGTAGTAGTAGTTTTAATGGGAGATTTTGAATGGAAGTCCTATTGGGGTTTATAGGATAGCTTTCTCAATATGAAGCGAATATCAACCTTTTAAGAAAGAAAGGGATTCTGATGCAACAGAACAGTGCATCTGTGTGCTATCTTAACACAAATTACCCCTGCTAGATCTTATGTTTCTGCTTATCTGACCTAACCCTCCTGAATAGGAAATAACCCTCCTAAATAAGAAAGTTGAAAAGCACATGAACACTGGCTAATTAGGCCTTCAAAATACATTTTACTCAGTAAAATCTAGATTCAAATCCAAGTCTCTCAGCTCCTAGCAGTGTTATGTAGAGGCCTAGCAGAAATCTATTCTCAGAGAATTGTCCTTTGTTCTACCTGCTTATGTGGCAGTTTTTGAGGAAGGGAGGGGGAGGACTGCCTTTTTCTAGCCCTGACCCAGCATTGCATCTGGTGCTGTGACTTAACATTAACTTAACAGACACTTCCTGTGTTTTTCCCAGCTTTAAAATTCCCCAGTCCAGCAAGCAGCATCGTTTTCCAGTCAGCTGGTATGACAAATGGGATAATAGAGGAAAACACAGTGATAGAGGAAGCATCAGAGTGGGAAAACTTGGAAACAAACCAGGATGGGGAGGAAGATGAAGAGGAGGATTTCACAGAAAGTGATGATGATCAAGATGATATGGAAGAAGAAAAGAATGTCAAAGAGGTAAACCAGCATTTCATTAGGCTTCTTCTACCTGTACCCAGTCAGTATCCTGCTGTAAACAGAACTTGTAGGCTCTGTGGAGTCACTGGGATAAATCAAAAAGCTTCTGGAGATAAGGGTTGAGGTTTTTGCATAATGAAAGAAACAACATTGTTCTAAGTCGGCAGCGTGTTCCCAATCAACTAACAAGGGGACTTGCACGCTATCATCAGTCTCTGTTAGGTTTCATTTGCATTAGAGACTTCTTTTAGTGATATCCAAATAAACACTTACCGCTCTGACTTGCAGGAAAACAAAGTTCAGGTCACGAGGAAAGCAAAGCTTGGAAAACAAAAAACAAGTCCTAAAAATTCAGAACAGCAGATGGCAGGTCTGTATGAAACCCCTGGCTTGAAGGATAGTCTCTAGTACTCTGGCACTGGCTTTGATTTCGCTTACCCATGTTTTCTTTTCTCAGAAAGCGAACATTCCAATTCACTATCGCTCAACTTGGATAAGACAGCAGATGATGATGATGCCTACGATTTTAATACAGACTATGTGTAATGAATTATATGTGAAGATACCATTTGGAGACTCTCGCAGGCTTTTGGAAGTCGTGAAGACTTGTTTTGTGACTAAGCTGGAAGAATGCTGCATACCAGAGCTGCTGCAAAGATTCACAATTACTACTGTGTCAAATAATGTATATAATACTGTATCTCTGTTGATTGTTCCAGATTTTATACAAGGCTAGAAAGCTGACCGCATTCAGCTTTAAGACCTAAATTTTATTTCCTGTATTAAAATCACCTATTTTAAAAAAATTCTTAATAGACTGAGTCTGTTCACTTTGCCTTACAAAAAGATGTTTCAGAAAGATAAACCCTTTGTCTTTTCCTTTGAAAAACAATGGTAAAAGTTGAATTCTAGTCATGTTCAAGCAATTAAATTTCAAGGTGAATTTTCATCGTCCCTCCATAAAATTTGTTTTTCCTAGAGGATTACAGAGACTGTACCTCTAGAGCATAACTTAAACCAGTAAACTTTCTGTATACTTTTTCAGAACTTGTAGAATTTTCATATGTAAAGGTTGGGTGGATAATGTTCCTTATTTCAGCTAGACATTTCTTGTTCTTATGGTGCTCTTGAACAAAAGGCCCATCTCCCAATGACACCTATTATACACAGTAACCACGGGTAACAGTAAAGCAAAATGTTGCCCTGTTCCTGCGCTGGGCCTAGAGCAGAACTGGTGTAGCAAGAGAATTACTGAGAGGCCCTGTGGCTGCTCAATGATATAAGCATTTAGAATAAATGCCCGATATGAAGCATCTTCCTTTTGTGCACCTGTTTTTTTCTAAAGGTCTGATTTCTTTAGTAGGTAGTTATATTTTCCCTAAATATATGTCTTAGCTTAAAAAAAGCATCAACTGCAGACACAGACACATGCAGTTCACGTAAGCCTGCTAAAACACAGCCTGGACATCAGAATTAAGTTGGAAACAGCTGATCTAGTCCCGTATTTCAAACTTTGGTAACTGAACTTACTTCATTACTCCTAAGCACTTCAAGGGCAAGAATAGTTCTTGCTCATCAAAATCCAGGAAAAGACTCAAAACCACAGAGCAGCATCCATGACAGAAACCGAACTATAGGCAGTGACTGCAGTGAGTCAAGCAGTTAGTTGGAAACCCTTTTAAATTATAAAGTATTATAAAGAATAAACCATAGTCATACACATGATCAAGCCCTTTAGCTCTGTGCTGCCCTGAGTCTTGGTCCACAGAACACTGAGCTCATCACTGCATTAACACAAAAACTTCTGTCTAAACATCCTACACGGAGTACTGTTCACGTGCCGTATTACTGGATAAAAATGACAACTTCACATTCAAACCTGTATTAAATTGCTGCAAGAGCTCCTGGGATGAATCAGCTAATAATAACCACTGCTCAAACTTAACACTAACTATAAAAAAAAGCAAAACAACACCTATATAAAAGGTGATGGGCAGCCACCTGCAAAAGGGCACAGGAATCTCACTTGAGTGTACAGGGCCAGACTGGGAAAGGCATGTTGGGATAAACTTCTATGGCAGAACCATGCTCACTTAAGCATGAGGAACATGAGGAACTTAACAAAATTAATCTGTAATTCATAGAGCCTCATCCCCAAAATAAACATTCTGCACAATTTAGGATGAGATTGCTTTTGCAAATATGAGTTGAATTGACTGCAGTTTTAATCACTTGACACTAAGTACGAAGACTAGAATCAGATGCCATTTACCTGAGGTTTGAGTCAACATGTTAAAATTAGCTTTTATTTTTCAACAAGGTTTTCTCCACCACTTAACAAAAATGTTTTAGTGTTCACTGGCAGTTAAAACCACTTTGCATAGTGAAATAATACTTAAAAACATCTTTCAAAACAAGATTCAATTTTGCAGAGTCCTGCAAGAAAGACACAGAAATGGTTGGGAGGAGACTTCATGCAAGAAAAAAGGTTGTTGAAACTTTAACAGGACAAGAAAACAAACAACAAAAAAACCTCAAACACAAAACCAAAACCACCAGAACAAAACCCAAGCAGCTCTTAATTACAGTACATTGCTGTGCAACATTTGCATGGTGAAAGCACCAGCTGAAGTTGTATCTTTTTCTTAGAAACTGTTTCTTTCTGTAGCTGACAAATTGACTCTCCCCTAGAAGACTTGTAGTAAAGAGCAGAAGAACATGTAACAGCCCAAAATGAACTAACAAAAGTGCTAGTTAGTGGAGATCTTCCCTTGCTTTCTAGTGCTGCTGGAGTAGCATCTTCTGTTACACAAGTGAGGTGGGTCTCCTTTGGACCTGTGTGTTTCAGAATCACACCAGAATAAGGGCGTCACCTTGTGCTCCAGAAGGCAGGGAGCAAGGACTGCTCTGTAATACAAGTTAGCTAAAGAAAAGTTCTGCTTGGCTCCAGAGGTTTCCTGAGAAAATGCCATCAGTTATTAGAATTGACTCTACTTTGCTTCATAGGCTTCTGAATGTCTGCGGATCAGGCTGAACTTGCCTGTAGGGTCAGGGATGTACCACTTCTCCCAGACTTCAGTGTATGAAGCTGTTCTTCCCCACGGTTTGAAATGTCCATTCCAATGAAGAAGCTTGGCAGCTTTTACAAACTGAGGAGAGTACCTTTTTCCAGCACTAGACCCTTTTATTGGAAAAGAAGCATTAGTGACTGAAATAGAGGCAGCAGAAACACCAACATGCAATATTTTAACTTCAAAAAAAAGGATTTTAACAAAGGAAATCCTGTCATTTACGGAGAAAGGAGGTGATATGGGAGGCAGAAATCAGGGAAAGTGAAAAAAACGTAACTGGGTGCGAGTGCCACTTTGATCTGTCTCAGTATCTATTTTAATGTATTGCCTTAACTTCCAAGTTCTACAAAACTCCTTTAATACCCAGATGTATTCAGCAGCCTATGTATTGTTCAGTGGAAAGAAAACCTAAGAAAGTTCTCCCAGCATTAGGGTTTCACCAGCAGCAGAACAGATACGATTCCTCTCAACAATCCTGAAGGAAACACTTAAGATCACTTCAGATACAATACATATGTGAAAAAAAAAAAAAAAAAAAAGGAAAATAAGAGGTAATTTGAGTGCAAGTCAATTCAAGAACTATCCCCATAGCAGTTCAACAAAGAAATGGAAGAATCAGGCCCACAAGCCCCAAGTTGGTATTGCAAAGCAGTGTTTCTTAAAGAACAAGGTATAAAATAGAGAAAGAAAAGATCATTATCATTGACCAGATGATCTTGAACTAGATGATCTTAAACGTCCCTTTAAGATCTAGACAACCTAGACAAATCTATGGTTTTATCAGCTGCATCATCAACTAGGTGTCCAGCTACAGACCTGGAGAAACACGTTAGGGGGTCAGTGTCACAAATATTTCATACATACCAAGATGCCGCACATTCCACATGGGATCAATACTGGAATGTTGCTTGTAAAATACAATTAGCAGTGGAGGTGTCGTGATGCTGCCAGCCAGAGTCCTACTGTAAAGTTCCTCTCTGGAAGAGAAGATAAAACAAAGTCAGGAAAGGATGCTTGTGTGGCCCTAAATTAGTTAATTTTCCACTTGCAGCTGGATGACAGGAACCCACAGATACATACACAGCTCTTCATTTAACAGTTAAAGGCCGTCACCATAACCCAGCCCCTGATCCACTGTCACCCCCGACTTGTGGGTACTTACTCTACATTAAGTGCCATCCACTTCTCCAGTTGCTTAGTGATGTTCTGTAATTTCCATTCTGTCAAATTGGCGACAAAAACTCCTGGATTGAAAGAGCAGGTGTTGGCTTTCATGGCAAGCTTTCGGATGGTTTCTTTTTTGTAATCTAGAAACCCAATGTAATTATACTGGGGGGAAGGGGGGGAAAGAGAGAGAGAGTAGAAATCAGCTTGAAATATGGTCAAATTTCTATTTAAAGAAAAATTTTGCACAACTCCCAACAGACAAGCATAGCTTGAAGTTGCTAAAGCAACTTCCTTCCTTTAACACAAGAGCAAGAAACTTAATATTTTTAAAATGTTAGACCTCTTATTATAGAAACTACATATTTTAAGGAATGCTGTATGGTCTTAATAATACCATATTATTAATATGGTACCACTCCCAGAAAAAGTACGTTTTATACACTCAGAAATTAAAAATTCTCCCTCTGATGTTCTAAGACCTCCTGCTGTTCCACACTGGGAATTGCTCTCATTGGAAAGCACAGCAAAAAGTGTTTTTACTGTGCCTAAACAGAAACTGCAGGTGTCGTTTGTAACACAAACATCAGCATAAATTGATTTGTGCAGGGACAGTCACACTTTTAGGTTCACTGCATTTGGAAGTCAACCTGCAAGAACAACAAAACCAAGTGCCTGTTTCCAAAGCCTGGGATCTATAGCGTTGTTACCACTGAATCAGAATAAAACTAACTTGGTTGCCAGCTCCACGGACAGCAACTTTGTTAGTGGTTGAGTCACAATCATCTGAAAATGCAGCTGCATGTCCGGGTTTCAATGGAGTGTTGTAAAGTTCAAGAATATCATCTGAAAAGTAGAAAAGCACAGAAAAATTAAAAGCAATCTTGATGAAGCACTGAGTGACTTTTTGTTCAGTCCACTGCTAGAACAGACAAAATCACTCAGTTTAACACAACTTGTTCATACTTACAGTTTTTACATCTTTTCACATCTTATTTTTTCAAGTAGAAGTGTTTGGTTACTGTAAGAGACAGCATATTGACCTCAGGACAAGGCCAGTGGCCAAAGCTTAAAAAAAGGTCCCATACCTTGCACTATTATATCATCATCCACATAGATGACCTTCTCTGCATGAGGTACCAAATTGGGCAAGTAGAATCTTGCAAAGGTTAACTGTGAAAACAAGAAAGCAAGAAAAGTGAATAATTAAATGAAAAAATTGTCCAAATAAATGTGAAATTGACTGTTACTCCTGGCACTTCTATCCAAAACAACTTCTATCTAGGAAGTAAAATAGGCAGCAATATCCTATAAGTTATTTAAAGTAAACTGTTTCCATTAGTTCCTGGTTTCCTATGAATTTGTGCATTGATAAACTACCTTTAAAACTGGTCTACATTAGAATTTCTTACTTCTCCACATATGCCTAGAGTATCTCTGAGGTGTTGGCATGCTTGACATGCAAACTGCTGTGTTTCACTGTAGCTAACTGCAAAAAATGACATCAGGCATGCATATGTAGATATACAAATTCATGTCTCTATCTGGAAATGTATTCTTACTGAAATTTATTAATTTGATTATAAAAGATTGCTAATATGTTAATAGATTTGATTTTGATATCTAGTTGTGTTCAAAAGCCAATACCAAAATATATTGCTACTAACTAGTAATTGCAAACAGTAAACAACATCATCCTCACTGGTTTTAAGGTGTCTGCTTTTTGAGGATCCACTTGTACTTTCCCTTCTAAGACACGAGGATCAAAATCCAAAATCCGGTATCTCAAATTTTTCAGAGCAGTGTTACTTAGCCACAGCCTGCAAACAGGAGAAAAGGCACAGACCTTGTTAAATGAGACAAAAATCAAATTAAAAGCAAGAAATCCAATTAACAGCGACACAGATCTTGATCTGACCACTCGCTTCCCTATCCAAGAAATATACATGCAGAATGTAATCTATGGCTGATGCTGGTGGTGTCCTGTATGACTGCAGGGACATGCCCACTATCAGCATACTGCACAGATGTGACATATCTAAGGTAGGAGGTTGCTTCTTAGTTTATTAGAAATATACGGTCCTGTTATCACAGGTCCTTCCAAATACCAGTGTGAACAGATGAGGGTAAAAATAAAAGGACCAGAAAAAAATCCACTAAAATGGAGAAAATTCACTGACAGTACTGTAATTGCTTAGATGAAATTTAGGAAGTAACTTTTACAACTCCTCCACCAACAAACTCCAACCCCACTGGGAAAGATGGCTCTTTTCCACCCCTGAACCATTACCCGAAGGAATGACCGCAGGAGTCCCCATAGCAGCCTTGTCACAAAGTTGCAACAAGCAGCAGCAGCTAGAACTGCAAACAGTTTTGAGGAGACAATTTTCACAATTGACATATTGACAATTGACAAAACAATTTTCCCTTTCCAGGGAAAGTCAGATCTTCCTCTTCTCATCAATACTTTTTATTCCCACAATAAGGTATTGTGGAAATCTAAGGAAAAGATCATTACCTCAAGTGATCTGCAGTATCATTCAAAGTAACAATATGGAAAACCACATTGGATCTGGTGTTTTGGTGAATACTGTTCATGGCTGCAATTGCACCCCCAAGCCTCTCATCTGATGCTGCAATGACCACAGAAATCTCCTTATCATTCCTCTCATCTGCCAGCCTCTGGGGAGCTGCAGGTATGAAATCAATAGGCTGAAGTCCTAATGGATTTGAATCTGTGGAGAAAAAGTGGCATCACATACTTGTTTCACGCAAATGAAACTGACATCATTACCACATGAAAATTCCTAACACCTTCAATAGTTTCTACTATGCCACTTGGATGTCTCAGTTGAGGCGTGGATCGTAGCGTGCCAGGATGAAAACATAGCTCCTGCCCTTGAGAATCCAAGGTGTCAATGAACAGGAAAATATCACACTTCCAAATAAACTACATCAGTTCAACCGTACATATTCACGTGCAGCACAAGGTACTAAAATGAAACTTAAACTCCAGTAGGCCACAATTACCTTTGGTCCCTTCTGCCATGTCTATAAGCTCACCGACTTCCCCCTGCCATTTACCCAAACCACTTTCTAGTCTTCTCCACATCACCCTTCCCTCTCTTTCTTCTACTTTCTTTTCCTCTTAAGTAGGAACCAATGAAGTAAAAAGAAATTCTAAATTAAAGTCACTGTTGTGAATATTTTTCCGCTGAAGATCAAGGCATTAAGTCCAGATCATGTTTATTCCAGACATCACAGATCACACTACATTATCTAAGCTTAAACAACAAGAATTTGTATTCATAGAGTGCAGGAAAATGGGAGATCAGCATTGAAATTTATGACCAGACCACATCACCTGGAAAAGCTGGCAAATTCCCTGCTACCCACACTTCTTATAAATGACTGGTAGCCTTCAGATGATCTAGACTATTACATATTAGATAATTTTAGGTAATTTGAGCAACACAGTAAACAGGGATTTGTGAGATTGCGGGCAATATTCTACTGCTCACAAAGCTGGGCTTCTGCTTCTGTGTGCCTTTTTCTGAGGACAAAGATCAACAGCTTTGACTTCAACTGATTCCTGGCTAAGGCCTGCCAATCTCCTATTCAAATGCTGCTGGGAAGCACCTGTACAACTGCTACCCAGGAGCAACAGCTTCCAGGAGCAGCAAACTGGGACTTGGCAGTCAATAGGGACAATGGAGAAACTCTGGGGGACCATGTGCAGTTCTTAAAAGCAGACTCCTAAAAATGAAAAGGCTTTTTTAAGCAAACTGAATCATATCTTAATGACCGTTACACCCAGAAGGAACCCTTACTGCTATCTCACCTGGCTTCCTGACAGAGAAAAGTCACAGGACAGCAAGAACAGATAAGCCTACCAAGCTGAAGTTTCTTGGGTATGAGAACAGGAAAAGATATACTCATAAAGGAGTACAAAATTTATATCTTGTTATCCAAATGATTGATCATTATCATACACATTATGAGCTTGTGCTTTCCCACCAATCTTCAAAAATAAATAAATAAAAAACCCACATCATACCTGACAATTCCCGTTTCAAGAAGTCACTGAGGCCTAGGAAGTTATGATGAAGAACTAGCAAAAATATGACAACAGCCACTATAAGGATGGAAATGTTCACTGAAAATTTAAAAGAAAAAAAGTTTATCAATAGAACCAGAGACAGATTGGGAAACTCAAAAAAGTAAAAACCATATTTTTTAAAAATTAGACACCCACATATGCACATACCTTTCCTTAATGTCATTTTTCTCTTGTTATTTTATTTATTAGCATAAGCCTCCTGCAAACCTGCAAGAGAAAAAAATACATCAGTCACTTCCTACTTCCAGTGTGTGCTTGCACAAGGCATAGCACACTGTCACCAAAACCGATACAAAACAGCGTCTACTTGCACTGCGTGTTTCCTTCTCTTAAAAAGATAAAGCCATACGTTACTTTTAACAACTGAGCGTAGTATCTGAGTAAGTAGCTACAATGAGGTATCTAAAAAAAACCTCAGAGATTAAAAGGGAGACACACAGATTTTTCACACTTACTTAACTGACAAAAAAAAATAAAAAAACAACCAAACAAAAACCAAATCCAAACTCCTTCTGACAGTCAAAAGTGATCTGGACAGAATCTGGCAGATTATTTATAGGGTTTCTTTTACCATTGAACCAAGTTATTGTTACAGTTATTACTACACCTGGAAGCATCCCAGCAATAACGTAAATGATTATACATTTCTTTCTGTAATAAATAATTGCAAGATTCTGGCAGGACACTGTAAGATTTTAACAACTAGCATTATACACTTTCAATACCATGAAATTCTCTACATAAAACGTAACAGAATGTCAGCTGAACCATCATCACAGGAAAAAGATCTCATAAGTGTAAAAGAAGCTATTACCAATGCGTTATAGAAGGGGAAAAGAACACACGCTCAAACCAATGATGCAATTTTAGTATGCAATTCAAACGCACGTTTTCATTATTTAATGGTACCAGCGATTGTGAAATGAGAACATCCCGGAGCGCGAAGCAGCTCTCGAGTAACACACAGAAAGCACTCATGCCATAACAACAGGCAAGACTCAAGAAACAGACTGTTCTACACCAAAGCTCTAGCAAGTTAAGGTACTACAAACAGTGCTGTGACTGTTACACCTGTCGGACATAACCATCTCCTCTCTGCTGTCGCGCTTCTCCCGTGGGGAAGACACGTTTACGGAGGGCAACAAGCAAATCCCGTGTGCCGCGTCTGCGCCACCACCGAGGCCGGCGGGGACAGGCAGCGGGAGCGCAAGGCAAGGCCTCTCTCTAACAGGGAGCATGTCGCCAGGCTCCCCGGGCCCCGCGGCGGCGATGCTGAGGGGACAGCACACGGAGACAGCGCCTGCCCCGCAGTGACACCGCACGACCCCAGCTAAAGGCGTTTACAGGCTGACTTTCTCAGAAATTATCGTCAGTGCAAGCACAACCCCCCGCTAACGTACTCGAACCCCTGCTCGTCGCTACACCGCCGCAACCTCAGCCGCTCCGCTGTCGCGGTTTCCACGCACGAAGCTGGGCACACGACTGCTCCCCGCCCCGTTCCACCACCGCCACCTCCTCCTCCTCGAGCTGCACAGCGGTCCCTCGGGCTACCGCCTCGGCGGGGGCTCCCCCAAACAGCTGCTCCTCCGAGGCCGACAGGGCCGGACCCAGCTCTCCTCTACTGAGACACCACCGCCCACCGCCATTCCCCTCACCGTCCGCTCGCGCCGCCGCCAACTGCCACCTCGGCAGCGCGCGCGCCGCCCGCGCGGCCGCCACCACCCACCCCCAGCAGCCCGACGGGCCGCGGGTGCCCGCCGCGATGCCTGATGGCCGCCGGGAGCCAAGGCCGCGCCGCGCCCGTCCCCCTGCACTAGCCGGGCGGCCGCACCTACCGAAGGGTTCTCCAGCAGAGCTCGAACCTTGGCCGGGAAAGGCCGCCCGCAGGCTACAAACTCAGCGTCGATTCGGGCAGGCAATGTCTAGAGGCACCTCGCACCTGCCGGCTAAAGGCCCCTTCAGTCAGGGGTCCTAAGGCTTGATGCCGCTGTTGTCGGGGAAACAGCGTCCCACACCGCGCCCGCCGCTACCGGGGAGGGGGCGGGGGAGGCAGAGGTCGGGCCCAGCCCCGGGGCAGTGGCAGCGCGGAGCCAACAGCGCAGGCGGGAGACCGGAGACCGCCAGCTCAGGATGACGGCGATCAGGGAGGAGCGAAGGGGGCGTGTTTCCGGCCACCTCACCGGCCGCTTTCCGGTCCCGCTTCACCGCGGCGGGGGACGCGCTGAGGACCGACTCGCCGCCGCGCAGGGCGACAGCTGGCAGCCGCCGCGGGGCATCGACTACGGGGAAGAGGAGCGTGAAGAGGAGCTCTCCGCTACCGCCATCATGCTGAACATCTTCCGCTCCATCCCCACACAGATGGTAGGGCAGCCGTCGCTACAGGCCCGGGCCCTCGGCCCCGGGTGGTGTCGGCGGCGGCGTTGTTCCTCTTCCTCCGTGCGGTGTCGATATCTGGGCGTGAGGAACTGCTGTGGGGATGCGTATAGTTTGCGTGTTTTGGCCTGAAAAGTCGCGGTTTAATGTGCTGTAGGGTGAGGGTAGCGCCCGGCTCTGCGGGTGCCGGTCCCTCCCTTTCTAAAGCCGCGCAAATCCAGGTGACAAACACCCCCCTCCTCTGTACCCAGCCGTACAGAGGTAACTACAGTGACAGTCTGGGCTCGCACCGTTAGCCTGAACGGGCAGCGCCCGCTTTTGTTTTTAGTTGATGTGGTCAAGGTTGCAGGGGAGGTGCTGAGGGAATTAAGAGCTTAATTCTTTCACACTTTAAATCCAGGCGCGTTAGAAAAATAATTCCAGTTTGGCTTGAAGCTGATAAAAAAAGCTAAGAACCTGTGGTCAGGCTGACTCTAGGCTCTAACCTGAAAGCGTTTAACTGGTAGGTTTGTGTTGTGGGCAACTGACAAAAAATTGTATCTTTCCCCAGGACTACAAGGGCCAAAAATTAGCAGAACAGATTTTTCAAGGAATCATTCTTGTCTCTGCAGTAAGTACCCTAGAACTATGGGTGATAATATAAACGACTTATTTTGTTTTCTGATTTTACAAAGTGTTTTGTTGGGTTTTTTTTTTTCTGATTGTTTGGCTTATTGTTTACAAGCTTTGGACAAAATTAGAGGGGCTGCCATGGATTAAGACTTTTCTTCTTTCAATCTTTTACTTTCATTATTGACCTACAATTTTGAAAATGTTAGAAAGATGTACGAACTGTGCTTTTGGAAACCCTGTATTTTTCTACTTCTCCCCTCTGCCCCTTAACTTAATCAGGGCATGGGGAATGTGTGTGTTTGTTTAAAGTTTGATTTTATATATTTATATTTTTTTTCAGATAATTGGTTTCATCTATGGATACATAACTGAACAGTTTGGATGGACTGTCTACATAGTTATGGCTGGATTTGCTTTATCGTGTTTGGTAAGAATTTTTTTTTCCCCAAACCAGAAAATACACTCACTGTTTAACCTGAAGTCATGGTTAAGTTAATGGGCTGCCAGCACAGACTGAGGTTTGCTACGCAATTCAGATTGTTATTAAACATCGGTACTTTCTTTGAAGCACTTTTGTAGAAAGTGCTTTACAAGCCAGTAAGCGCCTTTTCTCAAATGCTTGTAAGATTTTAGAGAACGCTGCAATTTAATACTGCTTTTGAATTAAAAGTAAAATTTAATTAAAAACTTAAGTGAAGCTAATCACGTTAAAAACATAAAGGAGGGTGAGGCTGCCTGTGAGAAGTTCCCAGCTGTCCCAGGACTGAGGAGAGGCTGGGACACAAAGTAGCGAATTACAAGAGTAATGCCCTGTTCGTTCCCATGAGGTGTCCCCTTCCAATTGGCCCACACTCAGGGTGGTTTTACACGTGATTCTTGAGACCTTTCAAGAGTTCAGATACAACAGGATTTGACCAATCGCTACTAAACACACACACACACACTCTACTGTTTTGAAAAGCACCTATAATTCTATGGTGTCATCATCCACCTGGTTCTTACTTGATGTAATGGTCCCTAGAGTTGGTTTTGCTTCAGCCACTTATCTCTGATGCCAGATAAAGGGAGGGTCTCACAGCGGTGTTGGAGGGGCTGGGACGCTGGCGTTACCTCGGAAGTCCAGATGTATCCTTGTTTTCTTCAGTGTGGGTGCTGTCCTCCTCCTCCTTGCAAGGAGCTTACTTAAGCATGACCACACAGTATACAATGTAAACTATGTGTATCTCCATAGCATGAATTTTGTGAACTTAAGACTAATTGCTACAATAGCTAGTGAATGAGGTTTTCCTAACAGGCTGTCCAAATACTTATCTAGCATTTTGATTTACATGTTCTGACTTCATTCCTTTCCCCTAAGCTAACACTCCCTCCGTGGCCTATGTATCGGCGCAATCCCCTGAAGTGGCTACCTGTCCAGGAGACGGGAACAGAAGAAAAGAAGTCAGCAGACAGAAAGCCAAAGAGACACGCTAAAAGCTAAAAATTGTGATTCTTCATGCTGTTACTTTGTTAATTTTTTTAAAATGCATTTCCACTGGGAGATACTTCATGGTTTAGTGTCTGGTTTTTTTTTTTGTCTAACTACTACTTTGTATTGCACCATGAGTACACCAAGATCTGCAGAGAGCAGGAAGGCTCTCCAAATTTTGGCTGGAGTTTCCGTGAAGTTACGGAAACTAAAGGAAAGTCCATGAAGAAAAGGAAGGGGTGGGGACATTAACTTTAGAAGGCTGCTGGAGGGCATATCTCACTCAAGTATTTTACTAAAAAGGAACACAGCAAAATATTAAATTCTAGTTAAGTTGTTGCCATAGCCTAAAAAGTAATGCACAGCTGGACTTCTACTAAAGTATTTCTAACTGTGTGTAAAACAAGGTACAGTAGTGTCAGATTTTAACAAGTCCTGTAAAACACTACATACCCCACGGTTCTGAAAAATCCTAAGAATTGGAAAGTGTTCTAGGATAGTAGATAACAGAGTGGCTTTTTTTTTTTTTGCTTAAAATAAATTTGCCTGGGTAGAGGAAGTAACATCACTGCATAATACAATAGCTCTTTAAACATTTTAACTTGAGCATCAAGTATGTGAGAGGCAGCAGGATCCATAGGTATTGCACTTTTTTACTACTGTTGGGTTAGTCTCCCTCATAGGTGCCAGAGGTTACAATATTTAAGCTAGAGGAAGGGAAAGAGAGAGGTTGTGCATGTAAAACTTTATTTTACAAATTCAATTCCTTTTCTTTATCCTGTAAAAAGAACACGTGTTTTTTTCTGTAGTGATGGTACATGACAATTCCCGGGCATGTGTTGCAACACAATCTAGATGCAAAGAAAGGGAAAAGCTAGGATGCCTATTTCTCTAAGGTCCTGGGCACTCTCATTCCTAAAAGGAATTAGTATTTGTAAGGCAAAGGGATCTCTCCAGCAGGGACCATGGTAACCGTGGCTGTGTTCCTTTCAAACATTTTCAGACTTATTTTATCTAGTTACCAAATACTTTCCACCACCTTAGTGACTGCCTTAGCAATAAGACACAAAAGCAAAGGCTGTGCTTAGAAGCAGTACAGCTGCCCCCTTTAGCACTTTAACTTGGCAATTTACAGAACCTGGAGGGCTTTTGGTGCTGCAAAAATTAGTAACTGTTTCTCCCTGTTAAATTTTCACAACTATTTGATGTAAAAGCTTACAGGCTTATCACACCATAGCCTTCACATAGATTTCATTACCATATTTAGTATGTGACCATACCAAAAATCTTTTGCTATGACAAATTCAAACCACCTTTTTTTTTGTTTTTTTTTTGACACTTTATATATAAAACTTGGTATCCATCCCTCTTTGCATCTATAAAAAACAACTTTTTAAAGTTTCATTAAGAGAATATAAACTAAACAGTTTCTCTTCTGAGAAAGTGATAGCCTGGTTCACATTTTAACATGAAAAATATTACTACAAACTATAAAGTTTTTTGCAAGTTCAAGTCCTTATTCCAGCAAAGGCGATCAATGGATAAACGTGCTTTGTGAGCTGGTCCAATCTGGTCCAAATGACCTATAAATCAGTCTTTTTCTCTAGGGAAGAAGTTTTGCTCAGAACTTCACGTTTTCTTCAAGAAATTTCAGGTGGCGTACCTTTGCACCATAACTTGCATACTTCTCTCCCATGTGCTCCCGCAACTGCAACTATTTAGAACACAAAAAAATGCCCCACAAAATTTATTGACTTTGAAAAAAGCAGGAACTACCTAAATATTAATCAAAATACCGAAGCACTCAAATGAAAGCAGCATGTGAATTTTGACATCATAGATGGGAGGGATCTTCCATAGATGGGAAGAGTCTGTTGTCTGAAAGTGAGAGAGTTCCAAATCCCACCCAATAACTTAAAATATAAATCAGGTCTTCAGAGGTTATACTTACCTGTGCAATATTTTATTTGTAACCAAGTTTTGAATCAAATGAGCTGGAGGTGTTGCTCATTCACCTCTATTAGGAATGGACATTAAACTTTTTCTCACTTTGGACATAACGAGCATGAGGCAAGCAACTTGAAGGTAAAATATTATGGGTCAGAAGAAATTATTATTGGAGAAATGCCACAGAGTAAAATTATTTGCTTCCCTTGCTTCTTCCACAAACTCGGGGATTCTAAAGCTCCTATGCTTTCTGAAGAATGTGTGGTTGAACATAGTCTACGTTCAGAATCAAGCTTTTTAAGACTGAAATGACAATATACTTAGGCCCTTGCTTGCTAATGACTACATAAACACTTTTTAGAATAAAGGTTTGCACCACTGGATCAGTATCTAAAAAACAGGGGGTAGGGAGCAAACACCCTGCTCGTTTATCTAAGTTCACGAAGAAATTAAACAATTTTATTATGAAAAATACTCACCTCTCTTTTCGCTTCATCGTCTTCCTCCATGATGCTGTATGCCTTCTCAAGAAGTTTCACTCCCAATCCTTGCACCACATCAGATCTCAGGATTTCAACCATTCTCCTAATCTTGTCAGGAACTGATAACATATCTAATAAAAATTAAAACAAATTAAAAAAAAAAATCAATGTGCTAATAATTTCTTTCAGCACAGTCAATTTTCATAGTCTGCAGAAGGATATGGGGTGACGAGAAGTATTACCACAGGATTCAGGCTGACCATTTGCCTGAAACAACTGTTAATGAGAACTGGCTGGCTAGAGCCATCAAACCACCCCAGTGAAGGTGAATCAGAAGCACTCAGATGGTAACTCAACACTAGACAGTACAAAGTCAACGCAGACACAATGCAGTCTGCACAATTAGGTCCCTGCAACATCATTTCAGGTGGTTCCTGTGTACTAATATCACAAATATTATTTGAATGAAAAGTACTATTCTCTAATACTACACCACCACTCAAGTATTTAATAATTCAATCACTTGTACTTGCAGCAAAAAAGTTTAATGACTGTAAAGCACTAACGGCATCGTTTCTCCCATCTGCCCATTTGTCTTAACAGCCTTTGAGCTGAAGCTGCCAACGTGAGAGTGTCATTTTATAAGGGGAGTTCAGTTCCATTAGGAACTGAACTGAGAACACCAGCTTGCTCTTTTAATCACAGATATCAACACTACCTTCATAGGATAGGTCACCTTCTGAAAATAAAATATCTGATCTAATTAAATAAGTTTCAGCTTAGAAATACAGCAGCCCTCTCATCCCAAATGGTATCAAGTAAATAGCTGGGGAATCTCACTATACAACACCTAAGAGTGAGAAAAAGGGATTTTAAAAAAAAACCAAAATCCACTGAAATTTGTACCTTCAATATTCTGTCACACCTGTTTAGAGACAAACTCTTTCAATGTATTTTACTTTAGCTATGCAGAATCAAGTTACCAACAGGAAAAAAGAGTGTTCTCCCATTGCTTTGCCCATCACCAGACAAGTTACAAGTAGAATCCTCAGCTTTTTCACTTGGTCTTGTTGCGTAGTAAGTGCAGTCATAGCAAATACCGTTTTTTTCTTGTTTTTTGGAATAAGGTCTAAATCAGACCTTAAGCAAGAAAAGTGGTTTGATACTTGGACCTATATCAGTAGGAAAAATAAGCTTACCCAAATTCTGCAATAAGGATGAATGTCTATCCTCATACAAAACTCCACTGTGTTTAATGCTTTGTGTACTATTTCAGCTTTATCCATCACTCACAAAGCTTTACAGCTATCAAATCGCTTGAATGCCTTAAAAATATTATTTCAAAATACTCAACAGGCTTTTGAGTATAAGTCATATGGAGAAAAATCCTATTGCAGGCCAGCTTTCTCTCTTCATTAATAATTACACAGATCGATCACACATTCCTTCCATTGCCAAGTAAACCAGAACTAGAGCAGTTTTGAACACAAAATTATTTAGAAACATATTTACTTCTGTAATCATTGCTGAGACATGAGAAATGAAATAAGAGTGCATTGTCTTCTGTTGCCCACTAGCAGGTTTTCTTTGGTTATTAGCAGTTGACAACCATTCATTTAAAGCAAAAACAGAGCAACAGACCTGAAGGAATCTCTTCAAATTTTAATTCCTCTGATTCATCAGGTGACTTTCCATGCAAAACCAAAGTGTCTCGATATTTTCTATGCAGTTTAAACTCTGGGGCTGGAGCTGAAGTTACACAGTATTCTGAGTTCTCCTTAGAGTCCATTTTCAGTGTCCGTGTCATTAGCTGCACCAAGTCATTCATTTCGTTCACATTGCTTTTTCTAATACAGGAGAAATAAGATGTAATTCAGTCACCATTCATGATGAAAATTCCACCTTGCATTCAGAGACTTTGAGTAATTTTAGTGGGGTTTGCAAAGTATTCCATGTTAAATTACTTGCAGTTTTATCAATAGCAACATTATCAGTATTTCATCTAGCAAAGGCTCAAATAGCAACAATTCTGTTGGCTGCTGCTACATGCGTAGCAGCACCCGTGGTGATGCAACAAATAATATATGTCGCTTATGATGACAAAATCAGAAATAAATTCAGCCTCATTCACAGTGGAAAGGAAGCATACTGACACCTTTCACTCATGCTTTTATTGCATCCTGACAGTCTGTGTCCTTTGATGCTGGAAGACTGGTTTGCTGGGAAGCTACAGCTGACAAAAAGCAAAGGTACACAATTATATGGTGCAAAAAGTCCAGCATGGAAAGTTTATAGTCACAGAGGGGCAAGAATTAGAGTTTGTTTTCTTTATGCATGACACACTTCTTCAATCGCGTACTATATAGAAATAAAATGTGAAAGCAATTCCTGCCAGTTTTTTCCACTCTAAATCAAGGTCCAACACAGCAGTGAAAATTCTTGCACAGCACTAAACAAAATACTTACTTCTCCTTGGCATCGCCATCAGACCTATCTGTAGAGCTTGTGGAAGAGCTTAACTCATCATCCGACAGGCACTGCGTTACGCTCCTTTGCTAAGGGAAGAGGGAATAAATGACAAAAATTCTAACAGTCAAAAGCAATTTATCAATGTGGCATGAATTACTGTTCTTACACTGAAAAAAACCCAACACTATTTCAACAAACATATGTTTACAGACTCAGCTTAATAATATTTAAGAGGTGTAACCTTTAGTTTTAAATCCAAGCTAATACAGAAGATATACTTTATGAAAAGCTTATTTAACCAGAATTACATCTCAGTTGTGCAGTTTTAATCACTGTAAGTACTTCACCAAGTGCCTCTATTAAAAAACAAATAAATCATGTATGTTTTTAATATAGTTGTCTAAGAACGGGCAAAGTCATTACCCTTAGCCCATCCACTGGTCTTTAATACACATTTAAAAACAAAATTTAAATACATTTTTATCAGTTCAGTAAGTTCCCAGCATTCCCTAAAACAATGGAGACTTTAACTACTTGTGCCTCTCCAGCCTTGTGTTCAGTGCACAGCACAATATGCAAAAACATCATTAGCACACACACATACAGCTAGTGTGTAATAACCTTATGGAATCTCAGTGAATGCAGGTGAAGTTTTTGCATTTAGACATCACTTACAAGCACATACACGTAAGTAAAACATGCAAAACACCTTCCATGCAAGCACTGGGCTGAGGAAAATAGAGCCCACTCTTTGAAATTTCAGACTAAAATGTCTTCACAGTTACTCTTCCGCATTTATTGGTATTACCAATGTTCCCCTGATGTTGCAGAAGATTTTGTCCAATGTATTTTTAAGATCTTAAAAAAACTAATTAGACAAAGAAGAGAATACTAACAGAAACTGCTAACTTTTTATCTAGCAACTATTCCTTTTTGCCAGCACATAAATCTGTAGTCATTTTAGATGTGTACATTTAAAAAAAAAAAAACCACCAAAAAATGTTTAAACACCACTACCAAAGCAAAATTACATGTACCAGGCTAAAGGCAGTATGTTGTTAATAGAAATTTAAAGCAGACTGTTCATCTATAACTAAAATATAGTTCAGGATAAAGTTCTTCCCTTCCAAAATAAAAAAAACACTGCAATTTAGAGAGCCCATAACAACCAGTGAGAGACCCCTAGTCTTCATCTCAAGTGGAATGAAAACCCACAGTGAGCCTGGAATTTTAAACTGATCGAGTTGAGCAAAAAGAAGGATCAGACATCTGTACCAGGTCTTACAAAGCGATCTTCAGAGAACTATGCACTCTTAGTGACTGAGAGTTTCTTCCACGCGCTTTTAAAAAAAAATAATATTGTTTTCTTCCCAAATGCTGACTGCATGTAAATATTTCAAAAGATGACCCCAGTTTACCTGAGAAATACTGGGATCTGATGAGGACTGAGCAACTTTAACATGATTTTCCGTATGTGATTTTGCTTCAACTACTGCACTACTTGACGTTCGTCTCGCTGGAATCACTGGAAGGATGACATTTTTACAATATTTACAAGTTAGCTGCATGTATTTTGAATTAGTTTCATGCTCATGCAAGAAAAACTCTATCACCTGGCAGAAGACAGGCAGGTAGGTATTCTCCTAAGAGAAAACACTGAAGCTCCTATCTGAAAGGTGTATATTCTGCGCCTCATGTACATTTCAAAGACAAGTTGTCATCACTAAACACAATTGAACATAACTGAGTAAGAAGCAGAAAAATACAGACATGTTAACAGAAAATTTTATTTGACACAGAACTAGACCCTTAGTGCATCTTTCTGAAGGTGTTAGTGAAGAACAGACAGGAAATTATAAATTTCTTCACAGAGAAGTTATTGGCCTACTTGCACATAGAATGTTAACATACAAACAAAAAAAATTACCAGAAGGGAACATCTCCTCCTGAAACTGTTTCAGTCTCCTTCGTTCTCTTGCTGACAAAGGCCGATCCTTCAAAAGAAGTTAATTTGATATTAATTAGCAATTGTCACAGTGGCTTTTCACTGAATTTTGTTACCTCATCACCTATAAAGCGAGAAAACTTTTTCAACTGACACGGGAGACAGAGCTATTAGAGTAGACCTTCTGATCATCTGAAACTTGGTTACCTACTGCAAAACAGTCCTGGTCAATGACACTAATATACACTCTAGAAAAGCAGCTTCTGTCCTCCCTGGTTCAGCAAGGCAGTGTCTCACCCTGCACTGACCAGGTGCTTGAGAGGACTTCCATTAGGTAGGAAGCTACATTTCTTTACTCTGCGTGCACTCAGAGAACAAACTACTCAGAAGGAACGAGAGACAAAAATACACTGACAACAATATTCAGCACTAACCTTTGCAATGGCAACTTGGCTGCTTTTGGTGCTATTTACAGACTCAGAGACTTCAGCAGCATGGTGCTCTGCACACCTCTGTGCTGTCTTTGTGTTCATGTCAGAAGGAAAAGGCAAAGGCCGAGGAGCAGCTGCTCTGAACTTGAAAAAGAAAGGAGCAAGAATTTACATTTTTTAAATTAAAAAAGTTAAATTACTCTGCAAACTAGAAGACACCCTTGCACAGTAAGGCTGGATGCCAGAGGTTTTGGATCCTACTTGTAACCTCCTCACATCTCCCAACTTCATCCCACCCTCTCCACACCTCATCTTGCATCCACTTCCCTTCTCTCCATCTCTACATCTTGTCCCCCTCCTCCCAGGCTACCTTTCAGCTGATGTTTTTGCAACAAGCATCCCCACCCTCAAACAGCAAAATCCAAGAGAAAAACAGGATGTCTTACTGAAAACCAACCACCCTCTTCTCTATCCTCATATAGCTGGTGTCCTTCCTCAAAGAAATCTCTGCTCAGTTTTGAGGCACTGACAGGAGCCCTACCTGATGTGCATGCCTCAAGTTTGCACTCCTAAAGCTCAGGGCAGACATTACACATGTCTGTTCTAAAATACTAGTTTATTTACTACCTGCTACAAGTGGTCTTACCCACAACAGTCAGGAAAAGTACTGCTATGTATTTTGTAGTCACAGTAAGGAGCCCTGATGGAAGTTGCTAGGGAAGACTGTAGTGCAGCAAAGGCAAAGACCGCAGTTTGTTGCGTTTCCCTGCGCCCATCTGGCACACCCACCTCACAGCTCTGAAGGTTACTGGGATTTTGAAGGATTTACACAGATAGCTTCTATAGGATACCTTGGCTGTTCTGCATTTTGTTACCAATGAAGTCATATTGACACACATGAAACAAGAACAGCATAAAAACCCCACACTTTTTTTAAAAAAAGGCCCATTTTTAAAGAGTAAAAAAATTCAGGAGTTTTAAATGAAAGAGGAGAATTATTTGAGTATCTGTACCTTCTCTGAACTGACTTCAGCTACCTCTCTCTTCTTCTGCTGTCGCTGCCGCGAGAGAGAGGGTTCACTGGCAGAACTGTGAGGCTGCAAGTGGGAGGTAATTTTTTCCTCAGCATCTCCTGAAGCTCCAGGACAGACATCATCCTAATAAGTATTTTTTAAAAATGTAGACATGCCATTTCCAGATTTACACACGTTTTTTAAAAAAAAATCAACACAGGCCACTTCACTATTTGGATGGCATCCACCTTAACATACCACAGTTACAACCACAATAAACTCTCACCTGATAGACAGTTAGAAAAACTACCTGCTGTACCAATGTTTTAAAGCTACTAAACCTTCAAAGAAGGACACTTACTTGAACTATAACAGGAACAAATGGTGCTAGTAGCTTTTCACTAGAATCCAAGCTCTACAATAGATAATTATTTCTCATTAGAAAAGTGTGTAAGAAAAATCTCATTGTAGACCAAAATGCAATGAAAAGACAATCATCACCTATTAGTTCCCCATCCAAATCAGGACCAACTTGACATTAGCCAGGCCTATTTAGAACATAGAATAAAGAAGTTACAAAACTATTATTAAACTACTATTACAAAAAGCCATCTCTTATCTCAGCTGGAAAAGAAAACATTCATTCCCTGTAGAAACAGAATGTTCATCATCTAGATGCAAGCCTAAAACCCCTTCACCGTGTTGCCTTTGCAAATCTGAAGCCAAGGGTCCCAACTACTTCAGCATCTCAATAATTGCATCAGTAGCATGCTACTTCAACAGAAAAACACATGCAGCAGGTCTCTAAATTTTAAGAGCTGGCCATTAATTAAATCTATTTTAAAGTTTATTTCAAGTAAGCACAAATGGATTACCAGGTCAGTTTGCTTTTGGTCTTTTGACACAGGCTGCAGGAGTTTCAAAGTGTCATCGTGTTCTTCTATGGCACCAACAGAAGACTGCTTAGACTCAACATTTTCAGCTTTAAAAGCTTGCTTTGCTCTTTGCTGTAGTCCATCTTTCTGAATTGGTGGGCTACTGGATATTATTTTAGAATTCTCCGGAACACTTAAATGGTTTGCTTTGTTATTCTCCAGAATATGCTCACTGCCATACTTCTCACTTCCGTACTTCATCCTTTCAGGTGGTAAGAAATCAATATTCACTTGACTAACTGTAGCTAAAGAGTCTCCCAGGTTGTTCAGATCGTTATTGCTTAGTTTTCTTTCCAACTCAACAGCTGGTTTCTCCTGGGGACACAATTTGGTGGCCTTATATTTGATAACGCAATCTTCTTCATTCTAGAGTTAAAAGGAAGACCAAAAAATGAATTACGTTTTGGGAATTATGCACACATGAAAGAATACACTAAACACCGAAGGAAAATGTCATGGTTTCAGCTGGGATGGAGTTAACTTTCTCGCTAGCAGCTATATAGTGCTATGGTTTGGATTTGGGATGAGGAATAGCGTTGATAGCCATTGGTGGTTTTGGTCATTGCTAAACAATCAAGGCCTTTTCTGCTCCCCATGTTGACCTGCCAGCAAACTGGGAGGCACAAGGAATTGGGATGGGACACAGCTGGGACAGCCGACCCCAAATGACCAAAGGACTATTCCATACCATGTGACATCATGCTCAGTATATAAAGCTGGAGAAGTATGAATGCAGGGAACGTTTGGAGTGATGGCGTTTGTTTTTCCAAGTCACTGTTATGTGTGATGCAGCCTTGCTTTCCTGTAGATGGCTGGACACCTGCCTGTCCGTGGGAAGCAGTGAGTGAACTTCTCGTTTTGCTTTGCTTGTGTGCACAGTTTTCACTCTGCCTATTAAAAACTGTTTTCATTCTCAACCCAAGACATTTTTCTCCCCCATCACAACCAGGGAAAGTGAGCAAGCAGCTGCATGGTTCTAGCTGCTGGCTGGGGTTAAACCACAACAGAAAATCATTCACATACCAGAGTACATAAACTCCAATGAAATTATTATCAACTACAGATTAAGAGCCTCAAAAAAGCAACAATCCTCATTTTTCAAGAGATACAAGCTGCATCTGCAAATGACATCTTTCAGGCATTGGTTTATACACAAGCAGTACACCTACTTTTCATCAGGACCACGACTGAAAAGTTTTACTCCCTCAGCTCTTCCATAAGGGAGAAGCCAACAAGTACCAACAGTTTTTAAGATGAGCTACACCATACACGTTCAGTATTTCAGCACTGAAAGCTTAAACGCGTAACACCAGACTCATTACAGAGAATAAAAAACATGCACATGATTAACCATTACAAAAGATTTGTAATCCACTGTAAAGAATTTCAACAACAAGCAATTTTTGGTTGTACTTCTCATATTTTTTTTTCAGTCAAAAACATGTATTTAAAAATTACTACCACTTGTCATCAAATATTTGACCTGCAATACTCCACGGGTAAATCACCTATTGATCCACAAATAAAAAAAAAAAATCAGATGTTGTTTAGTTAACATTTTATTGTTAAGACATTTCAATTAGTTTTAACTGATCTACAGCTGTTTATTTACTTTCATTGTTACCTAAACACAATTCCTTCCTTAATATGAATTTTTCACATCACCAGGAATCAGTTCTATGTTCTCACAAATGTTCGAGGCACTTATAAAACTGAGTTTTTTCTCTAGAAAAAGCAAGTAGCTTTTGTTTTCTGCTTTTTTTTTTTGTTAGGTTTTTGCCTTTTTTTTTTAACAAAGGAAAAAAAATATATATCTCACAACTTTGTATTTCCTGGCTTGCTCGATGGAGTGGTTTTGGTATGTTACAGGAGATTCATTCTTTACTGAGGCCACACAACAAGGATCTTTAGGTTTAGAATTCACTGTTTTCTTATGACTTCTGGCTGCTTTTCTGTAAAGAAAAAGAAAGTTGCTCACTCATTCACCATCAACATTTCTTTATATTTTACTAATAAAAAAATCCACTCCACTAAACAGCTTACAGACTGTATAAGAGACTGGGCTTTTTCAATAGACTGTGCACAACATACTTATTTTCATCTCTACAAAAGGAGCTTATAAACACCACTCAGACTCTGCCAGCAATGTACACTTATTCTGCATAGCACCAAGATCAGTCCGAACTGGAGGCAGTAAAATAATTGACTAAACCTAACAAAGAAAAATAATTGTATCAGTGAATATCAAAAGGAA
>JAOTQQ010000003.1:17299901-17311541 GCA_026546715.1 Gallinago undulata
GTCCGAACTGGAGGCAGTAAAATAATTGACTAAACCTAACAAAGAAAAATAATTGTATCAGTGAATATCAAAAGGAACCTCTCAGCTCATAAATGACCTTAAAGAACCTTAAAGAAGATGTGTATTTCCTTGAAATACCTTGAAAATAGTGGTGCTTTTTTTTTTATTTTTAACTCTGAATAAGCTGTGCAATCATAACCATTGTAGTTTTATTCTGCACTTGCAGCAAAAAAACCTAGTTTCCTTTCTAATTCCCACCTATTTCCCAAAGACTCTAAAGAAACTCATATGTTTGAATGCTCATAGCAAAACTAATTTTATTCTGCTAAAAAAATGGGAAAAGTTGTAAAACAAAGATCACAGTAACATGAATATTTTGCACAGAATCACTCAAATGAGAATATCTTACACCTTCGTGGCTTCCAAAAACAAAGAAATTTGGTGTTTGATATATGGCTGTCGTAGTATGCTCTTCACACTCGGTCTTTCCTCAGGTTTTTTACTGAGCATAGTTCGTATTATTTCTACCAACTGCGGGCTGTAATCCTTTGGCATGGGTGGCAACTGTAAAAGGAAAGGGAAGTCTGACATTATTTAACATCTTTGTCAACAGGGGCTACTACTAGATTATTTATGCAGGACAGTTCTATTCGGCTAGATACTCTGCATTGTTCATATGCTGAAAGTTACTGAAGTGCTTAACATCAAACAGAATACAGAAATTCCGAGTGTTTTGTCTAAGAACTGTTCGTAACTTTTTATTAATATCAGCAGTTAAAGTTCTGTGAATAGGCTTAAAAATGTATATAAAATAAATCCATGTTAGCTTCATTATATGCCAAAGTAAGTCAGATACTCAAATAAGCTAGTCCTACCTAATAGGAAAACAGCACCACATAGAGAGTGAAATAATTCTTGGCACAATGTTTAAGCCACAGCAAATTAAGAAAGTAAGTCTTCTCAGAAGCTTGAAAATTAATCAATATACTAGTTACACAAAAGGGTAACAAAAAATTCTAGCAATATCTACAAATTAATAACTCCCTGGGCCAGATATGACATCATATACTGCCATGGAATACCAGTCTGAAAACATATATGATGGTGCACGTAACATGCAAAATATTTTAAACCCAATGCAATATTTCTGGTTGTAAACAATAATCTCAAGTTCTAGACAGAAAATCCAAGCACAGATAAAAAAAAAAATTATTAGTTTTTACCTTTCCTTCAATAATTCGATAAACCAAAGAGTTCATGTCTTTAGCATTGAAGGCATGTTTCAGTGTAGCCATTTCATAAACACAGCAGCCTAATGCCCAAACATCTGACTGAAAAAAGGGGGAAAAAAAAAAGTTTAGGGAACTTGTTATTACTTGTGGAAGTTTTATCTCCAGACTTAGTCACCTGCTTTCAACGAGGCTTTTAATGACGGTGAACTAATTAAGACCAAACTCCATTGCAAATTTTGGCTTCAGTCTCACTCTTTTATTTGTAATTTTGATCAACTGAATTATTTTCTTCCAAATATCACCAGATTTTTCAGAAAAGAAGTGTAGAAAATTGCTGTTCATAAGAGGTTTTCCTTGTTTTCTTTTTAAGTACAACACTGGTTCTAACAGGCAAGCAAAAATCTTTTGATTTTGATTTGGAAGAAGAGTTTCCCCTCAGCTCTTGCTCACTGTAGATACTCATATTTAAGGTGTTTGTGGTTTGCAGCAAGAGCTGAACAGATACACAAGAGCACGTTGGCTTTATTTTGTTATATTTTAAATTCACAGCAACACTGCTTATTTCTCTACTTAAAATATCTTTTTTTTTTTTAAATGCTGCTGTTACGTCTAACACAGACTTTTGAGTATAAAGCTTCCTGTCTGTTAGATAACACATTTAGAAAATGCAGCTATCAAACAAAGACTGATATTGTTGTTTACACTGGCAAGCTGTGGTAGGCACAGGCAGCCCGCTGAACACCTTGGCTGTGATAACTTATCACACGCTATGAATTCCCACAAACTGCAGCAAACACAGCCCCAGAAACAAAGGTTCCTGCAAATCTCTCCCCGATTTTTTTGTTTGGTCTCCAGGGACATTAAAAAGAGCTGGAAGCAGTAAGTTCTTAAAACCAATAGATAAGCTTGTGAAGTTCTCAAACAAAATAAGTTGTCTAATGAAGTAGAAACAACATTTGCATTAACGTACTCTACCTTGTAGTTGTAGGGCTTGTTAGAGAAGAGCTCGGGGCTCATGTAGTACGGTGTGCCTATGAGAGTGCTGGCCATGTCATACTGGTTTTCCAACACTCTGGCTATTCCCAGGTCACCCACTTTGATTATGTTTGTTCGTGTCAGAAAAACATTTTGAGTTTTAAGATCTCTGTGCAGAATGTGCTTTTCATGCAAATACTGGGGGGAAAAAGCATGAATAGAGTTAAGTAACTCCTCATTGGTTCTTCCAATCTGAAAAGTAAAATCACATTACACAAGTCAAAGAGGATACAATCACAGAAAAGACACATCGCTATTGAAGTCAGGAGTGCCCCTGCTAAAGACAGTACTAGTAAATTAACACTGATACAGTCATGAACCCAAAACCTGGCACTGCTTTCGCAAAATCTCCCTGTGTAGCCCTAATGAGCCAGCAGAAAAGAGGAAATAAAAATGTAAAGTTAAGACTCTGACTTTAACTCATTTTTTACTGCCTCCATTTCTTGACAATCATTTCTTAGTCTTATGTATAAAATTTCAGTGGAAAATGCAATTTGAGCTTTGTCTAAATGGGGAATAAAATTAGTCTTATAATGAATAAGAATAGGGCAGAACTGTAGACTTGTGTATGTCTGATCACAACAGGCAACTTTAAGAAATTTTCTGTCCAGTTTCTTATTTCTTAGTGTTAACATTTATATTACTAAAACAATTCCTTCTAAAATTAGGTAACCTCCAATTACTAAATTTCCTCACAGTGAGGTAAGATTTAACAGAAATTATGAATTAGTAGTCTAAATTTACCATTAAAACACACCAACAAAACCACAGACACAAAAAACTTCTGAAATAATCTGCCTTTAAAAAAAAACAAAAAAAACCCCAACCTATATTTTGTAAATTCAATCTAAACTTTCAAACCAGAGAAGTGTTTCAGACTAGAACTGCAAACACCCTGGAGGTTACCACTGCATGCTGTGACACAGAGATGTCAACATAAAATATGATAGCAATTTCTTACCTAAAATAGTTAATTTGATTGCAATGACTGTGAACATCTTTAATGTACTAACAACCATTGTATTTAGATGCTAACTGGAATTCAAAGTCTGCAGCCTAACTGGAATTTTTGAATGCAGAAAGAGCCAAATTAAATTTCTATCTGAAGGTGACAAAGTTATACTTTCTTTTACCTGCAGCGCCATGGCAATCTGGACAAACCACTCCACCACCTGATTCTCCGGCAGAAGTTTGCCCTTCTGCTCTTTGAGTCTGTGGTACAGATCTCCTCCCTCGCAGAAGCCCATCACAATATACAAGAGGCAGTCTTCCCCCTGCCAGGACTCTTTGTAGGTGACTATGTTCGGGTGTTTCAGCTGGGATAGCAACTGTGCCTCTTGTTCTGCTGCTCTCCTCTCTCGGTTAGAAGCATTTTTAAGGTTTAACTTCTTGATGACATACTGTAAAAGAAATTGCAAGGTGTTTCATGAGAGATAAAAGTAACTACGCAGAAGCCCTAGAGAATTCCCCAGGTCTAAAGGAAATACAGTATTTTAAATCAGCACACATTAATCAGCATGGAGATCGCAGTTTGTCTAGTAGTTACACATAATTTCTACCATTACACCATAAAAATGGAACAGGCATGCACATTCTGTTCATTTGCCTGAACAAAACTCTGCCCAGGAATTTTGTGGTGCTTAGCTTTCTTTTGAACAACATTCACATTTTTTCCCCACTCTCATTTTAAATTTGTGTCTATCTCTTAAGCCTAAAACACCTATTTGTGCATCACAGTTACTCTCAAAACAGGCCATTTCAATGGTAATTTTAAAATACAATAACACTAAGGGAAGTACGCAGTTGTATGCAAAAAATGACAATGGATATTTAGGATAAAAGTCACCTGGCTAGACTTATTTTTCCCTCTGCTAAAAACCAAATGCAACTCCTTTCATTTTATTTTAAATAAAAAAGAAATTCAAGGAATAACATTTCACAAGTTCTGCAAACACTGATCATACAAAAAAGATGTTAAAATCTCAGTTTCAAGGGTCAGATTACAAATTCCCCACTGTCATATTCACAAGAAATACATAATAGAGCTGAATTTCTGAACGCAAAATAAATCATGCTGCTGAGCTTTTTAGGTCTGTTCATTCTTTCCTTAAAGAATTTGTACCTGGCAGAAGACCCTCAAGGCAGAATTGACTTGGGATTAATCACTTTGTACAAAAAGTCTACAAAACAGTGAAGCACAGGAAAATAGGAAAAAAAACTTCTATCAGGAAAAGAAATATAGCAAGTAGAGGTACAGATGGAGGACTGTTACAGTTACAAGTACATTGAAAAAATTACCATCTCAAAAACCTGAAAGAGATGTAATTTTTTTTTAAAAACATGCTGCATTTATGAGTTTCTGCATGCGCAGGCTTAAACTTATTCCAGAAGAAATGAACTATTATAGGGAAATAGAGACCCTTATACTGCATGAGCCAAAGGTCTTACACTCATTCCTAAATTTATTTTATTTTATAATAAGATGGGTTTAGAATTTCTTAAAACTACACATGAAAGCTGTTATTTACTTCCCTAATACATACTACCTGAAATGTATTTCTAAGGAATTTCAGGTTTTAGCAAAAATACAATCGAAGCTGAGACAATAAAATCCATAGCATGTGTTCATCATACACAGCACCAACATTTCTGTCTCACCTGGGCCCCTTCCTGATGTAAATTTTGCGGCCATCACTTTTAGGGCATCAGCTTTGCATGGAACAATCACACCATGGTGTACCCCACTCTTAACTGAAAGCTTTAAAATCGAAACATCTAAAAAAAATCTTATGTTTCAGAAATCTGATGGATATTAGACAAGCTCCTCAAGTCTTATAACCTGTGATGATGCACAGCTCCCATGAGTGATATAACAAAGCTAATTGTGTACAGCATCATCATCTAAGTTTAAAACAAAACAGAAATGCTCTAACTACAGTGTTCTATGTGACAAGCTACAGCTGTATCTTCGGCCATGGAAATCAAAAGCTTTTAGCATCTGTCTTCAGAGGATATACTATCGAAATGCAAAAAGCATGCATATAGCTTAACTGTAAACTCGGCATTACTTATATTTGGTTTAATGAGCATGTTGTCCTGGCCAGATTCCCAGAAGTCTATTGCAATGCTTTTCCACTTTATTTGCTACCAAATTGTGTACAAATTGGCCTTTTTTTTTTTTTTTTCACCACTTGACATTCTCCACAAAAAAAAAAACAAACACAACCAGCATTCAGTTAATAAATATGCTTAAATAAAACATAAATTTTTTTCACAGAAAATGTAGCACTATGCCAAAGCAAAAAGAAAAATAATCCTGATCATCCTGCTACAGAAGAAAGTTTATACAAGTTGACAAAAGGTAAGACACAGGAAAATGTATCAAATATTTACGATAAAATAACAACAATAAGAAAGCAAGGCTCTTGCCAATGTTAATGATCAGCAGCATGAAAAGAGGTGAAATCCAAAGACCTGCATATAGCTGAAAGTTACCTCAATGCACTGTTTACTTTTGAGACGACGAGGTTGCAACTTTGTATGGACATTGGACTATGCACCACAGTGACTGACCTGGAGGGCACAAGTGCTACCAACACTGATACCCAGTCCATAGGTTGTAGGGATTTGCCTTTGAATTCCAGCCTCTTCCCTGCCTTCATCGGGAAAAGACACACCTCCTGATCACTGCTGGGCACAAACACTTCTCCCACCATCTCTAGTCAAATCCTGGGCATGAGGCTCACCACCAAGGTTCCTTCAGTTACTGCTCTGTGGATGTTCTCCATCCCCATTCCTTTATCCTCTTGCATTTTCTACCAAACACATCTGCTTTGGCCAGGCAAGACAGGCTATTTCAAATTTCCAACAAAAAGGCAAACACCTTGCTCTTCAGCTCCAACATAACAAAAACTTTGCCAGGTTCTGCCATGGTCGATACAGCAAACACAAAGCCCGTCCTCCTCCAACAGAGCTGATCCCAGTGAAAGCCAACACCACAAACTGTTTTTTCCGTTCTTGTTATCATTTTTATCTCCACCACACGTGCACGACCTAAGGAGACCACACTAACCGGCCAAGAGCAACCTTTTCTGCTTCCCATTTAAAGAGTAGGCTGTTATTTTTCCTGTCGCCCAAAGGACTACCAGATCTAGGTTTTCTTCCCCAAACCAAGGCATTATACATTTAAAAAAAACAAACAACAAAACAAGAATCAGTTTTATTTAAATGAAATGGAGGAAAAAAAAAAAACAGTGAGGATTTTGGTTTTATTTGGGTTTTTTTTTTTGAGATGAAAAGGGGAAAAAAAAGTCTTCTTCACACCTTTAATAAAAGTATTCGTACACAAGGGAGGAAAGCGGGAATCCGTCGAGGGCCAAGCCCAGCTCACACGGCTGCTGTCACACCTCAGCACCGGGTCACGCTCACAGCTGCACCCCCCAACCAGCCCACAGCCTCGCTGGCGACCGGGGCTGTGGCCAAGGCCACATGCCAAGGCCGGGCCACAGGCCTCACCCCCTAACCCGCCCACGGCCCCAGCGGCACCCCCAGACCAGGCCACGGCCGTTCCCCTCACAGCAGCCCCTCGCTACCTGCTTGCTGTCCTGCCGGTGCCGCACCAGGCTCACCTCCCCGTAGCTGCCCTTCCCCACGGCTCGGAGGAAACAGTAGGCGGACAGGGGCATCCTCCCGCCGCCCGGGCCCGGTCAGTGCCCGGGGGCCGGGGCCCGCCCGCCCGGCAGCGCCTCCGCCGTGACCGCTGCCATAGAGATTCCCCGCGGCGCTCCACGGCCATAGAGAGGACGCCGCAGCGGCGCGCAGGGCTGAACGCCGCGCGTCTCTATGGTCCGAGCGCTTGGGGGCGCCGCGGCGGCCATTTTGGAAGCGGGAGCGGCGGCCATGTTAAGAGTGGGCCGGGAGGCTTGAAGAAGGTGCGAGGCAGGCTTTCCTGAGAAATAAAGCCGTCCCCTCAAAAACAGCGTCTGATGAGCGTCCTTGGCATGCTGTTCCCTGTGCTAAGCGCCGAGGAAGGGTGGGGACAGGGACACGGTGACAGTCCTGGGGACAGCACCCCAAGGGGCCCCACCACCAGTTCGTGCCCCCAGAAGCATGAGGTGGCTGGGGAGGCCTGGCAGAGCACAGCTGTGCTGCAGAGCCATCCTGTCACCTTGGCATGGGGCAGAGAATTGGTTTAAAAAGTTCTGGGCTGGCTTAAAAGAAGCTCCTGGACCTGTCCTCCTGCGTCCCTCACATGGCTGCGCACCTCAGACTGCGGGAAACACAGGAAATACCCCCAATTCTATAAACTTTAATATTTTCCAATTGCTTAGCTTTTAACTCCCAGCCCTCAAAGTTTGTGTTTCGTGTGACAGAGGAGATGAACCCAGTTAAAAAGATGAAGAGAGAATTAATGTTGGCAAGATAACAAAGAAAGCAGGCCTTGCAGCAGTGGCTGAGTGGCCATTGATTGCAAAGATGAATAGGAAAGCATGTAATATGAAGTTTCTGGACTAGTCAGGGCACGTGTCAAATAATGATACCTAAACGGGATACTTGAGTGATATGCAGGATTACAGGAAGTAGTTTTTGAAGAGGGGCATAAAAAGCTTTAAGAGGCTGCAAGCTCTGTTACAGCTGCAATACATTTGAGCCAGGGACAGCCTTTAAAACAGTATCAGGAAGATGAGAGTTTCGTTTGGAAAATACATGGGTTTGGAGCAGAGATCAATCTCAGTTGCCTGTGCAGAAATGGCTGCTGAATTTCTGTTTGGAGATATTAAATTGAAGAGACATTGAAATAATCTGTAAATTTTGCAACAGCATTCTGCAGATCATGCAAATTCAAAATTCAATATTTGATTTCTCCCAAATGCCTAATGTTTAATCCAACTTTTCACACCGGGTTATTTATTAACACTCAGTAAACAAAGAATTATGTATTTATGCGTATTGTTCAGATTGGAACCTTACTTTTTTCGAAAATGGAAACCCATCTATTGCTTTGTATTTTATTTTTGATTCCTGCTTTTGCATCATCAGACTTTTTGGTAACACATATCAGAAACATCAAGGTAAGTAATCAACCATGTGTGGGGCTCCCATTCCTCATAGATTAACTTCCTGCCATTTATCAACATTTATCAGAGAGTTCATAACAGTGCTGCCACCAGGAGCCTTTGTGTTCTCTGTTACCAGTGAACACAACATCAGACCTGGGACTCAGGCTAGTTTACCTCTAATCAGCCTCAATTTTCTCTTCTCTCTCTTTTTAAAAGCATCCCTTTCTTCTGTTTTCCCTGTCATCACCACATAATGGTAAAATGTTTTAGTGGTCATTTATTTAAATGTGTGAAACAATCAGTGCTGCCAGGGAACTGACTTCAGCACCTGTAAAGCAATGCAAAATATCAGTGAAAAGATGCCTCCAAGAAGCAGAAAAGAGAGATATAACATGGCATCCAGATAAATATGTCCACCATCCAAGTGACATGGTAGCATTTTTCTCAAAAGCTTTGCATGTTGGCATAACATGAAATAGACCTCTGTCCCTCAAAGGGGCCATTCTGGCTTTGGCTGCATCTCTGAGTAAGGCAGTGCTTCCTGACATTCTGCCCAGTTTTCTTCCCTTAAGTTGCTGGCTGCTACTCCTCGCCTCCATAAATTATTTTCCTCTCTCTCAGTAGTTACTTACTACGAAAAGTTACAGAGGGCAAATCTCTTCGGGGAGCATTGTAGATTAATGAGTAGAACAGGACAAAGCAATTTACAGTCAATTTCTGTTGACTGATGGTCTTTGGAGTTTTTCTTTGAAAATTAGGATAACATAGCTCACTTTTTAAAATCAGCTTGAGATTTATTGCTGCAAATTGGAGATGCCCTGGATTATTTAACCACTATGTAGCCCAGATATGATGTAGATTTTTCCTCCTGATTACCATACTACTTGTTGTTCTCGGTATGTCTTGCAATGCTAAAGCCATTCTAAATGGAAGATAGCCAAATCTCAGTGTAGTGCTCCATCTGTACGTGCAGAACACTACAAAAAAGACAGCTGATTCTCCCAGTTTTGTTATATGCTTTATGCAAATATAGTTTGATTGAAATGGAGGAGATTGCTGTGTAGTGTGAAGGTCTCAGACCCCATCCCTGTCTTAGCTCATTTGAGCAAGCAGTGTGCCAGTGAGGAATGATGAGGCATGGCTGGAAGTCTGTCTGGCTGATGACTTTCAAGCTGTCAAATCTGCTTTTAAAGCCATGGTCAGGTAAACACAAATGGCAGGCTCAATTCTGCTGAAAATTGAACAAGAGTCCAAATCAAAGATCCTCATGTGCACTTGTACACCTTGTTCCTAGGCTTGCAGCTACTAAGGGTGGGGAGATTTTTCTAGATTAAAACCTACCCCTAGAACTACATATTCAAAGCATTCAAAGCACGGGTAGCGATGATACAGCCTTCCTTTTATGGCCCTCTCATTTTGGCAGCAGCTAGACTCCTACATAGCTCACGAGGAAGTTTAGCTGCATTATCATCTCTTCTCTGTGATTTTCAATTACCATTGCTTGATAGGATGTTGCTGTAGATCTGGAAATAATTTTCATGCCTTATTTTTTCCTATGTAGTACTTAGGGATATAAGCAAATACCTCATTCAGTGTTGTTCCCAGAGGTCACTTCAAGTCAACTCTACAGTCTTCGCTGAATCTTTTAGTCGTGCTGTCGTTTAGTTTCCCAAGCTGTAAAATCAGGGCTTCTTTCAGCAAGTACTGTAATGGGAGCCCTCTTTTCCCCTCCTATTTTCTTGGGAGTTCAAATTTCCTTTTTCGTCTGCTCTTCTTCTCCAATTTCTACACATTTTTTTTGCACCTATATTCTTTGCTGTTGCCACAGCGAAAACAGTATTAAACAAAAGCAGCATTTTTTACTTTTTTACAATCAAAAAAAAAGTAATTGGTACAACTGGCAAATATGTGGAAACACTGCAGAAACATTTTATCAAGTCTCTGTAATTACAATAGGTAAAGGATATTAAAATCTCAATTTGGTCTGGAAGTACATACCATATTTTTAATGGGACACTATCACTTTCTGACCACATAACTTAAAATGACCTTGATGTTAGTGAGGTCTCTGGCTACCTCCAAGTGAATCATCAAGAATGAAAAAAAATAATAATATGACAGAATCACCTAATCCACTGCCCTGGGCAAATGAGGGTCAGCTGGAGCAGGTAGCCCAGGACAATGTCCAGCTGGGTTTGAGTACTGAAGATCAGCCCAAGTACAAAGCAACTAATACTTTTCACCTGGAGATTTTTCTGTATTTTCTTTTTCAATGAAAATGGCAGAGTATTCCCCACATTACTTACAGAATCAGAAAAGAAGTCTTTCAAAGCTACTGTAGAATCCATAATTCTGATAAAAAATGGGTATGACGGCAATTCTGTAAAAATTAAATGCAGGTAAAGTATCTTTTAATTTAAGAGGTAGTGGTCAGAATTTTTCAGAATTTCTAACTAAAGAACTCATTTTTGTAGGCGTTTTTTTTTTGTATTCTTAAACTGCTTGGTAATTCCACTTTAAGGGAAAGATTGTACCAAACAAACTGACATTTCCATGACTTCCCACTTTTTGTTTCCCAGGGTCTATACCTCAGTTCATGTTTTGTAAGGGAATATGATTAGCTGTAATGAGAGTATAGATATAGGAAAGATAATTTTTGGAAAGGAAGGATTTGAATAGGTGTGTACTCTACATTAAAAAAGCCCACATAGGTTTGTGAAGCAGGAGACACATACGCACAGAAATCACGTGAGTGGCAGTAACAGTTTGAAAGATGAACTTAGAGAAACGGACACACGCTTTTTGGCCAGACATTAGTTGAGAAGCCTCCCCCCCCGCAAAGCCTTGCATTATCATAGATCTAATATAGCGTCCTGAAAAAAACTCCCAAATAAACAAAAATAACCCTCTGCATCTCAGTTACCAGCCTGTAAAACTCCTAAATGTGAAAAGTAACAAAAGCCATAAATGTACCTGAGATGTATATCTGTTTTGATAGTTAATTGTGTCTTTACCCCTGTACTTGGGGGTAAATGCACTTGCACAAATTGTGACTCGTGAGGCTCTCAGAGCCAAAAGAGATAAGGGATTTGCAGCCCAGTTTACGGGAATTGAGTTACACAAGCTGTTATTTTAATGTGATTCAGTATGAGACCTGTTCCCTCTTTCAGAAGAGAGCACATGGTATTTTTGTAGAGCTGCTGATATTTGCACCTACTCTGGGAGCAAATATGCCAAAAAAACCCGTTTCCTGTCTTCTTCGTTTATGGCAAACAAAAGACTGAACTCCACTTGAAACAATGACCCTGTCAGAG
>JAOTQQ010000003.1:17311641-17329866 GCA_026546715.1 Gallinago undulata
TAAACCCTTACCCCCCCCCCCCCCCCAAGCAGCCTTCCATAGTGACAGCCTCTCCTCCCTGTAATCCCTGCTGAATCTTACCCGTTCATGTTAGAATGAGAGGCTGTTGGGCTGAAACAGGAAAAATTTAGGAGTAAATCTGAAATAGTGTAAGGATGGGTCTGCCTGATAGTTTGGATGTGTGTGACTGGAAAAAAACGTGCAAACTGTTTTTCTGTGCTTTGATACAAGCCCCTTTTTTCTTCCAAAGGAGAATTAGTTTGAAAAGACAAAATATATACCACAGGACCCAGAACTGGGAATTCCCAAGAAAAAGATGTCACCCTCAGAACAAGATATTCTGCTTTTACTGTGATGTCACCATACAGCCAACACCAGCTCAAGGAAGATTTTAATGTGTTCTTAGTCTCAACAACATTTAGATATAAATGGCACTGAGCATTCAAGCCTCTTTTCCTCTCACTCTCATCTCTCAGGCAGTCCATTATTGTTTTATTATTTTCTGAAAGAAGATAATATCTTCTTGTGTCACTTGAGGAAAATACAAAATCAGTAACATTCAAAGTTTTACTTGTCTTTCAAACCCACGGTATTTGAGATGCGCTAACAACAGATGAAGACCAAAAGATTCACCAAAGCTGGGATTGCTCTAAGCAGAATAATTATACTTTCCTCAGATGCTTTACTTGCTCTTCCCTCAAATTTACTTCAGTTTACTAATGAGGACCTTTCTCAAACTTTCCTTCTCCCAACCAACTTCTTTTGACTTGGAAGCAGAAGACAACTACATAGGTGCTAAGAGATTTATTTCTAAATGCAGCTTTCCTACCTTAGTTATGATTTTTTTCCCTTGTTCTTTTTCTCTTTACAGAAGCGAAATGCCGATAATGACTTGGTGAGTAAGGCTTGCTTTTGGTCGTTCCAGCGCTGGTTTTGCTGCAAGAAGCAGACCTTGCTGTGGAGTTGCCTAAGGAGTGACATCTGTTGTTACCTATGCTCTCATATAGTTTCCAGCATCCTTAAAGTTGAGCATTCAAAGAAAATAGGTATTGCCTTACCCATTTCCTTGTTTAAAGAGGAATGAGCCCCAGTTGCGAGGAAGTTGAGAATAATATATAATGGAATTTGAGCTATGTGGAATTGTTTAAGTCTATTTTTAAACAAGGTGACAACTCTAGAAGTCATTCACCCAGCTGATAATCACAGTCACTAATACAGTGAGGCAGCAGTAAGTTGTGCTCTTTGACTAATCATAAACAAAGGTCACAATATCAGTAGAGAAAACCCTGATTCTTATAACGGCACTATCTTTGCTGTGGAAGTAGTATTTTGTTAAAGAGGCTACAGTTACAACTCGTGGAACAGCACCGGGATGTCAGTGTGATAGACATCCAAGGAAACACAGCTGTGCTCCAGTTCTTATGATTAGGTTTTTCCTGTTTCGCTTTGGAGTGATAAAATGCCGTGCCTTGGTTTCTTTTTAAAAACATGATTATGGCCAATTAACACAGACATCAGTGTAACAGCTAGCTGTTTTTTCTTTTCTTTTTTTTTTTTTAATTTTCCAATCTACAGGTTGTCAATGGGATAGAAATCTATAGCATGAAAATTGATAGCAAAGTAACGTCCAGATTTGCCCACAATGTCATCACCAGTCGAGCTGTCAATCGTGGAAATGTGCCCAAAGAAGCCTTCTTTGATGTTGAACTCCCTAAGACAGCCTTCATTACCAACTTCAGCATGTGTGTAATCTTTACAATACTGTTAGAGAAGATGAAAAACCGGTGGAAATGCAACCGAACCCAAATGCTCATTTTTACTTTGCCATGTTGACAGATTTTTAAGTGCCTCCTGGGTAATTTTCTGGTACAATTAACTTAACATGCAAGGTACATGGAGAAAGGCAAACATTGGTACATCTATAGAAAAGATGACTGATTTTCAATTATTTCTATTCATCAATGTGGACCTTAAGGAATGGGGGATCATCTCTGGAGATCCATTCACCTTTTCAGAATTGTACTTAATGTGGTGATATCAAACCAGAAGAAGTTCCATTACTTTATCTCCCTGATGGCATTACAACTTAATTTATCTTTTCCTTTAAAAACCGCATTTGAATCAAAGGCAGGCAATAGAATTTTTCCTTTATATTTTTACCTTTAGTTGCAATAATACGCAATTGTTACACCATTATGAGGTTTAATTCAGTTTAAATACATCCATCTCTTCTAATCACACTATGCCTGTTTTATTTTCAGTGAAAAGAAACAGTAGCTTTTAGGGCACAACTATTCATAATGCATGATAGAACTTTTACGACAGGATGAGATGGAACCCCTCTGAGAAATAGTATGAGGAGCCTAAGGATGAAATCTTCACTGTAGACAGCTACATTTGGGCAGATGAGTCTCATCCAGAGAGTCACCTTGCCATTACATGAGACGAGATCATCAAGCTGCTGCAGTGTAGGAATATGGCAGTTTGAAGGAGTGTTGCTGTCACCCCAGTTTTGATCTAATTCATTTTCAAAGTAAAAATTGGTTTAGGTTCTCTTAAGATACTAAGTACAGAGCTCTTCATTCCTGCTAAGTTCACTGAGAAGACTAACTTAAACGCAAATGCTCAAATCTTGGCAATATCAGATTCCTCAAAGTGCTTTTTAGCAAAGCAATCAATAAACAGAGAATTGCCTACAGTAAGTTTTCATATATTGGTGCAAATCATTCAGCTAAACTAGGACTTTTTTCATCTGCAGGACAATTGACGGTGTCACTTATCCTGGAACTATAAAGGAAAAAGAAGTGGCAAAAAAGCAGTATGAGAAGGCTGTTTCAAAGGGACAGACTGCTGGTCTTGTCAAGTAAGAACGATGCCTTGTGTGGCTTCCACACCATCATCTCATAGCAAGTAATGAGGTTGCAAAGACTTTGTTCTGGCATATTTATGAAGTGTTTTTTTCTTTACAGGACCATAAAACAATCATTAAATTAGAGTTATTGTAGTGTAAATTATAAAAATAAAATAGAAGTTCTGATTACTCAGGCAGTATCTGCAATTATAGAAAGACTGTTTCTGCAACTTTCACTGACTTTGTATGACCTGTTCCTGGGATTAAGCTCACTGGGAAACTTGAGTAAAGTTTACAGTTTGAATATGATTTTAGCAATAGACCACAATCCCCATCCTTGTTTTAGTCCTTTTTGAAAATCATACTCCACCAACCACAAACAATAAGTACTGAGAAATAGGATAAAGATATTATTTTTCTTACCCACTCAAATGCAGAGCTTCAGGAAGAAAAACAGAAAAATTCACCGTTTCAGTCAACATTGCAGCAGGCAGTAAAGTCACTTTTGAACTCACATACGAGGAACTGATGAAGAGACAGTATGGAAAATATGAGATGTTCATCAAAGTAAAACCAAAGCAGCTTGTCAAAAATTTTGAGGTAAACTGTATCAAATTAGTCTATAATGTAAGAGATGATCAAATTCTGTAAATCTGTTGACAGCAGAGTGCCATGGTCATTCCCATTGTGTCACAGGTGAGCTAGAGCCCATGATAATATTTCTAATGACTCGTATGGGGAGTCCACACCAGTATGCTTTAGTGCAGGTTTCTATTTGTAAGCCTGACAAATTGGTTCAGCGACTAAACCTCCAAAAGAAACGATGTATGGAAACCTGAAAAAGCCATTACGATGTCTTGAGGTAAAATAAAATACTAATTGCTTTTATAAATGCCTTTATAGCATAAACTATACCTTTATTACACCACTGTGAAACTACCTCATCTTAAATTACAGTGATATGTATCTTGCATTCTAGAATACGGTAGCTTTTGTGTGCCAAAACTTGTCTTTAATCACTCTTTTCTGCCTCACTAAAATCCAGCTCTATGGAAAATGTTTTCTCCTTTGTATGCCCAGAAAATACTGTGTAAAAATCCTTACAAAACTCAGCATCTATAAGAGTTTATGCAGCATTATTTTAAATGCACTATGACAGAAAACATATTGAAATATAGGTCAAGTTGGGCACAACTCACAGCTAATAGTTGGGTTATATTTTTCAAGGACTTGAGTATTTACTGACATTTTACAAAATTCCAATATCTGGCTTTCAAACAAGTTATATTTCTATTAAGGTCCATTTGTTTCTAGCTTTGTTTTAAACTGGATGTATTATTATAAGTTGATCAATATATATCACAATATATATTGATATAAGTGATTGATATAAATTGTATATATTGATAAAATTGACATATTGTGGGGTAACCAATGACAATGAATTTTTATTCAATATTTCAGATTGAAGTAAATATCTTTGAGCCCCAGGGTATCACTGACCTGGAAGCGGAAGGAACATTCATCACCAATGATCTACAAAATGTCATTAAGAAAACTTTTTCAGACAAAAAGGTACAATGGCTACTGCATTCATAATTTATTTATTACAGTTATAATTCTGAAATAATAGTGTCACTGCTAAAGGGCTGTAGTGGCTTGCAATGGAAATGAGAGGAAAAAAGAACGAGAAAATGCTGTAAAGAAAGATGGGGAAGTGAACGTATGAAGCAAGTATTAGATAGCAGACTTCATGTACCAGTTACCTATCAATAAGTATATAAATACATATGGATAGAAGCTAATACCTAACCTAATAATAGGTTCATAACCTGATAATAAATGATAACCTGATTCTTATGTCTGTTAATATAACTAATATAGTTTTACAAAAATGCAAACTTTGTGTTCTGTGGAAAATGTTCAGCTATTAAAGCTGAGATCTAATGAAGACTTTTCTTTTCAGGGGCACATCTATTTTAAGCCAACTCTTGATCAGCAGCGAACTTGTGCAAATTGCTCACAGTCTCTCTTGGATGGGGATTTTACTGTAAAGTATGATGTGAAGAGAACAACTCCAGATAACTTGCAGGTAAATCTGACAGCTGGAAACTTTGAACTGTCAAACAGCTTAAGCTTGCATAGGAAAGCTCAGGGAGCAGCGAGGTCCCTAGAGGACAGGCCCCTGAGTGTGACAGCACAGGGGCTTCGCCAACCACCAGTCCGCTCCCCACAGTACCTGAGCAAGGCAGACCCAGAGATGGTTGTCACATTCAGCTGAGAGTTCAAGTGTGTGGTCATGAGGCAGCCTGAGATCGAAGTGGGAAGTCAGTCTTCAGGGTGGGATCCAAACCAGTGGGAATCCATGGACAGAAACAGGTCTGGCTGTGATACAGCTGGAGATAGTGTAGTTCAGGCAGGACTTGGGCTTAAATGAAGTTCCTGGGCTGATGGAGAGAGGTGAGACTGGTCAGGGCCATTAAAGCCTATTAATCCACTCACAAGCTAGATACTAAATGGAAATAATTTCGTCTTTATCCATTCTATCTTTATAATATACAAAAGTTTTTTGTTTTGTTTGTTTGTTTACATTTTATTTTTCAGATTGTCAATGGCTACTTTGTACATTTCTTTGCACCAACAAATCTTCCAAAGTTGCCCAAAAATGTTATTTTTGTAATAGATATTAGTGGCTCAATGGCTGGAAGAGAAATAGCACAGGTGAGTTATGACATTACTGTGAAGTCCAAATGGAAAAGCCTCTGTTGTGATGGAAGGGACATGGTGGCTTATAGTGCATATGTGCTGCTTAGGCTATACCAAGTGGTTTTATCCTGTGACCTCTCTAATGCTTGGTACCATAATTACTGGTTTAAAGTGTTACTGTAGAATAAAATTCTATACAATTAGGCCTAAATTTACTTACTTATCACAAAATCACAGAATGATACAGGGTTGGAAAGGACCTCTGGAGATCATCCAGTCCAACCCCCCTGCCAAAGCAGGTCCCCCTGGAGGAGGTTGCACAGGAACGTGTCCAGGTGGGTTTTGAACGTCTCCAGAGACAGAGACTCTACCACCTCCCTGGGCAGCCTGTTCCAGGGGTCTGCCACCCTCAAAGTGAAGAAGTTTAGATGGAACTTCTTATGTATAAGTTTGTGCCCATTTCCTCTTGTCCTGCTACTGGGCACCACTGAAAAAAGACTGGCCCCATCCTCTTGACATCCAACCTTTAAGTATTTATAGACATTGATCAGATCCCCCCTCAAGTCTTCTCCAGACTAAAAAGCCGCAAGTCCCTCAGCCTTTCCTCAGAAGACTGATGTTCCAGGCCCCTAATCATCTTTGTAGCCCTCTGCTCTACCCTCTTAAACTTATAAGTGTTACTAGTTCAAAACTCTTAACATCAACATTTCCTGAGAGCTCTGTCATGTGCACCAGACAGTTCCAAAATTAAAATGTTCATGCAGTATTTTGTGCGTTATCTATATTATTCATTCTGTCTCCCCTGGGAAGCAGCAGCTCTTCCTATAGTGAGGACTCCTCATTCTGAGCTAACACTCAGAATTTTCAGGTTTTGGTGCTGCATCAAAATATCCGTGCTTGCTTGCGTCTGAGCTTCTCCACCAACCTGTAGCCACCCATTTCCCATCGCTTTCACCTTGCCGTGCCAGCTTCCCACAGTGTCAGCAACAGTCCATGATGGGAGACCTGATTTTCCTCTCAACTACAAGGATTTACCAGATGTGATTGCAACTGGCTGACTTCACTAGAGTTACTCTGAAATAGACAGTGTAAAAGTTAAAAATATCCAAATGCTGAGAGAGACTTACGTGAAATCTGTAAGCACCTATTTTGTTGAATGTTGAACTATACATTTAAATCTCTTTGTCTTATAGACAAGAGAAGCACTTCTAAAAATCTTAGATGACATTAAAGAAGATGACTTCTTCAATTTCATACTGTTTGGTAGTGAAGTACACACCTGGAAAGAAACGTTAATCAAGGCTACTCCTGAGAATTTGGATGAAGCAAGGAAGTTTGTTCAGGGCATTGACACTGAAGGCTGTAAGTACTTTACTGGACTTGCCAGTAGGTCATTGCGTAAGTTAATTTATCAATTCAATGCTACAGCTTTTTTTTATTACTATTTTATTTTATTACTGATAAATATTACTCCTAAAGTTTAAATTTACTGAGAATATGACATCTACTTTTGCTTATGTTTCTCAAGTCCAGGTACTTTTATGTCTAAACATCCCCCTGCTTGCAAACCCAAATCTTTAATTTTCATATTTTATGAGATCTCATCAGATTGCAGTGGAAAAAAATGAGCCTTTATTTTGACTGTCTGTGCTGGAACCAAATTACTATGCCTACCTTGCAGTGACCAATTTACACGGTGGTATAATGAGGGGAATTGATATGCTGAATGCTGCTCATGAAGGAAACCTTGTGCCCAAGAGAAGCGCTTCTATAATTATCATGTTAACAGATGGCCAACCAAATGTAGGTAAGATCGCGTTGGATGGAATAATAGAGTGAATTAGCTACTAAAAAACCACTCAGTTAAAATTGGCCTCCATCTTTGACTTCCAGATGTTTTCACTATTTAAATGTTACTATGACAGCACCATACTATTAAAACTAGTTTTTGATAACACCTCCTAAGAGTTCTGAACATGCCCAGCCACATTTCATTTTGTGGTAATTTTATCTATTTATGAAGAAAACTCAAACGTTTTCTGGTTTGATGCAGGCATATCAAATACTGAGGACATTCAGGCACATGTAAAAAAAGCCATAGAAGGAAAATATCCCTTGTACAATCTTGGTTTTGGCTATGGTGTTGACTACAGCTTCTTGGAGAAGATGGCGCTGGAGAATAAAGGATTGGCTCGTCGGATTTATCCTGACTCCGACGCAGCTTTACAGCTTCAGGTACTGTAATCACCACTTAAATTAGGTGAGATACACATTAATTCAGATAACCATACAGACGTTCCTATTTTGAAGTAATCAAAATCCCTAAGTGTAATCTGGTACTGAGATACTCAAGAGTCTGCTGTAATCAGAGTATCAGTTGCATTTAATTTTCCCCTTCCCTTATATAAGCAGAAAGTGGAAGGAGAGTAAAAGGGAGATAGTGAGGGTATGGAAGAGGGTTCAAAACCTTGGCACAGGGTAGCAAGTCACGTTTCTGAAGGACACTTCAGAGTGTAGCAAAATTGCTGCAGTTGTTATATCTCCCACGCCTCACAGATCATGTAGTTGATGTCACATCAAGGCAAAAGGATGACAGAACATAAAGGCTCTATATGTTCTGTCTTTAGGAACTTACTGCTGTTGGTGCATCTTACCGTTCTTCTGAAGCATTTTATACTTGTATAAGGCATGAGAACAGGTACAGGCAGTACAGAGTTGATCCTTTTTAATTCTTGCATTCCAATAGCAGCCATTCAAAAAACTCATCAAAGAATTTACATACTGAATTTCATTGCAAGCTCTGCCAAAATCAACTACCTAGTGTCCTTTGGCTTATGTTGTCAGTTCTACCAAATGGAGGGGAGCTTGGTGTCCCTCTTGATTAACATTGATGGAACTCATCATCCACAGCATGTTCTCAGGTATTTTTCCTTTCTTTCCATGAGACTGAAGAGTTTTATGTCCTTTCTCATATCCATTATTTGTAGATTTGTACTCTGAGATTTAACTGAATATTTAAATGTTTATTCTCGGATACACTTGTAGTTTTCATTGCTGAAATAGCAGGATGTTTCTGGGTGTAGATCCAGGTCCACCTATGAATTAAAGAAAAAATGTTAGTTAAATGTTAGTTTGTTAGTTAAATGTTTTCCTTTTTTTTTCCTGTCCTGTAGGGGTTTTATGATGAGGTCTCAAATCCCTTGCTCACGGATGTGGAATTAAACTACCCAGAAAATGAAATATCAGACCTAACTAAGAACAGTTTTAAGCATTTCTATGATGGGTCTGAGATTGTGGTGGCTGGGCGCTTTATAGACAACAACCAGAACAGTTTGACTGTAGATGTGAGAGGTGAAGGTGTAAGTATGGATTTTTTTTACTTAAGTAAGGTACACATAATGTCTGACTGTTCAAAGCAGGCAATACATAAAATAATTACTGGTCTTTCTTTACCTCAGTGACAGGAGGTGTGAGAAACTGTGTGAGAAACTAAATGTGCCAAAGTCACGGCTTTTAAAACTGCAAGTTACTTGCCTAACTCAGTCAGGTGTACTAGGGGGTACCTGGAACAACTTTGTGCTCTGTAACTGGATGAGCTTTGCTAACAGATATATTTATTTTTTTTAGTTTATTCTCCAAGTACCCTAACTGGTTCTTTCAGGCAGCAAATGTTCAGTGTTCACCGACGCTAGTCTTCACTTGAAGAAAACTGATGGATAAGATCAGGTCCCTTCCAATCCAAACCATTCTATGATAAGGCAGCTGAATATTCAAAATGCTTTCCTCTTAAAATAGATGTCTACTGCTAATATGAACTAAGTGATCTAAATACCTCTCCAGATCTGGATTATTAAAAGTATGTGCCCCTGATACTCAAGAAACACAACAAAAACATAGTATAAATCATGTAATCATAAATACTGTGAACGGCATATATGAACCATATATACACCATGCACTAAATATTATTATTAAATATATTATATGAAATTAGGTATATTTCAAATACAAATAATGTGCTATTAATCAGTTAGCCAGCATATCTGCTTGAAGAGGTTCCTGAATGAAATTGGCATAATCAAAGTTCTTTAAATCCTGAGTACCCAAATTCTAATGCCTGGTGAATTTGGAAACTGCATGATATCCTATAGCATACACTATGAACCTTCACAGAATCAATAGAACAAAGATCCTGATACAACTCTGACAATTTCCTGGGTGAGTGCTGTGTAGGACCAGACTCTTTCAATTTATAAGATTTTCAGATGTGAAGGTCTTGATTTTGGGAAGTTCTGGAATTGCCTGGCTTCTTATGATGCAGAGCAGTTTCCTTACTCCTAACAGGCAAACGACGCCCTGTCATATACTACAAAACAAGATGCTGAGCAAACAGCTAAAGCTTTCCAAGAACAAGAATACATATTTGGAGAGTACATTGAAAGGCTCTGGGCTTATCTCACCATTGAACAACTCCTGGAAAAACGGTAATCTTTGCTATGAACCCATTAAGCCATTTGACTGGTGCAATTTCTGGGATGTAAAGCTGAAACTCACATCACACTGAGGTGTCAATGGGAAAGCATAAAAAACAGTAAGGAAAATCCCCCAAATTATTCTCCTCCCCAACCTCAGAATTCCTATTTCAGGTTGCAAATTAAACAACTTTAAATTATTGCAAATATAAAGCACCATTTTGCCTTTCTCTTGGATAGCCAGTGGACTCAGAAGTGCTCTTAGACTGTAACAATTATTCCTTATTGGTAAATTAGCTGCAGAGAAATGACTTCACTTTAGAGAAAAATATTTAATCCAGAGCTCAGCAAGTAATTTAGCAATCACTGATGCTAGGAGCTTCTACCTGTATTCAGTATTGCAGCTACAGGAGAAGAAAAGGAGAATCTTACAGCCAAAGCCCTGGATCTCTCACTAAAATACAAGTTTGTAACACCACTGACATCCATGGTGGTAACAAAGCCAGAAGAAAATGACAATCAAGATGGAATCGCCGATAAACCCATTGAAGGTATAGACATTTTCACAATTTTACTTTGTTTGAGAAGCCAAGTGTTCTTTTGATGTCCCCCTAAAGGAAGGGTTTTATGTGGGCACAAGTTTAAACACATATCTGAAAAATCTACTTTCCAAACCTTGTGTATGGTTTATGCAAAATCACTTTTCCATTATAAAGCTCATTTCCATCAAACCATCCTTCATTACTAAATCATACAGGCAAAATACTATAAATTCAAAACAAATGTATTTTAAGCTAAATATATAAACTATTACATTAAAAAAACCCCACCTAAACCCAACAAGGATTTCTGATTTAATAATCCAGGTAGATTCAGGTTAGTTCACATCCCTTTCTCTTTTATTTTTCTACATTCTTCAGCTTAGGAGTAGATACAGTAACATCTTTCTACATGAAAGGGGAAAAGTATGAGATCTTCCTCATGCAGGATATAACAGGTTATAAAAAGATGGAGATTGTATCTGTAAAACACAGTATTCATATATATTGCAGAAAGAGAAGCAATTCCATTGAGAGCACACAATTTGTTCTCAACTCCTCTGATACTTGGGCTAATTATTAACTCCTTGCTCAGTACAACACTGTGCTTTGGTACAGATCAGCCTCTTTATTTAACCTGTGTGAAACCTCTTCAGCAAAATAAGGCAAATGCTACCCACCCAGTGCACCCCAAAGCCAACCTATCCGCATCTGTGTGTGTTGTTCGGGCCATCTTCATCTCTCCCTCCTTCAACAGGTCTGACAAACCTCCTGTAAGGCTTTTAAATCTCTTCTATAAGCATCCATTATTTTTTCCCCAAAGTTTTGCTTAGTGCCCCTAAAAGTTCCTCCCAGGCTCTGTGGGGGCTCTCTGCTGGTTTCTAGATGAAAAACTTTCTTATCTCCTGAATTTGGCACGGTAACTTAAGGCATTTGAGCATAACAGAGATGCTTACTGGAGGTTAGTGGCTTTTTCCTTCAACAGGACTAAGTCCTGCAACCAATTAATTGCTAAGTGCCTTCAATCCTGAATAATTCTTCAGGTATTTACTGATAACATTTTTGCATTGTTTTTTGTAACTATCATGACGACACTGACATAAAAAAACTTCATGCTTAATTTAACATTCAAGTCACTGTTCAGCATGATAATGATGATAAAGTTTACAGCTGGACTCCATAAGGTAGAAAAACTTATGTAAACATCTGACAGAAGTAGCATCCACTCAGAGTGATCTTCAGCTCTTTGCTTTCCCTTTCTAGGTTCCAGGGTAGTACAAAGGCCCTTTTCTGAACCTCTTTCCAAGTAAATCCTCCCTGTATATAGAAAGTATAGAGCTGCAATAGCAGAAGATACTCAAAACACTGCTGCTGTGTAAGAAAATAATTTGTACACACCCTAGAGCCTGGATTCACAGATGGCATTCCTGAACCACCCAGTCAGTATTAATAGAACGATGCAAATGCCTTGAAAACTGCAAAGGAGTAAAACCAACGAGGAATGTTTGGCAATGTGAAAACAGAATAACAATAAAACAATTACTAATAGTTCTCTTGTCATATGCATAATTAACTGCAGTTAACATATCAGCTTTTTAGTTTTAGCATGTTTCTGTTTGATCTACAAATACTGAGTTGCATCACTGGGAAGAAATGGAATTGTAAAATACTGAAGATACCTGCTTGAATTGTCAAACAGTTTTTAATTTGTTTCTTAGAATATGTTTTAACAGGGTGAGAATCCCTTCTGTTTAACCATACAACTGAAACTGTGAATGTCTCTTTTTCTTCCTTCTTACCTGTCTGTCGTGACAGCTGAAGGTATGTGCATTTCTTATTAAATTTACTTAATATTTTTAACAATTAGAGATGGATTTCCTGCATCACTTACTTGATCTAGGATGCAATAGGTTTATAAAATTCTGGGTGAATAAATCAAGACTGTGTTATAACTAGATTAAAAATTTTTCAGCTGGAAAAAAATTGTAAATACCATTTTCAGTGTGGTTCCTCCTACCTCCGATAATTGCAGCATCCCACCATTACCAAATTCAGACCCAGTACGAGTCAGTTGCTTCGCGGGGTTAGTGCTGTTCACTCCCAGGTACCTGTGCGTAGCTGAGTCTCTCATGCAGAGATGGCTTCGCTCGTTCTGTGATTGCCACTTCTTCAGACAACCCTCCATAGTTTCAGACGTAAAAAGAGCAGAAGACTAGAAAAAGGTGGAAGCAGGTGAGTAAATCTTACTGAGTTCCCAGTAGCACAGTTTAGAACATGACAGCGCAGAGAAATCGGAGGAAAACAGGTTGTCCCAGCCCCTTACAGAGCAAACCACCTGCCTGTGGAGAAGTAATGCTTTTGCTGAAAAGTAGGGAGTGCTTTCTGCCTGCTCATGACATTTGCTGTGTTGCAGCACTAAATTAACTCTTTTGTCTAAGTTTTTCTTTACATATTTAGAAATTTACACACAATTACAAGATTTTGGAGTTGGTTTTGGTGGAAAGAAGTGGGAGAGACTGTTTTTCATTCTTTCTAGCCTCTAAAATAACATTTTGTTTCATTCACAGCACAGGCTGGCACAGCTGTTACGCTGGGTAAGTCATTAGCTTAAGGTTCTGAATGAAGCAGCATCTGTCAAAGGAAATAATTTCAGACAACTGAAATTACTGGAGTGATAGAAACTGCCTTTTGTGGGTTTACAACTGAATTTTAACAAATACTACCAAATTCTGCTCACTGCTAAAATGTTGCTCGCTGCTGAAAACACACTTAAAGGTTGAACAATACCAGATGCAAAAGTTTCAGCTAAATAGCTCTTAAGGAGTCAATGCCAGTTCATCAAACCACCATTTTCTCCTGAAAGCTGTTTCCCAAGAGCAGAGAATAGACTTACATTTGCATGTCCTTTGGACCTTTATAAAGCCAGAGACTATGATGTCAGCATCTCAGGCTAAATTAATACACTCAGTTACTTATACAAAAAGAAATTGTTTTATTCAAGAGAGAGACAGCAACTGACCCTCCAGATTGCTGGCTGGGCAATCCTAGAAATGGGAGAGTTAGATTTAAGTTTTTGCTCTGGAGATTAGTCTCAGTTCCCTTTCTCAATCTCTGTTGAGTTTTCTCAAATCTTCACTGAAAAGACTTAGCTTCGTTCTGGAAGAAAACAAATGTCAAAACCTCAAAGGTTGTCAATGGATGATGTTGCGTTCACCTGCTGATAGACAGCTTAATCTTTAAGTCTGAGACATTTGTGTCCTACAGATACATTACTTGGGCTTGTGGAAACCCTCAAAGGAATTCAGATGACAAGTGAAATCTATCTCAATCGTGAAGCTTTGCTTGATTCAAAAGGGGCACAAACTGTCATTCCATGGATTATATGCCTTAAAAACTAGGATGGAATTAGCAATTTACCCAGCACATTAACTTCCTGACATCTTACATGTACTGTGCAGATAGCGTGTAAATATTCCACTTTGATGGGAGTTTTTCCTAACATTTTTTTTTTTTAATTTATACTCTACAGCTCCGCAAGTCTCTTACCTATATAATGCACACCCCACATGGTACACTAGTGGTGAGTACTTTGAGTAATGTCTGCTTAGAAGAACAGAAGAGAGGTTATTTAAGACTAAAATGCACAATTCTTTTGAGCCTTTTAGGTAACTCCTTCCCACAAAAGCCATTTTTTATTTCCAAGGGGCTAGTGTTTTAATTTATACATCTCTAAATGTTTGTTAAAGATCAAGTCACTGAGACTATTTATGGCCATTTTCTTAGTCCTCCTTCCCATTGCTAGACTGTGTGTTGGTAACTGCCTAGTCCCTATTCAAGTGACCTTCCTGACCTCAGTAATACTTCCATTGCCCTCAGAGAGCAGTTAGAGGTGGCCCTCCTGAATCTAAAATCCATGTTCCAAATTTTGCAGTGGTCAAGAAACACAGGATATGTATCATGTACCAGGGAAAGATAAGGGGAAAAAGGACATCATTCACTTTGGAGAAGTGGCAGCAGCGTCCCTGAGACCCCACCACTCCTTTGGAGGATGGGCTGGACTAAGCTGGGCATACATTTTGTGCAGGGACCAGTTCCTGCTGGTCCCCAGCATCAACGATTCCACTGCCACAACGTTACGTGGTCATGCAGAACATTAAACCTGTGTATCACTATGCAAATACCAGTGATTTGCCTTTACAGTTGATGGAGATCCACACTTCATTATATCAGTGCCACAGAAAGATGATGCCATTTGTTTCAATATCAATGAAAAGCCAGGTGCTGTGTTGAATTTAATAAAAGACCCAGTTACAGGTGAGTTTTTAATTTTTTTAAATACAGTAAATCAGGATATTTGTAACAAAATGTCTTATGTTTAAAGGCTATTTCTCTCTTTTATACTGTGTAAGCTATTTTCCCAACAACATTAGTAGGAGTTACTGTAGCTGTGCTAGGGTACTCTTCCCATGGCTGTGTTTTCACTTCTTGGAGCAAAATGAACTTTTAAACTTTGTTTGAAAGCCACCGTTGAGAGTTGAGATCCATAACTTGCCTCTGTGAGTATTAGTACAAGCAATGAAATAATCCTTGGGTTGCCAGTTCATGGAATGCCTGGTAAAGAGAGACCGATGGTGCACAGCCTTTTGTGGCCACCACAGACTGTTTGGGCTCTAGGAAATATTTAACTTTTCTCTATAAAGTGATTGTTGTCTTTTCGGAAATCCACATGGCAGTCCCCAGAGCTTTATTCTACTTTGGCGTAAACACACACTTTGTTAAACGTTGTTAAATTTCCATTATGCTCCTTGACATCAGTTGATCAGGTCCTATCTATAAAACAATACTTGATGTTTCCTTTTATATTAGGCATCACAATCAATGGAGAACTCATTGGTGATAAGATTGCAAATAACGATGCAAAGATCCAAAACACTTATTTTGGAAAACTTGGCGTTGTAAATAAGCACCTGGATTTAAAACTGACAGTGACTCCTGAGAAGATCACACTTCAGAATGGCAATGAACAAACAGGTTTCACCTGGCTGGACTCAGTCACCTTGCAACAAGAAGGGTAAGGCTGACAGAAAGAACACCAGGCTCCTTTATTAGTTTCTACACTTTGTTTAGTATTGGTAAATAATATAATTTTAAGATAGGTTGTCTGAATATATATAAGAAACTGATTCAAGTCCTGATGGATTCTGCTCTCTGCTTTGTGGTGTGGCTGCTGAATGAGTATACATAAATTCCTCTGCTTGGAATAAATGAGTGAAGAATTTTCCCTGATTTTCTATTACTATGACTGACTAAGGTAAAACTAGATTTGGTGCTGTGCTTAACGCAGCAGTGTCTTGCGAATACTTAAAGAGTAACTTCAGACATAAGGTGTAAACTTTCAAACAGACACAATAACATGCTGTAAACAATCTCCATTTTAAGAAATGGAAATTGTGGTATTTATAGCACAAGTACATTTTGCCCTGTCAGCAGGTATATTTTTCATGAGATTTATCTATGACAGAATCATTTCTACCTGTGCAAAAGGAACGGGCAGCATCTCCTCATTTACATTTTCATTGTGTATCTGGATCAAAATCACTGCCTTCTCAAAGCACCGCACTGCAACAGACAGAGCACTGGAGCAAAACTCTTACTTACAGAACATACTTGTTTTTTTACTGTGACAGCTACATCATTGATGATATCACTTACACCATCACAAGCAAATCTTTATCCTAGCACTAAGCGAGACAGTTCAGGATTTCTATTTTCCGAAAAACAAAAGGAAGAGGTGTCAGGTAGCATCTGGGCAAGGAAGTGTTGGTTTTATCAGTAATGTTTTTATCACTGGGCATGAGGTGCTGTATCTACATATCACTAACCTATCTGTGATTAATTGCACTGTTGGAGGATGAGTTTTGGTAGAAACATCTTGCTGAAAAGTTTAAAGACCAGACAGCCTTTTACAGCATAATTTAGTCTGAGCCTTGGACCGTCTGCAAACACACAGAGATTCACATGGAGCAAACTATACAGCAAAACCTTAGTTTAAAAAACACTGAGCAATTTATAAAGCCATGGTTGTTCTTTGAATATGTTTCTAGAGTTTCTTCTCATTGCTGTTAACTCTGGGAAGTGCAATGCCCTAAGTCAAGTTTTTCTTTTTTTCTCAGTTTAACTTTGATAATTAATAGGAAAAAGAATCTAGTGCTCAAAATGGGCAGCGGTGCCTCATTTGTTATTGTTTTGCATCAAGTATGGAAGAAACATCCTCTCCACCAAGATTTCCTAGGACTGTATGTATTGGAAAGTGATAAACTGTCTGAACAGACCCATGGATTATTAGGTATGATTTCATTTAGTGTTTTCATGCTCATCTTTCTTTATGAGGCTACACAATTTGTGGACAGAATCTTGTACTGAGCCTTTCTGAACAGAGATGGTGGAGGAATCTGAGAAGCCATTGACTGGCCATATTAAGATTTCTGACAAAATACTCTGGGCTCAGACCGTATGCATTACCTTAAATTCCTCTGCTGCTGCTGAAATCACTGGCATCCCTTGTCCTCACTGGCATTTTTAAAGCCCTTTATCTCGCTAAATCCTACCTACAGATTTTTTTTTTTTCTTACTACACTATTCCTCCATCCTCTTGGGTGGTTTGATCTCTCCTTTCCTCTGTCACCTTTCTCCTAAGTACAAGCACTCTGAGAAAACACGTGTATTGGCTTAGTTAAAATTTGCCAAACCTCAGTTGGAGCATCCTTGTACAAAAAGAAGTTTTTGAGGTATATTTTGATTTACCAGCATACATAAAAATCACAAAATTCCTTGTATCATCTAAGGTTTTCCTCACGTTAGCCAACAGACTTTATTCTAATAGAAAGCGAAGTTGGTAATTCAGGGATGAGAATTTTGACCCCATTGAATCCTGTTTTCTGCCAGTGTAGTGGGTTTGTTGGAAAATACACAGATAGCAGCCATTTTCCCTTGACTTCCAATTTTCACTTACAAAATCAGATAAGGGCAGCAAACATTCCTTTTGCATCAGTAAGTTTACTCACTGTGGAAAGCTATGAACTGCTGCAAACCTGCTCTTCCCAGTCTTAGTGAGCACTTTAAGGCCTGAGCAGAGCGAGCCAAGGCATCAGCGGGAGCACACATTAGATCCACGCATCATGGGGAATGCTGTAACAAAACAGAAAAAGAGCAGAATAAGGAGGGAATGTTATTTATGCCTTCCTGCTCCAGTTTCCTCAGGCTAAAGGACTTCTCCACACAGAAGTTATTCTGCTATGGTATGAATTACAAGTAGCAAGAAAATGGCAAAAGCCCATGTGACGGGGGATAGCACCATGTTCATAGAATCATCTGGGCCGGAAGGGGCCTTCAAAGGCCATCCAGTCCACCCCCTCTGCAGTTACAGGGACATCCCCAACTAGACCAGGTTGCCCAGGGCCTTGTCGAGCCTCACCTTGAATGTCTCCAGTGAGGGGGCCTCAACCACTTCCCTGGACAACCTGTTCCAGTGCTCCACCACCCTCATTGGAAAGAACTTATTCCTAAGATCCAATCCAAACCTGCTTTTCTTCAGTTTAAACCCATTGCCCCTCATCCTGTCACTGCAGGCCTTTGTAAACAGGCTCTCCCCAGCCTT
>JAOTQQ010000003.1:17329966-17343538 GCA_026546715.1 Gallinago undulata
CCCAGCTCCCTCAGCCTGTCCTCGGAGCAGAGGTGCTCCAACCCCCTGATCATTTTTGTGGCCCTCCTCTGGACCCGCTCCACCAGGTCTATGTCCTTCTTATATTGAGGGCTTCAGACCTGCACACAGTACTCCAGGTGAGGCCTGTTAAAGCTCACTGACACAGCTCACCACTATTTTGCCCCTGAACGTCACTAAGTAATCTAAAATCTGTGCTCATTAGAGCACTCAAAGAACCAGCATGATCTTGTACCAGCCCAGATAGGGCAAAAGCATGCAAAAGCAAATCCTGGCAAGAGTGTGAAATTTCCTTAGATGTCAGCCTTGTCCTGAGCATAATCACAGCCAAAAATTTCTGAGATCAACACATGCATTACTTGATTAAAAAAAAAAAAGAAAGCTAAAGACTTGGAGAATATGTAATAACTACAACTGAGTAGACAAGACACAAAGTGAGGATATCCTGAAGGATATCTGATTTTACTGTGCACTGGAAAGCTGGAACTTAGGTCCAGATGATTTGCATAGTTCTGGTTTATAACAAGTAAATAACACCAGTGGCATATGTTCAGCCTAACACAAAACTTGGTGTTTGCTTATCCATTGAAAATCCTGAGGGGACATGGAAAACAGCATGGGAATGTAGAACTTCTGGGGTTTGTTTGGTTTGTTTCTGTTTTAATATGTGTAACATGCCTGAAACGGTAATTTTGGCTTCTATTTTTAGGACAGTTTTTCCACCCCATTAACTTCACCATACTTGAAATTCATCCTGGATCTGATCCCAAGAAACCAGATGCCACAATGATTGTTAAAAACAATGAACTGACAGTAACAAGGTAAAAAAAAAAATAATTAGGTCCTTAGCAAAGCCTCAGGAAAGATTACCTTGTTGAAGTGCTGTTTCTGCTCCCAGGCACCCACAGCTGTGTCTTCCCTTGCAGGGGCTGGCAGAAGGATTACAGAACAGATCCCACCCACGGCCTTGATGTTCCTTGCTGGTTTGTCCATGACAATGGAGCTGGGCTGCTAGATGGCGTTCATACCGACTATATTGTTTCCAGTCTGTTTTAAATAACTACAACTTCCTCCAAGTTCAGGGGTACAGAGTATTTGTCTGAAAAGAACAGTATTTTTCCATGTTGAAGAAGTATTAAAAATACATAAGCTTACCATGTTTAGTAATGCCAAGGTATGACTGATTCTCACAGAGTTTTACTGCATTTTTTATCAGCTCTTAAGTGTTGAACAGCTATTCTGTTTGTGTGCAGATACCATTCATCCCCTGAAATACCTTTATTTTATTGAATTAATTTACTAGTTTTAAAATTCTGACTTAAATCATTACTTCGTAAAACATAACAAACATTCTGTCCAATTTTAAATCAATAGCTGAGTGTCAGGAGTGATTTAAATAAAAGCCTGAGTATGTAGTGCCTTGTTCTGTCATTCCAACAGCTATCAGTACTTTCATTCCAGTTTCACAAAGCCCAGGATGCCAGCTGCATTTTGGAATTCCACACCGGAGGAATGACGGCTGACAGACCGGGATAACGCAGTGGTGCTACAGCCGCCTCACCACTCTACTGGGCAGGGCTGAGGGCTGGTGCAAGTGGCTCAGCACTCAGGACTTCTCAATTTTAATATTTTGATTTGAACCTAACTTTTGAACACCCAAATATTTATAAATGAATTAAATACCACAGTTCCAAACAGCACTCAGGTTTAATTGGACAATTAAACTTGTCTTTTGGACAGTATCTTTTTGTGTAAGTCCCTCTACTGAAATGCCTTGCCTGTCCTCCAGTAAAATTCCTCTCTCTGTTCCCGTACCAGAATTTATGTACATATTTTAGGGCAAGAAACGTCCCATCTATTTTATATTGGAAGAAATTGTAAGCTATTGGTCCTAAAGCAAAACAACAAGCAAATTTCTTATTTCCTGAGTTTTCTATTCATCAAATCAGCCATAGCAAGGCAATTGTGGTCTCACGTGGCAAAGCACGTTCCCTACTGTTGGGAAGGAGAGAAAGTCATTGTGTGGGAAAACAGAATGCAGACACACATGAGGAAAGAGGAGTGTAGTGGGAAAAACAGAAATGACATACTACATCTATACTACATCTATGATTCTATGATACATCTATGATGTGATGGGTCAAATTGAAAGAACATAAGTAGAGGTGAACAAAAATGCAACAGAAAAATTAAAGTGAAAAAAAAAGGTGAGGGAAAATATACTTACTGATACATTTATGGGAGAGAGACGCTGTCTCCAATAACAAAATCCTTTACTAAATGCAGAAGTCTTGTAGCAGAAGAAAAAAATAACAATTGCTTGTGGGGAGGGGGAGTGTCACAGAGGCTAGATAGCTCTGCCTGCTAAACTCAGACAAAAAGGATGAAAGAAAATGGTAGTTTCTGCAGAAAGTTGTAAGTTACTGAAAAATGAGGAAGGCAAGGACAGAAACAGGAAGAAATGAGAGAAGACCAGAATATTGAAACCATTAAGGTTAAGTTTACATAGTTCTGAATTTTATTCTAAGATAATTAATTAGATTGAATAAAATAAAATAAAGCCATTTTTGGGTCCTGAGACAGGAGCTGTGGGACTGCCCATGGAGCTGCTCCCCTACTCACTTGCTCCATTAGAGCAAAGCCCCCAGCAGTGTTCAGCAGAAGCTGCCCTGCCCGGCTGGCAAAGCTCAGGCAGGAAGCGATGCTGGGCACAGCCTGAGCCACAGCTTTCCTCTTTAATTTACGGGAATGAGGCAACCCTTGGGAAGCAGCAAGAGTCCTGTCGGCTGAAACTGAATTGTCAGACAGAAGTTGACCTCAGGGGCTCTAGTCTGCTTTTGCACGGCTTCTGTGGCAGCGCTCAGGGACCCCTCAGTGGGAGTTTCTCAAAACTCACACTTGCACTGGCAGAGACACCAAATCCCCTTTTTAATATGCAGTTCTTCCAGGATTCCTGCAAGGTGGGAGATAACTGCAAATGGGGCTGAAGGTTACAATAAGGGGAGAGAGAAGCTGCAGACAGATGCTTACATTTAGATAAAAGTTTTACTCCTACTGCCAACTGGTACAATGCTGGTTAAAAGAGAATACTGTGAGAGATACTCCTATGTATCTAATTCTGATTCATCAGAATTAGACATTACAGAATGCATAACATTCATTACTGTGTCTGCCTTCAGCTTCTAAAGCAAGGGAAGGGAGCGTAGGAAATCAGAAACCCAGCAAAACTCACTTCAGGGCTGGGAAAGGAGAGGAGGAGAGTGGCTAGACAACAAATTAAGACACAATTCAAATTAAAGAGAGTGAAATGGAACACACTTACACAATGGGAAGCACAGGAGCAGAGGGGAAGAAGCCCTGCAGAAAGGATTCAGGAGTCACAGTATCCAGGCCCACCAGCGACACAGGGCTGTTGCAGAAAAGAGAAACCTCCCTGTGGGTGCAGCTGGTGAGAACCTCTTCTAAGACCTGAGAGGCTCCATCAGCTGGGGGCAGCTGTGGGTGCAGGTCCCTGTGCAGCTCTGGGCACAGCACCTCAGCACAGCACAGGGAAACGACGCAGTCCAGAGGACAGGAATGGCTTTGGAGAGGAGCTGTGGGAATTGGGGGAAAAAAAACCCTGCTATGTGAAAAGCTGCTGTGAGGAAGGCTGACACCTGGTTTTCTTCCTATCTATCGAGGTTTGGAGGAACCTCTTCTTTGCAGGATCCGCTGCTTTGCAGGAAGGGGGAACTGCATTAACAGGACCACAGGCTGCCTGGGATGTCTGGGGAACCTCCAGCACTGCAGGTTTTAGCAGGTGGGTTGGAAGAGCACTGCTCTCAAGAACGGTCTGTGCGCGCTTGAAGCAGAGAGGACCGGGTGAAAGATGTCCCTCCATCTGTGCCTCGCCACTCCCTATTTCAGTGCTGTTTGCTGTCCCTGCAGGTAGCTGGCAGGTGGAGGCGGCAACGCGTAGGCACCCTATAACTCAAAGCAGGGAATTTTTAATTTGCAATAAGTCTGCTGATAAAACCCAGCATCAACAGCATGTAAATCAAATACCAAGTTTGCTTATAATGGAAATAATCTCCTACTTTTCAAATTAGTAAGCCTGTTTATGATGTGGGGAAGCAAGCAAGCTGCTCTTTCCAGTTTCCAAATTCCACATTGTCTGTCACATAATGTGTCCAGCCAAATCTGCATCTTGGAATTACAAGCAATTCATGCAAACGTATCTTGGCATTATGACTACATAGTTCTTCTAAAAAACAGGCTTCTAATTACATAGTTTGCTTAATCTTACCAACTTTGGCAAGAGATCCCTTCTCTTTTAGTACAATGCTCTAAAATAATACAGATTTTACAGTTATATATTATTGGCAGGCTAGAAAGCAGCTTTTGTTAAACCTTCTACAAAGCTGGCATAAATGTGGGTTCAAAGATACACAGGAACTGAAATTCTAAAACGCAAAATAATTTTGGAATTAAAATTTATGAAAAAAAACCCTGAGGACTAAAACTAGAAAGGCAGAGGTTTGTGTGCATATGATTCCTCTGAAATGCTACCTCCGTGCAGCGCACACTGTTTTGAGCTCTTCATTATTTGCAAAACATCTTCCAGTGTTTGCAGAACATTGTATGAAACGGTGCCAAAAGCAGCTGCTGAATTTCAGGGCTGAAACGCTGTCTTTTGCAACAAGCCAGGGATCTGTTTCGCAACCAGTCCATGGCCGTTTTGCAGGCATTCATTAAAGCAGAGGCTCAGAAACCGTGCGGCAATGAAGGGGGCCTTGGCCAGTGTGAGCTGTCACCCCCACTCATGGGCCGATTTCAAATGTCAGCAGCTCGGAATGCTGTTACAGAACCGTCTCCAAAGAACCCCAAACACAGCAAGACCGCTTTTTTCCCCCCACAAAATAAAAGCCACAGAAATCATATACTAATGCTGCTTTCAAATTCATACTCCTTTTACATAACACATAGTTCAAGAACACTATCATTGGTAACTGGGTAGAGAGGGCATATTTTAGAAATCTGTTACTGTTTGCATGACAGATTTGTTGGATGGGGTGATGCCACTACTTATTTTTATTCGGAGACCTAAGTCTATGTCCATATCACTGATGATGAGCTGATGATGTCAATTTTATTTAGTTCATCCACATAAATTTTCAACAACATAACCAGACTATTATAAACCATTCTAAAATAACAAACAAGCAAGCATGTTCTCATCTTGAAAGTATAACTTTTTCGAGGTAAAATATTTGTGCCATTTATCTATAGTAACACGTAAGGCTTTAACTGTGGTTTCCTTCATGAGAGAAAGTATCAAAAATACTTGGAGGAGCATCATTTGCAGCTTTCTTTCCCAGAACTCTCTTTTCTAGGCAGTTACATCTACTGACCAGCAGGAAATAGGATCACTGGTTGACTCAAGCCTGTAATCTTTCTTGTATTGCCTGAAACAAAATCAAAAAAAGAAAAAACTGTGATAAAATAACCGAAGGGCAGGCCCCGAACTGACCTTGTGTTTGCAGATGGTACCGGGAGTCAGAGGGAATGTGCATGGGCAGAGCTGGCACCTCTCCGTTCCCAGAGCTGCTGATGGACATACACAGGGGCAGCAAGCAGAAGCTGCAAGCTCACAGCATCTCTTTGGATCACAGAAAATTGCTAAAAGCTATTGAAGCACAGAATTTTTTTTTCTCATGATAAATCTGGCTGAGGAAACCTCTGCCCATGTAAACGAGGCAGCAGAACCTTACTTAATTTGGCATTCGTTATGCAAACCATAGGCCCAGGGTATGATTCTTCACCCTCACCCCTCCATGAGATAGGAGCCTTGGGCCCTGTAGCATTACTTAACAAGTAACAAATTCAGGCTGTTAGGAAGAAATTCAAGTGCAAATTCCTATTGTTTAAACCAAAGAGGCGTATTCTTACAGACCAACACTCCCTTAGTTTCCTTTCATTTTGATCTCAGGGATTTGCTAATAAAATACATCTCAAAGCAGAAACATCACCCACCCTTGTCCCATATCTGTTACCTGGTAACTTTGTGCTCAGATCCAGACACCCTTAGGAGTCTTCCGTCAGCTCTCTGATTGATGTCAGAATTATTCTCAAATTGTGCTTTTGAGTAAAATTGACCTAAGCAACAGACACACAAATTATTTAAAAATACAAAACATCTCAGAATTGCTGTTCATTTATCCCAAATGGGAGCCATGACACCAGGAAAGCAGCGCTCTGTCTCAGAAAGCAAACAAACAGAAGATTGCATTTGGAAGCTCCCTTAGTTAAGAAAATTCCTGCGTTTCTGCTTTTATCCCTAACACTCGTCCACAAAGAGATTCAGCCTTGCTCTCTTGAGGGTTTTCACATTCTTCGGGGTGGTTTTAAGATATTCAGCCTCTCCATTTGTGAAGTCTTTGAAACAACGTCAACTTTAGTCCCATTGGGATTTTTGGAGTTGAGATGTTCAGGACCAGCTGGCTTTCATTGTCTAACAATTTCATGTTCATTATTTATAGTCCATTACTTGACATCGAATTAATTTGCTGCATAAATTATGTCATTCCACAGCACTGTTGAGACTAAGCCCAGCATTGTTTTAGTCTTATTTTAACACTTTGTAAACTCACAATAGCCTATTTCATCTTGTGCCACCAGTGAGGGGAAAAGCATGATGTTACATTTCAAGGGTCTGAACTGCTCTGCAGTAAAAGTTGATGTTAGATGTCTGAAAAGAATATATTAAATGTACATTTTCTCTAGAAACTGCCTGAGTTTTAGCATTCCTGCTGCCTTACCTGCCCACTGCTTTTCATGAGAGCTCATCAGGACCCATGGAAGTAAAATCTGAATAAAGGCTCATGACATGGCTCAGAAAAAAGCCCCACGTTCTCACTGCAGGAGCTTAATTACAAGATCATCCTTCTTTGCTGCATACATCTGTAATGATACCTACCCAGAAGTCCACTGACTTTGTCAGAAAACTGGTCTGTTTTCAAGAAATACAGCCCAAGGAAATAATCTGGAAACTTCACAAAGGAAATTTTTACTGTGACTGTGTCAGACAATGATGCTGTCATGCTTCTTTCCTTCTCAACTGAGACTCTCAGCCTGGGAAGTAAATTATGACATTATTTCCAAGAAGAATATTCCAAGAAGAATATGAAGAAAAAACCATGCATTTAACTAGCTGACATTAATTTATTAAAATAATTTAATTTTTGCCCTTTGTCTCTTTGTAATTGCATTTTTCATGATCTGTGTGTGGGTATTTTTAAACCAGAAAATATTAAGTAGCGTGTCTTTTTTCTCTATGCTGCACAACGTATCTTTCCTGTATCAGGGTACATGCAAATACACCATCAGAGAAAAAGTTTTTGCTGATGAAAATACCTTATTATCCCTAATAACAAGAAATGCCTGGATGGAAAATAAAAAAGAATACTTTTTCAACAATTCAGTGAGAAAAAAGGTAGACTAGATAAAATAATTCAATATATTTTATGAAGTCAAATATTATATTTCACAAGTTTTTTCAGACCCTGTCTTTCTTCTAACCCAGTTAATTTTATTTTGACCCCAGGTGGACTTGCAGACCACAAACATCCACCGTCCTTTTCCTCCCTTGCAGACGGGGCCAGACAGACCCGCACCCACACACGCTGCACAAAGCGCTGTGGTTGCAGGGGCTCGGGTGTGGGTTTGCAGGAGGAGGATCGCTCTGCTTGGCAGACAAAAGCTTATAGGGGGGCATAAATCCAGCATGTTCTTGGCTCCACTTTGGATTGCAAAAATAATTGAAAGCAGTTGTTTTAAGACTTCTTTTATTGTCTAAAACTGCCTATAAGGGAGGGGGTGCTATGTGTCCTGTCCGCCCCAGACCAACAGCAGGTTTATTTCAGCAATACAAAAAAAGCTGCTGGAACTAGCTACATCCAGCTCTTTCTTGTGGTAGTGAAGGATCCTGCTCTAATTAGCCAACAAATGAAGTCACCATTTAAAAGTACCCTTTCTCCAACAGCAGGCATTTAGTTACAGACAAGTATTCAAGCACTTTATGCCTTCCCATAAAAAGTGTCAGCTGCCCAGATGTGAGTAATGGCTGAAACTGAGGAGGAAGAAAACTCCAGCCTCTGTGGAGCCAACCAATGGATAAGAGAGACAGTAAATGTCAGAGCCATCACTTCGCAGCGCTCGCTCTGCGGCTGCAGGAACGCAAAGTGCCTGGTGGCAGCCAGCACGGCAGTGGCACGGGGGCTGCTAGCACTGCAGGGGGTCCTTTGCTTTGGAAGATAAATGTTCTGCCTCTGACGTCCAGGCAGAAAGGCAGGCTGGTGGTGCAGTTGTTTTGATTCTCTTACACAGGCAGAGAAAATTAAAATCAAACCTTTTATTTTTTTCTCTCTGTACTGGAAATGGGAAATTTTGAAGGTACCCAGTCTCCATTCATGTTGAGTTACTCACTGGATAAGGACATTTGGAAGCACTTACTTGAAGACAATGTGAAAGTGGGAGCCTGGATGAAAAAAGATCTGACACATTTTTCAAGTTTGGGAAATGACAGAGTGATGTTTCTTACCCCTGGATGGTGGAGGTGGCTGACTCTGTCCACAGCAGCGGAGTGCTCTCATTATTGTGCCTTAGGATAATCTCATCCGTGGAAACGTGGATTTGCATGGGGGGATTCACATAGGTAATTTCAAACTGCACAAAGTGATTTATTCCATCTCCAAGCTTTCCTGTCACAGTGAGTCCTTTAATAACATTGACACAAATTTGTCAAGTGACTGTGCTTTTAAGGTGTGAGTGATCTTAAAACTGCTTCAGTTTTGTTGCTGAAACAACTTTGCAGTCTCAAATCTAGTTTTGGGAGGCACAGTACCCCGGATTCCAGCTCCAGGTGCCCCGAGGCTGCAGTGGGGCCACCAGAAGTCTGTTTTCCCCCACACTGCCACTTTGTTTCACAGAAGGTGGCTCTGCTCCATAATCAGAGCAACTGACAACTGGCACCTGGGGCCATGGCTGCTTTGAGCACAGGACCACAGAAAAACGGCAGCACGTTTGCAGCATGCCTCTTTCCAGCAGCACATAGGGATCATGGGGTTTAAGGTCTCTGCACTCTCAGAAGCCCCCCAAGGGCTGGGCAGGGGAAAAGCCTAAAGGCCGTGCATCAGGAGGTGACCCACAACCATAAGTGCCCTCAGCTGTCGCACAGGGAAAGTTAATTTTGCCTAATAGAAAGGAAAAATTAACCACAGCCTCTCGGGTCACTGCAAGGCAGTGGATGTGACAGGACCCTGAAGGGGGCCATAACCCAAAAGGGGGTTATTCCTAAAGACACCAACTGCTCTCATAGACGAAAGCGACTCCCCTTGTCCTTGGGTCAGGAGTAATCAAGGGTAATGTGGCTCACTCACCTTGCTCCGGATCTGACAGCAGGTGGACAGAGGGCTGTGCTTTTCCATCAATATTTAAACAGATTATTTCATTTTCTTTGGGTAATTGCAAGAGAAGCTGTGGATATTCATTGGCTGAAAATTCAGAAGAACAATGTTAGCAGGCAAAGAAAACCTAGCCTGTGCCCTTTGGACAGGCACAGCAAAATTACTTAATCAATTTATATCTAAAATATTAGTTATAGGTTTTATAGAACAGACCAATTAAAATCAACACAGTAACAATTATTGAAAAGCACACCCAGACAAAGCATCTTGATACAAATAAAACCAACAAATTAACCAAACTTAGAGTTTGTTAAGGGCAATAAACCCTTTTAAAAGCTGATGTTGAAGATCTGTTGTGCTACACTTCTGTTGGTGGTTACATCATTGAGCCAGAGAGGATTCCTCATGGGATATGGTTATAATTTTCATTTATGTGGGAAGGACCAGCCAAAGTTTGCAAGAAGGGTTAAAAGGTTTTCATAGAGTTGATGCAGTCAGAAAAAACATTATTGCATGCAAAACTGTACATTAGTTATACTAATTATTAAAATGGGACTAGTATATGTATTACTTACCAAGAGGTTGGGCTCTTGTTTTGCCTCTTAGCCTATCAACTGAGATACTTAAAATTAGTAAGAAGAGTTTAATGAAACATTTTCTCTAAGTTGGCTAATTAACTGGGAAGAATACTGTGACAGAAGCCTTTTTAGCAAAGCTCTTCACTGACTTCTACAGAGAGCTTTGCTTGAAACAAGATGTTCCACTGGGGGGAAAAAAGCACAATGTCCAGTGCCTATTTCTCTTAGGATCACCGTGCCACTGGGGCACTGGGCTCAGCCGGAATTGCAGGAGGGTCCAGAGCTGCATTTTCAACACATGCTATGCAGCATTGAACCCAGCACACCCACCCCAGCTCCTCCCGCACACCACTGAATAACTACCTAGTGACAACAGCTTCTTGTTGCTGATAGAGTGGGTCTCAGTTCGCAATCGACCTGAAATAAAAGGTTTTTCCAATGTTTTGTTGGACTGGGGTCATGCCTTGCATCTCCCTCCCCACCCTTTAAAACAGGGAATCCCTCACACCCGTTGTCTGATGACTTTTTTGGAGGGCACAATTGCGGATCTTATGGAGACACCAGCCAGCACCTTCTCTGCTCGGCACTATGGGAACTCGTGGTGATGCTGAGCTCTCTCTCTGCAGCACCCTGGGATTTCCTCCTTGCAGGACAGGCATTGTCATCATGCAGACAGCTGTGTCCCATGTTGGCTTCACATAGCAAACCCCAGCACCGCTAAATTATTTTTTTACACCCATTTCCTTCAGCTTACTAACATATACTTTCTCAAATCTTTCACATTTAATTTCAGGAGGTACAATAATCTTTTATTTCTGAAAAGGGACCAAGATTGTTTTCGTAAGTTTATAGATCATTATAAAACATCTGTGGACTGAAATACGTATAATAAAAACTAAATTCTCTATCAATTGGGCATCCACAATCAAAATGGATTTATTAAAGTAATGTTGCTATGAACCTACTTATGAAATGAACTTTATAAACTGATTCTGAATAGAAACTACAGAGGAGCACTTACCAGGCGATAGTCGACTCCTCAGTCTATAAGCATCTGGAGAAAGAAAAGAGAGTATTAGTACTTCATTCATGATCGTGTTATATACCTTACAGGAGTGTTTCAAACATCAAATCTGTAATTCTCAGCTGCATCTGTCTTCCTTCTCCACAGTAAACTACCTGCAGTAATCAAGTCCACAGAACATGAGCACCGATACCAGGAAAATAGGAAAATCTTTCCAGCCGAAGGAAAGGGGCAGGGGATGGGGAAGTGGGGAGTGGCGGTGCCGGTGCAGCAGTTGCCTGTCCCCAGTGTGAGGGCAGGTTCTTCTGGTAAAAGGAGGCACCTGGCACGGGAGGCTCTGCATGCACCAGCATGGGCTCACAGCATGGTCCCTCCAGAGCACTGCAGCCCCAGACAGGAGATGTTAGTGGCAGTTAAAAATCAGATAAGCCCAACTGCAACACCCAAAAAGAGCACATCAAAAAAACCTCTCTTGGTCCCCATAACTCAGCATCATGTTTACCCCTTCTCCTCCCCTGCCACTCCAGCCGTGCTGGTCTGTCATGACGGAGAACAACAGTGCTCAGTGATGCTCAGGCAGGCACCAACCCCAGATCCAGGGGCGACATCCCTGTGCCTTCAAGCAGCTGCACCTGCCCGACCATCACACCAATATAGGGCTTGGCATCTACTACAGAAAAAGGTTGTGCTGTAGAAGTGGCCTCAAACTCTTCTCTTGCAGCAAAAGGGAGCTTTGAGGGAAGGGCCCTGTGTGCCCCCTGAGCAGGGCAGGATGGTTGCGGGGTGTGCTTCTGCTCAGCGAGTTTTTGGCTATTAACCTCCCCAGCACCAACTTGGAACCTTCAGAGAACAGGGCAGCATTATAACTCCCTCAATCTGTTTCTGTGAAAGAAGTAGAGCAAAATGAAGACTCTTCACCTATAAAAGCATCACTATTATGATGTATTATCATAGCTGAGATTATCAGACTAATAATGCTGGATGTTTGAAATTAATATTAAAACATCTATTATTTCCAGGAAGAGAGAAAAAAATACCTATATCATCCTCTGAAGTCAATCCAGAATATCTTGATTTTAACCTTTGAACAGATGCTTCATGCATGGTAGGAAGAAGCAGAAATCATCATTAGCACCTTTCACTTGAAGAACTACTCTTCATCACGGGTAAAGACAATTTTGACCTTTCATACTTGGAATGGAAGAATGGAAGATTTTCTCTCTTTGCCCACGTTATCCATCCAAACCCTGCACAGACCTTGGCAGTCATTGCTTATGTTTTCCTTCACATATTTTTCCAAATCTCAGATACTTCCCTCTATAGAATAACAACCATTTTCATTAGAGACTATTACGGAAGTATGCTACTGGAAAAGAAGAAAACATTTACCTCCTACTGGAAAACCGCTGGGCTTCTCATTATCTAACACAAGGAAGAGGGACAGATTAGTGTTATGCAGTCAACAGTGAGTGATTTTACCCATTTTCAAACCACAACATTGGGACAAGTGGTGCTGGGCTTCAGGTGATGAGCTTTTTTGTGTTAAATGATAGGCGGATAGAGCATATGCACAACTCCCAGAGTGGCTTGCTTTCCTTCCCTGCATTCATTTTTCCACTTTCATGCTACAGAGAAGGGTGTAGAATCCCTCTGGAGTGGCAGGAATGCTGAGTAACAACTGTTAAATTACTTTAGTTAATATTCAAACAAATTATTATCCCTTTCAATAGTAGTGCCCATTTCACCACTTCAACTTAAAAAACACACCCGTATGTTTCATTTTGAAAGGAAGCTAATCCCTGAATTCCTGCCTCCGATGTCACTTATCATTGTGTCACATCACCACAGAATGAACCTATACTAGAGCTCAGCAACAACTCATCAATAACACCACCATATTTCACGGGGGTTGATCAATGCCCCATTTACCAGCTTCAGTCGGTTTGTTGGCCAGCTCCGTTTGCTCCTGGCCAGCAGGTTTGGTGACCACCATGGATGTGAGGGGCGTAACGAAGCTGTACTGCAGAGACAGCTCTAAGGCTTGTGCCTCCAGGGTTTTCTGGTCCTCTTCTTGTGCTGAAATACTAAAGTCTGTATTAATGATGAAGAAGTAACATATAGAGACTATTAACAGGTGATGTTTGGATTCTTTTAGCTGTGTCTTAGAAGGTATTTTTTGCTACTTAGGGGCGACTAGTCTTATTGGGATAACTTAGCTGTTCACATATTTGCAATTATGGAGATGATTGTTTGCAACACTGGAGCCTATGTATTGTTCAAATACATAAAAATAATAGATACATGAACTATGAAGTGTCCTACAGACACTTACTTTTTTTTCACTATTACCTTATCTACACTAACTATTCACTTATCTACAGACAAATACAGAAACATACACAGACAATGAGAGACTTAGATTGGATCATTGAGCCAACATTAATGGTATGAGCTTCAACAAGGCCAAGTGCCAGGTCCTGCACTTGGGCCACAATAACCCCATGCACTG
>JAOTQQ010000003.1:17343638-17456696 GCA_026546715.1 Gallinago undulata
GCTGGTCTCTTCTCGCAGGTAATTAGTGACAGAACGAGAGGGAATGGCTTCAAGCTCCAACAGGGTAGGTATAGACTGAACATTAGGAAAGAAATTTTCACAGAAAGAGTGGTCGGGCATTGGAACAGGCTGCCCAGGGAGGTGGTTGAGACACTATCCCTGGATGTGTTTAGGAGTCGTTTAGATGTGGCGTTGGGGGATATTTTTGTAGAGTAGGGTAGATGGTTGGACTCGATCCCAAGGGTCTTTCCAACCTAAATGATTCTATGATTCTGTGAATGTGTAACAACAGCTCAACACAATTCATGCAATTAAAATGTATTTCATAGTAATGTCAGGAAGACTGTTTTATATTATGTTTTCATATGCGTATATACACTTATCTAGACAGCTAATGATATAGTGCTATCACAAACTGAAAGGCACCCTGTGTTCCTCACGCAATAATGTAGTATTCTTCCAGTATACTATGTTTTTAATACTACCTGCAGAAATATTTCTGTTTTCTCTACACTTTCTGGTCATATAAATTGGGAATAAGGAATCTGTGTTTTAAGAAATTAGAAATTTGTAATGGAAACATTAAAATAGCTTACGATTTTTCCAGAAGTTGTTGAATGGTTAAGTAAGCCCACAGTCTCTCTATGAAATTTCCAAAGATGTAACTTTGATTTTGAAACACTTGCTCCTTCTCTTTGAGATTTGCTTCTTCTTTGAGAGTCAAGTCACTAGAATGCTGAGGTGGGAGAAAACTGACCATCAAAAGAACAGTTCCAGACTTCTTTTACAGTCATGTTATTAAAAGACTATCTTTCACTACCGAAGTGCCCTTTTTGTCCTTCAATTTTGTCCTTTCCCCTTGGAAAATACAACTCCAAAATACCAAAAAAGCATGTATTTTGGATACATATTTCTGGACTCAAAACAATGTTTAAAAAAAGGAGGTAATGAAATTGTTCCAGTTCAACATTTTTGAGATGAATAATTCAGATTTCCTTCTTCATTCTAAAAATACAAACCAGTTTCCTAAAAATGCTTGAAAGACCAACATATTATGGTTCTGAAATGATGAAAACTGCTGTTTGCTTATTAGTAGATATATTTCAAGGTTTTTCTTTTGTAGCAAATTCAGGAGGGGAAAGTTGTTTGATTCCCAAATAGAGAATATACATCACACACAAAAGACTTCTTGAAGTCCCCTATTGCACCATAAAAGTCAGAAGGGAGATATGTTTAGTAAACTAAACACTTACTGACTGAGCTTTAATTTCTACTGGCAAAAGATTGAGTTCATTGCTAATTTTCCCGGATACTATAATTTCAGATCCTTCAAAAAACAATTTGAAATTGTTCTTGGTTAATCCCTCAACACCATTTTCTGGATACTGCATTTCAATTTTCATTAATATTGGGGTAGCCACCTCTTGATAAAAGCCCTAGAGAGAAGCAGAGAGAGAGAAAACACACATTATTGCAAAGCAATAATGCTGAATGTCTAAAACCCCTTAAAAGGGAGCAAAGCTTTTTCTTCAGCAGTGTAAGACTGCTGCAAACCTAGAAAAAAGCCATTTCCTTACAAGGTTCAGCACACCTTCCATCCAGGCTGGCGATTCCATGCAAAATACATTTCCCATGGTAATTCAGGCACCCAAGCAGCATTCCCATTTTCACCATCCCACCCAGTTAGGTGTTTCGCTTCTGCCACTTTTCACACCTGATTTTTTAAATTTAACTAATCCTGAGGATTAGACTTCCTCTTTCTGGACTGGGGCTGGTGTTAATCAAATGTAGTCTCTGAACATCCAGCAAAAACAGGTAGAAGTGGCTTCCCAAAAAACCAGAATGTCCCAGAAGTTATAACCCCACTCCAGATGCACAGGAAAGACCCAGACTGGTGGTACTGCAGACCCAGTTTGTCTGCAGGTGCTTCAAACTGCCTGCTGATTTTCACGGAAAACATAACAACCAGCTTTCAATGATGGTATTTCAAGTGGTTTGAAATCAAATCCAAGAACAGAAATTTTCCCATCATAACCTCCCTTGGACAATCTGCCTTTTTGCAGAGGTACAGAAATGTATGAGTTTCTGGGTTCATCCAAATACAGCTGATTTGAGGAGAACTTCAACTTTGAGTCATGGTTAGGGTACAAATCCTCAGATACTCCAAAATTGCCTTCCTCCCTCCCCAAAATTAATAGGTAAACTCAAAACCAACTCTCCATCTCAGAAAATCTATAGTTTTGCTGCTAAGATTATACATAAACTGTAGCTGATAGGTGGCTTTTCTGGCATATTCCATAGTCCTGACCTGGAGCTGCAAGGCTGCATCAGCATTTTCATATATACGACGTGCTATGCCCCCATTGCTTAGGGCCATTTTCTCCAGGAACCTGTAACTGACATCAAACCCAAAGCCAAGGCAGAAAAGAGCGTATTTCCCATTGACTGCCTTCTGAATGTTTTCTTGAATTACTTCCACGTTAGTCTCACCTACAATAGAAAGAAAAACATACTCTTGTTTGGTTGGTTTTTTTAAAGTACAAAAAGACGGTGGCGAGTTTAATGGAAAATTCTGCTTAAAGTCTTTTAAAAATAATTCATAATAAAATATTAAAAATATATGGGACAGAATTCCATTAATTGAGTTGGAGATGAAAGCACCACTACATTTGGAGTGCCAGAACTTGATTCTCCCCTTAATGACTTTTACTATCCTCTATTCATGCTGCCATGGCTAAGTGCAAAACATTTTACAAGATTACAGGGGCCAGATGAGGTTTGCAAGACAGAAGGGACACACACTACAAGTTAACAGTGCAAGGGAGGGAAACACTTGATCAAACATTGGAAAGACAAGTGCCATCCATAAAAATTATAGGCATGAATTTAGAGAAGAATCGATTAGTTAATGGTGTAATTCAGACAAACTGCAAATTAACTCAGCTGTGCTTCTGTCCCAGGCCCTTTTTGTGACAAAGGGGATTTTCACACCCTCATCTCGTTTGAAGAGGTGCTGATGGCCCTGTATGGAGAGCGTCTCTATCAGCATTTCCAGGCAGGAACTGACACTGCCTGTAGCAGTACCATGGGAGCAGCTCAGATTTTTCCCTTTCAGCCTGCTTTGCCAAGTTAGGCAATGTATGCGATAATGCTGCATGTATTCACCTGGCGCTCCATCCCTGCCTGATTTCTAGCCAACCTGGGGACATGCAGTGCACTTGGGGATATTTGAGACTCAGTGTGGCTGTCCTGAGCAGGCAGCATCGTGAGCTGAATATTATTAAAAACCCCAAACAAATAAACCAACCCCACAGCAGAACAGATCACACAATCTGAATGGCAGACTGATCTTATTAGAGGTCTTACAGCTGAATTAATATTGCTGGCCTTGGAGAGATGCTGGTGCCACACTAAACTTAGGCAAATGCTTGCTCAGAACAAGTGATTTTTGTGCCATTGCATTGGGAGTTACTGTTTATTTAACCCAATATTTCTATCTCAACCCTGTGTTTTGTGCTATCACAGCTGATCACTAATTAAGAGTGAGTAAAGAATAGAAAACAAGAGGAACCTTGAAAATACCTCAAGTTTGGGGCAAAGAGGGTGAAGAAATAGAAGCAATATCTCTCAAATGGGACCATACAATATATGTCCCTGTTTCGGCTCTAACATATTTCACTTTCACATTTCAGCTGTGCCTTGAGTATCTCCAACAGTTCCCTTGATTTTATAAACTGAGAAGCCAATGGTATTTAGGAAAACAGTTCCCAGCTGAAGGGCGTGTTGTCATGGGCAGGCAGGCTCTGCCATCACTTCTTACAGCCCTTGTCAGAGCTCTTTCATAATCATCCTGCCTCAGACACAGATCCGGCAACAGCCCAGCCTGCTTATACCAAAGCTCTTTCAGAAACACAGACTATGTCTATCAGCATCTGGGATGCAAGTGCAAAAGATAAAACAATCAAGGAGAGAGAGGACTGAGGCAAGTATTTACTCACCAGAAGTGGGCTGGCCGTCTGTCAGCAAAATAATCATGGAGACACTCCGTTCTGGCAGGCTCTCGGCTTTATCCAGCACGCTCACGGCAGCCAGCAGGGCACGATTGATATCTGTGCCTGTAATGAGAAAGCAGGCATCACTCACCTAGAAAGGGTAATCATCTGAAGAAATGGGTGCACTTCATCTGCAGAGGCACTGCAGAGTTGTTTAAAGTTTTCTGCAAGAAGTAATCCTTCAGAGAAATGAGGATTTAGGTGGTTAGCCTACTGGACTTAATTATGGTGTATTATATTGCAATGGCAATGCTGGAGTATTCTTTTGGGAGCATTTTCCACACATATGTCATATGGGAAATACAAACATGTCTAGAGCCATTAAAAAGTGCTTAAACAAACACATTGTCATCTGTTAACCTCCATTTAAGAAGTATCTCCTAGCATTATTTAAGAAGTCAAAGAAAAGAGCTGGGCACCTGGGATAAGAAAGCCTATGTTAACACTAACAGCGTAACATTAATGGGAGATACAGCCTTTTACATGTGCTTAAAACTAAATAATAAACCAAAGTGCACTGAGTGATGGCAGCAACTGAAATGCTTCATGCCTATTTTCATTATTTTGTTTCTGTAGCATGGCTTATAGGGGAGTATAACTTTGGATGAATTTTATTTTACAAGGTGATATTAAAAAAATCAGCAAATTTCCATCAAATGTTGAGTGAATTGCCAATTTTCTGTAGGAAAGAAAGGATGTACTATTGAGAAATCTTCCAGCCATCTCTGTTATAAAAGTCTGAAACAAAACTTTGTGGCTTCTGTGGTTCATAGATGAGATGTAACCATCTCTCTATATCCGTATCAAAATGTAGTCACCAATCTGTCCGCTCCCATAACCAGCCTTTCTATGCCACTCATATAAGTATTAAAAGCTTACTTGCTTTATGAGCACCGATGGCAGTTCTGTTGCAGTATCCAACTAATAAAAATATATATTTTTTCTAAGCAATATATTATATTGGGTGCTTGTTTGTGGTTACAAGCATCTAGGTGGTGCCTCATACCTCCACTAGCAGAAAGAGTTTGCACAAATCCTGCAGCACTCGCCACGTTCTTTGCAGTGGCTTGCAGCAAAGAGCTCTTCCACTCCACTACTTTCCTGTTAAAGGTGATCAAGCTGAAATGATCTTCTGGGCGGAGGTCTTGCAAAATCTTCAACAGGGCATCCCTTGTCTGTTTCAAGGAGAAAACAATCGCTTTGAATATTTCTACTTCTCTGACAAAATTGGGATTGGAATTGCAGTGTAATGCGAAGGTTTCTTTACAGCACTATTCAAGATACAGCCTAATGCCCTTATTTAGTCCTAATAGTATTTTTCAGGTTGAGACCATAAGAAATGGCCTATTCACTCAACTTACAGACACAAAACCACACCTATGAGGGCTGTAGCTGGCTTGTCTCCTCCTCTAGCAAAGCTACGTATACAGTCACCAATAAAGGCAAAACAGACAAATTAATTCTTTAAATGTCATTAAAGAAAAAAAAATCAGAAGCAAAACATTCTCCAAAGACAGAAATGTGTTTTCTGCCTTAATGTTTAATGCCTGTGAGAACAGCCATATCACAAAAATGTGGCTCTTTGAAAGCTTAAATCCCTGCATATGTATTTTCAAGCATATCCATATGACTGCAAACGTTGCTGTGTGCAAAAGCAGCATGTGTTTCAGGAGTCAAACTCACAGTCACTTCCTTGAAAGGCTGGTGTGTGTAACTGGTGCAAGCACAGGTCAGTACTTTGAGGTAAGTTACCTGTTCAATTTTTCTGCCTGCCATGGAGCCACTTCGATCTATAACGAAGATGACATTTTTGGGAAACACTGGCATTTCATGGGGTGCAAAGTAATGCACAAAATACCCATTGACAATCTGAAATATAGAATGAAATAATGTATAAAATTACATCTAAATAAATAAAGGTTGCATCTTAACATTCTGGCACAGCGAGAAGTCAGGCAGCACGCTCAGCATTCTGTTCTTCTAGATAAGCCTAAATCAAATAACTATTAAAATATATTCCTAGCTGGAAGTGAGACTATCTGTAGAGAGCAAATTACAAGAGAACAGCATATATATATATTACACAGCTCAGTACCATACGTATGATATATTTGTATTATCACTGTATAATACATTTCCTCTTTGTTATCACCCATAAGCACATCTTTGCCCATTGACTGTGACTGCCATCATTTAGCACATCCATGTATATACTTCATTAGTGATACGGTATGGAAAATAATGTACTTTATTCCCTAGGATATGCATTACATCATAAATATTTTTAAATTCCTGCTCTGTTTAGGTATGCCTCAGTTGTCACAAGAGATGAAAGATACCCAAGCAGTCATTTTAATAGTTATATAAATCACATTCCTCTAAACGTCATTTACAAGAAACCAGAAATACACAGAATAACAGAATGGCAGGGCTTGGAAGGGACCTCTGGAGATGATGTAGTCCACCCCCCCTGGCTAAAGCAGGGTCACCCAGAGCAGCCTGTACAGGATGGTGTCCAGGCGAGTTTTGCGTATCTCCAGGAGAGGAGATATACCTGGTGAGGAGACTCCACCACCTCTCTGTTCCAGTGCTCTGTCACCCTCAAAGTAAAGCAGTTTTTGCTGATGTTCAGATGGAACTTCCTGTGTTCCAGTTTGTGCCTGTTTCCCCTTGTCCTGTTGCTGGGCACCACTGAAAAGAGTCTGTACCCATCCCCTTGACACCCACCCTTTAGATATTTATAATCATTGATGAAATCCCCTCTCATTCTTCTCTTCTTCAGGCTAAACAGCCCCAGGTCTCTCAGCCTTTCCTCGTAAGAGAGATGCTCCAGTCCCCTGACCATATTCATAGCCCTCCACTGGACTCTTTACAGTAGTTCCTTGTCTTTCTTGAACTGGGGAGCCCAGAACTGGACAGAGTAGGGCAGAGTACAGGGGAGGATAACACCTTACATCAGCCAAAATAATAACAAAAAAGAATGTGCATAGAGACATCTATATAGTAGCAATATAGATTTGTTATTGAAACAAATGTTGAAAGACTGATTGTTTTGTGGGTTTTTTTTTTTTTCATGGATGACCCATTCTTGTACCGTGTCTGGTGTCTCTGGGGATCTACTGAACATCACCATCAGTTCCTGCTGACCTTGGATTAATGGAAACAGCTTTTCCTATCACTTGGTGTTTCAAAGTAAATGTTGCTGTTTTGCTCATTGCACTTCACATTCAGATGTATCTATGATCTGAAAGCTTTTTTTTTTCTTTTTTACCTGTATATCACCTGCAGTGGCACCTCTCTTAACATCATAACGCACTACAAAATCACCGTTGAGGAGGGTTTCATCAAGTTCAGGATTTATCTTCTGTTGATCTATAGTTGGCTTAAATAAAATATGAGCCTGCAAAGCAATCAAAAGAAAAGATTAAAAGCAACATAACTTAAAGCTGCCACTGGCAGTGACATCTGGCAGCTGCTGCTTTACCTTGGTTTCGTTCTGCACTTTTGTGAGCGCCTCAGTTAACTCATTTGTCATGAACGTGCTGTCTGTCTCCAAGAAGCGTATGCCTTGGGGCTCAAAGATGTGCACATCAATCTGACAGTGGAGAAGAAGTCAGCATCAGCACAGGGAACATGGCCATGGCCAAAAACCACCACGCTGCTCCCTGCCCAGCCCTGGCTGGGGCAGCTCACCTGGAAGTGCTTAACAAGCTGCTTTGGTCGGACCTTGATCAGCAGCTCAAACTTCCCCAGCTGCCGCTTCAACAGCTCCTCATAAGTGAGCTCAAAAGTGACTTTGCTGGCAGCTGCAATGCTGACAGACACGTGAAACTGCTCCAGTTTTCTGCCTGTGATTCTGGGCGGGGGGAGAACAGAGATTTACATCCCACAGGGCAGGTTTGTTTTTGGTAGCCAAAGTTTATGACCTGTGCTAAATAATGGCCAAGGGGTTGCATGGAATAAATAAAAAAAGAGCAGCAGTAAATCTTATCTATCATAGAGAAGATTTTTTTAAATTGCAGGTGGTATTATATACCTCAGATGTATTACATTAGTGTGCCATGGGTGCTGCATATGCATATGGAGCAGAAATTTCTGCATGCTCAGACTGGAATCAAACAGAACTGGGACTGATGACATGGAAAGCACAGATTAAATATACCCAAAAAATGTGATGGCTGTTCAAGTGCCATGGTCCTACGTGCTTGTGGTGAAGCAAGGAAAGCAGCCTCAACAGCTGAACACCACATTTCAGCCCAGCAAAATGCTCCCACATGAACAGCAAGTCCCAGGGCAACAATAAGTGGTGACGCCTCCCAATGAAGCCCATCGCAGCACCAGATATAAAACATATATATATGTGTGTATATATACACACACACCCCCACATCCCTCCCAACAAGAACTCAAGGCTGCTTTTCACATTTATCCCTGCTGAGAGGTGGCTGGTTCCAGGGTTTAACCCGCCCCCAGTCAAATGAGAAGCCAAGGAAGAAGAACACTGGAGCAGCCTTACTCAGGACAGCAACGTACTTTACAAGGCCGGCGCTCTGCCCGCGTGAGACTGCAGTGTCATACTCCTTTTGAGCAGAAGCTTTCTCCTTTATTATTCCTGGGTATACTTTATCATCAATGGACCTGTTTGATTGCCATAAATATTAATTAATATTACAGAAGAAAAGTCCTAGGGAAAGAAACAAGAGGAACGTTGCACTTTGTGGTCCTTGGGGTGTGAGCAGGGGACTCTGCTTGGCTCTCACATCCCTCCCCATCCAGGAGGATGCCAGGTGCCACCACCACAACACAGTCCTGCTCCTTGCAGGTTCTCAGGGTGACTGGAGGAGAAACACCACCACCAGGCATGTTTGTCATCCACCCTGTGCAGCAGGCAGCCTCGCACTGGCCCTGGGCACCTTCTTTATATTTGGCTGCCTACTGCTTTGCCCCACAGAGCATTTTGTGCAGGACCCTCCAAAGCTCATCTCTTTGTGCTTTTTGCTCAGCATCTCCTGAGAAGAAAGATGAACCCTCCCCTCAGCCCCCAGAGCTGCCTCCTTTATGCCAAAGGAGGACTGGTCCTACATGGAGAAGTTGGTGATGAAGGCCGTCTTGGGCAACTCCACTTCAAAGGTCGCCTCTCTGGACTCGTTAGCTCGGTTGACAATTTTGCTTGTGATGACGGTGTGAGCAAATCGTGATGTGACCTTGCAGTCCACATGGAGGCTGTAGATTTTAATATCATCCTGGAAAGAAAAATAAACAGGCTGAAACAGAAACACTCACTTTTAGCTCCTGAGCAGGCCTTACCTGGGTGATGTTATGGGAAAAGTCTGATGAAGAAATGAACTGTTAGAAAGGTCTGGCTGGAACTGGGAAGTGGGAATTGTTCATGACCAGACTGGCCATCTCTGTATTGTATACTCTCAATACAATTCATTCACACCTCCCCAGCTGCAACCACAGCCCCACGCAAAATCTGCAGCTACATCTGTGTGATGTTGTTCCACAAAAGACTTCTGACAAGCTTTTTTCTGTGGTCTTCTCTCCTTGAGTTACTTTGAAGCAGCTTCTGTGTCATCCCAATACATCGCCTAAGATTAGCCTCAGAAAAAACAGGTGCCTTTTTAAACACTCCACCCATGGCAAGAGACTTGCTACCTTTTGGCATGACCATTTATTTGCTCTCCCAGCTGTTGACTTTGCCACACATTTTTCAGCTCAGTGCTTTGTGTCATGCACAACATTTAGGAGGTTTGGAACCTCATGTGGGCCTCCAACTCCTGACTGGTTGCACAAGCAGGGATGCCCTTTGAGCTCTTGTGTTTCTCCTGGTCTGGTGCTTCTGAGGCCCTCAATGCTGGAGGGAGAAGGGCACCATCCTGAAGCTGCCTGGGAACACCCCTCAGGATGGCTGGACTGGGAACTGTCTGGAACATCTGCCTCTCTAAGCACCCTCCTTTTGCTTTTGGGATGTCTGTTTTTAAAGCTCTACCTGTGTTCCAGTGATGCTAAGAAGGGTTGATGTGGACATCACCAGCCTCACAATAGTCCAATAGTTTATTAGAATAAAAAAGCTCAGCATCAGAGCAGGTCATTGTACTTCTATTTTTACTTTTCCAGCCTCACAAATCTTTTGCATGGCTAATTGATCTTTTGTTACTCTGGTAATTCATCTCCTGTAGTTTACTCACCAATTAAGAGCATCCTCTGGCCTCTTCTTAATTAGGGCACTGGCCAAAATTCAAAAGTTTAATCAAGCTAAACATGGCCATTCAATACAAAGTTGTGACCACAGCTTTGTGTGCAGGCATCAGGGCAGGAGGTGCCACAGCCAACGCCATGTGAGTAATTGATGGCTGTTCCTTTTTTCATTGTATGTTGTCAGAGCGTGCTCAATCTCCTGATGCCTACCGACAAGCCAGGACAATGGGATAAAACCCAAAAAATATTAATCAAGAGAACAACTTCCTGATTCTGGCAGTTTGGGCTCCCTGCTGCCCACCCCCAGCTGAAGCCCTCCCTGCCCAGTCTGGGGCTGTCTCTCCCGGGGGTGTCTCTTCCCAAAGGCTTTCTGAGTAACCCCAAGCACCTCCACTCACGTTTGCTGCCCTGCCATGCTCAAATCTGCCTGTGGCATGTTTGGAGGGGAGGTTTTGCCATGACTGAGGAGCCCCGAGTCGTAGCTCATTGGGGCAGCACAGGCACAGGGTGGCAATCGCTGCCTACGGAGCATCCTCCCGGCACAGGAGGAGCTTTTCCCGTGCAAATTTTACCCTGTGCAAAAGAGATACTGTGGGGATGAGGGGACACGGACCTGCATCCCCTGCACTTGCCCTGCCCCAGCAGCATTTTAAGCTGTGACCAGCACAAATGAGCACGCAGCAGGTGCAGCACAGTGAGGGGCACTGATGTGCCCTCCATGAAGGAGGCAAGAGAGGGCCAGCCCCCGGTGTGTACCCAAAAGCAGTGGGGACTGACCTGCGGCCACTCCCCAAGACACCACAGGCCCATACACCACATCCATGGATTCTTGCAGAGCCCTCAGCTGCCCCTGCAGCAGCCACAAGACCTGCCCTGCCACAGAAACCTGCCTGCATTTCATCTGCTTTTTATACTTTTCTGAATGGGCACGATGGAAATAAAAACCTTCCAACACAAACAAGGCTTCTCTAATGTTGATATTTTTAAAATACGACCAGTCACACACACCCTGAGATAATATAAAACACAGTTTGCCCCTCCACACAGTACAAATAAGTGTCTACTCCCCTCTTTTCCATGCCATATAAATTATTAAATACCTGTTAGAAACCTCTTGGCACTGCGACAGCACTCTGTGAAGATCCAAACATCATTCAGTGACTGAGGGAGACCCACTGATCCCTCAAATTTGATATTTTTCATCCTTAGGGAAGAGTGTGCTCAGACACATCTGCAAATGCTCTCCTGCCACATTTATACTGTAACAGCCCAAACAACCAACCAAAAAGGCCTTAAAAGGACCCAAAGTTCTGAAATCACAGCACGGTACACCCAAGGCTCCACAAATGGTGATTACCAGAGAAGTTACCCGCATTACCTGACAGGCTACTGCAATGCCACCAGATCACCAAATTAGTAAATAACATATTGTTAGAAAAAAAATAGAGCAAATACCTTTTGAGCAATAGTTTCTGCTAATACTATGAGTGGGGAAAAGACCATCAATGCGAACAACATTCTCTCCTCCATTTTGGAAACACCAGATTTTCACATGAAACATCACAGTTTCTCTTGATCGGTTAATGAGTAACTTGTACTTGGGGATATTATGTAGCCTTTGAAGAGACCCAGAAACTTAATGTTTACATGTTAAACATAAAGAAAACTTGGACTCAGTTAACATTTATCTTTCCAACAGATCTTTGCTGTTAAACACTGGGATTTTCATGTTTCATAATACATAAAGTTAAGAAATCCTTATGTTTCCATTTTAAATTTAAATTTCCCTGTAGCATATGAAATCCCATGGGCAGATGAACTGGTGCAAGAATGCTGCATTTCTGGATGCACACCAACTAATCTGCATCCAACTAATAATTTGAAAGAGAACATCCTTAATGCCTTAATGTTATCTCAAGCACTTAAAGAGATTTTGATATTGCCAAGACATGCAACATTCACATGAGATTTTACAGCTGGTGACCTTCAAACCTTGTGCCTCCCTGCCCAGCTGACCCATGAGAGGTATGGAATATCCCTTTCGAAACATCCCTTCTTGCTTCCTCCATAATCCTTGTTTGTCAAGTAACAGTCAGAGGTGGCTTGTCTTTAGCTAAACAATAAAAACAAAGTAATTGGACTTTGCCTGGACTCCCTAGGGAGAGAGGTGCTAAGTCAGTGCCTGTATGTACACATATGAAAGTGTACAAAGACGACACAAATTACCCAAAAAGGAGGGCAACAGCAGCTGTGCACAGGAGCACATATGGCCTCGTCTGACCCTAACACAGCTGTGACATATCCAGCCAGGGATTCTGCAAACCTGCCTTTAACTCACGGGCTCAGCGGGGCTGTTTGCACAAAAGGTTAGTGCTGGGAGAGCTCTGCACCTGAATTTACCTGGAAAATGAGTGGGATGACTCTTTTCACCTACTATTTTGTAATAGTCTTCAGTTAAGAGGGACTTTGAGCAGTTCCTGTGAAGTTTTTTGTTGGTCAAGGGTTGGCTTGTAGCTGGGAAAAAAGAAATTTTCTTAAAAGTCCAATTTTAGATGCAAATAATTATGGATAGTATTATACTAACATAGTTCTTAAAATACACTCTCACTCATATAGTGTTGAAGTAGTGTCCTAACACAAGACAGCTCACGTGACTATTTAAAAGATATTTCTCCATCCAAGTAGTTGTGATGTCTGCCTTTTCTACATAGCATTTGGAACACACTGTGGGAAAATAAGTGGTGTTTTTTTTAGGCAATGGGGTAAACGGAGTGTGGGGAGAACCCATTTCAAAAGTTTGCCGCCTCAGCTCTACAACTGAGGAAATCAAGGTTAGAAATGGGGGCCTTGCCTACGCTACATGTCCAGGGCTTGCTTGCTTTATTGGAAAGCTTTCAGGGGGCTTCACTTGTTTGTTCACTCACAGTGCAAGAAAAAAAAAAAAAAGGTTTGAAATCTTAAAAACATCAACAGGACAGGAAAAATAATATTCCCCAGCTCTCTAGTTCAGAGGGTCTCTTAGGCAGCTGCTGCATCACCCCCCCAGTTCCCGTATGTATTTATATGAACACATATATACAGGCACAATTATTTGCAACCACCCAGTGCTATGGTGAGATGCAATCTGGAAAGACCCCCCAATCCCGTCAGCGCTGAGCACATGAAGGCTGAATCCTGCCCTCCCACTGTGATTTCCCCACTCTTCTGCCCTGCACTGGCAGCTCCAGGATAGCAGACAGCCCTTTTGCAACAAAACCTGCAGTATCTCCACACAAAACCACTCTTTCATATTGCTTTTGACAGAACTTTTCCCCTTTGAACTCCATGGTAGCTGATGCCATTAATTGTCCTAAATTAACACAAAAATCCTGTGGAAATACATACACCTGTGTTTGCTTCATTGCTATTTTACAGACAAAGCATCCAGGTGGAGAGCATGTTTCTGGCAGCCTCGGATTTGCAGGGCTCAATAGTTTCAACAGACATTACAACTTCACCATAAAGAGTCTGTTGAACACAGCCTGGTCTTACAAAGCTTGTGCTTTAAGCAACTTTTTTGGAAAAAGAAAGTTCACTTATTCCAGGCAGACTGTTCATACTACTTGCAAATACTGTATTGTTCATAGCAGGACAGGAAAATATGTATATTTTAACAGAGAAAAATTAAAATTGCTCTACATTTGATTAATTTCTACAACTCATGTAATGCTTTAATCCCTTAAAATGCACAGGATTACACACTTAGTGGCCTAAGATCCCCAAGAGCCAAAGCTTTAGCTTTAATTAAGTGTATCTAGTATCCATTTTCTAATACCCACATGTAAAATCACACGGTTGTTAAAGAGCTGCTTGAACTGCACAGATGTAGGCTCCATGGTCAGTTCTGCCCTGCTCCTGGGTACGTGAAGCCGGCCAGCACTCAGGGAAGCTGTGAAATCCCTCCTGCATCCCTCTGTGTCTTAATAAAGCAGCTACAGGAAAATCTCATGCTCAGCCCTCTCCCAGACAAACCACCACCAGCAGCCATCCCCACCGATGTCCAGTGCCCATTGCTGGTGGTATGCAGGACACCAATCCGGCAGCACCCAGTGCTTCTTACTCTGCAGAATGAATATGCTGTGCAATGACCTTGGATCACCTTGAAGGATCTAAATCCACCATCACGACAGGAGATACTTTTAAGTGCAAAAATGACCTAAAAGCTCAAAGCCTGGGGCTTTGCTCAGATATTTCTTTGTCACTATTTCTCATTATGAAAATGAGGAAAAAAAGGAAGAAAACACATTTTCCATGATTGGCCTTCTTATATTCGCAAGGATGAAGACAAAGATGACACAAAGTTACTCAGGCAGCTTTATATTTCTTGCTATCACCCTCAAGTATCTCCTGTCCTGCAGCAGCAACTAGTAATTTCTCCAGCAAACCAGCAAGGCTGGAGACAGGGAAGGATTCCTGCAATTCATAGAGGAGACCGCAGATCTTGCTGTCACAAATGGGGAGTGACTGTCCCAGGGATACACTTTTACCTCCAATGCATGTTTTTTAGATTAGGCCCATCTTAAAAGACAGAAAAACAATCCCTGGTCCTGAGCACTTAATGTCACACTGTGAAACATCACAAATAATTAAACCTGAGGACATCCTGGAAATGAAGCTGTTAACAAAATCCCAAGTTTCCAGCAGACAACTAACTTGGTTTCCCTATGCATCCGTGCTGCAAGTCTGTGGGGCAGAGGTTTCTCTGCTTTCTAAGTCGGCACCAACATACCTGAAGCTGGGTTTGAAATACAGCAGCCCCCCTCTCCTGCTACCCAATCTAGCAAAGCTGCAATATTCAGTCACTTTTTTTGTACAACAGAAAGTGATAACATAATTTGCCCCACATAACTTTTGTCCCTCTCCATCATTTTTCTAATTATTAAAAAACCTCCTGCCAATTTCTCATTGCAGATTAATTAGGGAGGGTTAGTTAAGCCTGATGCAAGGAGAGCTCCAGTGTTACCAAGATGGGAACTTTTTTTCCACATTTTGTTTTTAACTTCAAAGCTCTGGAAGTGGGTCTTTCAGAGAGGAAAAGGCTGTGCTGAGTTACCTGTGAGGAGCCCAGGCCTCATGGAGAAACAGTGTCCAGCAGAGAGAAGAGGCAAGGTCTTAGCTGCAAATCTTTGAAAGTGAAAAAATGGGGTAGGGAAACACACCAGCAGTATCTTTATTTTTTTTAAGGAAACCTCCCCCTTAAACCTAAAGGATTTGCTGCTGCCTTATACACATCCCACTCTACAGCCTCTCTGGGAGCTTCATGGTCATTGGCACATTTTATCCATCAAGTGAACACAAAAGGCAAAGACTGTATTCTTCACAGTGCACAGAGATCTTTGATACCACTTTCACCTCTTAATCTGGCCTAGTTTGTGCAAAATTAAAGTAATTCTTTAAATAAAGATGGCACCTACCTTACCATCGCTGATGTGCTGACTCAGGGTATGAGAGGATCGCTTGTATTTGAGCGAAAAGATCCAGCCGAGGAGGAAATATTCCAATTTATAGCCTCGGGGGAAAACAAGTTTGGTGTTTAATGCAGCAAATCAAGATATAAACAGAGCTGCAAAAAAAACAGCTTCCACTCACGAGTACATTTGCTGCTCTCCAGAGACACTCATTGGGTTGTTCAGTGGGAGGACATGTCAGGAGGAACATGGTGCCTGTGGTGCCCGTCTGTCAACCCACTTCTTATGTGACCCAATGGGTCATGAGGAAAAAAACCTGGGGAAATGAGCTGGAAACCCACGCCCCCCATGCGCTGGGGCACACCGACAGCCCGGCATCTTGCCTCCCAGCAGAAGTGCTTGGAGGCAAAACATGGCGCTGTTGCCCTGAGGCACCACGAGGGAGCTCTGAGGGGCGAGCTATGAGGGGAAGGGCCGCGCGAGGGAAGATCGTGAGGAGAAAGATGTGAGGGGAAGGCCGCGAGGGGGCAGCCGTGTGGAGGGAGCCACGAGGGGAGGTCCTGGAGGGAGGATCCATGAAGGAGAGAGATGAGGGGAAGGCCCTGGAGGGAGGATCCATGAAGGAGAGAGATGAGGGAAAGACCAAGGGAGCCATGGCAGGGAAGGCCCTGGAGGGGGGAGCCATGGCGGGGGCCGCCGGCCTGTGCACATCCTGTGGGGCCTTGCCAGGGCACTGCCGCCATCAGCACAGATTTGGGTGAAATCTCCAGGTTTCTGTGATACCCCTTTGACCAGCTCCTCCCTGAGGTCCCTCTTGGCGAGGACAGGGTGTGAAGAAATTGCACTGACACCAAAAACTGTGTCCTCTGGATGTTTATTCTTTGCATTGGCCAGACTCGATCACAGCTTGTAACACCAAAGCGTCCACAGAATTAATCTAAGCCTACATTGAAATTAGTCACCACAGTGTGCCAAGCTTTGTCCAACTTTTTTTTTTTATTAAACCATTATAGCAAACACTGTTCAACACATAATATAAGAAAGCACATAATAAAAATTAACATGGAAGTTGTACCCTGTGACATGAGTCTATTCCCTACTTAATGATTTACAGTAGAAATTAGCTACTTCAGTCTACGGTGACATTAGTGTAAGAGGCAGAAATCAGGGGAAACGTTACAACAATCATCTGGGTGCGACACATCCAGCTCCGCCATCAGCCAAAGACGCTCTTGGCTGGCTCTTTGGGTTTCTCAAAGACAGTTTCACCCCCTGTCCGATCCCGGCTGAATATGGAGGGTGCTGCAGAGCCCATTTGTTCTTGGAAAAAAAAAAAAAACAACAGGAGAGACATTCAGTGAGGTAGCACACCATGTTCGGGGAGTAAAACTAGTGCAGCGCTGCTGACATCACATTTGATAAGCACAGAGCTCCCTTCCCAAGCATGGGGCAGCTGAGAGCACCTGTAGGTGGTTGCCACCATTGACTGGCCCAAAATTCCTGCAGGTGCTTTAGTAACTTGGAAACTACTGAGGTCCAGGCTATTATGCTGAAAAGGTGTTAAAATTTATCGTTTTTCCTTATACTCTCCCACTGGTGATGGGAAAGCAGCACAAAACCAGAGCATAAGGGTTGTCAAGTGCAAGCAGCCACTCTTCTCCCTCACCCTCTGTCCTTTGTCCTCCCCAATTTCTGCTTCATCTCAAAACACATCAAATTCACCCAATTAAGAGGCCAGAAATCCCCTAGTCTACGAGCAAGCTTCTAATCTTCAGCCTGGGCAGCCGTTGGCATTGGCTGTAGTCTCAGGGCTTGGTCTGAACCCTGGTTCAGAAGGCAGAGCCAGGGCTCTCCCTCCAGCTTTGTCCAGACAGAAGGAATGCCAGCTCCAAGCAGAGCTCTGTTGGCACCTCTTGGGGCGGTCAAGATGATGGATGCAAAGTCCCTGCACAGCCAGGCCAAGGTCAGTGAACACACCGTACCCTTTCACTTTCTTTGGAAGATTGCTTAAGTGTTTCCATCAAGGAGACTTACCACACTGTTTCATCACTTGGTAGGTTTTTGATTTAATTTCCTGGTTTTTGGAAAGGTTTCCTCTGGCTCCTTTGAGGTCCTCTTCCTTCACTGGAGGACGCTTCTTTTTCACAGGGGCTGGCTAAAAAACATTTCCCACTCATCAGTATTTTGCGCTTAAAAGCACAGGAAACAAAGCTGCCTTAACCCAAGGGCTACAACATACAGAGTTGCTAATACACCACACCTATTTAAATTCTGAGACTGTACACCAGATACTCCAGATCTTTGCCCAGCCACGATTTCACTGCCCTTCCCAAAGTCTCTTGCCTCTATTACCATTCTGTAACTGTCTTCTGATTGCACAGCCTTTGAAAGAGACAGTGGATTGCTTTTTTTTAATTTATTTTTAATATTTTTTTTTCTGTCCAGCCCTGCCTGGTCATTCTGCAAATACAAATAGCTAATTCAAGAATCTGTCCAATATTTGGGAAGGGAAAAAACATTGATTACTAAATGGAGCTTGTGCCTCAGTCTGCTCACTACTTCTTTGGGAAATTGGTCAGAGATTCCAGAGTCTGGCTTCATTTAGTTGGAATAAATTTTACACTTGACCCATAGTTATCTTAAATTTAGGGAATGAAACTATCCGAGCACTCAACAGGGTTTTCTACTGAGCACATCTGAAACACTGGACTTGGAACCCAAAGGAGAAGGAAATCTAATACAGAAACAGATGCATCATCAGGTGGTGACTGCAATGTCCAAGTACTAATTTGTTTACAGTTTATCTTGTTAGAAGAAAATCAGGATAATATTAGTTCACATCAGCCTATCCCTACCTTTAATTTAGCACTTCAAAGTCAGACACAATGTCAATCAGCAGCAGTCGGCACCATCAACATTCCCTCTTCAATTTACTGTTTCAAGGAGAGACTGCAAAGGTCCCACCAGGCAGACCTTGTGGCAGGTACAAGTGCACATCAGATGTGAGTAAAAAGAATGAGAGACCCCCACACTCCAACTCTAACAGATTTGCACACCTAAACATCAACAAGAAACTTCTCTGACCTTTGCTACCTAACGTAGGGCTTCTGATCTTTGGGTTCTGGCAGCGGTGGAGCCCACTTACACACTTCCAAGCCCTGCCCGTAAAGCTAAAAACAGTTGTGGAGGGAAACAAATCCCCCAAGGCCTACAAAAGGTTGGAGCAGAGTCCCAGGGAGCTCGCAGAGACAGCACATGCATGCCTGGCTCCCGGCAGGGACAGGCTGGCTGCACTGGACCCTTCGGCATGTTTTCCACCAGCTGTAGATTCCCGGGAACGCTCAGAATAGCTCACTGTCAATCCCTTTTGCATGTGTTGTGGGAAACAAAACATTCACGAGGCCTCTGGGGAAAACTCTCTATGAGTAGCCAAAGCAAGCAAGAGGAATGGATGGTAGCAAACCCTTAAAAATTCACAACAGCTTTTGGTGGGTTGGCAGGTTAACCAAACACCCTTACAGCCAGGGTTTCATTTGCCCTGCTGCAGTGAAGACTGACATATGATGGCCCCCATGCCCACACCGCGGTGCACAGGCACCCAGTACAGACCCGTGCTGGGTCTAACACAGAAAGAAATAAGAAATCAGAAAGAAACCTGCTCAGGTCCTTCACCAATTATTGGTGAGACACAGTAACTGCAAGGCTTCTTTCCACTGGGACAAGGGAGTTCTTGGGGACAGGGTAAGGAAAGAAGGCACTTGAGATGCTCTGAGACACAGAAAGGCTCAGCACAACTGTTGAATTTTGCCCTGTTATTTTAAACTAAAACCTCTGGTGCTTTGATTACAGGTGGATTTTCCAGCAGGACAGCTGCTGTGCATGAGCTGGCCTCCAGTGAAGAAGCTGCAGGGAAGGCTACTGTGAGGCACAGAGGTGAGCCCTGGACCGGCCAGCACCAGCAGCTGCTGGCTGCTAACTGCTCCCGAGGCAAGGGCATTTGTAAGCAGGGTTTGCCAGGAGCTGTTCCAAGCTGGCCCAGAAGTGCTGCCTGCACTTTATCTGTGCTTGTCATAAGTCAAAAGTGCTGCTTTAAAAGATGTATGACTATTTTTTTAAATTTTTTTTTGTCGAGTAAAGAAAATAAGCCAAACGGAGTTACTTTGTGTGGTCAAAGGATTTCTGAGCTAATTTTAAGATCACTTTGAAAGAGTGATTAGTGGGGAACACGGTAAAGACAAACCATTAGTTACAAAATGAACGTCAAAGTGTGTAATACAAGATTTCAGCCTCAAATATTGTATCCCAACAGTTATAATTTGCAGTCACTCTCTCTTTTTTCCTGCACATCACTACATTAAGCTTTATGCAGCAGCACACTTCAGTGTGGCCACCTTCTTTCAACACAACTGTCAAAATTTCAAGTCACTGTCTGAGAAAGCGCGTTGGAAAAGCAGAAATCACTCCTCCTCTGAAACATCCCAAACCAGAGGAGTGGTTTTTCCCTTCCTACAGAAATAAAAATATTTATGATGAAACAGAACATTTAAAAACTAAATTAATTAACCACGTAGAGGGCAGCTGCTTTCCTTCTTCATCAAATAATCCCTAACATGGTACTCGTTAAAATATATAAACAGAGCGTTTAAATACTTCAACATAATCAAACAAACCGCATGGCACAGAGAAGCCGAATTCACTGGTTAATGCGAGTAACTTGCTAACAAAGCTATTCCAAGGAAACCACCTAAGACAGTACCACGTTTGCGGGGTGCCCCGCTCAGAGGAGAGCAGGCTCCCACCGACCTCCCCGTACCTGTGACATAACTGCGCTGCTCACGCGGCCGTAATCCCTCCCGAGGTCGTTTCCCGGCTTTGATTAAATCCAGCCCGTGAGCTCTGCGAACGCCTGTTTTTTTCCTCGACTTATATAGAGCATCTAACATGAAGTCATTACTGGGTCACTTTCCCAAACCAGAACCCTGGATAATTCAGGTTGACAGAGGCTGTTGTTGCTGAAGGGTTTATTCTTAGCAATGACTCGGGTTTGCAGTATTTACCGCGCCCCGCGCCTGGGGAGGGATGGATTTGGGGAGAGATGAGAGCAGACAGCTGGGGCTGTGGGACTGCGGGGAAGCCCGATCCACTACAAAACGACTTCCCGGGAAGTCCACTGGGGCTCTATTTATAACTTTAAAATGCAAAACTTTGTCTCTGAATAGTCTTGGTGGGGGAGAAGGGGGGAAAAAAAAATTTTTAAAAAAAGTTTGTGTTTCTTTTCCAGTGTAACAAAATATGCGTGCTCTAAAGATCATATAAACCCAGGATCCAAAGCATAATGTTAAGCTCTAAGTCACTTTTCCACAGGGGTTTTTAAGAGGAGTATTTTGTGCATTTTGGAGAGTTATTAAAATAGAAAATGATTTTACCCTTAGAGCTCTATTGCTGAGCTGGCTCCGACGCCGGTTCTTACACAACTGAGAGAGTAAAATCACTTTCTACTTACAGCAGTATTAGTAAGTTTAATCATTTCACCTGTCACCTGTATAGAAATACTTTACTCAGACATGAATAAATTCAGTGTTCCCTACTGTACATGCTGACAGGAGTAAAACCTTTTCCAGAAATTGTATTGTTAGTTCTCTAAACAATTTTTTAATTAAGTAGAAAAAAACAGTAAACTCTAAGCACTAATTCTAATTTTTATTACTGGGAGAGTGTTGGGTGGGAGGTTGTTTCCCTTCTATATATATTTTTTAAAAGAAATTCTTTGCAGCACGCCAAAAAAAAAAAATCAGCTGTTGTGACCACACTCAACACCTACAAAGAACCAAGACTCCAGGCCTGTATGTTAGTATGAGAAAGGCAGACGTGACAGACCTCCAAATGTCTTCTCCTATTAAGATCAACTGTTGTAGGGGTAGAAATCTGCCCTGGCCTTTTCTTGAGCCCCACCTGTGTTTTGTTTAGTCTACAGAGAGAAGCAGGGGAGGTAACATAAAATAGGTATTTTTCATGATAAAAACATTACATCAATAGCACAGCACCAACACCATCGGATCAGGACACTTGGGTCTGTGGGTTGTGAACTATCCCCCCGGCCCCTTTGTGCCCATTTTGCCCTCAAGCCGAAGTCTTTCTGGGCCTGGGAAGATGCTTTCCTTAACGTGACCGTTGAGGAAATTATTTGTAGGTTAAGAAGCAGTTTGGATGTTACGTACCCGGCCACTCCTTATGTTGAATTTCTATTTTAAACCCACAGCCTCATAAATGAGAGGAAACATTTCTGCAGAACAGCGGCAGAGTTTCCACTTCAGGAAAAACAGCAGATTTTTTTCTATTGTACAAAGTAACACCTCCCCTTCTCTACTAAGATGTTTCTATACGGTCCCATAAGCGTCACTATTCTGATGCTATCTATCACAACGGGAAAATAACATTCTGCACATTTAAAGCAAACATTTAGAATCCGAGACACAGAACTATTTTTTCCCTTCAGCTTTCAAAATTGCTTCATTTAATTGGTCCTGTATATTCTTCACTCAAAGGCAACAGTCATGCTTTCATGGCAATTTAATTTATACAAACAAAATCGTTATACAAACAAAATTAAACCACCTTCAGCTTGCATGCCTTTTGGTGACAGGAGATGAGGTGCCCACAGAGGTAGGCAGCATATCCTGAAGTTTCTAAGACGTCCCCCATAGATTCAGCCTGGACAATTCTGTCATCTTTTATTATATCTTTCCTAAACCAATGCTGAACAACAAGCACAACCATTTTCTCTTACAGATCACAGCCTCATTTTTCCTTAAAAATCCCACAAACATCCTATACCTATAGTTACTCACATTTCAGAGCGGAAATCCTGTTGCCTGGTTGAGGTCCTGGGATCTGTTAAAGGGGGCATGAATGAGAATGAAACAAGATAGGCTCATTTACTTAATAGTGCCTATTAGAAACGCAAGTTAACCCTCTCTTCATCTTCCACTGGAACACGAAGTGTGGAAAACTCCTTTGCTGAGGAAGGGTTTCAGCTAAAACATGGTGATTACCATGGAGAATTTAGTGAACATACACATGTCTGGCCACTGTTGGGAAGTAACGGGCAAACATTGTGGAGGACTTAGAGGTAGCAATGGACCAATGCTGAGAAAGTCCAGCCCAGCAGAACACACTAGACTGCTGCCACCAAGACAGGAAGGGAGCTGCAACACGAGCTCACCAAGAACACAATTTCCACTGTATTCTGCCATAAAGCTATCAACCTCTTGCTATTTGCAGTCTAAAAAAATTTAAATAAATAAATAAAAATCAATCACTTGCACATGGTACCCTGGAGCTTAAGGTACAACTCTGCACTATGTAGGTAGCACGTAGGATTGATGTCTTTGTCAGACAGAAAATAATCAGTGCTGCTCTCCTCATCCCCTTTGTGTGGTTTTGGGAAGTAGCAGAGCTAAAGTAAGCAAGGAAGACACTGGTCATCTCCAGCATGTCTCCACAGGACAACAGGGGGCAGAGAGGTTACTCGGTCCTAGAACTACATACCCCATGTGGCCCTTTCCTGTCTCCGAAGAGGCACTGCGCGAGTTCTGTGATACAGGGCACTGCACCAACAAACTTCTCAACAGGATCCTCACACATCTTCCCTCAGCTTGCATTTCTACCACCTGCTACAAAGAAATCAGAAGGGGAACAGAAGATAAAACAGGTTAACAAGTTACTGAGTTAGGCCATGCCTCTGCCAAGGGGCAGGACGTTGGAGGGAAATTTAGGAATTGATATTTTTACAAGTTCTTGTTGCCAATGTCCAAAAGATCTGACTTTGCTTGAAAAGCCGAAGGCAGGGTGCGATCATCAGCTGCGTGGTTAAAGTGCTTTAACAACATCCTACACTCCAGAAGGCCTCAGATCAATGTTCTGCCATCTTGGGAGTTCTCAGGTTACACATCAAAGATTTTATTTTTGATATGAAATACAGAAGGTTTTTCTCCATGTGTGCACGCATAGGGCAAAACCCTCCCTCAGGGAATGTATCAGAGGAGCTTGCACAGATTCTTAGTTGTAAACAAAATTTGCTACTTAAGAATAGTGTCCCCTCCAACTAAAATGGGACTCGCTACTAAGGTAAATGAATATACTGAAATTAATACCAACAGGAGAGTGCAAAACATTAGATCTGCAGTAAACTCTGTAGCAAAACCTGCTTCCCACAATGGCACATTATAAAGATTGAAACACACCCACTTTTAAACAGAACAAGTATAAAACGAGTGTACAAATCTGTAATAAGACAAACTTTATTGTAAACCATTATACAATGTAATTACATCAGATACCCTTAAAAGTTAAAGGTAACACCACTGATTAAACAATATGATCCAAACAGAGGGTAGCAGAATACAGCTGTTGGTTTCGCTCACATAGGCTATACTCTGAATTTACTCACAAACAAACCCAACATTCAGTTTGAGACAGATACCCACGCAAGACAAAAACACCTACAAAAGAGTCCCTTTTTTAAAGATACTGCAGTTTTACTTTGTAAAACCATAGTAGTCATTTTCAGTAATTGAACTGGAAACTTTACCTAAAAAAGTTTGCACGCCTATGCTGTAGATCTACTCTGACTTGATGTGGCTGAACTTATTCGCTTTCATTACTGGTTTCCCCTGTAAAAAGCACAGCAAAGTTGCAAACATGGGTTAGTCAAGCACAGTGGCAGAAATTCCGAGTGATGCTCGGCCCCCGGCGGAGCGCGAGAGCCCGCATCTCCCTCCCCAGGATCGGAGCAGACACCTGCCGGAGGGGATCACTTTGCATTGCTTTAATTTGCAACTCAGTTTCTGAGTTTTCCCTGAAGAAAAGCTATAGTACATTTTAGTTAGCAACGAGAACATACAGCATTTACCTACTCAAAGTAAGACAAGGGGACCTGAACGTATTAAAGCCAGAACTTGAAAACCACATATTAGACAACACCAGTGTTTTAAGTTTACGCAGATGTGTCACAGGTCAGATACTAGGAACAGTTAATACATTTAAGGTTGACCATTCGTGGTAAATTTGATCTCCACCAATAGTTCTTTGTCTCTCCTCTGAGTTACAATCCCTTTTTCTTACTTTGGCATATACTACCTAGCTTATTTTCATTAAACAGGCTCACATTTTTTAAGCACAGCCCAAATTAAACCTTTGCTGCGAGTTGTCCCTAAGTCCATTTACCAGGCACCAAATTTGAGGATAAATTTCAAGCGCCAATTTGAGGATAATGCCAATGTCGTCATCTTGTAACATTATTACTGGATCAACTCTTTATGAAAACTTTATTTCAGACTGTGCTGCCAATATATTTCAACATTAAGACATAGTGAAGCACTAGGCACATACTTCCTTCTCACACATACAATTCTTCAGCCAAGAGCACCCATCCCACCTGTACCTTCTGCAAGAATTCAAACTTTTGTCTTGCAAAGAGGAAAACTGCCGATTTCACATTTTCCATCTCTTTCACATGATAAAGAATGACTAGAAAAAAAACCCCATTTTTGTTATTGGCTAAGGTTGCGAATAAAATTTTTATCTTAGTAGAGAAGGTTAGAGATGTTTCTCTCCCTCCCACCCCCCGAAGATATGCTCCTCCTGTTACTACTGTGGTCTTTATAATAATTCTGTCTCTTTGGCTCATAGTGCTTTACTACATCATATTGCTGGGCATACCAAAACCTCAAAACAAGTGACATTTAAGCACTTTAAGACATGAAAAATTAGGCATTCGTGTACCTTTGCTATAACCATCTTCAAGAAACTGCTCCATAGTGCTTTACACTGTTTTGTACTTGGTCAATAACTTTGAGGTCTGCTCAAAACAAATATTCTCACATGATTAAGGCCATAGTTTTATACTGACACTTCACAGATTAAACATGAGACTGGAACTAGAAATAATTCTGATACTTTAAGTTACTGGAGAAGAAGAGGGAAAAGGAAGATAAAACGAGAACTCATACAGTTAAATTTGTGTGCGCTGCTCAGTTATCTCTGATGGATGACGAGGACAGCGATGGCTGTGCAGTGGCATGAAGCGCGTGTTGAATAGCTTTATTTCACTATCTGAAATAGAACAAATCCTATGCTAAAAAAATAAATGCTGACATCTGTGACAAGAGCCAGTCCTAGCTCTTAAATCCCTTTGGAAAAGTGAGCTGAATGAGACTATTCTGTTGATGAAAATGAATTCCTTGAAGTACTGTGCTTTTGGAGATATGCGCCTGCCCAGTGGTAAATAGTCAAGAGAAGTCACACAATGAATGAAAAAAAAAAACACCCAAAAACTGGAACAGAGGCAACACTGATTGGAAACTTTTCCCCACACCCCCACCCCCCATTTCAGAATAACTCAACCTTCCACTGTCATTTGTTTCTAGATTTAGTCTAAAAGAGCAAGTGGGTCTAGTGGGAGGTGTCCCTGCGCAGGATAGGGGGGTTGGAACTAGATGGTCTTTAAGGTCCCTTCCAACCCAACCCATTCTATGATTCTAAGAAACACCAGTACTTAAACTTATTGCAGTTATTACATTTCAGTGCACAGTAATGGAGGTCAGTGGCTCAACTAAACTCACAAACGTTTGGTAAAATGTCCTTTCTGGTCAGCTGGACAGGCTGAGGTGTACCTGAAGTCTGGGAACATTGTGTCCACCTCAGCAGCCACGCAGTGAAAAGGAATGCTGGAACAGTGAAAATAAGTACGGGAGCGCACAGTTCAGTATTTACTAAGGCCCAAAACCCCCATTTAAGTGGTCTGGATAACAAGTCACATTAAGACCTAGTAAATCTATAAAAAATGTAAAAAAATCTTAAAAAGTTCTGAGCAGTTTTCCAATGAAACTGTTTAGTTTAAGGCTTGGAACATTTCTGATGTCCAGATACTACAACAGATTTGCAATTAAGGTCTGTTGTCACCTCTTTGACACATTGCCTTGTCCTGCACAAGGTTTAACTACACAAGGAAAGCCGTCAGAAACAATCATTTAAGAAAATATGCAAAGCAAAAGGATGTCACTGAAGACAAGACATGTCTGCTAGGTTTCAGATCAGCACGTGTTATCAAAAGACAGACACTGAAAGTGACAAAAATTCTGTAGTAACAACTGTATTATACCTCTCGAGGTTTTTTTTACTCACTACTAAAGAATAATCAAACTTTATAGAAATTAAGCAGGAGATATTATTATTATTTTTAAGCATATTAAACAGAAGATTGTTTTCTTAACAAAAAACAAGGGACAGACTTATTTGCAATACTGTAGCACAACTGTTTCAGTCAGATCACGGTCCAGCACTGCAGGGAAAAGTACAAGAAATGTTCCATCTCTTTTGGGTCATTTGAGAGGTATGCACAAGAGACTTGCACAAACAGAAATAATTAGTGTCATCCATAGTTATTCATTTCACAAATAACCTATCACAACAGATTTTTGTTACACACTAAAGTGCACGTTTGTCAAATATGCAAACACCACCTCCTATTAAAAAAAAAAGGTATTTTCAAATTATGTGGTCAAAAGCACATTTAGGACTGCATTTTTAGTGATATTTGGTGACTTCAGCATTGACAGAGAGCTTTTTCCTTTGCAATCCCTTTGTCTTAAACCAGGACACAAGGATAAATAAGATTTTCACTACAAATCTTTTGACCTGTTCTGCACAAAAAAGGGAACCACACCCTTTTCTCCAACAAAGAGAATCTTTAAATACAACTGTATGAAAATATAACTTAAATATAAAATAGTCAAATAGATTTGAGGAGCCTTGGAAAAAAAAAAAAATCTTTGTTCCACCTATTAGTTCCATAGGTACCCGGTAGCAAGTAAACATTTGTACTTAAAAAAATAATGTTAAGTTACAGCTTGTAACCATAAACTATTCTGCTCTAGGAATTATGCTGCAAAAGCCAGTTTTAGTAATAAAACACACTCCTTTAACTTAGTTGATTCTGATGCCTTTTGGAGAACATCTTAAACTGTATCTGTTTTCTATGATCTTCTCTGAAATGTCAGATACAAATCCCCCCAGCACCTGGTCCTCAACAACGCTGTGTTTTTCACACATGATGAAAAGACATTCTTGCATAATTGGTCAGTGTGTCTGTAGTGCAACTGGACTGGAAATCTTCCAGCCGACCGCGTTCTGTCGGCAGACTTTGCCTTTAAGTCAGTTTGTATGAAAAGGGAGATGCAATTGCAACATTAAAACCCACTGACTGAAGTTTTTGCCACGAAACCTGCACATACACAGGTTGGGGAATGTGTCATACAGGCAGACCAAAACGATGCTTCTTTTTCTTAACGGGCTTTAAGTTGGTCAGTCTACGCAGGTCCTCTTCAGCGTCCGATTCCTCCATTTCATCATCTGCTGAAATGAGGATCTAAAAACAAATTACAGCTTCTGAGTAACACAGATCAAAGTCATGCTCTTTCTTTATTCTGCTTTTAACCTTTTACTTTTTTTATGCTTGTAAAGCACCTTATTACTTGCTCAAGAAAGAGCTTACAGAACACGATTTGGGTTTATTGCCCGTACTATCAAACAACATCACACATCCTATCTGGAACCTCCAGGAAATTTCAAAGAAGGATGCATGTGTATTAATCTCTACTACAATCACTGATTCTAAACCTAAAGAACTGATTTCAGCACCTCCACATCAGTGGGGACAGCTCGTTAAAACAAGAGAGAACATATAAGCTCTCTATCCATACTGGTATATGGCAGTCATTTTATTAAATAAAACCTCATATAAATAGTACTGTCTATGGCGCAGAAAAATTACATGAACCAACTAAAGCTGAAACAACTCACCTTCAAAGATACCACCCATTCTTCAGATGAACTGAAAACTGCCCACTTAGTATAATTTAGAATAAAATTACACTAAGGCAAGCATGTAAATACTTCTCCAAAATCAGGCCAGTTGCCTCCAACAGCTTCCTCTCACAATAAGAATTGTCTACTAGTTTTATATTCCGTGTAGGTTTTTTTTAGAAGCATTTGTAACACAGTTCACCTGTGATATTTAAATATATTGTTATGTCTTCCTGCCCATCTGGAAGGAAATTCACTACTATGAGCAGTGCAACGATGCCACTTTTCTTAACAGGTTTTCAACTGCAAATTCTGGGAACTACTATTAGAACTATGTGCACAGAAAATCAAAGCTAAGTTGAGCAGCATTGATGCCACGAGGGATGAACTGGATTGATATCCATCAATTGCAATAATTAACTCTACGTACTTCTGACTCTGACTCCTCATGTGATGCTGCTCTCCTGTATCGGACTTTACTTCCATTTCTTGAATCTTGTCCTGCTTCCTTTTCTTCAAGTTTAGCTTTTGTCTTCCCTTTCTTCATAAGAAAATTATCTACTACCCAGAACATTAATGCCTGTTAAAGAGAAGGAGAAAGTACAGTTCAGTATTCTTCGTAGTTGTGTATGTTCATTCGGTCAGTATTTGGACAGAATTAGGAAAACTTGACAATAATTCTGAATTGGCCAAACAGTAAAGTATTGTATGGGCATAATGTCACATGGCTTATTACACATCGCATGAAGGCTCTAGAACATAGCTACTTTATCCTTTGTAGAAGAGAAGAAAATAAGAAAAGTAGCTGCTATTCAGAGTGATCATGTACTAACTCTTCACGTAGAACAGTTTAGGCAGACATCTCAGTCCAACAGACTTCTAGTTCTCAAAGGATAAATTTCACACTTGAACAAATTAAGGACAGAAAAATAATAATTAGCAGCAGTTATTAAATGCAAGGACACCCACCACCTCTGGCTCTAGCCCCTAACTCCCAGATTGTCGGAAGAGTTCACTTTGGGAAGGATGACTGTGCACTTGCCCTTTTCCTCTGCTCCATCATAGGTCAGCCACCATTAGCTATGGCCAGACACAGGATACCTTACAGCACAGCTATCCTTACACCAACTGTTTCCTAAAGCAAATTTCATTGTAATTTTATAGTCTTTCTGTCAGTATTTCATTCATTCTACTGAAGTCATCATGCCAAAGAGGCCTATGAGGCATTTCTGCACCTCTCCTGAGCCTGGTTACTTAGTTCAATCAGATTTCAGCTTCGTAAAAATCTATATATCCAGACATTTCATCCATTCTTTAACACCCTTCCCCCTTTAAAAATTAATTAAGCACCAAGGTAAGTGCTTTAGGGACTAATGTTAATTAATTAACACATGGCAAAAAGATATCCAAGTAAACATCTCACAGAAGCATGCAAGTTGTACTAACATTAACAAAGAAGGGAACTATCAGCATGACGATAGCCAGCTCCAACTGGGGGTTCTCTATGGGATTCAATAAAGCTACCTGTGGAAAGAAATAAAGATGAAGTTCAGATCATGGCAGCACATACACAGAACTGGAATAGCAAGTGCAGTTGTTCATGTTCTAACTAAATAATTCATATGAACCAAAAAAGGGCAGCTTTGTAGAAAAGGAAAGTACTTCGGACAGCTTATAAATCACCACAGATAAGTGGGGCTGGTGAGAAACTATCTCTGCCATTTGTGTTTACAGAGGTCTGAGGAGCTACATTAGAATCATCTTGAACATTTTAGAGCTGTGTGCTCCCCAGGAACTTGTTTTCAGTTCCATCGCAGTCCAGAGCATACAACAGGGACTAACTGGTTAAATGGGCTATAACACCATGCACCATTACTTTGAATATTATGTTGTACAGATTCTATCAAAATAAATATTTATCTGATCATCAGCAATGGCTTCATTAATCCATTGCAAATTACTAAGCTTCTACACTTTAGATCTATCAACAAGGTCAGGCAAAGAAAATCCTTTAAAATACTATAAGAAGCAATACAAAATAGCTTCAAGTAAGGGTTAAAGACTTAACAAAAGGAAGAACCACTTAGTAGCTTCAAGAGTATTCAGACAAGGAGATAGAGTAAAATTTTATATATTGCAGTATATAAAAACCCTCCAAAATATGACAGGAAATTCCTGGCAATGGATGCCAGAAAGCCGAATCAGCTGTAACCTAACCAAGCCAAAAGAAGGTGCCACTGCCACAGAGTTCCATGGCATTGGCTGCAGACAGTTACGATGCTGGAGCCAAACCAAGAAACTCTATTAGAAGTCTATTGCTTTACGGCTTCCACCTCAAATTCATTTGTCTGTACAATGCTGTGAAAACACAAACCTCTTTCCACTGAGGTATAAGCAGCACTATAATGATGATGGTTTTCTCAAATGTCATAATCATTATGTAGAGAGCACACTGGCCCATCCAAGCACTGCACTGCACTGGGTCCCCTGCAAGGAAGAAGAAAGGTTCAATGCAGGCATAGGGTTGACTTTACTTCACAGTAAACGTTTTAGAAGAGCAGTATGAGACGAGGCAGGGCAGCTATAGCCTCCGTAAGTGCCTTCTCCAGTTGCCTTAGCGCTGCTCCTTCCTCTCCCTCAGCCTCACCCAACTCTCACCAAGTATAAGAAATGGAATAAACCAGGACTTTATCCAATTCAGCAGTACCTGGTTATATGCTCACTGATTTACATAATCTGATGAAAGCAAGACACATATGGTTGTATTACATTTGTTTCTCAATTTTTTTTTATTTTTGACCCTTTATCATGAAGTATTAAGTTTCTTAAAAGAGAAAACAATGGAAACAAGAAGACCACAAATATGTTAACACAAAAACATGTGTAGACTAGTATAGTCTATGAAAGCAAGGGAGGGGAGGGGGAAGAAAAAAAAAAGAGGACTGGTACACCTAAGAAGCTTTGTAGGGGAGCTTAAAGCAGGACTTCGCAACATCTTCAAAGGCAACTTAAAACTTTTAGCCTGGAGTTGAATAATGGGCAATGGAAATTCAGATGCCTTTATGTATTTGTAATGCACAATGGATAGTTGCTACTTCCTTTTCTGGAATGTTTCTGAATGGCTTTCAGCGTTAATACTTGGTAAGAGTCTTGAGACTTCCCATCTTCCTGTTTGCTGCTTAAATGCCACGAAGAGAAATTGATTAATCAGACCAATAAGAGCTAGTGATCAACCCTCAAGAGCTCGAGAGTCCAAGAGGAAAATGGATAAAATGCTCAAGTTTTACAATTATATGATAGAGTTTATGGCTTCCGTTGTAAAAGAACTGCAGAAAATTTTCATGGGAAACACCAGTAATTCATAGTTGAGCAACTGTGATTCTTCAGAAGATAGAAAGGCTGAGTTAAGTTTGAGAATTAAATTTTAGCAATTTATTTCTATACTTCACATTTTTATTAGCACCTTCTGGTTTTCTTCATTAACTAGCAAATAGGGAAAAAAAAGAACTAAATCTAGTTTTAGCTACAGACTACCATTGAAACTTTACCAATTTATTCTAAGATCTTTTCAAATCCATATTTAATTCCTAAAAGCAAAGACGGTGATAGCAATTTTGCATCTATTCCAACTCTGTCCTGGGAGATTCTGTATGTCCAAAAATTATTAAACTCTGTATTAAAAGTACTGTGCACTATCACCAATGAATGTTTTGTTCCATGATGATGTTGTGGGGAGGGGTGCTGTTTAATTGGTACATGACTGAAGTTAGAAGTTGTGTATATTAAATTCTACTTGAGGATTTTTGTGTGCCCTACCGCATCGACCAAATTATCTCTCAGCTCTAAATAAAAATGGGGAGAAGAGGGATGCTGTCTGATTTGAATTTACCAAGTCTTTTAACAGTCTCCCAGTAGCAACTTTGTAGAAAAGTTGAGGCATTATATACCAATGGGTGGACATACAATTCTAACATAAAGGACAAAGGCTTTCACAATGCGAGTGGTTAAGCACTGGAGTAAGTTGTTCAAAGGGGTTCTTAAATCTCAAACCATGGATAAATTAAAGACTGGACTGGACCACCTGCCCTGAACAACCTGCTTTAGCTTTGAAGATAACCCTGCTTTGAGCAAGAGATTGGATTATACAACCACTGGAGACCCTTTCCAAACAATTTTTTACTATGATTTTATAACCTAGGCAATTCAAGGGAAAAACCAGAAGTTAATAATATCACCACACCCAGGAGCTGTTCCCAAGAATATTTAGGATATTTGTAAGTTCAAAGAATCAGTACACAAACTCAAATTAGAACTTTAAAGTTAATGGTGAAGCCAGAAAGCTCATTTCTAACATCTCTGACAGTTTCTCTTGAATTCTGATTTTATGTACAAATTACATGTCTAGAACAAACCAGCCATTCAGCAGACATCTTGTTACTGCAAGAAAAGTGCATTAAGACTAAAACTGAAAAATTTTGAATCCTCAGTGACAACTGCAGCAGCATTTTTTACAAATATTGGGAAATGAAAAACTAGTCCAGCCTAGCATATGCTATTGTCAGCAGCCACTTTGTAGAAGCACATTTGTAGACAGTTTTCAAACAAAATAGATGCGATTCCTCTATCCTGTAACTTCTCTCTGTTCTTCAAATCCTGAGAAATATTCTTAAGAAAGTGGCAACTCACAGAACTACTCCAAAATAAGTTTTAAAAAGTTTTAAAATAAGTGCTATCTACCCTGTATGGCTACAAATAAGTTGCTCTGCAAGTTGCAGACAAAAAGCCAGAGGGAAAAGACGCATCAAATACCATTTCTAAGCGTTGCCATCTGAGAAGCAAAGACAAGCAAAGAGACCAGGGCACGATTTAGTTGCCAAGAATTCATTGTCACCAAGAGGTGTTTAGTCACCTGTTTTCTCCTCACAGCAGCTAAAGTAGCCTAAGACAAGAAGGGAAGGAGAACGCAGGGAACATTCTTTTCAGTATAGATCATGACTGCTTTTCTCCTCTTTACGTCCTCAAATACACTAATTGATTCTGCACTTCTATTAAAATCCAGCTGCTGATGTAATGAATCTGAAAATACAAGCCTAGAAATATGAATACAAATTTAATAAAGAGAAATTCTGGCATAAAAAAGCCCTTGAGGGAGCGTCATGCTACTTTGTTTGTGAATCAGCGTGCAGTGCTGTTTTGCTGTACAAAGAGCAATCATTTATGAATGCTGATATTTTGGTACCCATTCTTTCCTTGAGGCATTTATGCTTAAAAACTATCCTCCATATAAAGAAGAGGCTTTTAAAACCAGCAGGACACTGCTATTTTTGTGACAGCTTCAAGTAATGAATCACCAGGGATCAAGTAATAGAGCTAAGAAGGGAAATGAGCTCACAGTGAGAATTAACTTGAGACAAATGATTATTTAGGCTCTAGAAACACAAACAACATCACTCGATCACAAGAAGAGACTCAGAGGGGAGGGCTTGTTTGTTTTCTTACACTTGCAAACAAACTGAAATCACACTGATCTCCAAGCTGAGGACTCGACTTTACTACTTCAGATAAAATGCCACAAGTCTCTGATACCTTTCAGCGAGCAGACACCTCACCACCCACGTATGCTAAACATCCATGTTTAACTTCAAAATACTATGTCTAAACACAGCTGTGACCCCAAAGGACGGCATTTTAGTCCCCTCATCTACCCTACTTAATTTATTTATTTTAAAGAATCTTATGAAAAATAAGACAAAAGTTTCTTGGAGCCAAAGTGAAAAATTTTAAGTAAAACGGTAATATGAAGGTTTGCACTTCAGAAACTACAGCAGTACGTAACAGAAGAGGGCAGCAAACAATCCAATGCAACATATCCTTTTTAGACAGATTTCTCACATGGGGTCTAACCTTACTGCAGAGCCATTGCTAATAACTTTCCATCTGCTTTCTAGTTCTCTCTCTCTACCATAAACCTGTCCCACATGATTAATGGCAATACAGATTCACAATATGCTTTTTAATAGAGCTTACGATAGCTTGATTAAGAAACCAACACACTAAAGTCAAGACAGCACATTAATGAAGATTCAGAAAAGAAAGTTAGCCACCAATCAAATGATTTGATATTGGAAAGAACAACTAAGTAAAGAGGACTTCTGTAATTTCATACATCACTTTTACACACATATACACAGAGAAGAAATACTTGATAAAAAAGTTTAGGCATTTCAGATCCCCTTACTCAAAATGACAATAATAGGTCACTCGCAGAGTGTCACCCACAGCATAATGCAAGTAAAAGGTCCATTTGTTGATTTTAAGAGCTTAGTTACTGCAGTCACAGATGCCTCATAATTAATTAGAATAAAAACAGGTTCATTTTGGAAGTCAATAAGAGATAGAGACAAATTTCAGGAGAGTGAATATACTCCCCCCATCTTCCCATTCACACAGACTGCTTATTATTAGAAGGACATTAAAATGGGAGAGAACAGATTATACAAGGAAAAACAGAATGCTGTTAGGAAGAAACCAAATCTAGTATTTGACAAGATTACAAGTACCAACCTGTAATTTTAATAGATAGGCCAAGTTTTGTTTGTTTGTTTGTTTTTGATTTTTTTTTTTCTCTGAGTGGGACACCAGGTTTATATGGGCTGAAAGGTGTTCAAACACCTTTAAATGGCTTCAAGCCAAATCAACAATCAGAAAAAGGGACTTTGGGCAATAGGTCTCAAAGCTCAGTCAGAAGGTGCAGCTCAGCAATGTCTCAGCTCTTTCCCTTTTTCCCTTCCCAGGGCACTGGTGCTTATCTAATCCCTTAGAGACCCAAGTCTGGGGACTGATCTGGAAGAACTATTTACTTTTCTACATATGGTGAATTTTCTGATGGTTTAGCACTCTGAAACAGTTCCCTGAAGATTCAGATGTGCACCAGTCCAAGGAAAAGAGTGGAAATATTGGACTGTGGCACGTGGGGAAAACACAAAAAGTGGATAAACAGGGTTGTGTCAGTGCTGATTTAAATAGCTAAAACGGTCATAAACTCTACCCTAAAAGATACTCATTAAATATACATAAATCTAACAAACAATGCCCTACTGGTATAGGCAGTTATTTCTCCTACGATAGATGCTTGCCATCATCTCCATTTTAAAACTCTGACATTAAAGCAAATAGCATTTGATACCATTTGATTTAATTGTAAATTTCCCGAGCTTTTAAAGTACTTCTACTTGATAGGCCTTTATTTATTTTTAATTCCGTCAGCCACTTAGAATCATTAAAAACAAAGAAACATACAAACCAAAAAAACCTACCAGTGATAATTATGAAACTGCTATAAAAGCTTTTACTGAGTTAGGTAAACATTATTTTAACTTTATTTTTCCAAACCAGAGGTTTTCTTTCTTTGTTTTTTTCTCTGATGAAGAGCCATAGCTCACTTTTAAGGCAACCTCTCCCCCATTCCTATCTCAAGGAGAACCAAATGCAATTTTCAGCACCTACATAGAACTTCCATTGCCAACTAGCCAGATTAAGCAATCTGCAAATAACAGGTTGCACAGAATTAAATGCTGATGTTGGGTATGTATGATACCCAACTGCACCTGCAAATTCACAGTTTCTGTAGATCAGTGGACTTCGGTGGCTAACGTAACGGAAGATGAAACCCACAACTTCACATAAAAGCAATGTCACTAGTCTGTCCCTCAGCCTGTATGAAAGACATAAGCATTTTTAATCAATGATACAAGCCTTACAAACAGGAGTTCGAGCGACTGTTACTTGAGGACAAGCACAGGCCTTCCTGCCATTCTCTTCACCAAAGCTGTGTGGTTGTTTTTAGCCCGTATCTTCAGACAGCAGCACGTGGTTCAGCGAAAGCTTTACTAGGAAATGACTTTCCAGCTATTGTTTATTTAGAAATGTTTCGGAGTAAATTTATCACACTGTTATTTTTTCCATGAGATTAGCCAATATTGTAATTTGTTCAACCACTCCTAAAAAAAATAAATATTCAAGCAGTTGTTGCAAATTCACTAAATGCTCAGAGACTTGTTGAGCTTCCTAACACAGAAGGTGCATGCTGAGACAGAACTTAAAAGAAGTCTTGTGATAAATGAAATATTAAAATGACCACTATAATAACTGTATAATTATTTTAAGATGAGTTAACCACCAGCTGAAATATTGCAAGATTCTATCCTGAAAATTATTTCAGTGCAAGAACAGAAACATTTACCATATTCACCAAAGCGAAGGGACTCCCACTGCTGCCACTCCACAATGCTGCTGACTGCACGTATCCCAATGTAGATTAACAGCATTCCTAGTGTGGCGTCTAACAAGAAGTTGATAAGGTACCTAAAAGGAAAAAGGTAAAAGAAAACAAGGAGCAAGAGTCTACTTTCTACAAGTTCAGTGTATTTTAATACCGTGATTGATAAAAGATCTGTATATATGTTGAGAAGCCAGAGTACTGAGAATAATCATTTACCCACTTCTGTAATAATATAATTACCCTAAAATTTAAATAGCTTTAGAAGACTCTTAATATTTTTTTCTGTCCTTAAAGTTAAGCTTTGACTTTTATTTTCATTAATTCTAGTAAATGCGTGTGCATAGTCTACAGAAACTCCAATATTCATTTTACTCCTTTAAATTAAAACCAGATTTCCTTTTTATCATTGCTAAGTTCATCCTGCATGGAAAAAGTGTATTTGAATAAAACCAAAAGACTAAACAGAAAAGGAATAAAAAGAGAAGTTCTCCTAAAGACACATCAAGGAATTTGAAGGTAAAAAAAACCCAACCCAAAACAGTCTTATTCCCGGGCGAAAGACTCGACAGTTTTTGTTGCTCAAGGGAGCCCCCTCCCAGTCTCAAGGAGGAGGGATGAGCAGTGGATCACCATGCCTAGAGAGCACAGTCACTGTCTAGGTCAAATTTCAAATTACTTAGTGCCAGGAAAAAAAACCACTTTACTTTTTTGCACTTCAATTCTTGTCCAATAAACACTTGAAAAAAATCAGGAACGAGCCTTCCCAGAAAAAGAACAATAAAACAAACCACCCTTCAGTAGACACACAACTGCTGCACTACTGATTTTATTGTTTCAAGAAGAGCTTCTGGGATCTTACCTATGCTTCAAAAAACTAGAGACTACTGTTGGTTTCAAATTAATTCTTTGGTTCATTAAGTGGTACAGCTGGAATTCAGAGCATTTTATAAGTCAGTTTGGTTTATTTATTATCACCAATTTTAGCTAAACAAAACAGCAGCTGAGAAAGAGCCAAATAGAAGACACACATAAATCCCTGTTACTGAGTTTCTTATTTGGTAATTTCAAATACTTAAGGTAAACTCTAGAGTTATAGAAACTTATCTGCAGGGATAAAAATAGCAAACCAGAGACCTGTGGGTGCCTGCTGGTTGTGTCGAGAAATCCATATGGACAAAACAGTATCAGAAACAGGAAAGCTGAGACAGCATATATGTATTCAAAACAGTAAAAGGAAGAGTTGTTCTGACCCTCAAAATCCCATTCAAGAACAGCTCAAAAATAAAAATGAAGCGGGTGTCTCTCGATTCAGCCAAGACTGACCCAAAAACTTTCTAAAAAAAATAGTTATTTTCTAATAGTTGCGTGTCAAACCAGAGTTTTAATGAACTTCGTATTAGACAAACATTAAAATCAAGGTTTAGAGTTTGGCAGAGGAAACCCGGCAATTACAAGTCTACACAAGTCGTTTTAAGGCCACAAGGGGCTGCTGTAAGTCTGTAGGAGAGAGGCAGCCATCAGGAGCAGGGAGAGGAGCTGTGCCAACCCCTGTGTCACAGCGCCTTAGGATGGCTCACAGCGCAGGCGGAGGGTGCCCGCTATTCCCCAGCGCATCAGGCTCACTACGTGCGGGCAACCAGCTGGCCCCGTGCTGCGCAGCAGTAGCCCCCCTGCTCACGAGTAACCCCTGCTGCGGCACCGACAGCCCCCCAAGGAGCTGCTGCCCCTGCCAGACCCACGCATCTGGCTGAGATCAGCGACTGAAAGGCTGGGGTTCACACGAGCTGCCCCGTGCACCTCAAACAGCCAGCCCAGTACCCCGAGAATGCCTTTTGTTCACCTGTTTAAAATTCTTCAAACAACCACCCGCCTATCAAGGTGTTTTAACAGATGTTTTATCAGCTCTGATATCATCACGTACCTGCCTGAATTACAGCACTACGCTCCCAAACTAAGAAACGACAACTTCCAATTGTAGTTCTTTCCAAGCTTTGAAACAGAATGTTTTCTAAAAAACGCATTTTCTGGTCTTGTTCTAAAAATAAGCCAAGAACCAGAAAACAGGAAAGAACAGAAAACTATTCATGTTTGAATTTGCTGAGAAAAATTATTATTTAAAGCCACAGACAGAAACATTGCTTTAGCTCACTGATTTTGATTCACTTGCACACTTGAGATATATTTTTCCCCAAGAGAGGACAAGTGGCTTTGGTTGATACAACATGCTATTTATTCTGCTACCACGGAGGATCTGCACCCTTACCCGAAAAATGATACAGCTCCACATTGAAATTTTTGTTATCCTGAGAACAGCAAACAACAGTCTCTACCTCACCCTCTCACTTGTTTTGTGTCATGTTACACTTCCATAAAAAGTAGTATTTAAAAATAGTTATATAGACTATATTAAAACATGCAGAAGAAAAAACACGTTAGCAAATCTTTTGTCTTGAAAACTGAGTACACAGCACAAAGTTATTTTTAATTTTAAAATATTGTAAATAAACTATTGAGCTTTAGCTTTAAACACTGGCAATTTTATATATGCTTTGGTTAGCTTACACACACATACACTTTAATATAGAAAAATTGAATGAAAGTAATCTGTACCTGCCGTTTTTTAAATCTATCAGGAAATTCTTAAATCAGCAAGCAAGAAAAATCCTACAATGATGCCTGGTATTATTGAAACTGTCATAATTACAACCTAAACTTTACAGTTAGTGTGTTAGAATAAACACAATTTTCCCTACCAAAATGCTTTGTGGTGGGAAGAGAAAAGCAGTGTTTTATTTGCACAGTTACAGCATGTAGGAACACAAAGGAAACCAAGGAGGAACAAGGGAAATAAACCAGGCCTGTGAAGCAACACAAGCATATTCCTCGAGCTGTGTAGCTCCTTTGTTTACCAAAGGACAACAGTGAGCAGATGCCATTGAAGGAACTGGATTTGTTTTAAAGGGCAAATTACTAGGCTTTTAAAAGTAATTTCACAGCTTCTATTACCAGGAACGTGTAAGCTTTTTTGAGCATGAGCTCTATCAAGAATAAACCCAAACAATTACCATTTGCTTCAGGAGCTCCTGTAAAGAGCCTGACAGGGTCTTAGTCATAAAATCTTTAGGTTTAATATACTACAGTGAAATGCTTATCTACTTAGTCACACTGCTCCAAGCGTGACATTGCAAAATTAATTTTTGTACTAACTGCCTGGTACCTAGCAAGATTTCCTGCTCTTAACAAAATGAAAATAATACTGCAATAGCTAACATAAGTTTTAGAAGAAAATACGAGGAAGAATGATTTTTACTAAATATCCCTGAAAGCAATCTGAATTTATATTAAAGCCTTGCTGCAGTGAATAGTGCAGCCTGAGGTCAGTGTACACCACTTTATCCTCATTTCCTTTGGTCCCTAGCACCTCCTTCAGTGACCAGCCTCACATTACACTGTTCATTCCAATTCCTCCCTCGTTAACTGAAGAGGAAGCAGTAGTAAGCTTACCCTCCATCTAAAATATCTATATACAGCCCAGAAAAAGCTTTCCCAGGTCCTGCCAAGCCAGGAACTAAAAGAGCACAACTCTGATCCTTGATTAACTAAGCTTAAACCATAGGTTTCTGAAAGGGATTGATTTCTACCATGAAAATTGGTTTCTCAGCTCTATCTTCCATTATCATCCACGTACACCATCAAACTCAACTGCAGAACTACCATAAAGACCAATTATTCTGAAATTTAACACTCACAGTGAACACGGGTCTTCTTCTGTAAGGTCTGATAAATAGACATTTGCAAAGTGGATGAACAACATCCCTATGGCTTGCTTGGAAGTATCTAAAAACCTGTAAAGGAGTAAAAACAGTTTTTAAGACACACAAAACTGTTTGCAAAACAGTCAGACATTGCAAATTTATTTTAATTAAAATTCCAACTCAATTATTATTATTTTTTTCAAATGAGAACACCAGAATGATGATGTGTCATGGTATTTAGCTTATTTAACAATGTTAAATGCTCTCCCCCCCCCCTTTTTTTTTTTAACTTGAACATTGCTAACAATAAACCGAATCACACTAACTTGAAACCTTACCACCGTGATTTTAAAGTCTAGAGATATCCTCTTGGTATCATATGCATTATCCAAGAGCTAATCCTCGCTAAATCTTGCTAAGTCTTTAATAACCTCCTGTAAACACTGAGTATCCCAACCTCACTAGATGTTTCAGTCCTTTTATGTTTATGCCTTTTTAGCAAGTTTATAGCACAGACAAAAATAAAATCCTCATCATGTGCTTGTTTGTGAACAATTTAATAGCTGGCTAATGACTCCCTTATCTATAGTATTTTGCTAAAAAGCCAACATATTTTTCACCTGAAAGCATTAAGTGGTCTCGCTGAATTTTATCTAAAGTACAACAGCTTAGACCACGCTGCAAAAGAATTGCAACCTTGAAAGCATTATCTCCAAAGCAGATGCCAGAGTTAGAGAGAAAACAGTTCGCTGCTTACAGGGAAAATATCAAAACCTACTTAGGTAATGATTCATTACAGACTCCAGCCTTTACTATTCTTCTATCATCATCCTTTGCACAAAACAAAAACTTCCAGTGGATGTTTTATAAAACTTTAAATGTAGGAACCACATCAAAAGCACTCTATAGACAAGACTGTGTTCTTCACACAGGTCAACACCCATTTTGTCTGTTGTTGGGGTGTTTGGGTCTTTTTAGACAAATCGAAACAATGTTTTATGCCTGAATTCATCTCTCCTCCCTGAGAATTTTGTCTTAAACTTTATTCTCTTGCATTCCTTGCATGATATACAGAGCGGAGTGTTGGAGATGAGGCAGGAAGCCAGAGAGTTTCTTATCTAATCAGTAGACTACACTATAAATAACAATAATCAACTCCCAGAACAAGAGTCTTTGCTTAAAAATCAAAGGCTGTCACCGCACTACTCAGAATTTCACGGTGAGGTAGATTGCAACACACAAAGATTTTGTATTTAGTGTTCCAATAAAATAAAGGTCAGGATTAGTTATGAAAAGCAGCATTGTATAAAATGATTTTAAACCACTGAAGTCTTCAACAATTGGTACAACAGCTTAACATTTACACCGGCCTCAGAACTAGCACAGGTTACGCTGGCAATGCTACAATCCAACAACTTTTTAAGAGTAATAAAAACAAATATACTTTTTATACCTTGTGTTCTTTTATGGCCTATGTATTTATATCTTTTACCATAGTGTTTTCTAGCTTATATGTAGTAGGATAACTACAGAACATGGCATTTTGTTTAAGCCCAGATGAGAGCTTCTTGTAAGCTTAGCTCTAAGTTTGTAGATGTTCAGATGCACATTAGGGCAACTGCAAGTTTCCACCTTCAGGAGGAAGCACAACTTGAAGCTTTATGACTAAAGACACGTCTTGGAAGAGATTCCTGGAAGTGTTTAGTAAGAAAGAACCAGCAGGGAAACCTACAGAAGGTAACATTTCATTGACTCACGTATTTTGGTAACTTTTTTGTTTCTCACTCTCAATCACCAATTTCTTGTCACCACTTTTTTAATCATCACACACAAACAGTCATTCCTTCAATTTCTAAAACAGGCAAGAAAAAACATATTTAAGAGCAAAGGATGGAGAAACATACCATATCCTCCAGGGACGCCTTTCATGCTTTGGTTCTCTGAAGCGTTTTACTGAGGGGAAAAAAAAAAAAAGCAGAATTGAAGAAAATCAGCAACTCCCAAACCAAGAAAAATATAGAAAAGTAACAGCAAATCATCTTGCAGAAATGTTACATTCTTTGATAAATTAGATCTTACACAACTGCATTTCACTTTATCAATCTCTAAGGATACATTTTTAAAGAAACCAACTCCCTTCCGTCACCTTCAGGTTCCTACAGATCCATTGTCTGACTGCCAATACACCTCATATGAAAAAATAATCTATTACTGACCACCATTTCATTGGGCTTAGCTTTTATGACTGCCCATCCAGAAAATTTAATTTCCGATAGTAGAATAGGTATTAGAAAAAGACATTTCTTTTGCTCACTGGAGACCAAAAGTCAAATTGGAAAGTATTCTCAAAATATGGGGGCAACCTATAATATTAGAAATAAATCCAGTGAATGAATAACAGGACAAATATATTCTCTGACAAAGTATATTTATTTTATGGAAAACAAATTAAGACTTTTGAGGGAAAATAGAATTGCAAAAGGAAAACAGGACAGATTTTTTAGTCAGATAATCCCTTCATAAAGAGATTGATATTTGTTAATATATTAACACCCCCCCCCAAAATCCAGTATTCAAATTGACACCAACTATAAAAAGAAAAAAAATAATCTGACAGTTTCATTCTTGATACAGCTTATAAAGCAATTTGTTTAGATATCTGATGGGAAGCTCCTCTGCACACCCACAAAGGAGCACAAAGACAATGGCAGGGGGAGCCCAAACCCTGCCCAGCTGCTGCCAGGTCCACCATCCCATCCCAGGTCCATCCCCACAAGCCCAGAGGAGCAGAAGCCCAAAGACAGATGGGGGAACACAAATTACAGACTGGGAGGAAGGGATGGCTGTCCCAGGAGAGCCTCGGGCCCACCAGACTGAGGCGACATCCATCTCATGGAGCCAGCTCTGGAGCACCTTTGGGAGGGAGGTGGTCAGTGCATCAGGGTATGGGACAGGTATGGGATGCAGGGGAAGAGCATTTTGGGTTGCACAAGACTGACTATGGGTTGTTTAGGGAAGGAACCAAAGGCAGGGAAAGGGAAGGATCTAGATAAGGAGGAACAAGCGAACACGGCAAGGGGTTGAAACTAGATGATCTTTAAGGTCTCTTCCAACTCAAACCATTCTATGATTCTGTAAGTGTGGGAAAGTAGAGGGATAAGGGGATAAAAGCAGTCGCTCAAATATAAATAAACAGTGGCTGGTCCATACACTAGTACTGTCTGACCTTAGGAAATCCCAATTCTAACTCTGAGCAAGAGAACCTTTTCTCCTACTGGGATACTGGGATCACATGTTGAGCCCTGCCACAGGTGGGACCTGGGGCACGGAACCGCCGCAGCCTCACCTCTGCCGGGCCTGGCCTAATGCCCTAAGGCAGAATTAGTTTCTGTAACAGACACAAGATACTAATTCCTTATATATCCCAAAGACAGACCAAAGATAACAGGGTAATGGAAAACCTTTCACTAAGAATGTGTTTTACAGAAGAGTTTTACTTCTTCCTCCTGTCCAAAGTTCAGTGTCACTCACCAGTTCCTTCGACATCAGTCTTGAAAAATAATTATTTAGGCTCTTATTTCAGAAATTATCTCTTAAAAATAAAAATAATAACAAAAAAGGCCCCATTTCCCCTCTTCCCCTTCAACTTCCAGAGATTGTGTCTTAAAAGGCACAAACCATAGCAGATATGAATAAGGCAAAACATCATTAATTATTTTAACCTGCTTCTCCAGATACTAGCAATGAATTTAAGTTTCAAGTAGAATCCTGTATATAAGTAAATCTTACCTAACTTACAAGCCTTTAAAACACACTTCGGTTTATGAACCTATCAACAACTTTCCTCAAAGCCAATTGTCCTCATACAACACAGCATTAATTACCTGAATGCCGTAAAATAAATAAATAAATAAAAAAATCACCTCCAAGGCGGAGGGGCAGCATTCGCAGGGAGTGCCAAGGTAACAACAGGACATTTTACTGTCTGTCCTGTTACTGCTTCTAACAGCAGAAAGTGTGTCACCCCTATACAATACGACCACAAGAAATTAAAAAGCGACAAGAGGAAAAGACTGTACATTTACACCAAAGATAAAGTTGTAATAGCAACATTTGCCAGCAGTTTTCTCTGTGAACAGCATGCCATAAATATAAAACTTCTGTTAAAAATGAGCAACCCCCAGCTAAATCAACCAGTTCGCTGTTTTTGACAAGTTGTCCCCAGTCACACTATGGATTACTTATTACTGTCATTTTTGCACAACAACAGGAAGCCACAAAGCATCACTAAATAAAAGAAACAGAAGTTTCAACTTACGGTGAAGTTTGTGCAAGATGTTTTTCTGCAGACAAAATCGAAATTAAACTGGTAAGATTTGCATAGTTCGGGCGAGGGGGGGAATTCCAAGTTCAGACTTTTGTCAGTTATTACTGTGAAGAAGTCTAAGCCTGTGGACTCATTCTGTCTCTGAAGTATTCATTAAAAATTACTTTGGAAGAGGATATTCAAAACCACTTCAACTAACTGTTTCAAATTTTATCCATACTGAGAAAAGACCTTCAGAAGGTCCGCGTTTCTCTGGCCAGTTCTGAAAACATAACATTTAATTTGATTTAATGTTAAACAGGAGAGTTAACTTTGAAAAGCCTCTACAGATGTCTTTTGGGAATGTATTAAATGGCCGATCACACCACAAACTTCTACCCCCTCCAAATGAAATGAGACAATCTGTTTAAAGCTCTAGGAGCTGCTACCTGACGAATATGTACCTGTACACGTGAAAACCCAGGAGATCAATACAAAACAGGGCTTTTTTTTTTTTCTTCTCAGCCTGGTTTCTTGCAGCTCTATGTCTGTGAACATCAGGTATTTCTGACATGTGGCTATTGCCAGGTATTTTCCTACATGCACTACCGGGGTTATTCTGCCTTCCCAGCACAACACACTGCCCCAGCGGAGTGGTTTGGGTTGAGAGCAATTCAATTTCTCGCCCCCAGTGAGGGAGAGTCTTTCCTGTGTGGCTGCAGAGAGCTGGGGCCTTCCCAGTGAGGAAACTGAGCAAAACACCCCCAGGCTGCAGATAACCACACTGCTGAGCTCAGCACCCATAGCACGCTTGCTATTAATACATTAGTTTTGCAACCAAAAGAGCACTTTTTTTTTTCCCCAAATAAAGCTTCTGTAAATTCTTTACGCATCTATCAGTTTTGGGGAGGGGAAAGCAATTCTTCCACTTGCCCTGCCCCCAAAATATGTCCCAATAGCTAGACAGGCTCAGTCTCTCTTGGCAGCCTGCGCTGCCTCAGTGTAAGCAGGGGGACGTGTGTCAGCTGCCAGATGGGTCTCAATCTGCCGGCTCCGCACCGCCAGGAGCTGCTACTGCCCCATATGCTTCCATTCAGAGCGCGGTACTCGCGCTAGCAAAAATTCACCATATTTAATATTAATTAACTAATAACGTTCAGAATTTCACGCTGCATTATAAATGAAGGAAGAAACGCCGCTTGTTTATACGTTCAACGCCAGGATTTTTCAGGAAAGGAAATAACAGCACTTCTGCCAACGAGCATGTGAGCTGCCAGATGGACAGATAATAGATAAGCTTAGAAGGCAGAGCATCACTAATGCAAAATTCAAGTTCATTAAATTGTCTTCCTGTTTCATTGAAATTCTAGGAATAATTAACACTGGAGTACTATGGAAGGGTTTCTAACAGTTACTTTAACACAGGAGTTTAGGAATCAGTATTCCAGGAAACTGAAGCCTTACAGGGAAGAATAAAGGCCATATATAAGAACAGAGACAAGAAATAAAGTAAAACCCTCAAAGTGTCAATATGAAAAGCAACACTTGAATCTGTACTTGGAATTCAACCTTTCCTCCTCTCCCTCCTTCACCCTCCCAAAAAGTCGCACAGGAAGTATTTTGCTGATGTGAAGTAACTTCAACACGTGCTTCAGAACTCCAAGTTTCTGGGTGGCCACTCTTGTACCAGCTCAAAACTGCCCCAACTCGCATGTTTGAATGGTCTCTATGTGTCATGTATTAGTGCATTGCTTAGACACACGTTCAGGCAGTTCACAATAAGAATATTTCTGATCCAAATAAAGATCTAAGAATATTTATCTAGTCATTAATTTGAAATTCAAAGAAAGGAAAATAAGCTGAAGAATATTCGACATGTTTGATGCCCTCTGCAGCTGTACTACAATAACTGAGAACTGGGATTTTCACATGTATTTCCAGTGCTGCTCAAAACTTTTTCAAAAACAGGTCAAAGAGAAACCACGTGATAAAATGCTTCATTTCATAAACCTCCTACACATTTCTGTCATCAGACCTCAGCAAAGCGCCAGCTGAGCTAGCCAAACAGAATAAGAAAACCAAAAGGAGGAAAGGCTAGGGAGGATAAGATCATGTTCACACCTCACACACACAAACCCGCTCATGTGCGTGGGCAGCTGCCGTGAGCACAGAATCAGACCCTTCTCACAGATCCACGGGCAACAGGCAACCGGGAAACAGCCACAAGTTGCAGCCAGAGAAATTCCAGTTTGACAGAAGTAAAAAATTTCCCATGAGAGCAATTAAACTCTGCGAGAAGTTGGCCAGAGAGAGGGCAGTGACTTCAGTCTCACAGACCTTGAAAATGCATCTGGACAATGCAAAGGGACATCGGCTGGCTCTGCTCTGAGCAGGAGGTGGGAGGAGGTGACATTTGGGGTCCCTTCCAGCAAAAATTGTACTGTAGGTCTAAAAATCATCTTTCTGTGACATGGTACTTAAAAGCTCCAAGATTTGAGCCAATTACTAAAATATGGCTAACTAACCCCCCCCACTCTGCAGTTTGAGCTTCCACACCACTGACATGTTATACCATGAGAGCGCTGAATCTCCTCCAGCAGGTTGGCTTTGCTGGGCTTCCCAAATAACATGTTGCAACCAGAGAAATAAATCCTCTACCACAGCCCCCACAGTGCAGGACCGATGTGATCTAAGGGTTACTTTGATATTGATTCTCATCATTTCCCACACTGAAGACAAGTATTACAGTTTCTGATAGAACGCTAACCTACATTAACACTACGTACTAACTACGCACGGGGTAACAGCTGAAGAGTTAAGCCAAGCATCAGGATACAAACTCAGAATCTGATGCAGAGTTTCACACTAACTCTAACTACTCTAACTTAGCTACTCTAAGAGAACTATTTTCAGAACGTTTGGTTATCAGGGGAATATATGCATCACAAGCATGATCCTGCAATTTCTAACCCTGTAAAAAACGTGCAAAATCAACTACATATGCAGGCCAGATTTCAATTTTTTAAAATTCTATTTGGGACGATTATAAAAAATGCTCTTCTGCTTGCTAATACCAGTGCTTTTCCCACAACAGCGAAAACTGTGTCTGTTATGAATATGCACATGCACGCTAATAATTCCTGAAAATTCACACTACCATGGAATGGCAACTGTAGGTGAATTTAATGTTACCTGTGACCTTTATTATACGTCTGACCTTTCCTCCCTCTCCCACTAAGCAAAGCTTTTAAGAGGCTTGTCTTACAGTTTTCACTTTATCCCCCCACCCCCATCATTGGTCTTGGTACCAGCAAAGAATAAGAAATTACAGATTTCCCTAAAGCAGAATTTTTCTTTCTTAAAATGGCTTTACAAGAAATACACCTAATGAGAACAGGCTAAAATGATGCCTTACAGAAAGGTATACAAGTGTATAAGCCACATATCACTTGACTGCCAAAAGCTGTTTGACGTTTATGAGCTCTGCATCATCCTATATTCATAGTTGAAAAAATAAAAAAGGAACATGGCAAGGTGTGAGCTGTGTTTGTTTTAAAGACAGATAATAAACAGGAAATTAACTGTGTTATTAGTAATTCAATGTTTGCCCTACTGCAATTCTTCCTTCTCTTCCGATACCCCATTAACTACATCTGAGACGCTCAATTACAGGATACCCTGAAAGCCCACTGCTTATTTCCCCCACATAAGAACCTCAAAATTCTTCATTATGTTTTCGCTTAATGACCTGCTCTTGTCAGCACTCTTGGACACCAATTATACTACAGCAGAAATGACACTGGTCTAGAGCAACTGATTCCCAGCTACACCCAGTGATACAGCTGAACTGGAGAAAGATAACCAGGAACCATGGTTTCTTCAAGATTAAAAAAAGTTATGGAGTAACTTACTGAAAGGAAAATTTTGTTCTAGTTTTCCTTGTTAAAGCCTAACATGCTATATGAAATGCATGAGCTCATCTGCTTTGCTCCCCTGCAAAAAGGATTTTTAAAACTTCTATAGGACAGAAAGCAGTATTAGCCGTGCAAGTATCCAACCTCATTTCTTAATTCCATTGTGTCCTTGGCCTCAATTAAGAATCTCTCCATTAAAGATGGTCAACCAGAGAGACACTTACAAAATTACTGGACACAATAGCTTAATGACCCAGCCAGTTAGTTTCAGGGACATTGTAAGATTAAGGACCCAGTGTCTGGACAGCCACGGTACCTGCAAAACTGCAGATCTTATCCCAGTCTCTTCCATCCAACAGCATCAGTTGGAGTAATGTTGTGGCTACAGGTTTTAGGCAGCAAAAGCTTTGTGACTGTTAAAGGGGCCTGATGGGCACTCTTGTTAGAGAACAAAGGACTTTGTTCAACTGCAAAGTTAATACACAAGCACCAAGTGTCAGCCAAGCTCAGCTATCTCATGACCTGGGCTCTTTTGTGTCAACACAGATGACATAAGAAGATGGAAAATGACATGCCAACACTGGATTTCACATCATTTATCAAATGTGGAGTAGTGTTTTTGCTGGATAAGCATCGGAGAATTACAGTTAGTGGAAGTTACCTCTGTAAAAACATTTACTTCCCACCTGCTTCCACATCCAGCTAAAAGCCTATCTGTAAGTTGTGTCCCTGCAAAGGTTTTGCGATACCTAAGGGAAGCTCCTTAGCTATCACAGACTGAAGCTCCCCTTCGCAGTGCAGGGGAAGAGAGGACAAATCATCAGCAGAAAACAAGAAAATAATTCCACAATACTGCTACCTGTGCTTTGGAATGTACAGATTATGTTGCTTCTTTAGGAAAAGCAGCCAAATGCATTACCTGAGATCGCTGAGCTTTTTGTTCTTAACATGTACATATTTTAAGCTCAAAAAAATATATTTCCAAATGCTTAGCTTGTAAAGATTAGCTGGGGGACACACGAATAAGTCATATTACCTGTCGCATACAACTCAGTCTAAGAGTTTCACCAAGGCTGATCTCATGCATCCTGGTAGCACATGATAGTGTGGTTCTGACAGAAGCATTAACTCAGCTGTCAATAAAGGAAACAAATGTGTCTTAGTAGAGCATGCAGTCCAGACACACCACATCAATAGCCATTGTGATCAAGCTTTTTCTTTTTTTTTTAATTCTTTTTAAAGGTAAAGCCTACTTTTAAAATAGCTAAACTAACTTAGCAGACAAAGAATCAGACCCAAGTTTTCACTCTCAATTGCTAACCTATTTAGCAATTGCTAACCTCTCTCTATCAGAGAGAGCAGCACTTCAAAGGTCAGAAAACACATCTAATACGCACTATGTAAACAAAAGTATTCAGCCCTTTACTTCCTGAAAGACATGCCAACACTATGGCTATACTAAAAATAAAGAGCTGCACGAAACTGCTTTATGAACTCTAAGGTAAACAGCACAAGTAGCTTAGGAAATATTTACCCAAATATTAAAGTTATAAGACAAGATCTGGTCTTAAGAGACAGGTATTTGTTATCCTTGAGTTTAGCATATGTAGCACTGTTCGGTCAAGGTGTGCTCTATTTGGAAGGTCACAATAAACCATGGATTTCCCAGCACTCCCAGAGACGGAAGCACACGCTATTGTTTCCTCAACAGGTATGAGATAGCTGAAGTAAAGCAACCAGTACTCAAAGTGCCTGTAAGATTGGCTGCAGAAGTTTAATAAAAAGCCCTCTTGCAAATACCTCTATACTTGGAACCAGGTGTTATCAAACAACTACCTAACAGAAAGAGGTAGGTTGCTAGAGAAAGAGACAGCCCATTCCCACCCTGCGATACATACACCTAGTGAGAGTTGAAAATACAGTCTGCTGTGCTCAAATGGATATTTTTTTTTGCCTAGTAAAAATAAGAACCATTTGTGAAACATGAATTATTTAGCACAAAACAAGCAGAATCAATCCATATTAATGTGCACTAAGCAGCAATTTACGATTCACAACACCATTTTCACGTACAGCATTCACAATATCACTCAATAATACATGAAGCTTTCCTAACGTTATTAGGATGACAACAGATATCAATGAACCTTAAGTCATTCAAGCCGGTTGTTTTAAACCAGCTCTTGGGAACCGACAGAGCTGCCAAAGCACAGCTACAAACTCACTCATCATTCATTAAAATATTCATTAAGCCAGTAACTGTAGCCGTTTTAAAAGCGGAAAGCAAACCCAAAATACAAGTTCTGACAAACCCAAAAAGAATATAAAAGGAAAACTGCGCTTCTGTTTGTAGAAGATGATAAACAGCAAATATATTAAATCAAGGAGGCCAAAGACAGACGTACACTGTATGTTCAGAGTCCATTTAAATTCTGAATAGCTTTGCTTACCAGATTCATTCTTCCTAGGCTGCTGAAACTATTGAAGCACTGAATTGCAAGCAAGACACATTTCACATAACACCAACTCCTTTAAAAGAACAAAAGACACACAGCCTACTTTCATGCATTCTCTTTATACACGATCAAGTATCACAGAAGGAGAGTCAGGAGCCAATTATGTAGAATTCTTTGATATAATGTATCTAACAACTAAATATTTACTGCATAAATTAAATTTCTGAAATCAAGGTGAAAACATGTAATAATTTCCATGTGCATGAACATTCTTCTCAATGATAAAGCTTGTAGAAGCTCTTAACATTTGCCTAAGTTTCATAAAAGCCCCACAACACCAAAACCGAATGCCAGCACTAAACATACAGTGCCATAAGAAAACACAAGTTTTAAAGGTCAGATGGAGGAGGGTGGTTTATTTTCCCCCCTGTTTAATTGTAAAGCTCCTTAGACCATTTCATCTTCTAACATTACAATGAAAGCAGTAAAACCCAATGCATATAAAATAACTACATGCTGCTAGTCACACCATCAGCCTCCAAACACAGAAGGTGTGCTGGAAGAAGTTGTAGAATAGTTTTTTCCAGCACAATGCATTAAGAGCAACTATTCTAAAAAGGAATTAAAATTTTACAGCATAACATCTTCAAAAATTATTAGAGACAGAGGATATATGTTGTTAGTTGTGAACTGTTTGTAATTTTAAAGTAATTTTTGTTCCATGGAAAAAAAAAAACCAAACCGTATTGTTGACAAATGGAAAAAAAGTAACTGGAGTGGAACAACAAAAAGCAACGGTTGTTTCTGTAAGTATCAATTAAAGGTGACTGGCAAGACTGTCCAAAATTTACAAGACAAACCCTATAAAATGACACTATAAAAAAAACCCTATAAAAAAACCACTAAGTGTTCAAGCCCAGGACAATTATTTCTTCAGTACCAAACCATTGTCAGTCCTTTAAAACTAAGTGTTAAATTTGAAACCCTTAAAACTTCAGGAACTACTCTCTCTAGTTCACCTCTCACCAACAATTTCTAGTTAGTTCCATTAGTTCATCTGTTACACCAGTGTCAATGGAGCCCTGAATGGAGAGACCTCTCAAAGGGAAGAAGTGTACAAATAAACTTCTTGTCACAAATTCTCCTGTCCTGAGCACCTCGCAGCTTACTGCCCAGCTGCTTCCCACATCCTCCTGAGCTCTCTTTAATGCCTGGCAACCAGATAAAACAAGGAAATGTAGCACTGCCCTCCTCCTCCTCTAGCAGGTGAGCCAACACACATTAATCACTACAAGAGGAGAAAGGGTTGGTTCTAGTGTATCAGGTAACCAAAAATGTGATAGAAATTAAGGCCAAAGTAAAAACGTTTCAAATTACCAAAACGTGATTATTTAAAATAAATAAAAAAGCAACCTCAGGAGAAAAAAACATCATGAACAACAGAAAAACCAAGTTTAGTACCTTCCTTGGGATGACCTTTCCCTACTGTAGCTCAGGACTCCTGTGAACTAAGTTACACCTGGAGCTATCAACCTGAACCATGAAGGTGAGCTATGAGGAATTTCAACTATGAATCCATTTTAGCATGTTTTCATCCTCAACATTCATTACATATGACAGGTATGTATGAGGCTGTGACAACGAATAAATATAAAATGTATGATTCAGGGTCAGTGGAAGAAAAACAGATCTTCAGTATCCAGAGCAATGATGTGAACAAGTTTAATTACTCCTGCTTAAACCTAAAACCTCATCGCAGTGTCACACCACCTGTAAGGGCAGTCTCATGCAAGGTTCCACCTTCCATTCAGTCTGTCAGTGAGATTTAACATACTAAGTTTTGTAGGGAACACGTCTTGCTGTGATCAAGAAATCTTTGAGAATGCGAAGCATTTCCTACCAGCAGGCATGAGAAAGCAGACCTGATTTTTCATTTCATCAACAAAATCCACACAGATAAGACCTTGTTAAATACCAATTTAAGAATGCAAACTTCATTAACCATGAAATTAATATCAACGCAGAACGCAAAAACGCGCACTGTGTATTTGTACGAATCAGCTCCTTACAAATTTAATTATAAAACACTAGTGAAGAACACATTCATTATGCAGTTCACAGTTAAACAACAGTCTAGCTAACCGTCCAGAAGTTAGTTCTAATTAAACACAGCTTTGGAGTTTCTGGATAATCTATCATTTTAATAGTTTCCAAATGTCAACATAACTTATCCTATTTCCTAAACATTTCATAATGTGAATGACATGCGTAATTATACTTAGAACAATCTTATTATCTGGAGCACAATTATATCCAGCAATAAGCTGAGTAATAAGAAAATATAATACATTCCAAGCCAACAAGACAAAGAATGGCATCAGACAACTGTTAATGAAAAGTGCAATTTACTTGCAGATTACAGATTATTTGCCCAAACTGATACCTTGGTTGGGTTTTTTTCTTAACTGTAATTGGCACGGCATTTCAAGAATTACATTAGTAGTTCTGCATTTAGGGATGCTAAAATATTAACGACCCGGCATGATCAAGACATTGAGCCATCCAATAAAGTGCTGCTACCATCTATATCCATCAGACATCTTAAAAGTAGTTTTAATCAAAAACCCCAAGGAAATGTAGTTTAAGCAGAACTAAATATAAAAATATGTTCCTCCTGTGATCAGTAAATGCACAGATAACACACCTAACTATGCTATAAAACAAGATTGCTCTTCTGTTTTCAAAATAGGAAACAATTCCAAAATTGTTATTCCTAAATTAATTTCAGGTTTTTTTCTTCATGTAAAGGATCAGCTGGGCAGTTTCCAACACTCTTATTACTTGCTTTTATACAACATGAAGTTTATCAGCAAGATTTGTCTTTTTCTGCAGCGCTCACAATGGTCAGAATTTATCCCAAGTATGTATTTTATATATCAAAGAGTATTACAATTGTAGCATTAGCAATTTAGCAATTAGCAATTTACTGAGCTAATTTATCCATGTGGCTGCGTTTTTTTTTTTCCTGGTACAGGTCCTAGTGCATCTCTCATTTTTGACTGAAACATGGATAAGGAGGACACACAGATACTGAAAGGGCTGATGATTTATTTACAAGAAACAAGAAACAGCCGTGTAACATAGATGCAAGTGATACCTCACCATCTGGGCATAACACAACACTTGATCATTTTAAGGCATAATTTATTTGGCTGTGACCACAGTGACCTCACAGGGCTTTTCCAAAGCCTGCAGACATTTAACCTACAGAATCATAGCTGTTCTCTAGCATACCCCACAAAGATTCCGATCGTTACTAATTACCGTGGATTGGGCCTGGAGGAGGAAACGGCAGTAGAAAATGAGGTGGTTTAACCATCACCCCGTCCTGTTTCCTCCTTGGCCTCCAGCCAGACGGGAGGGGACCGCATCACCCCTCCGTGCCGGCCGGCCCAAGCCGCAGAGGGAGCGCCCGGCGGGATTCCGCCCCGGGGGGAGAGCGACCCCCGGGGGACCCGCGGAGGGGGGGGGCGGCCCTGCCACCGGCCCGGGAGCTCTCCAGGGTCCTGCCCGGGCTCCTCCCCGGGGACTCCCCCGGCCCTGCCGCTGCTGCTTCCAAGGTGTGGATTCTTCTTCACCTCCTCCTATTTAAAAATCCCCAGATTTTGCCTTTTAACGTAGTTCAACAGTTTATCTTCCTTCACCTTAAGGGGAATTCATCCTCACCGCTGCGATACCTGGAAGGGGCCCTTAAAGCCACCTCAGACTGCCCAACACCAGGGCATCCCCAAAGGCAAGTTCTGCATCTACCTGGCAACTCACCAGGCGCTTGGCAAGGAGTTCTAGGGTAAATAATATAGTGCATTTGACAAAGTGTGATCCACTGTGTAAGTACAACACTGTTCATGCTTTCATAAATATGAAATATCTTATTTGTAATTTGAAACTTCTGTATGAGACACGTTTTTAAATCAGTGGCGGCCCTCAGCAAGTCACGTGAACGCGTACTGTGCAACTCAGAGCAAACGCATACAAGGATGGGGTATTATCAAGTCTTTTAAAATAACACCTTGCTTAATAAAACACCCCCTTGCTGGCAGGCCACTGCCCTACACCTGAGCAAACTGCCACATAGAATAAACTTGTTACTGTCACTCGGAAGCCTGTACTTCACTGCTGATGTTAGTGTCACAGTCAACTCCCCACCATTTTCACATTTTTTAGATCTGCTCAAGCAGAAAGGAAATTGCTATGGAAAACAACTAGAAATCATATGCTATAGTACTTCCCTATCTAATAGCTTTCTTTAAGCTTTTTTTTTTTTTGAAAGGCCACTAAAATGACTAAATTGCTGCCCAGAACATTATGTCTTGATGAAAATATGAAAATCTTTCCTCTGAAAAGGATAGTTCTGCTAAAGCATTTTGAAATCTACTATATCCCTTACTAAGATAGCTTATTATATGAAGAAACACTTCCTTGCATGGCTTATCAGGTGAGAAAAATCTTGCTGTAAAGTAAATGGATTTTAAGGATGCAGCTTTTAAGGTGTCTCCTTTATGACACTGTAAGCAAAGAGTGGACCTTAAAAATAGAAAGAATTCATATAAAAAATATGATATTAATTTTTTTTTTCAGCTGCGACCCTCAACAGCAAACCTACCCACTCACTCACTCACGGCACCCGCATCCAGTTGCTTCACTTCTGTTAACGCAGAAGCTTTTACGCTTCTCAGCGTGAGAACAGACACAAACTGTAATAAAGCCATAAAAAGGAAAGAGCCCCCACACTCAGCTCTCCTTTGCAGCATATTTATGTTTTCCCTCACAGATAGCCATGAACCTTTTACCTTCAGAGGACCAAATGACTTTTTTTTTTCAGTAATTCACCAATACAACTCAGATCTGATTTCTCATCTGTTCCTAAGTATCCCAAACCAAACACAGCCATGCTCTGAAGGCACCAATCTTCTGACAAACAAACTTAGTAAATATACTACACATTCAAGATTAAGTACTTGAAACAGTCTGTGTTTCAGACAGGGTAAAGGGATGGGCAATGGGGTTTTTTCCTCTCACCTTTCTGGAGATTTGGCAAATAAAAACTCTGTTATTTACAACTACAGGGTATATGTGTGGGAATATTGTGCTAACACCACTCTCTAGTCATTCATTGCTTGTAAAAGCCTAAACATAGAATGCTCAGAAGGTGCTTGGGATTTCTGGCAAAACACATCATATTATATAAAAAAAACCAAACCCAACATTTTGAACTAGCTTTGTGGCATCAGTAATGAATGTAACTATTGTACCAAAGAAGAAAAGCCCACCTAAGAAGCAAAGCAGTCATTTTAAAAATCAAGATCCCCACGAAATAAGATACAAGCATTATAATGGCGAACTTTGAAAAAAAATACTATCTTTGGCTTACTAACATGAAGCATAAACATACATCTCATCCATCAAAGGAACCTGTTCAGACTTCTTGTTATAAAGTGGCTCGTCTTAAATAAACTAGTGTGGAAAACAATGCATACTTTAGCAGAACGGACAACAGCAAAATTAAGCAATAGACTTCAAAAATAAAACAGGCTACCATACTTGAGAATTAGTGACCAGAATCCAAAACGGCTGCCAGTCCAAGCAGATTTGCCAAAAAAAGGTAGTTTTTAATCAGTCAGTTCCCTTTGATGGGGAGTTAGAGTCCATGGTTAGGAGAGAAGCAACAGAAGTTGTCTCACCCAATTTCAGTATGACTGGAACTATCTGTAATGTCTGGGTGAAACTGTTCCAACATGTCCTTACCTTCACAGCAGGGGACTGAACTCTGAGCAGTAAAGACTAATTCACAGTGATTAAGGTTAACACACTGGTAAGCTTCGATAGTATTAATTACATTCCCTACTGATTCAGACATCAGAACAGGACCTCACTTCTCTCGTGCACAATGATCTACGCGGAGAGCAGGAGGATGAGATTTGACATCAGGGTGACTGAGTCATGGATTTAGGAGGGCTTCAACAACTTATAGCAGGAAAAACAAATGCAAATTTCTACTCATTGGTTAAGGGGATTAGGGAGGCTCCCATATAAAGTCAGGACAGATGATAACTAGCTAAAGCATCTTCTACAAGAAAATGATTAGGGGGTTATGACAGGTTGTACATTTGAATCAGTCATTCAAAAGGCTACCGTGAGGTAAGAGAGTAAGTTAAACTGCTCTTCATTGTCTGCATGGCAGAACAAGGAAGCAAACGCTACAAAGAAAGGGAAACTTCAGATTTAATTTCAAATGATCAGTTCATCAGCTCAAAGCAGGAAATTCTGTGTTCCAGTCACTTGATGGTTGTGCCAGTTCAGTAGCAAGGGCACACACAAGGTAGGATGATAACATGATTGGGATAAAAACCTGCCTTTGAGGCATCAGAGGATAGTCACAGCAAAGCAGTTTCCATGCTCCCTCCGTCAGAAAGCCACCACAGTTTCAACAAATTAAAAACATCACACTTGACTATGTTTTAGCCCTTAAAAGATGAAGTTTAGGTGCTGTCATCAGCAGGTCAGCTGACAGCGTAACTTTACAGCAATTGGACAGGTGCATGCACAAGAAGGTGGCAAACTGCAATGTCAGATCTTAAACAATTTTGCTTTAAGAAGAGTCCTTCAGTCATTTGTAGATGAACATCTACCAACAAGGCACAGAAAAGGTGCTCCTCCTCTTCCAGCTAGTTACTACAATCAGGAAAAAAATTAAATTTTTTCCCCTTTGTTCCACTGAACACAAGCACAGTAAGATTTATCTAGAAAAGGGCAAGTCTGGGTCAGCCTTTGATTTAACCACTTAACAAAAATTCATACTCTTTACATGTCAAATCAAATATTTTTCAAAGGAACACAGACTCTGTGCATAAAGAGCAGTTGTACAATGTATCTTTTGCCATTACTTTCATTTCTTTTTCTACAGAGGGTTCTGCGCCATTAATCGCAACCCCAGTATCAAAGTGTCTCTTACTACAGTTCCCTTTAAATAATAATAATAAAAAGACAAGCGACTTGCCCTTTGTAAGTTAAATTTAAATACCAGCCATTCATTTCTCTGGCTTTTTCCAGAGGGGAGCTGGAAAAGCGACACAGCTGCATACAGAGAGTTAATGCTGTTCAAATGGAAGAGCTGAGCGTGGTGTCACTTCTCAAGCAGTCCCTGCTTGCAGCCACTTGTTTCTCCCTCAGCGCTGCCTGCCCTGTTGTGCCAGACAGCTGGAGGACCAGAGCACGGAAATACTCCAGCTTAAAAGTGACCACATCTCCCTGGTTATTTTTGTTGCTGTGATCCGGCTCCAGAAGTTGTCATCCCTTCTGCCACAGCAGCTCAGGGACAGGAACCACCGAGTAGGTGCCGAGGCGACTGCTGAGGAGAGGTCACGCTCTCCCTCCTGTTCTCAGCCACAAGTTCCTGCTTCTCTGTCACATCAGACCTGTCATGTGAATCACAAAAAGTCCTACTTGTTGAGGCAACTTTTAATGGTTTTGGAACAACACACTACATGTTTTGCATACAATATAAAAAGGACATAAATGTTCAGACAGAACAGAAGCACCCCTCCAGCACAGTACTTAACTGAGAGGCAACTGCTCTTTTACCAGTGTAACTGGTGCACATGGTGGGGCCAGCTTCTCCTCCTGCTTGGGGAGAAGCCCAAAATAAAGTGGAAGAGAACGTGGCTGTCAGAACTGGAACAAACATACCTACCCTTGTGTTTTTAAATGTAAGCAGCTGTAAGCACCACAAGCTGCAATATTTCTTTTGCTCTAATCTCCTTTGGGAACAGATTCAGGACTGGCTACTTTCCTTTCACTCTCTTTTCCCACAACTGCAACTACTTCATTGACAGTCTTCTTCTAATACTTCATGGTTTAAAAATACCTAACCAAAGTTAGGAAGTGCAGCTAACAACTAGGCTTTCATTTTCCTAGTCCATACTTGTATTCACTTTTTCTTCTCTTCACTGAGTATTCCAGTGTTACTGCAAAATGCATGAAGATAAGCTATACCATTTCCAGAAAAAAAGATACCATGCTGACAAATGACGCCTGTAGTTCTTCATCTTTTGATGCACAATCAATGAGAATTATATATTTGCATCTCTCAATTCCAAAAACAACAATGTATACACATCATCTTCTTAAAGAGGGGTACTTTTGTTTGAAAGCTGCTAAAACTCCCAATTATGAGGATGCTCTGACTGGCCAAATGTTACACCAGTGACTACTGCTGTCACTCAGTAACGTAATGATGGCTGCTACATGCATAGCTTTTATAAAAGCAATGCATTTTTTTTAACCGTGACTGAAACACTAAAGTATGCAAGCAAATATAGTGGGATAACAATCTTTTGACTTAACCATAATTGTATGATGCTAGCATGAGAGGTCATCAGGTCAATTCTAACATAAACAGGATCTTGGTCTTTGGAACAGTCAAATTGTAACACTTGTAGCTGATGTTACCTTTTCCCTCCCACACATTTTATTAACAGTGACTTCAGCGTCAGCTGAGCAATAGCACTGAGCTTCCTTTTCACCCCTCAGCGGAAAGGACACTAACCACGGTACAGGATAGAGAGAAAAATCCACCAGAGCTGTTCCCGTTGTTGCGATTCCCTCAGAGCGGGCAGGGTTGGAGCTACCATGGCCTCCAGCCCTTCTTGCCTTTCCACCGAAGTCAAACGAGCAGCGAAACAAGTTAGAGCTCATTGGCTGAGGGGGGGGAACACCCACAGGTGTTGGGTCTTGGCTGCCGGCGGCACGACAAGGGACAGTCGGACTAAAACCGGCAGGGCCTAACCCTGTGCTTTGGGGTATTCTAAACCCGAGTGACTGGGCACACACCACCGCACCTTGCTGGCTGTGCTCAAAGCAGAACGCACCCCCAGCCCCGAAGTGACGAATTATACCAGGTCGCGTAAAAATATTAGGAATGCAAATTTCAGAAAGTGCATTTGCTCGCAGTGCTCCAAGCACAGCCCCTCAGAAACGACGCCGCTCACCTCCACACCTGCCTCCGAAGCCCGTCGGTCGTTCCCTCGGGCCGCCCGGCCGCCCCACTCCCGCCCTGATGGGGCACCGACCCCCGGAGACCCCGGGACCGCGGAGAGGCCTCGCCAGGCCGTGCCCCGCAGCCCCCCCCGCTCCCCTCACCGCCCCGCTCCCCCGCCACCAACAAAGCCCCGGCCGCCGCCGCGCTGCCCTGAGGCGCCTCGGCCCCTCACGGCCGGGAGCCCGGGACAGCAGCGGCGCTGCTCCCGGGGACACCGCGCCGAGGTCGCGGCACCGTTAACCAAGCCCGAGGAGGAAGGGACCCGCCAGGCCGCACGGGGCCAGCGGGGCCCGGAGGCCGCGGCCCGCCCCCGCCGCCACTCACGCATGAGGGTGCTGAAGGCCACGACGCCCAGGAGCCCCTGCAGGAAGATGCCGAAGCTGTCCATCAGGGCCCCGTTCTCGCAGCCGCGGTCTCCCGGCCCCGCCGCCGCCCCCTCGCCGGGCCGCGAGGGGCTGTCGGTGAGCCCGAGGCTGCCGTTGGGCAGCGGCGGCGCCCCCATGGCGAGGCGAGGCCCGGCCAGCGCCCGCCTCAGCGGCGCATGGCGGCGGCAGCGGCGGCGACGTCGCGACCTGCGGGCGAGGCCTCGCCCCCTCACCCCACCCCCAGCGCGTCACCGGCCGCTCCGCTCTCCCATTGGCCGAGCCGCACGCCGCGGCCCCGCCCCTCAGCGCCAGCGGGGCCGCGGGGTCGGGAGGGGGAGGAGGGGCCGGGGCCGGGGCCCTCCCTGCGCGGCGGGTGGGGAAGGGGCACGGCCCGCCTCCTCCGGCCGGGAACGCCGCCGGGAGAGGGCTCCGAGCGGGCAGGGGCGGGGGAGACGGCCTTCAGCCCGGACACCGGCTGCATCCCCGGGGGTTTCCGACCTGCGCCCACCCCAGGCTGCAGCTCAGGCACACCGGTCGGGCAAGTTCGGCATCAAACTCGAAATAAAAAATTCTGATTAAATTCTTTAGCACAAAAGTGCGTTCTTTTGAAAGACACGGCCAAAGGCACGCGGGATCAAACTTGCCGCGTCAGCACTTTGAGTTAGAAAATGTGTCTGTTGCTCCGAGACTCTGACCGGCCCCATCGCGCCGTCACAAGGCAGGACCCCAGCCACCTTCAGCCCAGGTCACGGCACGCTGCAGCTTTTTCTTAGGCTGCCTCTTGAATTTCTTTAAATAATTGAAATCCCAGTCTAAATATGAATTCACTTGTAAGCACAACCCAGAAAATAGAACACGGAATCATGGAATTGTCAGAGTTGGAAGGGACGTTCTAGAGATCACCTAGTCCAGCTCCCCTGCCAAAGCGGGGTTGCCCAGAGCACATCACTCAGGAGCATCCAGGCGGGGTGTGAAGATCTCCAGAGAAGGGGACTCCACGTGGGCAGCCTATTCCAGGGCTCTGGCACCCTCACCAGAAAGAAGTTCTTCCTCATATTTGAGTGGAACTTCCCATCTCCCAGCTTGTGCCTGGTGCCCCTCATCTTGTCACCAGGCACCAAAAAGAATCTGGCTCCATCCTCCTTCAACCCACCCTTTAGATAAGCATTAATAAGGTCTCCCCCTCAGCCTTCTCCAGGCTAAAGAGTTCCAGCTCTCTCAGCCTTTCCTCGTAAGAGAGATGGTCCAGTCCCTCAATCATCTTTGTTGCCCTACACTGGACTCTCTCCAGCAGTTCCCTGTCCCTCTTGAACTGGGAAGCCCAGAACTGGATGCAGTATTCCAGTTGTGGCCTCACCAGTGCAGAGTAGAGGGGGAGAATGACCTCCCTCGACCTAGTGGCCACACTCTTCCCTATGCAGCCCAGAAATGTTTAAGTCCATCAGACAACTTGAGCAGAGCACATGAAGCACGAGTTGTTCAAATAATGACATTTGTTGCAACTCCCTTACAAACCCAGGGACACGGCTGTCCCCCCTGGCAGGCGATGCCCAACACTGCTGGCACATGGCAGTGATTTCTCTGATACTCAGGCTGTGCCACAAACATCTGGAAATTGCAGCAAGAAACACTCTCAATTCTCCAACTGAGAGAGGTCTTGGCCAAAACGCAGTGTCCAGTGCCTCTGCAGCCCAAGCCAATGCTCCTCTGCTTTGAGCTGCGTCGAAAGCAAGAGGTCAGGAATGCAAACAGAGCTATCTGAGAGAAAGGGCAAGGACTGAAGCAGGTTACTTGTTCTCCCCCTTGCACACAGGGGTCGCAGCCACCACACCTCAAACATGGGCATGACCTATTTACTTGTGGCCCAGGAGCGGTTTTCAAGCTTTCACAGTGGCTGCCGGACATCAGATTTTCCACACACATACCTGACCTGGACGTTTCTACTGGTTAAAGTATGCTTTTTACACACAAAATTGGTTTGATACATGAATCTGGAAACATAACTTGAAGGGCTTAGGCCTTGTGTTACTCCATATTCCATGCTTCAAAATAGATCATTCCCCCAAAATACCTCTCAAAGGTTTCCAGCTCCTCGTGACTCCTCTAAGCCCTTCTGAAACCTGTGGCAGACAAGATGACACTGCCTCCTGACACACGCTATTCACAAGCCTTCCGATTTCTCCCAAGCAGACAGTGTTCTGTGAAGGCAAGTAAAAGATTTACCTTAAATCCTACATATTTAGAGACCTTTAAAGACAGTGTTGAGCAAATCAGTTTCATCCCACTCCTTTGCCTTTTCTGCACCCACTATAAAATCAGCTCAAGACAAATGACGCGCAGGCAAGAAACGAGTGCCACGGAGCACATGAGTACAATCTGTTGGAACGCCAAGTAAGGAAACAAGAACTTTGCAAGGCTGACCTGTTTCTGAAACATCTGTGAACCCTTCATGTTATTCAGAGAAAGCAAAGCCAGCTCCTGTTTAAAATCTCAGCTTGACAGGTTAGTGTAAACCTTTACAAAATGATCCAGAAGGAGCAGCAGCACCTGTAAAGTTTGCTTCGGATCATAACGAGCAGCTCCCTATGCTCAAAGAAAAGACATAAAAGAAAATTACCCTGATTCATAGGTTCTGTCCTCAGCTCTTGTACATTAGCTTCAGCATCCTGTGAAATACAAAATCTGTTATCTTCGAAGAAGCTTAGAGAAAAAGGGTTCCTGCATTACAGGGAACTGTATACAACCCAATCAAGCTGTTAACGTGAAGCCTGTCCAAGCGGTATTTACAATGTCCACATTTACCTTTTATGCAAGTCACAGGGCATGCTACAGAGTTTCCATCCCCCAACTTTTGAACAAAGGAAAATTGATGGGAAGCGGGGGTATTTATCATTATATCAACACCAAAACCATCAGTAACAGTTTAAGCATCTTTTTTAATTTTCTTACAACCACTTAAAACTGTCATATACCACAAACTTATGTACACTATTTACAGACAAAACAAGCAAAATATCCATCCAAAATATTTTTTAAAAAATCCTCTGATTAAATTGTTACACCTGCTCAAACAATGGTGGGATTTAATAGGCATATTCTCTTGTGCATGTTTCTCTTCCATGTAGTACTTCAGTCTCACTGCATATATATATATATTTAAAAGTTAAAGAAAGATAAAACAACAAGCAGAAGGGACACAACACAATATGCATTTAAATCTCTGTTTAAGAACAAGCAGCTAATTAAAAAAGGCAAAATACAGGAAAAGTGCATCAGTTCCAATGAGTTAGTATAAGAAAGAGGCCCACAGGTGGAGAGCAGATACCCTTTGGGGCAGAGTCTCCTACAAAACCTCTGATTGTCTACAAAGATTATTTAAAATTTATTTTAAAAAGAAATTTAAAAAAAAAAAGAAACGAAAGAGAAGAGGAGAAACATGACACCTTCAGAATTTTTTTTTTCCACGAGGTTTCTTTGAAACTGGTGCTCAACAACTTCCAGAGTGGGCAAGAATTCCTTTGAGCCCGGACTTTGCTGTTCATTCAACACAACTCGAGTGAGCCGTCCCCGTGTCTCGAGCAGAAGGCCTGTTCCTCTTGAACTGTGCAAGGCTAGAGGACTTCCACAAGCTCCGTGCCCATGTTTGTGCTAAGTCAGTCAGACCTACTGCCTCTCCATTTTGTCAGCGCAAGACCTGCTCGCTTCCATGGCTTAAAGCTGAGCCAAACACTGCTGGCTTTGCACCTAACAGAAGAAATTTGTCTTCTCATCAAAAAGTCCATTTATATGTCTGGTGCATTTCAGAACAACAGATATGATGTTGAGGAAGCTAGAAATGACCATGGAGACAAAATGTCAAAAAACTTTACTCGTTTTTGCTATATTTCATACAGGTAATTATTCTTTTTTTTTTTTCTTTTTTTTTCTTTTTTTAAATAGAAAAACATGTAACAATAAAAGAGGCTTGTTTCATCTGGTGTTTCCAAGTCCCATTCTAATCCTTCACCCAAAAGGCTGCCTTTGAAAACAAGGCTACATGCATGTTTGGGGAAGGTTGGCAGCACTCTGAAATGTGGGTTCAGCACACGATCCCTTTCACACGGAGCCTCCAGCCAACACCTGAAGTCTCCTGACAGAGCCTATATCTTTGTGCTTAGTTAATTTTAGGTAATTTGAGCTCACAGTAGGCAGTAACCAGTCTGCCACTATGTGACAGGACTGGTTAAGGAGTAGTTTTGTCTAAGATCATCGTATTTTTGGCTTTCTGGTAAGGCTACTTCATCTAGTAACTTCTCCTCTAACAACAGATTTGGTCCAAAGGTATCCAGTCTCCAATTTGAGCTTGATAGTTTAGAAGCCTATTCCATTACATTCAAAAATCTCACAAGCCACTTTGCCTTTTGCTAACAAGGTACCAAGTCTTTGTACTTTATACAGAAGAATGGAGCGCTCAGTCCAATCAACTGTACATATATTTACACTTCTGTGGACCTAGCAGCTAAGTATTCCTTTCCTCCTTTAAAGCATTATTGGAATCAAGAATAAACACTAGCAAATCCTAAAAGAACAACAAAATACTGCTGAAAGTTGTGACAAGAGAAAGTAATCTTAACAAACACTCCCGAACTCTGCATGTACTGTTTCCAGTAATCCCAGGAGAGACTGCAAACACTCCTGGAGTTCTATACAACACATAAATGAATCTGCCTTTTATTTCCTTCCTCAAAGAGCAACTTTCAGAAATGGTTAGCATTAGAAAAAAGTAGTCTTCATTCACCAAGATCAGTGCGGAACGTCTCCTGTTGTGGAAGGATTGCTTTCAGTTTAGGATGGACTGCAAGCTGCTCGTGCTTTGGGGATAATTCTACCACATTAACCTTCCATGACATTTTTGGAGGTCAAGTGTTTCTCTACTACGGACTCCTTGTCTGGTGCAGAAACCATGCTATAGTAACTAAAAAAAATAAAATAAAAATCTTTCTGCCTAACATGGCTAAGCTTAGCAATGTGAGTGCCATTGGAGGCACCACCAAGTTCCTAACACTATGATGTGCAAAACCAAAACTGTACAAGGCATGTGAAAGCAAAAGAAGCAAAATTACAAACCCTCAATGGGTCAGCCAAGGGTCATCTCCTTTTACCATCCACATAAACAGTACACGAGGCCCAATGGAGGGCTCATTTTCTTGTACTGAAGACATTTGTGCAAGACACTGCTGCCTTTCTCCTGGACTCCAGCTCTGTCATATCTTATGGTGAATGGATGTGAGAGAGGACAGCACAAATTCCTGAAACATAGATCACTGCAGTCCCAGCAACTCCTGCTGGTGAAACATCGGTATCACCCAAAGCCAAGATTCAGCCACTGGCTACCCAAAATCCAGTTTTGAAGAAACAGAGCAAATAAAGCAGCGCGTGAACCGATTTCAAGTTATTTTGGAATACGATGAACAAATATAAGTGCAGTTGTGTCATTTGCCACGCATAGAGAAACTTGAAACAGAGTCAAATAGAAACACCATCCATCAAGATAAAGCCCCAATTATCCCTTTTAAATCCAGCAATAAAACAGAGTGCATTTTTTTCCAGGAAACAGAGTGTACAGTACCCGTGTGCAGCATAAAAACATTTCACAAATAATGAAAACATCCCTTTTGAAAATCTCAGCAAAAATAGATCCCATTGGGACCAGACTGTCAGTGCCTCCCAAAACAAGGCAGAAAAATCCAGCCTATAAAACATGCCAAAAGTGACCAGTAAGTATACCACTAACCTCTGAAACTGCTGACTGCTTCATTTAGTGAGAAACAGAAGTATGACATTTGTATTTAAAATCCTAGGTGCCGTGTTAAGAGGTTCACTAAATTACCCTTAAAGCTCTGTTCTCTCCTGACAACTACTTAAGAAGACATCTATCTGCCCATGGGGAAAGGTGGAAGCAACATTTCTGGGCTATGCAGGTCAATTCTGCTGGGCATCAGTGCAATAGAATTCTGGAAACCCTGAAGAATGACAAATACAATCCCAAAGCATCATACTCTAGCCCAGAAGTTTTCTGATGGTCTAATTTCTCAAGACAAGACACTGACAGCAAAGCAGCAATGTTCCTTTCAAAAATTTTTTCAGGCCTAATGGCTTATCACTGAGCATGTCCTAAGGGAACGGAGTACAGGCAGATGACCTAAGCACACAAAATGAAGAGCTAAAACACCCATTTATTGGCTGTGTATCTGGTGTGAGGAAGAAGGGGGGACACTTTGATTTCCATTTAATTATGTTTTCAGACTCTGCTTACAACTTCGTAGAAAAAAAATGGCCTAGCTACAGACTGCCCTCCATCTCTTAAGAACACTCAGCTAGTAAACAGTCTGTCTGACATTTATGTTTTGATTCGGGAATGGAAAAAAAAAATACCTAATTTTAGCACTTCTGTAAATAGTTCTGCCTTAATTAGGCAGTTGACTCGGCAGTTATTCTAAGGGACAAAAGCAATATACCCCAGTTATTTAGCTTTGCTTACTCTAAACAGTTTTCATAGGAGACAACTCCCCCTCAACATCTCTGTGGCAGACACAGACACGTAGATAATGCAAACTCAGCTCTTAGTTTAGAGATGACCTCTCGTCACTGCATCCTACAGCTCACAGCATCAGAATCACCCACCACATTAGGCCTAAGAGACCTCTGAAACAATCCATTTGACCAGAGTATCCAGTGGTTATCAGAAACCAGCACAGGCATCTTTCCATAACAAATTCCAGCAGTGACAACCTTCCCACCTCAAATGCCAGGGGCTTTCTGCAGAAATCTATCTGAATAGGAGATAAAGGACCAGGGCTGCTCTCATAAAGCTCCTGCCTGTGCTCCTCCGAACGCTCTGAGAACAGGCAGAGTGAATGAATGCAAGCCATCTGAAACTTAATGCTAATTTGATGCAGATCTTGAGTTTGATACAAATTCCCCACATCTTTAATGGAAAGTAAGGTAAGCCCTGTCACCTAAATTGTAAAGCACAGGTCTACAGCAAGTGGCTGATTGGGTTTTATTGCCCTGGAAAACTAAAATCAGCAGTTCATCCTACTGTGGGTCTACTGATGGAACTAGATGTGACTCTGGTCCTTTTCTCTAAAAAAAAAGCACACAAACTCCTTCCCAACACCCCATATTTTCATCAAGTCTGATCCTGAGCAGCTGTAAATAGTTAAAAATACAAAGTCATGCTCTTAAGATAGTTTCCAGTGTGCAAACACTGGCAGAGCTAAGCTGCAGTCCTCCACTGATTGCCGTTTTCTTAGTTTATTCTCCAAAAAGATGTTCAGGGAGCAAAGCAAAAGTCTGCTGACAGGCTCTGTGTACGTGGCCCAATTGTTTGCTATAAGAAAAAAAAGAAATAACTTCACACAATTAAAAAAAAATATTATCTGACAACCAAAATACAGAAAATGCAGAGGCACTTTCTCTTTCCTTCTTCTTTTCCTACAGCCCATCTGTAAGAGAAGTGCAAAATAATTAAGTTTTCTGGCATCTGAGAACATCCAGGTTAAGCCTACACATGTTTCAGCTAAAGCTTTGGAAGAGAAGCTCTCTCTGCTGATACTTGTTTGTACTCCTGACGTGCCTACAGAAGAGAGACTGCTGTGCAGCTACAGACAATTTGTCCAGAAGTAGTAGTTCCCTCCCTTTTTAGTTCATCAATTCTACTGTTCAGGCTACAGAGGTAGTAAAAACAAAACAAAAACCCAACAATGAAACAAAACCCCAAAATCAACAAAAAAAGCCCCCAAAGGAACCACACTCTTGCTATACTGTACATTCAGAACCCTGTGGCCAAGTTGTTGTCCTAACAATGAACAAACTCATTAAAAAACTCAACATTAACACACGAATGTGCAAAGAGCACATTCCAAAGCCAGTGCTGTGGTAAAGCAAGTGTTTGTCCACAGGGAGGGAAGGGGATTCTGTGAATCATCAGGAACAGAGAAAGGTTATTTCTGGCAGCCTACATGCTAACGTAAACAGATCTGTCTCTCCTTTTAAAGTTCTGTGCCAACAGAACTATTGAAATGTCATTTCCCACCAGAGGAGACTTTTCTGTAATTATTAAAAAATACATTAAAAAAAGGGAACCATAGAGCAAGAGACTATTGTGTTCCCGAGCTGGCAGCTGGTAGAGTAGCCCCTGTGTTTGCATTGGCATTTTGCTCCAGATGTTGTCTTCCTTTTGTCAGAGCGAAAAACTGAGGCTGACAGATGCTCTTAGGTCACCAGGGCCCCGGTTTAACTTCATTTGGCTTTCCTTGCTAGAGAGAAAGGAGCATGTTTTTGTAGTTGTGCTTCAAAGATCCACTTCCAACTTGGTTGCTCCTCAGTTAGCAAACTGCTGGTAAAAGGCAAGTTTGACCCTCTCAATGTGATGGCAAAGTTTAATAGCTGGCCCAAGCTTCAAGTCCATACACTCCTGAACAGTGGGCAGGGTCAGCAGCAGCAGTGCCTGGCCATCGATTTCCTGTCAGTAGACAAAAACTCATTAGTCACTTTGCGTTTATTTTCCCTGCTCCTTCAGCTTTGGCTTGTTGTCATTTCAGATTCATGAGCGTTTCTGAATCAGATGTTTCTTTCATGCTACTCCAGGCAGTTAAAAAAAAAAAATATCTTACTTTCTCACAACAAGTTAACTTCTTTCTTAAAATGTCAGCTCAAATTCCCTGGCTAAGGGACAGAACCTCGTGAGATATTATTTTTAAAAAATAAACCCCGTAACAGAAACCAAGACATTTTAATGCAGAAAGTCTCTTTATCTAACCTTTGCATCTTTCTAGAGAAACAGAGGTTCCACAAAGAAAAGTACATCTTCTGAAACACCTATCATAAACCATACTCATCACCAGTTCCAGTGCTAGTTTTGATAGGTGATGATTTTATGGCAAATTTTAACCAAGATGCAAGAACAACTCATGTTTGTGCTCTAGTTGTCATACTTCAGCAAAAAAATGTTCACTTACTGTGCAGCTGTACAGCACTGTGATGCCTGTAGTTAGTCTGCACAGTGGAAAACATTTATCATTTGGAAAAGTCAACACAAGCGGCAAAACTGCATCTCCTAGAAAATAGGCTCCTGCCTTCGTGCTGCTTGGTTGCTTCCCTCTAGTTTTGGGATTCAAACACCCCCACAAACCAAAACGTCTTCCACTGAGTACTAAGAAACCTGAAAAATTCTGGCCATTTCTTGAATCCTTCTCTCCCAAACTGTTGTTGTGCATGCAAAGGTTGTCCCACATTTGTGACTTCAAAACTCTACTATAACATTTAAACTATTTTCTTTTTGTGATTCATTAGAGGATAAGAAACAAAGTACCAGATTCAACATTTTAACAGACAGAAAACTATACCTGATCAAGGAAAATTCTCGCCAGTGGTGCACAGTCAGTGGATTTGAGGAATCGTACAACATCAGCCACACTCCATTCCAGAGGGTTACTGTCCAGCTGCAGCTTTTCAGCAACTTCCATCTTCATGTCCTAGAAAAGCCACCCAGCACAAAAAGAATACCCAAAATATTACACATGCAATGGACTGATGCTCCCCTCTACTCCCCCCCACTCAAACATTCAGCTGCCAAATAAAGCTCTAATGAGAGCTCAAATTGCAGAGGTTTGTTAGCTAGCAGAGATGTGCAGAATAGCCCTGTGCTGAGGGTGGAGGCTGTAACACTTACAGCCAGTAACCAGGGATGTAAAACCAGGATTGGTCAACACTGCATCGCTGCTCAGGTTGAACCAAGGAGTGTTAACAGCTGGGAAATGGAAAGCTCACCGTTCTGTCTACAGCTTTCAGTTTATTACAGATTGGGATACGACTGTAATAAAAATCATTATTTTTAATTATTCTGTAGTGTATTCACAAAGCCCTTCAAGGGGTAACAGAGTATGAGAACGCAAGTATGACAGTTAATACTCCCAAGATATTTGTGCCCGCCCAACAGTAAGCAAGCCAGAACACAAATCTACATCCAAAGTTACCTTTGGCGAAGGAGGTTTATTTTCATCGTCAGAAAAAGAAAAGGTCCTGAGTTTCCTTTTCCGCTTGTCTCGGTCCTGAGCCAGGGAATGAGACAGTTCACTCTGTGTAGGAGAGGATGACGGTGATTTCTTCTCCGACACCTCCGATTCTTCAAGCAATTCATCTTGGTGCTCTGAGGTACTATCCTCAGTCAGAGATTCTTCATCTACCTCATCCTGGTCATCCTCCTCTTCTCCTCCACTCCCCTGAAGAAGCAAAGAAAAAAAGCCATGAAATAAAAAAAATTAGAAGTTTAGGACAAAAGCTACAATTACCACCCATTTGTCAGCTTTAACCAGAGGTTACAAGGAACTAAGAGCTTGTTATTTCAAATGTAGCTGGTCGCAGATGACATACCATACCCACTGAAGTTGTTGGCAGTGTCATACCTGGGGAGATCCAGCTGGAGTGTTATCCACTGAAGTAGAAGAACGTTTTTTCTTATGAACAAAAAAATGTTTTCGTCTCTTCCGTCTTTTATTTGGTTTCTTCATGGCTACTTCCAGGTTACTGTGGCCACCCGGAGGCCTGCCTATCCGCTTGTTTTTCCGCTTTCCATAATAGTGTGCTACCAGGGCAGAAGAAAGGAGCACCATGTTGAAATGAACTTTCAATGTCATTAGTTATGTCTGTTCATGATCAGGACTGGAAAATCAGCAGAAGGTTATTTTCCAATAGAAATCCCAATTCTGTAATACTTTACAATGTGTATGTCTATATTTTTCTCTTCAATTTGGTTTGAGGAAGAAGAGCTATTGATCAATTTTATTTGCCCTATGAAGATTTAGTTCCTCTACCTCTGAGAAGCCCCAGATGATCACATTTTATCAGCCACAGGCTTGGTCCAATTTAATGGCACTTTTTGTAATATTTTGTAGTTTTTAAACATGGTCTCAATGCATTGTGTGTTCTCACAGTGTCAAATGGTTAAAGTCAGTTAAAAAAAAACCACAGAAACCTAACAAAACTAAAAGCTAAAAAAAGAGCTTGAAGGTGTTTTATTTTGTTCCACAACAAAGTGGTAAAAGAACTACAATGACACTTAAATCACAATATTAGAGTAAGTTCTTGTCCCAAAAGTTATCTTAAGATAAAGCTTTAAGCACAAAACAAAAAGTTAAGCCATGGTTCTACCACTTAATATAGAATTCCTTTTCCCTCCTCTACACACTGACAAATGGGTATTTCATAGCCTGTGTACGTAGAGCTTGAGCTGCTCCTTGTGTAAGCTAAGCAATGGATTTTGGATTCCTTCTGGAGCCAAAGCCAGAAGAAAACCTCAATATAACACCCCAAGCCCCACCTCAGTTTGAGATCAGCAGCCTACTCACTGTACTTAGTCTTTGTCAGGACAGAGCAGTTCTCTGAACACTTATCCAGCACCATCTGAGGGCCAAAGAGGTTTGGACAACATTCCAGCTTGATGCATGTTTTCCTACAGAAATCTGCCACCCGGTCTGCTGTCCTCACAACTTCCACAGTCGCACGGTAGCTCTTCCCTTTATACCTAGCATTGAAAATACCATCATAATTCAGTAATCCTCTAATTACCAGCATAAAAGTACTTCATTAAAAGGTGTACAATAATATTGCTTTGAGATCCAACTCAAGGAAAACCTGAGCAATGAGGAACTTTATGTACTGACAAGTCCTGGAAGCTGGTAGTCCTGTCTCTTAGGATGGATCCTCAAGCAAAGAAACAAAGCCAGCACCAGAGAGATGTCTGTGGTACCAACCACAGGAGGACTGCCCTGCCAGCAACTGTAAAACACCATCTGAGAGGACTGCCCCAGAGCTTAGATGTTTTGTTTCCTTTGTTCACAAATGGTTTGTTCTTTCTTTGTTTTTATGTTACTGCAGAAGTGTTCACTGTGTTGTAGACAGCTGGGCCCTAGAACCAAGACAGAGTGCACCAATTCTGCTAATAAAAGTGACAGCAGAGAACTAACAGTTCTAGTGAGCCATTCTATGCACATACTATGGCAAACAAATGAACTACTGCCACATTTCCCATCAGCTTTTATCTAACAGCTGAACAACGTGTCAGGACAGTCACTTGCCATGACTCCACATATTGCTCCTGTTTGATTTAAATTAAGAAAAAAAGATATTTCTTTCTGTTCAGCAGCCTTGCCACACCACTGACAGAGCCGCACTGTGAAATATCTGCCAGAGCCATTCATCATTTCAGCTTTGTTCTCCCAGCACAGCTACTGGCACGTGCTCATATCTATTAGGGATGTCTCAGGCCTGCAAGTGTCTAGTTAATGCACCGAAAAAAAGAGCTATATCATCATAGTCCAGGTATCCCTGGTGTCAGTACTGTGACAAAAGAAAACACACAGCAACTTCAGTGAAACCAAACAATTTTTTTTCTCTACTTTTCAGCTACATCTTTTATTTACATTAAACTTTCATATGATCTTCCTATCGACCAAATCCAGAGCAATCCTTCAATACGTGGAAAGGCGTCTTTTTAGACATGAAGCTGATCCCACAAAAGAATTACTGACATGTTCAAAACTATGTAGGAAGGTGTGCTATGACACATTGGGAAAACCTAATCTCTAGCGCACAAACACAGTGACCTAGTGACAAGACCATCATTAGACTATAAAGGAATATCTGGATTTCTCAATATGTGTGAGTATGATCACTGATTTTTCCTAGCCACAAAACAATCCTGCAAAGAAGCTCCAACCCAAAGCTCAGCAGGAAAACTAGGGAGTGCTTTATGGTAGGCTGTTGTAGAAAGACTTCCATGCCAGGCCATTTCATAGCACTGCTATGACTTAATAGAAGTGCCATGGAAGTCTGAAAAGCTTCCCAAGCAGCATGTGCTGCTGCTTTAAAATACTGTCAATTATCTCCAGGTGAATTAAATTATCTTAAACCTCACCTGCAGGTCTGCCAGTGTATATGCTACGTTGTACCAGTACCACACCACTCTCACTTCACCACTGGCTGCTTACATGTCAGTAGCAGAGCACACCTGGCATACTAAGGAGTAGTAAAATCAGATGCGCTTCACCAGACATTCATAAAGAAATTTATAAAGATTTGGCAGTTTAATGGTTGTCAGCATCTTCATATGCTATAAGCAATTTTTCCTTCTCAAAAATGTGAGAAGCTAGAGCACAGACTGCAGAGAACTTTGCTATTGGGATCAGCTAAGCAGAGAACAGGACAAGAACTTACTTGGCTTTCAGGGTCTCTCCATGCCCAGGCCATGCAGCCTCTTCATCCAGCTGCAGCTCTCGCAGGACACGGCTAGGTTTGTAAGCTGCATTGATCAATAAAGTGAGAACCTACAGTGAAGGAGGGAAAAAGAGAAAATATGTTCAAGTTATTTGTACAATAACTCTGTTTTAAAGTGCCAGGGTAGAACAGGAAATTACTTCTATTCATCCAAATTATCTAGCATCAAAGCACTCATTCACAGCAGGATGACGGATACCTCCAGATACTGCCAAAATGAAAACCGAGAGCAGCCGACAGTCTGGGCCTTGCCAAACCTTCAGAATTTGTCTGCAGAGTCGGGAGTGCAGCTCGCAATTTCCAAGTCATTGCCCTTGAATTACACGTCACTAAATTAAACCCTGGGGCTGAATACCACAAAACTTGCATAACCATGGGTAAATCTGCGTGATTATCTTAGAGATTGGTTGACATATGAAGGTGTGCCAAAAAAAGCTGCAGAATTTTGCCGCCTGCCAACCCACCACTTGCTACAAAATCATAGTGCAGAATCTTAAGCTCTCCTCTGTTTTGCTTTCATGAACCATGATAAGACCTGTACAATAATAAAATGAGAATTTCTCTGGTGCTGTAAAGTAACTCAAGTTGTGAATAGCCTGAAGCCTGTGAAAACGTACACTCAAATTGTATTTCTTATTTTTAGTATATGTTTATATGTTTATTCCAATTTATTCCCAAATTGGGTGCATCAGAACCTTGACATAACAAACTTGCAGCTTCAGTCCTACTAATGCAGCAGATCTAGAGCTCAAAAGGAGAGTATTAAATATAATGCAAGTGCCAAACTTACTCTAGAATTCACACAGTGAGCAAGAGGCATAATGGAAATGAGTACAACCAAGCATATAAGCTGAACTTTTAGCAACACCCAGCGTCTTTACGTCAGCAGGGATTGTGCATACTTTATGGTTTCAGGCAGTGAAGCAGGTTAAATCTTCAAGGTTAAATGAAGCTGCCACAGAATTTCACACTTGCTCTCCCGGAGTGCTTACAAGAGAGCACTGAAACTCGCAGAAAGGATGGATCTTTTTCAATAATCAGCTTGACTCTCGTCCACTGGACTCTTGTTTTACAGCACGTCTGCCAGAAAGCCCTCCTTAAAGTCACTCCCAGTTACGATACATGGTAGGGAGGTAAAAATTCCAGAGATGTTGAGCCAATTCTTGCATTTGAGAGCTGAAGTGTGCACATACAGTTATGCCTTGGGAAACTTCCAGCCTCTCAGGTCAGATAATAACCACTCCATGACGTTTTGGAGATTTTGGAAAAGTAACTATTGCATTAATGTATCTATAAATTTGCTGTGAAACACTTTCTGGAGAAGAGGCTCTTTGACATTAAAGAATGGCCTCTTTCTCCCTCTTCCCCTCCCTCTGTTACGATAGAAGGCAAAACCACAATTTCATCTGATGTTTGCAAATCATATCCAATTTATAAAACAGAGAATTCTCTTAATTTTCCAATTACCAAAAACAGTTTGCCATCCCTACTAATAAAATCTGTACTTCCTCTGTTTTAACATCAGTGCAAACTATAAAGGAGTTTTGGGATTATCTGAAGTTAAATTCTGTTAATTAAAATTGAAGCATTTATTACAGCTATAAAAAGATACTAACTCCTTTTACTATGGTAATTACAAGTTACTCTGTTTTAACCTAAAATAAAGCTTAGCAGTAGAAGGCTGACTGTAGCTCAGACAAATGAGAGGTTCCAGCCATTCATAAAAGAAACCATGACTTACACTTTATACAAAAAACACTCTTTACTCATTATCAGCTTAATTCTATTAACTACTCATCTGTAATTAGAGAGATGCTCCAGTGTTTATGATACAGTGCTATATGCGGGTCCACTACGTACAACCAGCTCACCTCTTTCAGAACAAGGACACAGTTGCCGGGTCCCACCGACTGAGGAAGCTCTGCGATCCTGCCTTTGTTTAGGTAAGGCCCTGAGAAGCAGCGGTGGTTGAAGTAGATCTTTGGGCAGCAGTACTTTCCATTTATTACCACTGGGAAATGAGAAAGCAAAGATATAAATCACATGCTACAATCTCCCCAACAAAGAATACATAGTATTTTGCTTGCTGTAAAAAAAGGAGGGGGGAAAGTCTTGAATGACACGAATTTGGGGTGGTTTCAGTATCACATTTGCAATCATAGCACTAGTTATTCAACGTTGCCAAAATATTTCTCACACTTCACAGGCATGCTCACAAATTGTCAAACTACAGGAAATAAAGTTGGTCATTTATCAGAAAAGAAACATTTCTTCCCGGCTGGTCTGGTGCTTCATGGTATCACACCTGTGAGAACACGGAAGAAGTTGACAATCCCAACTTTTTGGTACCGGAAGCACTTCCTACACAGCAATTACGGATAAATTTTCCAGTCAAGTAATTATCTCTCCTCCAAACTTCTGCCACCAGAGAAGCTGGCAAAGTTATTCTCCACATTCCTTTGCATCTTTAGACTTTTTTCCCCTCAATCAGGAAACAAAAGAAGCAGCAACTGATGAAGTGACCTTTCATGAAGTGAAATCATGTCTTCTAAACCTATTAAACGGTTCAACGCTGCTCAAAATTAAAGTTATATATAATATATATTGCAAGATACTTATGTATAAATACAAAATTGTTTTATCCTAGCAGTGTTGTAGTTTTTCTTGATTGAGCAACACCATCATTTAAAGATCTTAATTTCAGTAGTTGATAACTGGCAGATAAATAAAGGAAGTCAAACTTACATTATGAATCTATTAAAAGCCAATTAAAATGCTAAGCAAGCACGAATCATATCTATAAAGCTTGCATTTGGTGCAGCTTCAGATGTGTATTTCACTGTACAGAAAACAGCAGAAGAAGCATTTTGTTGCCAGACAGATCTGTATGACTGTTTCACCAGCAGATGTACTTATTCATCATATTCATTCTTGCAACAGTTTAGAAAATTATTAGATTTTGCCATCTGGCACACAAAGCAGTTTACTGTTTGAATTGCTTTTGTTTATCATAATGATGAAGTTATCATAAAAAACAGACAAACCTGCTTCCCAAAGCTAGAATCTAACAACTCAACAGCACAGATGCAGTGCGCCTGTTATATTTCTCCCAGCATTATTAAACATAACAGGTGACAATAAAAAAATCATCTGTGTAGGTCACAGCACACATTTGGCTCCACATACCCTCTGGTGGGGGGAAGTTCTGGTGTAAAAATCTAATTTGCAGGTTTAATGCACATATCAATTGCAGGACACAAGTAATTGCATGGTTTTGTTTGTTTCATTCCTTTTTGAAGTTCAACAAATCATCAAGGAATGAAAATCTTCAAACCCTTCCCTCCTCTCCCCTCTCCTAACAAAAGAGTGTTGAGCAGCTGAAGAATGAGGCAGCTGAACTGTTACAGGGTTTTGTCTTTGTCAGCCTGCCCTCTCTGATCAATACCTGAGTCAGAAGAGTTCAGCTCCTGGTTCTTTAGTCCATCATGAACTGTCCTTGAAGACAAAATTCTGAAATGAAAAGAAGATTAGGGAAAGGGACAGATAGTGAGGACAGTCACCTCTCAGTTACTGAAAATCAATCATTATGTTGTTTTTTTTCTCCAGGTCTAGCCTTATTAATCTGCTTCTTATACTTCCCCTGTTTCACAATAGTAACATGCAAGGACTATCAAATTCAATTCGGAAAGGACTACTGTACTCCAACAGCCAGCGGCGATCCTTCCTTGCTTGAAGTAATGGGCTACCCCACTGATGGACATGCCACACTAAGCTGCTGACAATAATTTACATTTTCTGCCTCCTTTTAAGTTCATTGCACATTTCAAAGCACAAGGCAGAGTACAGTGTTACCTTCGGCATTTTGAAAAAGATGGGTCTTAAACAAAATACAGCCAAAATGACTCAAGTACTCCAGTAAGAATTCCAGTTACAAAACACGGAAGCCTGCTCAGTGTTTTAGGAGCAATGAAAACATTGGCAGGACTCCTGACAGATCTGGTGTTTGTAAAGCTTAAGAGTCAATAGAACAAACTGTCAGGCATTCTACTGAGCATTTCTGAGCAGGCTCACATGAAGGAGTTTCACCTGCATGACAGAGAATTTATAGATGAATTATAGATATTAGTAGAACTCTCCTTTTTGGCTAGTATGGGCCAAATTTAATCTGGGAAGGAACTATTAGAAGTTAATCTACTAAATGACTCACACTAAAGCCAAATTTTCTGATCAGCTGTGCAAAATCACAGCTACACATTAAGGCAGCTGTATTTTCTAAGCATATTTACATTACAGAAACTGTATTATTTGAGAAGGCAATACAACTGAAAGAGAATCCAGTAATTTTCCCTATTAATCACCATTAAAAAAAGGGCTCAAGCACAAACTTAGAAACACAGTCTTAAGATCAGGTTAGTTTTTCTTAAATGTGCTCCAATATTCACAGATAATGCAATCTTTTAAAAATGAAAGAGCAACCCTTTCAACCCCAGAACTTCAGTGACTTGACCTATTCAATAATTCAGCTGAGCTGCACTAAAAATCTTAAAAAAATAAACTTCATGCTTTCTATCTCATGTGCAGTGCAAGAGGTCTTTTTCAACATCAACAGGAACTACCAGCATTAAGATAAATGGATTGTGGAATCTCTCAACCCCCAGCATTGCACTTCTGTAAAGTTAAATCTCCCCTGAGACATGATTTACCAATCAGCAAAAGAAAAAAACCTCCCAAACCTCAATAAAAAATACAAGCAAAAAACCTGTTACTTACTGTTTCTCTGGTTGAACTACTGCAATTTTTTTCTGCTTGTTTACTGAAAGGAAGAAGAAGCAAATATAAACAGCAATGCATGGGAGATGCATTGTACATGTACATGTACAAATGAAACATCTAGTACAATATTTACTAGACTCACTTCCTCTAAGTTATATGCCATAAAGAAGTTATGTTCAAAGTCACCACAATGTTAGGACAGCTGACCCATCTGCACTAGAGACATGCTGCCCCGTGTAATTTGATGTAACCCAAAAGGTTTCCTTCAATTTTCACTGAAAGTGCATTAAGTTGGGCATGCGTATCCCCAGTCTTCTAGGAAATCTCACCTTTTGTATACCTTCGTTTGCATCGTAGTCCCTAAACTACCCGTAATATCAGCCAAAAAGGAATTATATGCTTTCCTTTTTCATGACCCAAAGGGGCTGAATCCTAACCAAAGGTTAGGTCACAGGCCTAACTTGCCACTTTCCCAGCACAGGGAACTTCAATGCTGTTTAACCACGACATGGAATGAAATTAGCTGGTTAGAAACATACTAGGACTTAAGCCAAAAAGGAAAGTCAACTAGATGAAACACACACTTGCTAATTCTGGCTTTCACAATCAGGTAATATTAAACAAGGTAGTGCAACATGTTCCTCTCACAATTTCAGGGTTTGTCCCCAACAAACTATTGGATTATTTTTTTTAAAGTATATTTTTCTACCTAGGTTCCCCCACTTCCTTATGAGACCAGCTGAGAGAAGATGCTATCTTATGCTAGTTACTAGTGTAGTTAAACCAGTTAGGATTACCTTTTCAACATTTTGTCATTAATGGATCATAACTATCTGGCCCATTTAGAAAGCTAGTCCCCTTTATTTCAACTCCAAAAAGTATACACACTCAGCACTGCTTTGTTATGGCATTAATTTTACTTGCACACCTGCAAGTGTAAAATCGGTATCACATGGCAAGCACAGTATATGCCCAGCACAGTATATGCCCAGCACGGGGGAGTGTGCATACACACAGGTATCATTTCTTCATTGTGACTAATGGATCATTTCCACGTGCTTGTACAGCATGCAAAGGTCTCAAGCCACCACTGCCTGGTTTGGAGTTGTATGGATTCCAATTGGACCTAAAAGCCAGGGGAACAGCTGTACACGGCATGAACTCTCTGTACGTGGTGACCGTTCCCATGACTCTGCAGTAGCCTGCTCTTGAAGGTCTTGCCATGTCTATCGACCCAGCTAACCACCAGAAACAGAATAGAACTTGTACCTATTGCTTTGCGAGGAGGTCTGAGCTGGTATCCATTCGTCTCACACCAACCCACCGGAAATATGTTCATTGATTCCACACTCACTATACAGTCCGGGACGGGCTTCTTGGAGCCTGTTCAGTTTAGAGAAGCAAAAAGTGAAACAACTCATAAAAATAAAAAAACCACCCTCATTTGGTTAATGCTTGCTCTATGTTTGCCAGTGAAGCTGCTTTTTACTTATGGCATATCTGGAGCACACTATCAATTGTTAATTCATTCCCTTTTATTGACCAGATTCTCTCCTCATTTGCTTCCTCGTAAAGGCTGAAGATGGGAGTTTGCCCTCCACGGTTTAGCAGAGAAGTACAGTGCACAGCAAGTCCATGCTGATGTACTTCCAGTCAAGAAATGGGATTATAATGGAGAAGAGCTGACGTAGGCCTATTCTATCTTAATGAAGAACCTCTATTAAAAGTTGTCTTCCTAGGCCTGGTCAACACTTGCTCAGAATACAAGTCACTTTTTTGTAAAATTGTTACAAGGCCCTTGCTTTCTAAAAGCCACTCACCAGCTCTTGGCACAGGGCACCAGCCCAGCACTGACAAACTGCAATGCACAAGTGCCGTTTTGCCTGGCTTAAATAAGCACCGTCAGCCAAGGCTGACTGGGAAACAGACAATGCAAATGGGGTTTTGCTGTGTTTTCATTGAGGGAATGGTGATGTGCTGCCCATATTCATCAGGCACTGAGTTTGCTCCAGATACTCTTCAGGTTTGATGATAGTAGTACAGAAGAATCAATGCAAGTGCTACTCTCCTCTCCCCCATCAGGCTTACCTTCCAACTGAAGCCAGAGGTAGGAATCCTTCAACTTGGTGACTGTAGCAATGCAAACTTCTTCAGGATCAACTGGGTTCACGGCCTCAAGTTTCATATTCTCTTTAAATCCATGGTCAGAAGAAGTTAACTAGGAAAAAGAGCCAGTAGTTCAGTAAACTGCCATCTGTACATCCAGTATATGATATGAACAGCCATGAACTGGAGCAACACAAAAGCCTCAGTGTTTGAGTAACATAGAAAGATACTCAGGCAATCAGAAGCTTTCAGATAATTAACACATTGAATACAAGTAAGATATATTACGAACTACAAAGAACTTAAGTTACAAAAAAAAAGGCTCTACAGATACACCTAGAAAAACTCAAAATAAGGTTTTGTTTTGTTCGTACTCAAAAATAAGGATGCTGAGACTCACTGAGAGGACTGAGTGCACTCTAAGTAACCAGGAATTCTCTGCTGCTTGCTACCTAAGTGATAAGTCTGACAAACAGTCTGACCAGGCTCTCTGTTCTATTATGTTAGCTTGGAAATTCATTTTATGTATGCAAGTAACATTCCTGCCTCATCTAAATGAGTTCTGGCAGACAGCAAAGGAAGCTTTCTTTTCATTTTACTTTTTTTGAATAAATAGGGTTTTACTTTATTCACCAACTTAGTCCCCATTTATTGAAACATTCCTAAAAGGTAAGAATACATATTTATCCAGCTCTGCAGCTCCTGAATTAAAGATAAGAAGTAACAGCCAGACAGAGGAGTCTTCCTTCCAGACCCACTCTGCAAACACAATTACAGGATCAATACATTACAAATTCTGGAACTAGCCTACAGTGATCAACTCTTCTCAGAAAAGGAATAATAAATTCAATGACCTGTTCTAAGATGCCACAGCTTCCAAGACAGAACAAGAGCAAGAAGAATTCATAGCCAGCAACACCCTCTTCAAAAAATGGTAATTGTTCATTTTAATTTCTTCCCCTAAGCACTGCAATAGCCCAAGTAAAGTAAATGGAACTGGAAGGCAGGTGTTAATAGTAACCTTTTCTGCTTGACAAGGTATTCTGCTTTGGGAGACAGCAATACTGTCACCGAATCAACAAAAGCCTAAAATCTAGCAAGTACTTCAGGCACTGATTAATGCAAAATGATTATTTGGTACTAATTTAAGATGACTTGGTATTGATTAATCCAATGGAATGAATTTTTCAAGCTGAAAGGAAGGAAGATTGAAAGAGTACGCTAAGTAAATGAAAACAAGGTCTATTAAAAGGCCCTGTTTCCACAATTACAGGACTGCCAAGGCTTGATCTTGTTTTATAACTATTTCATGGACTCTTACATATCTCAATTTTACAAAACATTAATTTCTTTTCAATCTGCTTTAGCACAACTGAAGCATTTGGTCCACCACTTCCTTACCTAGGAAGCTGGCATGCAGCTACTACTCTTCACATACATTTGCACTTTCTTAACTCTTCAATTTCCTCAGTTATCCCAGATAATTTAAGTCAAAAACAATTTAAGTCAAAAAGGCTCCTCTCCCTGGAATCAAGAGCGTCATTCACGTAACAGGAGAGACATTTTTCTGCAAGAGCTTACCGAAGGGAAGCAGCTCTGGGGAGCTGCCTCAGCACCACATTGTTTGAGGTAGTCTGCCCAATCAAAGTCCTGCCCGGGATAACCTGGGTGAAGAAAAAGCAAAGGGGTTAGTTAACAGCACACACACACACACACACAGTAATTTCACACTGACACGAAGTACAGATCACTAACATCTGTTTGGGTTGCTCAAATTTGTCACCTGACTAAGGGTTCACAGAACCATCTGAGGTCAGCCCATAGCACGGTTCTCATGCTTTTGAGATACCCTCCTCATTTTCATTGCAGAAAGGCTTTTGGGCACTTGACTTGAAATGGCATCAAATTAAAAGTGACTTCACACACAGCAGCCCCAAGTATGAACAAAGTACATCAGCTAAGCAGACAGGAGCAGCAACTGAAACATGGGGAAGTGTTTTCACCCTTTTCACAGGGTATAGATGAAATTCTGGCAAAGGTTCTACAAGATTGCTTCATTAATGTCACGTCAGCTCTTGAAATGTGGTTTGTTTTTTTTTTAAATACAACACCCAAAATGTGCTCAGTACCAATATATTACTCTCCCAAACATGTGTTAAATACCAAGTCATTAAAGAGAGCAGTTTGTTGTCCTAAGAGGCTCATCAATTTGCTAACAGCTGTAAATCTGCACACGTGTTTGAAGGGAAGAGTCTCATCATGGAGCCCATCAGGAGGTAGAGCATCTTTCCAAGAAAAAGCCAAATTAAATTGTTCTTGGAGGAAATACTTCACTTCCCTGAGATCTAATAAACAGCAACTAACTGAAGGGAACTGGGTGCAGGAGTTGGCTGCTGTGACAGTTTGAGGCTGGCAGTATATCAGCAAGGACACAACTGCAGCAGTTATTCCAGTTGTACCCTGGAGGCACCCCCCTACACGGGACGCCCGTGACAAAAGTTTAAGAAATCTAAATAAAATTTAACAACTAATCTAATAATATAGTATTAACATGACAATCTAAAAACATGAAGTTCAACTATTCCCCAGAGAGGGCTGAACCACAAAAGGACCTATTTATTTTCCTAATTTTTCTCAGTGCCAATAGGACTCCTGAGACAATCCAGAATACCCACCATTTCTGAAGGGCCTACAAGAAGCCTGAGAAGCTTAGAATCTTTGTCAACTCCAGTCACATGCCTAGAAAGCGAGACTTCATCTTTCATATGCAAAATTCTAGGTAATGCTGAGTCAAGCAAAGCCACTTTTTGTACCTTACCCAAGAAAAGGCAAGAGACAAACATCCTATACTCTTTCCTCCTCTGATGTCACGAGCAGCTAAAAGGAAACATTCCAAAATCTGTGGCAGTGAGTAAGAGTACTCAGTCCCTGGTTTTACAATACCACTGACATTTCCGTTTTTGAGAAAATACATAAATATTTCAGTATCTGAGGATCACTCCCCAATTCCCTTATGTCCTGAAGCAATGTTTCAGCAATCTGCTACCTTGCCTGCTAGGTCCTTAGAAAGAAAATACTTCACTGACTTCTAGTGATAAGATGTTCTAAAAATATTATAAGACGTTGGATAACAACGTTCCATTTTGACCAGAAGCAAAAATCCAATGCAAAGACTATGGGCTTCTGATATCATGTTAATTAATGCTGAAATGAACATTGCCTTCAGCCCTGGAACGCATACTCCATTCGTTCAAGTGTTGAGGATTTTATGCATGACCAGCATCCCCAGCCACTGTCATCTTCTCAAATCCAGGCATGTACCCAGGAAATTTCAGTTTCACTAACTTAAAGCTCCTGTTTCTCAGAATTTGATCTTTGTTGTTCTTTGCTTGTGCCACTACACGTAATTCTTTTGCGAAAGTGTTGTCCTAAACACAGCACTCTGGGGATTGGCAATCTATTTCCTTCAGAGAGAAGCGAGCATGACAAGCTTGCACAAACATACCTGGTGGGGGACTGAGATGCAAACCGTTCTTCAGACTCCACTGCACAGGGAAAATACCAGCACTGTTGACGTGACAAATATAAGACTGGCTGGTTGTACGCTCTGGTCTCAAGTCATCAATCTCTATCATGAAATATTTTTCATTGTATACCTGTATTTAGCCAAAACAGAACCATGTCATCTTGTAAGTAGCAGATTCTGACTGCTCCCTCTCCCCCACTCTGCTAACTTTATTAAACAACAACACTGCACAATGGTTATATTGAGACTATCTGTCCTAAAGAAAAAGCATCATTTCCTGGAAAATACACCAAAAAAAATTTAAAATATGCCCTCATTTTATTTGCACAGCAACATTTTGTTTTACTACATCATTTAGAACCATTCACCTGCTCACTCACACAGGAAGACAGAAGTTGCTCAAAACCTGATTATGCTGGGGAGTTGTCATTTCAGCTTTTAAAGCCATGTTTGGGCCCTTGTTTGAAGATCAGGCCACCTGAATGTCAGAGCTTGTACAGAGCAACGACATTAACTTTTGCAAAAAAAAACAAGCCAAACCTATCTTCAACTGGATACTCAGATTGTAAAGGATTATATCTCATTTTAAAAATCCAAGTTTGACAATTTTAGCCATGTGATCTTTTGAGCCTGTATCTTTATGGAACATTTTCCCTCCTTTCAAATCCAATGTCTCTCCATCAGCAGTTAAGATTGTTTTTCATGGCAAACTGTCTCCTAAGGGAGACAAACAAAACACTTAATTTGAAAACTAGCTCAAGAGTTTAAAATAACCAGTTGATGAGATTTTCTTGAGCATTTAAGAACAGAAGCAGCTACAGAATTGAATCTTAGCAGGACAAGTTAAAGAACCCTGGTACCTTGAGAACTGTAGCAGGAGAGATTACAAAAGGAGCCATTGGGTCCACAGCTTCTAACTTCATGCCTTCAGAGAATGAATGCACTCCAATCACAGGTTTATCCTGAAAAATGAATTATCAGAGTGTTTACCTGCATTTCTCCATCAACAAAAGACATACCTTACAACGGAAGAGGATAAATTTCAGTTTTCATTAGTTCATTCTTAGAAATCAACCTGTTCGAGTACCAGCAACCTCCCTATAATGAAGAGAAAAGGCCAACTATGCTCTCTGAGACTGACAGTTTTCTATGAGTTTTAGGAAACTGAGTCCTCAAGATTTCCTCTTCTGACATTCTCCACATAGAAGCAAGATTTCACAATACAGAGTGGTCTGGTAAGTCAATAAATATGTTTTTTTTCTCTCTGATCTTTAGCACTCATCAAGAGCTACACTAAAAGACAACTTTAGAAGTCTCCATTTTCAGCCTAACAAAAACCTGTAAAACAGGGTTCCTGCTCCACAATTATGTATATCCTGCTCTGTATATGATCCAACATGTTCAAGAGCAACCGTACCTCCCTTCTATTGTGCTTATGGGTCCAAACGAAGCTCAGTAAAATGAACTAAGAACTTGAAGCACTAAATTTACATTCCTACTTATCAAAATGTGTCAAGACTATTGTTTTTTTTAATTTCAATTCGTATGTGTTTAAATTCAGACTCATTAGAACATTTGCTAACACTCAGAATATGAGACACCTTGTATACATATGTAACTTCATCAGGTTACAAATTAGATGTTACACATTTTAAACTTTTCAATGTACTCACAGAATTAGAGAGATTGTAGTAACCCTGCACTCCTCTAGAAGGACAGTAATCCACAAGACCAGCTGGTGATCAACTGGAGGTGTCGTTATAAAGATTCAGTATGAAGGATTTTTCCCAGTATGACAACTAATGGCTCACATACTTCTGCTCAGTGTGTTGTCTAACTTAACAAGAGTTGTATAATAGTATGATTATTTTTTATTACTCTTTTTTTTTTTAAACTAGAGAAAGGAAAAAAAACTAAAAAAAAACACAACAAAATTAACGGGGAAAGAATTTTGAGTAACCATGACTGTCATCCCTGTTTCTCTGGAATACAGCATTTTATGACATTACCCACAGTATTAAACTACACGTTGTGCCTTTACCTTAAACAGATCTGTAGGAACTGATGACTCTTCTTCCTCCTCTTTCACTTTCTTTAGGATCTCTTGCCAATCTGCTTCACTCTTCAAGGACCTAATGGCTTGAGTAAAAAGAAAGGAAAACAGTGAATGTAGTCATCTTCCTTCTTCTTTTTCTTCAGAACACACAGGAATAAAGCCAAAAATTTGGTTTGTGCTCCTCCAACTGCCCAATTCCTATCCATTCAAAGTTGTGCAAATAGGTTCCTTCTTAAAATCTTACTCTTTTCTTTGACATTTGGAGGTATTACAAAAAGGGACTGAAGTCAATCAACACTATATCACCCATATGCTGCCCAGTCCAGTTTTTCTCAGAAAACAGGGGTCACATCAAAATCAAGGAAAACTTCTGGAGAAACATGACAAGAACACAGATCCCCAGCTGGATAATGCTACCTTGTTTTATGCTTAAGCAAGCAGAAAGTTCAAAAAACGTTCCACAATTCTGTCCCAGCTGTGTAAGTTACTTTTTTAGCATCTGTAATTCCAGACCACACACCTCTGATGGAGGAGGAACTACATATAGCAGTGCCATCACACACAAAGGATGCCTGTGAGTCTATCAAAGCTCTTATGTAGGCATACAAACAATACAAATCCAGTAGCTAACTAATATTTTTAAAATGCCCACCTTCTGTCTCCACTTCCACACGCTCGCTCCCTGCGCACCCATTCTTAAGGCCATTTTCATATCTACATAATACCTCTTTAGACACTGCCTTAATGAGACCAGTGGGCTTGGAGTCACAACTGCAAAAGCTCCTGTTGGGCAGTACTTCAAAACCAGATGATTTTTCCCCCCAGGAATACAAACCTACCAAAAATAACCATGAAGGCAATCCCCTTCCTCAATTCCTCCCTTTCCAGATGGAAAGTTCTGACAGGCAAAACCAGTTAGCAGCTTTTGAATGAGTGAGTGAAAAGTCTGGTAGGACTATTTACTGGTGTTTTCACTTACATATTATTAGGTTCAGTATTGGTCAGATCACACACTGATTATGTTACCACCATACGCATCCAGAAAGCAGATTTAGAGCACCAAAGCAGCAGAGGTATTCTCTATCCTTTGATCATTTAAAAGATGTATGTTTTGAAGTACCTAGAGGTGGTTGCAGGCTATATCCATGCTGAGCTGCCCACCCCACTTGATGAAGAAAAGGGTCCAAATAGAATAGCCACTGGTCAAATTCGTCAGAATCGTCCAGCCCTTCGTATCGCAATTTAAGTCTCCCACCAACGTTGTCTACCACGTTGACGATCCAGGCTTCCAGGGAATCCCGGATGTTTTGCAGTTCTAGTCGGGAGCCTGGTGCAATAAGATCCAATGGATTTTTCCCTCTGTGAAGCTACAAAAAGCACACAAATTATTCTGTGCAACAGAACACAACAAATCCCATACTTTTACTTCTTTATACACATTTTTTTTTGCATAAATAAAGCATGAATACAGAAGTAAAGAAATACAGGTCCCTTACTAACACAAGACAGAAATTACAATGTTTAGAATCACTGGCACTTGCATCAGAGCTTCTGCACCACCTGTAGATAGACACATGTTTCAATTAAGTCTTCATCATTTTCAGAAGCATTATCACTTATATATTCAAGGTTTGAAAGAAACATGAATAATCTCTAAAACGGAGTCATCTAGCATACAAAGATGACTAGACAGAAAATACAGAGATAAAAATGACTACTGTAAAGAAGACATCAATGAGAATTTTTTTAAAAAAAGTAATATTCTGTACTTTACAACCAGACACTAATATGAGGTGCAAATACTGTCTTAAGTGCAGAGAAGGGGATAAAAATTTGGTTATTCACTAGCAAAGATGCAAGATTTAAGTGAAACAATAATCTGCCTATTAGTAAAAAGAATAAGTGAAAGGAGTCAACTGAAAAAGGGGCCAACATGAAAGCTAGATAAATAAAGGGTTATTTCCTTTGAACAGTAGGAAGGAGGAGCAGAATAAGAGGAAGACTGAAACCTAAGGGTGTTTGAAAAAGGTTCTCCTTTTGATAGGATTAATGAAGTACCTAAATTTGTACTGATAGATATGTTTCAGGATAAGATGATCAAAATTAAATACTGTAAATAGGAAACAGTAGAGAACTGAACTTTAAGGTCAGCAGCATACTACAGTGCTCCCTCAACTTAAAAAAGGCAATGAACTGACACTCTGAATAGGGGTTCCCTTAATGACAAGGGGGAAAATCGAGAGGGGAAAAGCCAAGAGGCAGCACATTTCTGTACTTACTCCCTCCAGCAGGTTAGCAGGAGCACTGCATGCTCCTTTCAGCACCCGCTGAAGGAACTCCTCCTTGTCGGGTATCTTCTCCTTGATACCTAAGTGAAAAGTGAAGAAGCAAAGACTGTGATTCTTCCTGCCAGTTAAAAATTATTCAGACAAGAAGACATTACCAAACTCTTGTGCAGCCTAATTCACAACAATCTGCCACACAGTCACCAGTAACACCTTAAAAGAAGAAACAAAACAAAAAAATCTTTCAAGGAAATGACAAAACAATAGAATTTGGTGCTTGATGATTAAGATAAACACATGCCTCTGTAAAAATAAGTCCAGTTTTGAAATTAAGCTAACTCCTCTCTGGTGAAAGAGGAATCTCCTACTGTAAGTCTTGGGATTTCAGAAAAACATGGCAGACAACCTCAACTTGTCATGACAGCAACCCCAAGTGTGCGTAACAGCAATTATGAAGATTACCTGCCAGGCTTACAAAAGAAAAAAGCACACTTTTGTATGTACTCTCCACTTCTGAAATATGGAGCCAATACCTTCAGGCACTTTGAGAATCTTCTGGTTCTGCTCACACCAGCCGATGGGGTGTAAATCAGCTGTCATGATATCACACCAAAAGTCAGCCTTGCGGTCTTCCCCATAACCATCATAGCGCAACAGGAGCAGCTGCCCACAGGTAGTAATGATGGTGGCCACCCAGTAGGTGTTTTGGTCAGACTTGACAGCGACTTCTAGCTTCATACCAGGGGCAAAACCATTCTGCAAACTTGTATCTACCTGAAGAGGAAGAATATAGTCACATTTGAGCACCTTGGAGAAACTTCATGGAACAACAAAGGGGGAATCATTTTGACACGCTCATTAACAAAAGACCTCAAGCCAAATGCTATCCAGTCTCTTCAGAGGAACAACTTCATCACATTATGCAACCCAAATTGGCATGTATACAGAATCATCGTTAAGGGAATCTCCTTTGCATTTCAGAGTATCCCTTCAACCTTAAATCAGTATCTCGCAATTCATCTTCCTGCCCTGGACAATGCCTCACCCATCACTAAAAAGCCTTCCAACTCACCGCTGGGCTGCCAAGCCAGGCAAAACTAACAGTCAAACTCAGCAACACAACTTTGACGTTTTGTGTTAAACTATATCTTTCAACTTCTTTGGACAAAGAGCCTGTTTGAAGTACATTCACATGCTTTAGATAACAATACCACCGTCTCTTCCACGCTGTTAATTTAAGAAGGCATGAATCTGCACAAGTTGCACAATACGGACTTTTAATGCCTCTGTGCAAGAACCCTGATAATTCTGTATGTAGCATTGTTACCTAAGTTGCACAGAACATAAACAGTATGTGTTCTTCTGTGAACTCAGGCTTTGACAACAATAAAGCTCCAAACAGCATGTGTGCTCTGTGTGTACGTGTGTGCGGTGCCCGCAGGTGAGGAATCTGACTGCACAGTGACCAATGCTCAAATGTGAACTTAAACAGAGAAGGAAAAACATTAAGTTTCTTGTATCCCTAACTTCATGCAGCTCAAACATCCCTGAGAGAGCAGGACCGCTCTCTTCTGCTCTCACTACAGCACATTTCTCAGCTACGCTTAACTCCATGGCCTCAGTCTTAATTAAAAATCTAACATGCCAATTCCCCGTTCTCAGCTGAATGTAACTGGTGTTTTCTTTCTCAAGTGGTCCCCAGTTCCATTTCCTCTTTGAATCAACTGCAAGAAAGGCTTTCAGTATGATGCAGATGCAGTAGATATTTTCTGGGTTATTTATTACCAGTTCTGCGCTGACGGTTCAGTAACTGCCATAGCTATTATAGTCTCATCAGCCAGCACATACTGGTTTGCTAAAAATAAAACCAGGAGAACCGCATCAGAAAGAAAAGCGTATGCCTCTGGTTAACTGTTCACATCCTTTAGATTAATATCCTTCACTTAGAGAAACCTCTTCTTAAAACAACATCAGCAGGACCCAATACCTGCAGGCGTTTTGAAGTGGTTTTACAGAGGTCATTGACTCAAAAAGATAATTGTCTTGCTGAAGAGATATTACTAAAGGCTTTATATGCTGATTCCTGAGAGAAAAGCCATGAGCTCGACAAAAAGTCTGAGGAATTGGGAAATCTGCGTGCCTCTCTATACCCGAACCTTCAGCAAAGCCTCACGGCGGAGAGAGCTGCAGTCAACGAAACCAACAGCAACTGGAGCTTTCCCTGAAGTCAGGTGCATTTGTCTGACACTGTCATTTATGTTCCCCGGTGGATACAGCAGAGACCAAGAAGTTAGCACCCTCTCCTGGCAGCTGGGCAAGACGGCACCGCGAAGTGACTTAAAGCACAAAACTTTGTCTGTGGGCTGGCTGCCCGGCCGGCAGGAGAAGCTCCAAGAGCATTTTCTTTGGAGCAGTGGGTCTGAGCACGGCAGGTCCCTGCGGAGATGGCCCCGAGCGGCTGGTGACAGTCCTGCTGAGGCAGCTCCGAGCCCCGGACCCTCCTTCCCGTGGAGGACTGTCCCCCGGCTTTGGGCCATGTCGCAGGTCACACCTGGGGATCCCAATCAGCTCAGGAGGAGATAACGACGAAGGACGGAGAAAAAGCATTAGGAGCGTGCAAGGACACACAGCAAATACATGTGTTCAGATGCTGCTGCGCACTATCTCATCTTTAATCTACATTTACACACATATGTAAGCTGTAGAAAGGAATTAAAATAGAGAATTCAACAATTCTAGAGAAAGTGTATTTAGACTTGGGGGGGATGACAACATTGACATCCAGTGCAACTCCAGGTTTTGGTAAGCTCTTTTTCCTGCCAGGCTGTAGACAAAACAATCACTTTGATCTCAATGCTGTTTAATTTTTAAAATGCAAACAAATTAAACATTAGAAAACACTTAATTTAAGGAAGTAGCTTACATCTTCTAGTGCGTCCTGCTCACAGTAAGAACAAAACTTTCAGAATTAATATAAGCATACAAAATAAAAACCTTCCTCTCTCCCATCAGTTAGTTCTTTGCTAACACAGGCTGCAGAACCATGGATTACATTTTCTTAACCTGACTGTGTACCCTCCTACAATGTGGGTTAGGTATTTCTCACCCACCACTCATAATAGGAAGCTGGTCACAGTCCTGCTACTCCAATATTTTAAAAGAACCAAAAAAAACCCTTAAGCTTCTATCTAAAATTGATTTATATGAATTTATTTATTTATTTATACATGCCCATTTGCTCTTGTGCCAATAGTATTCTTCACCTTAGGTTTTTCCATTCTCTTTTTTTTTTTTCCAAGTTTTTTAGCTCTTCTGATGGTACACTATATAAATATGTCATTCTTCAAATCAAGCAACAAGCACCGCACAGGTTCCAGCCGGAGGAACCACCGGTCGCTAGCACAGAGACAGCAGTGCCTGTATACTCTCCACTTAAAATTTCCCACCTGATGTATCCTGGAATGACACTAACATTTTTTTAGGGCTTCATGGTGTAGGCAGGCTGTCACTCTCCACTGGGAGGCACTGAGGTTCTCCTCCTCTGCCTTTTCCAAACCATTGCTTTCTAATGGGCAGCAGAAATCCTGAGCATGTGACCTTGCACTATTGAATTTCCATTAACGGTAAGATCTAGGTGATGTGACGCTGCTGTAAATACGCTCCTCTCTCTGCTTGTCAATTCAGTGTCAGCATTAACTTTCCAAAATTTTATGCCAAGCTTATTAGAGAGAACATCAAAATTGGCCTCCAGACAAATCCTAAGGGAACTGTGCTAGCAAACGCCTGGCAGCTTCCCTCTCAAAGACACAGGCATCTCTCATCACACCCATTCACAACCCTGAGTCTCTGGGCAGGCTCCCTGTGGCGTGTCGGGGTGCGGAGCGTGGTCAGCCAAGCTCCCCAGGGGCAGCTCCTCCACCCCGTTGCCCACAAAAGGGCACCCAGTGCAGCCAGCAAGGAATGGGCAACGCAGCTGGGCTCTGACTTAGGCACTCTCCATGACAGTGTCACTTGCACCAGCAAAACTGCACCGTGTTCTACACACGTAGGGAATAAAAACAATAAAAAAACGTTGTGGTTTTTGTTCTTTTTTTTTTACCTAATCCTATTTTTACTGATGATGCTTGACACAGCTGAGCCGGCAGAGCGCAGCACAGGGGTAACAAAGTCATTCAAAGTGTGTCTCCTGACGACTAACAAAATACAGCTGCAATGTTAATTCTGTTGGCCACCACTGTAAAGCTGGTATTACAATTAGTTTGTGTAATGTCCAAGCTATGGTAACAAGTTTCTTTAACAGAGGTCACGTAAGGTAAGCCCCAGCAGAGGAGCAGACAGACCCCTCCTCGTGCTACTGCAAAATGCCATTGCTGATTCTATACAGCTCCCCCAAGGTGGGCGCACGGACACCACCACCCTGAGTAAACTTGCTTTTGCTAGAGCCGTACTACACTAAGGAAAAACAAAATGAGGATAGGCCTCTCCCCTTCAGAAATGAGATACCTGAACATTTATTTTGAACAAAAAGCTTACAATTACATCCCAGTGTATGGAGAAGCCTCTGTGTATTCACTGCGCATCTTTACTACTAACACAACTGTCATACTTTAATAAATTCTTTAATGTTTTGCACTTCTGCAGGGTTACCTTTGGACTCAAAATGCTTTGTGATCCTTCTGCGAACAGACCTCAGTTTTTCTGCTGATTTAAGTCTCCTGTACCAAAAGTGATGGCACTGGACCTGATCACCTGAGCACCACAGAGTGCTTTCCAAGCTAAGTGCCACACACAAGTCACTACCCTCACTGCCATCGCAAAAGCCCCACAGCCAGTCTTTGAAAGACTATTAAATTCTAAGTTTATTAAAAAGAGTTGGATAAGGATATACATTGGCAGCTTGGAAGGTGTTTCAATTGTTGGAAGTGACCCAAGAGGTTTGGAAACCAGCTCTATAGGGCTCACCTTCACTGATGACCCAGTACAAGAAGCCAGATTTCAGATTCAGATCTCACTCAATGGGACAGTGCACTCCAGGATTTTACCGACATGTATTTGATTAAAGATATCCAAGGGCAAAGACAAGAGCTTATCAAGACTTCATCCTATCCATTAAGTCTGTGCTTGACAATTATCCTAATCAGTTTTCTAACTATTACAAGTCAAGTGTTTGGCAGAGCTATTATTTTCTTCTTGGCCTCCTTGACAGCCACCATTAAAACCTTCTTTGAGAGCACATTTGAATTCTGCTGTTCATGAACTATGCCAACTTTCTAAAGCTAGCTCCTCCATAACACTTGTCCTGTAGCAATCACAAAAAGAAGAAAGAGACTGGCCCATTTGGGCTTTATAAGTAAAATCAAGCTTATCTTCTGGTGCAGAAAAGGCTAAGAGCCCCTTAGATTTCATCACGTTGTGATGGGATTACACTGTGCTATGTACAGAGAAGACAAGCAACAATAATAAGAAGGCGAAATTCCCCATTTCTCTTTACTCTAAGAAACACGGTTCTAGTTCACCTTCCAGATTGAGAGCATCAACTCATTCAAAGGAACCCTAAACATTCAGTGTATCAAAAAATCAATGTAGAAGATGGTTAGAAAATGCACACTCCATGGCTCACATGTTTAAAAGATCCATGGGGGGCTGCAGTTGCTCCTGTTTCTTCTAGATACTCATCCCAATTGAATTCCATTTCTTCCACACTGGAACCAGCATCTGGAAGAGAAACCAAACACATTCTATTTAGCGACCTGTTGGCTTAAGTCTTAGGCTATTAAGAACTACAGCAAAACCCACTTCAGTTCCAAATGACTGACTCCACAAGTGTGCACTGAGCGTATTTGAACAACAGAGACACCACTATTTAGCCTTTCCTTGTATGTGAAGGGCACTTTATGTTAGATTTGGTCTGAAAAATAGTGTGATCTTGTGGATATTGAATAAGCACAAATTGTTTACAATTTGTGAGAGGAACACAGGGAGAAGAGTTCTGTATTTGTATCAACAAATATCAGACTTAAAACTCTGGGCACCCTGGACTGTCAAAGTATTTAATTAAAAACCATTCAGGAAACAGCAATACTGATAGTAAGGGGTTTGAAAAGAAGTACTAAAAATATTTGAAAAGCAACACCCTTCTTTTTTAAGTTAGATAGCATTTATCAGACGTTAAAAAACACCAAAAGCACAGAGAAGGATTCAGGATAGTTCTAAGGAAAACCGCTTGAGATGACTTAAATCAAGAAGAGTCAAATTAGTCACTTAAAAAAAAAAAAAACCAGTTCATAAGGTGTAACAGCTTTTTTAGACTAAGAAAACCTCATTTCTGTATGCACTTAAAGCAAAAATACGCCAAAACCACTCAAGCCACAGTTCAAAACTCAGGCTGTTAGGGAAGCAATTAGCTGTAGTGAGCCACACTACAAATGAGTCAGATTTTCTATTATTATTGTCAAGTATGTCCCCCAGCCCTGGTCTCCCCTTCAAGTTCTTGGCTCACTTCCCTGCTCCCCTCCTATTCCCATCTCCTCCACCGTGTATCCCGCTCTGCTGAAACCACGGCTTGGATTTCAGGTTCCCTATTCAGTTCAGCATGCAGCCACATTATATTTTTCCTGCAGGAACAGCGGGGATGATCCAGGGAGGATCCCACCTCGTTTAAGGGGCATTTTTAACCTCAGCACAAAACGACAACTTCAGGTTCAGCAGCAAAAGGGATAGCAGTGATAAGACATAAGAGTAAAGCTTTTCATTTTCACTTTTAGGCCAATTCTACCATCTACATCATAATTGTCTTTATGAATGAACACAAGAGACTTTCATCTCTCAGTGCCAGGAAACCTGAGAGCTTGTTTACATTTGGAAACAGAGAAATCTCTGTGTGTCAAAGCCCAGGGAGAGCTCAGCCAAGGTTACAGGACACCAACATTTGCTACACGCTCAGCCTTTCTCGGGACAGGTGGCAACTGTTCTTTCAAGGAGTAGTAGTTTGAGGAGGAAACTTTACATGTCAAAAAAAAATGCATTAAATGCTATTACATGCCCTTATCAGCCCCACAGACATGCTGACAACTTGCTAAGTATGTTCCACAATGGTTCTTAGTCCACAGAGAGGGGCAAATATTTGCCCAGAAAGCGGAGCTATTTTAAGTTGTCTAAAAAACCTGCAAGTCCCAAGTGTAAAGTAGGTCCATTTTCTGTTCAAACTGATTGTTAAGCTCATCTTCAACTTTCCATTGTAATTCCAGGAATTATCATTTCCCCAGATTTAGAAATGCATACTCAGTTACCTTTTGTTTGCTGATGACAGTATCGGTTTTAAAGGCAGCCCTTATCTCTTCCAAACCCGATTTCATTTTGCTATTTTTAAACAACCACAGTTGGTTATATTGGCCTTTCGCAAGCCTCACAGCTCAAAAAAATTCAGAGCTTTACTATCACCATATCACTTCTGGGGGATAATTTACAACTTACTGACAAAATAGACCTGAAAAAGGAGAGAGGTGAGTAGTTTTATTTCAAAAAATTTGAGGGAGTAGAGAGGCTAAAGCCCAGACCGCAGCTGTTTGCAAATCAGGGTTGGGCTGATCAAAGCTTTGCCTGCAAGTCATTGGAAGAAAAATGTAATTTCATTGCAAGGTGTTGTTAAAACAGAGTAAGACTTCTTACCTCATTAAAACAGCATTTTACTTTAATATGACCATAAAAATGCTGAAGTTCACAGCTGCAGAACCGAAGTGGGAAGAAACATCAGCTCGAACGCATCTGAAACATCGATGGTCTTTCAAAACCAAGAGTGAATTTTGTCTGATTTTTCTCCCTCCTAGAGCACACCAGCTCACCCCTTCCCACTGAAAAGCACCCGGCTGCTCAACAACAGCAACAACAACCCCACCTTCAGCCAACTCCAAAAAGCACTTTGTATGTAAAAAAGCACGGCTTGCACTGCCTAATGCATTCCCGTTCAAAGGGAAACGTAAAGCAACTTGACTGCTCTGTGCTTTTTAACAAGTCTGAGAGCCAAGCAGCCCGACCTGGGAATACCACACGGATCCTGAGGCTTTCCAGCCCTGCTCTTTCCCGAGCCGCTCGCAGCACCGAGTCTTCAATAACGTGTTATCATCAGATAACTGTCCAAGGGGCAGTTAAGCTCCTTAAATGAGGCACAGGTCACTTAACACACTGAAAGGGTCAATTAGTAACTTATGTTGCCACTTAATTGCTACAAGGAGCTCGGGAGAAAGCCAGTTTGCCTGCTGCTCCGGCTACCCTTTTGCCTGTAACGAGGGTTAAACCCAGTTCCCAACTGGATCAGCGTTACCACGGGTCCTTTGTCACCCCACTAATCCATGGTCTCTGCAGCCTGGATGTTCTCCTGTCTGAAAGGGCTGTTTCCTTCCAGGTCTGGGCTCCGTACCGTACAGTCTCACCAGCACACCCAGAACCTCTCCCGCAACTCAGCTTTCATAGAAGATATAAATAAATTTAAAAACATAAATCACAAATTCCTGTTCAACACTCACTGCAAATTTAACACTCTTCCTGCTTTATTTCAGGGAGTTTTGTTGACTCAGAGGGATTTTTATTTTATTTTAAGCTTATTTAAAAAAGCACCCAGAACTTTCACTGTTTCGTTCATTCACAGGAGTTCAACTCAGCTTGAATTTACACTTTATGAAGGTTTTACAATTAAATGAGACTAGGTGATTAGCCTTGCGATGAGTATGCAGAGCTGGGGAGTTCAGGTGCTTCCCCACAACGAAGGGCCATGCTCAGCTCTGGGATTTAACAGATCCATCTGCTGCTTCTCGTACCTGGTCCTGCCACAGCATTCCAGGTTATTTAGCGCAGCACTTACTGAATCAATGTGGATCATGAAAAGCTCATTGAATAAAGCTCCAAGGAAAAATGCTGTATGAGGTTTGCTGTATGAGGTTTTGTAGTGAGAGCAGTAAATTAGTTTTTTAATTGTGGCATGTGGTAGGACTACATAAACCATGAAAAATCTCAGAAATCAAGTACCTGGTTTTCAATACCTGAATGTAGAAACACTCCAAGGACGTGGTGAAGGACCATCGCTCTGAGAAGGCTCACGCTAGCTGGAAATCTTAGAGAATCCAGTTGCTTTTCTGATTTTATTGGCAGAATAGCTGCAGCAGAGCAGGCCCTGTTTAAATCAAGCCTTTGATCTATTCTGCTGGCATTTTTTGCAAGATACTATTGCACAGCACCATCCTCATGGGTTTGCAGACCCCAGGACACACAGAGGACCAGTTTAACGAATGAGTGTACATACACATGTTTTTTTCTTTCTCTCCATATTTCTGTAGAACAGAATTGCTACAAGTCCTACCTGAATCCAACTTTTTATTACATGGAGAAATTTTTCTACAGCAGACAGGATGGCTAAGCCACACATTAGCTCAGCGGCAAAGCGCAAGTTTGGCAAAGGTGGGGAAAGAAACCAGATGTGATTCTCATCCCTTTGACCTCACCAAACAACAAAGTTTTTGCTTTCAAATCAAGCTAACAAAAATTTTCTCAAGTAAAATCTGAGAAGTGTCCTACAGAGGGATCTGTGGAGAACCCTTACCCACTCTGGAGGTGAGAAAATTAGAAGTTTCCTAGGTAGGTACATTGTTTCCTATTTATCACTATTTCTACTAGCATTATTCTGAACACTAACTCTTCTTTTCTGAATTTTACCATGAATTATGTCCTGGTGCTCTCTGATACATACAGGAAGAGAAAGAATACTGAATTGTACCCATTTGGATAGAAGGTGGTAGTGAAATATTAAGGACATCAGCCCTTAAAAATACCTCCAATGGAAACAGTCTGTACCAGACTGTTTTGATCTTTGCATTTGAGTTAAATTCTCACTGCAAATAATTTTCATGCATCTTTAATATGATTTAGTTGAAGACTGTCATATTGGACATTTAAGTACATCACATTGAAGTCTGCAAGACCTTCAATTATGGCTAACCTAAAGGTCTCTCACTCTGAAACTTAGATACATTTCAATCTGATTTTAATATCAGTTAATCTTTTCCATCTATACCAGGTGCAAGGCCATGAATAAATAAAGACAGGTTGGAATTTCAGCAGCTGAGAAAGACTGTGACAAGAATGAAAGTTGTCTTTTCTCCTCGTAATGCATGACAGCATCACAACCAACAGCCCTGGCCACTGTCTGATTCTTGCAGGCAGAGAGTCAGTATATAAAAGCCAAAAAGACAGAGTGGAATCTCCAAAAACCGCTAAAAATCATCAAGTGGAAAAAATGACACCAGTCAAAGAATATGAGGGGAATGTTCCAGTAGTGGTTGGGACTGGTCTAACTCAAAGGAACACATCAGGAAACAATATTAGAGGATACAACAAAACCAATGTGCTTATATGCTTACACGGGTAACGTTTCCTGGAAACTATCTTTGAACTCAGCAAGCAAAGCTCTCCGATTATTATTGACTTTTCATAGCCACCTGTCCTCAAACCAGGAACAAAAAGGATTCTCAGGAAAATAGCTGTTGAGTAATTTCAAGACAGTATCAAACCCTCCTTCAGCTGTTCCAAAAGCACATAGGGAGGACTGTGTGACCTCCGATACTTTATGAGAAAGATGGAAAAATTCCATAAAATTTTTAGTGCAGAGGGATGCGCTATCAGACTCTGAACACTCCATTGCTGACCACATATACATCTCCTTATTGTTCTTCTCAGCTGCTCAATGCCTCTTCTCTTTCTCTGTCACTATGTGACAGAAGTTGTCAGTCTCTAGTAGCAGAGGAAACTGCACTTACATGTGCAGAGACATTCTGCATACTTGTGCATGCTGCTTTTTCTTGCTTATTTGAGGATATAACATTGACAGCAGCTTGAGTGATTTGCTATAATTAATAATCAAAAAGCATATTTCAGCATCATAAAGCAGATGATAGCATTCTGCTAAAAACACTAAATTAAAATAATGTTTAACAATTAGATTTCCATAAAGTAAAGGTACAAAAATTACCAAGATACCAAGATACTATGAGAAGAGCTGCTTGTTGCACAAGTACCAAAGGAAAGAAATACTCAGATTAAAAAAAAAATTGTTTACACTGGTAACTACAAATTAAAATTCCTTTATATTAACTGTACCAACACTATAGGACTGCCTCAAGAAAATGAACAAGCCATGGCAGGCAAGTCAGAAAAATGGATGCACCTCCTTCCCCAAGAGTTCACAAACCCAGAACTGTTTCATAAAGCTGCTATTATCCCCAGCCATCCCAGACCAACAATTTTCTCAGCCTGGCATTTCAAGGTGAACCAAAACCTGAGCTAATTGATCATAATTAGCAGCAGGTTAGGAGTTGATATCCCAAACCCACCAAATCAGAAAACCAGGACAGATTACAATGGCAGCAAACAGCTTCAGCAGGTTAGGAGTTGATATCCCAAACCCACCAAATCAGAAAACCAGGACAGATTACAATGGCAGCAAACAGCTTCAGTCATCCAACTTTTTAAACCAACAACACAACCTTGTTTAAATATTAAGAACAAAACATTCACAAGAACAGAACAAGAAAATAATAACCAGTTTGGCAGACAAATGTCTTAAAATAATACTGTTAGAGCCACTGAGCTTTTCATAAGCCCATCTCGTACTGATACCACAAAGAGGAAAGATACAGCTTCTTAAAAACACAACTACTAAGGTGAGTGAGGTTTTGTTCTCCTTTAAGCCAATGATACACCTTGCTTTTGAAACACAGCAATAACAAACATAAGTCCCATAGCCAGACTCTAACCCACAATCATTGAAATTGGAGTTTCTCCCTGTATACAGCAGTCAGCATCAGACACATGCACCATGAAACAATCACTGCATTCATCTTTGTTCCATCTCGCTTGCCAAATTTTTTGAGACTCTTTAGCCAGGGAGCTCAGCTGGACTATTACCTGCATCATACTGCTGTTCTCCATTCATCTCCACAGTAGCCCAGTGGTTATTTCGAGCAGCCAGAAGCAGGGGAATCCAAAGCTGTCACGGTTTGGTGGTCATGAGTTGCTTCCCGCCTTCGATTCTACTGGCAACCAGGACATTCAAGAAGGAATCCTGAAAAAGAACCTGATAAGAAAACCTTTATTGGATTTTAACTACTTTAAGATACATTAAAAACATTACGCCATAAATAAGCCAAAAATTTTAAAGCAAACAAGGGCATCTCACCGCGTTCATGTATGTTCAGCTATTTCACACCCCTCAGCTGCAGACCAAACTAATTCTAGGAAAAAAAAAAATAATTTCCTAACTCAGTCAATTATAAAGCTGATTTTCAACATCCCTTCAGCACCCCAACAAAACCACCCCTCTCAAAAGATCCTTCAACCCTTCACAAGGCTAAAGAAGCAGGAAACTAACCAATCCATGGCTTGGGAACAAGAAAAAACAAGAATCCACTCCTTTGTCAACTGGACCAATAAAAATGTCTAAACTCAAGAAAAACAAACTTGATACTGGTGAAGCAAGAGCACAGTAAGGCTTACGAAATGTCTGCTCAGCCTGTGGGCTTCTAATATTTTAGCCATTTGCTTTCCACAAACCTTCAGGTGATTTGCAACTCTGGTCTTGAATGGCTGGAAAACAAGCTTAAATATATGTATACATTTAAAACATTCTTAACAGTTCGACCAAGGAGCCATCACTGTCCCTATCACAGGAGCAGTATCTTTAGGCTCCCATGCTCCTCATGTAACGCAAATCAATCAAGACGTGCCTCCATCATTAAGACACAGATAACTTGGAAAGAAAAATAGGGAGGAAAAAAAACCCCAAACCTTCCGAAAGTACCACAATTCCTTTCTGTGGAGGATTTCCGTGGCTTAATTGTAAAATGCTGTGTAGCAGGCTGCAGACGTCCCGAGCATGTCTGTGGAGCATCCAGGCTTGGTAGCTGGCAACATCACACAGGCCAAACCAAACTCCAGTTATGCTTCAGCTGAACATGAGATGCCAAAGTTGTATTGCAGACTGAGCTACAGTTTTTGGCATGAATTTTAGGGAACTGCAGAGCAAAGCACTGAAAAGCCTGGCTGAAATCTCCTGTACACAGCACTGGTGGCTTCATTCACACACAAATAAAACAACAAACTTGAACAGAATTAAAGCCGTATCCAACCAACGGTGCTCACTTGCGTAGGAAGTTCTCAAGTACAATCAAAAATATAGCTAACTTTAAGAATTTTCATTACATGTGAGAATAAAATTTTTTAAGACTAGCAAGAGGTATCATTAAGAGGTCCTATTGAATGGTAGCTTAATGCCACAAAAACCTACTGTGTAAAAGATATTAATTCAGTTTTATTCATTACAGCTTCAGGAACACATCTGGAAGGGAACTCTGCTGCCAATTTCTGCTACACTGCTTCTGACCTACTCCTCTCCAGCTCAAAAAGGCTACGCTCAGCATATACTTACAAGGTCACAAGTTAACTCCCAGTGCAGCTCTGTCTCTATAAGAAAGTTAAGGAGAAATGAAGCACAGGTACCAATCTCGGTTCTTTACGTGCTTCTTCCCTGCCTTCAGGGCAAAGCAGTGCAGGGTGAGCTAACGCAACCCTTCTGAAGACTTTCCTCCTGGAGACAGTCTCACAGTCTAAACTTCCGTTTACTCTATCCTTTATGAAGGAATGCTGGAAGATGATGTCACTGGCAACCTGCAGGATCCTTGGCACACAGTGAAGAACTAACCAACAAAACACTTTTTAATCATCAATCAAAACATTTCTTGGTAATGGCCTATCGTAAGTCTATCAGCTGTCACACTGCTAAGCCAAAACAAAGGCAACGCTGTGAAAAACGCTGAATGAAGCATCTAGTCCAACAAATCTGGGGATGTGCCACTGGTTTCTAATACTGTAGCCCTGGCAAAGTACCTTCAGAACTTAATTGCAGTTAGGATATTTTCAGTTTATGGGATCCAGCTCTCAATTAACTTCTACACCTAAACTAGGTGATGTAAAACTAACTTCATCTTTTTTGCCAACAATGAATTATTTAAGACAGCCCTCCACCACCCCCCCAAAAACCCAAAATAAAACACCGAAGAGGCTGTTCATTTAAAAGATGCCAAACACTGGCAGCTCCTGTTGAAGCTGATTGATATTCTGCCCAAGTCAAGTTGGGTAGTTATTCAGGATTTCATAAGCAGCTCTGGTGTTTTATGTACACAAAATTGAGAGTACTTGTAATTAGCACCCGCCATGGCTGATGCTTACAGTCTGGCACCCCAAAGATTATCTTTTGATAAATCTCGAGGGGAGGGGAGCACAAGTGCTGCTGGAACACAGCTGATTTGGAAATACTTTGGACTCTTCAGTCTCACTTCTGCATTTCAAACCTCCTTTCAGCACATGAAATATTCAGATGTTAGCAACTGGAGGCAGCATTAAAAACAGTTACAGTTCATTAAAGCCAGATGGCTCACTTGAATATGAAAAGAAATCAAACACAAGTTGGATGTTGAATTAAAGTAAATCAGCTGGTGTCTGAGGCTCAATATTATTTTAAAACAAAGGCGCATGAGACAATGGGGACATGAGACACCCCTACGGACTGGGGAAGAAGCTACACAGAAGATCAGGTTTCAGCAAATTCCTTGATGCAAAGGCATCCAGCAAAATCTATTTCCAAACCCTGCGTCTACCACATCGGGCTTCACTCTGCGCAGGCAGGCACAAAACCTGTTGCAGAGGTCTCCGAGAGCAGGAAAGAGGTTCTCGGGTCCCTGAAACCTGCAACTCTGCCACCGAATACCGAGATACATCTACTGCTAACGGCAAGATGGGAAGGTAAAGGTTCTTTTTGTTATTCTTGTAACATACCCTGGAGGCAGGAGGAGAGGGAGTAAATGTCCTCCCGGTCCCTATGCCCATTCACACATATACCTCTGCTTTTTCACTCCAAGAAAATACTCATTATTTGTTTCTAATGGGGGGAGAAGGCACATGCGCTTCATTTAAAGGCTCTTTGTAACAAATTCTTTATTGTAGGACTCACAGCTATGGCATAAACTGTGCCCTGTTCAGCACATCTGCTAATTAGGTCCAGCGTTCGCCATGAAGATTCTCGTTCACATTTCAGAAAGAAAAACTATTCAGGACAAAAGCACCCCTCTGCTACAAACTTCTGTCTGAAGAACATTCAGAAAGAAGAATGTGAAATACAAACCAGGTACAGGCTAGCACCCAGCAGCAGCAACAACCCTTTCCCAGTGTACAGTTATAAATAGGGAACAACCAGTCGTCCCTGTGCCACCTCGTGCGTTTTAACTCAGTGACCCTTCCTGTGAATATTCCCAATTCATCTTACTCATGCACAAGCTCATCCCACAAGCTCTTCTGTACTTAAGATCTAGAACACGTATGACAAAACAGGCTGGAAGGAGAGGCTTTTCCTTCACAGAGAGACTACACACCAGTGGGCCCAATCCTCCCGCTGCAGTGGCTGGGGCTCTGAAACGCAGGGCATGGTCCCTCTCGAGCCTTGCTCCTGACACCACCACGCTCAATTGCAATTACAGCCTGTGGCCCGCTCCAGACGCTCACTTGCCATCTGTTTTGATTACTACTGCAGAAATAATCAATTTCCACAGCCTGCAAAATACAACTTCAAGCTTTTTCTTTTTAAACCTTTTTCCTAATCTAACCCCACAACAGTCAATCATTAATACAGGCATGAGCTGCCCCTTTCACTACAAGATGAGACAGTGGCTCCAGGGGACCACTTTCAAATCAAGATTTGTATGCGACTGGGTAATTATAGGCCACGCACCTTATCAGCATACAAACAGATCTAAGCTCACCAAAGGGTAGTTGTGTGGGGTCCTTTAACCTAGGAGATAAGCCAAGAGGAGAACATCAGGCCTTTGGAGAACACATTTGCACCTTCTCCAAGGAGAAAGAGACACCAGCTGACCTGACGAGCCTCTGACAAGCCATCACTGACAGGAGAAAGTGAAAAAATGGAAAGGACCCTCTAGGATGACAACTTCAGTTCAAGTGTTTTAAATTCCACCAGAATTTGTTTTTAAAATAAATAAATAAATCTATAGCACAACATAATAAATGATTGAGGTAGGAGCCAACTTTATTGTCGGTCCACTTACAATGTTTGATTTCTTGAACACTCATGAAATCCATTACATGTATGTTGATGAGTTTTGTGTCACAGTAGTTGGGAGTACCACTACTTAGTATTTTCAGCACAAAAATTATGATACCCAATAAGCAAATTTCTCAATTGAAACCAAAATCAACAGTGCTGGAGAAAATGAACTTTTAAGCTATTCTGTGCAAGTTTCATTCAACCTTGTGTAGCAATGCACTCACAGTACAGAAACACCCAAACTCCCCATGCTATGGCTCAGTATATTTCCTTAAAACAGCCATATCCTTTTGGGGGAAAATGTCAGAGACTCTGGCTAGACACTGCTGCCAACTCGGTGGAAGGATACAGCTGATTACCTGCCACCGCAAATCAGCAGCCATCTCCATCAGGGCGCAACGGCAGATATTTCCCTCTTTTGAACAAATCTCACCCTTGAAATCAGGGCTGAGAGAGAAAAAAAGCAAACAAATATTCAGAACAGCCTTCAGTGTAAGGAATCTGTAATATCTGTGATGCTAAGAAACTGCTTAAAAATTCACAGATCAGCAAACGTCTGCATGATCACTGCTGCTACACTCGGATCAGCCACTTGCCAAAACCCCACAAAGCCGCGCTGCCGAGGAGTGGGCACATCGTGATGCTCCGCTTGCTCCTCTCCCCGCTCCAGGATTTTTAACTCCCTTCACACCGTGCCAGAGCAGGGCAGGCACGGAACCAGCCTGGGCCCAACCTGCCCCACGGAGCACAGCACGCATCTCACTGCGCGTGTTTAGTGATTCAGCAGCCACACCAGCCCTTCGCTAAGCCCCCGTTAGATGTTCCTCCACACCCACAGCACACAGCTGCCAGGATATTAAAATTATTTTATTGGGAAGCAATGTATTATACATACCTAGTTCTACACCCTCCACTCTTGCCCCATCCCCCTGTCATTCTCCTTGCTGGAGCCCTCAGCAGAGGTCCTACTTCTCTAAGGAAGACCTCTAAGTTTTTTAGAGTAAAAATAGGGTTTAAGACCTTTTTTGTAATTTTATCCTCTCTTATTTAGTCTCTAACAGTTGTAAACCTGGAAAACATTTAAGATATTTTCTAACTTTCAGCTGTACAAACCAAGTATTTCATAAGCGTATGTCTTCCTAGTATCTGACCTTCCATAAACAAAAGACAACGTGGAAGACTTCTCACAATCTCCAATTTATGCTGGAATTCCAGTTTTTCCAGCCATTTTAATTGCTGTTCTGTGATAAGCAAAAATCAATTCCAGTCACTTCTGTAGGAAAGAAAACTACCTGCCACAGAGCCCTTGGCCCAGCACTGTCAGCGCATTCCAAATCTTTCCAAGACAGCCCTGCAAGACCCTGTAAGCTACAGACAGGCAAAATAAAGTTCGATGATTCTATAAGAAATTAATAAAAATACTACAGTTTAAAGTTGCGGAAGGAATTATCCTGTCCAACTTTGTTTGGCTTGCAGTTCTTTAAAGCATTATTTGTATACACATGTATGGAACAGTGCATCTGTAAACAGAAGCTTATTTGCTTGATTCTCTAAGGATTTATCAAAGATAAACAGATCGTTGAATCGCCCTTAATTGTAGGTATGAGCACCAACATTTTCTTTAGCCCATCTTGATAGCACATTGGGTGCTCCAAAACAAAACCAAAACCTTCCTATATTATTCCTAGAATTAAAAAACAAATAACAGGGCAGTGGTGTTTCAACATTTTTTGCTGTTGCTAGACCAACTGTAACCAAATCTAGTCTGAGGTTACCACCTTCTGCTGTCACCCCCTAACCTGTCTCCTACAGTCAAATCATGTAATTTTTTTCTCTTGTAACAGGTTGCAGGTGTACTGTCCTGGTGACCAACCCTTCTTCAGCAGCTCTAGCTGCAGACTTCACCTAACATAGCTAGGTGAAGTCAAGTGGTCCAAGGACCACAGTAGTAACCAACAACCAAGTATTCCTTGCGAGAAATCATTATTTCATCAAAAGCAGTCAAAATTTACAAAGTTTCAACCCCTGTAATTCCTCTCTACCAAGTCTCTGCTCTTTTCAACTTGGGCCCTGCCCTTGCAAGGACAAACACTGTGTTCATCTTAACACTCGACTCCTGCTCTTTGCGAAGGGAGCTTTCCTGGAGACACGGCACAGGATTCCTGCAATCCCTTTCATCTTTTTGCCTGCCAAGAGCGTGCTTGAGTGTTCTTATCTGAGCTGCTTCTGTATGGCCTCCGAGAACAAAACCCATTGAACGTGAGCAGTATATATGCATATATATGCAAATAGGAATTACTATCACCAGAGTTAGATTAATTATTGAAACTTACTGTATTCCTCTATCACACCTGCACTGCAATCTCTGCTCACTGACCAGTACTCCTAACAGTTCCACCCTTCCATTCCCCTCCCGCCTCCATTAAATCCATTTTAGCAGAAGAGAACTCCCAAGTTGCTCATCCCTCCCACTGCAACAGCAACACTGAGACTCCTCAAGAGAACTGCATTTAAAAAACACACCTTAGGTTCTTACATTTCCAAAGAAATTCCCAGAAAATATGAAAGGGGAAAGAATCTGCTCTGGAGACTCCAGGATGTAATCAGCAATCGCAACCCAGGCTTACAGTAAGTCTTGTGGCTCAGGAGCGTGGAAGGATGAAAGGAACTACGGGACTGGAAGCCCCTCTGCAGGGGGGGACAGCCTGCACCACCGCAGCCCATTCCAATAATAAACGTATTTTTTTACTCCAAGGGTTTATTAAAAAAAAAAAAAAGCCTCTGGGGTTTGCCCACAAAGCAGGCAGAACTCCGGCATGCATGGCTCTGTTCACTCCGAATCAGCAAACCCCAAAGTTATTTACAGACTTTTAAATTGTTCCTCCTTCATGCACAGACACCTTCGGGACTCAGACAGGTACCCGAGTAACACACTTACACAGCTGCACCCCTTGTCCCTCCAGCACAGTCCTTACAGCTGCAGCAAAGGAGATGCATCTGCAGCCCCCCAAGTAGCCCCCCAGCCCCCCCAGAAGAGGGGATGGATCCCCTGTAGGGGACAGGCACTGGCCCCGCTCCTGCCTGCCCAGAGCCCAGCCAGCTCCTGTCACAGCCCCTCACCTCAGGTCAAATCCATCAGGTTCCTGGCATTACACAGACAAACCAAAACCTCGCAGCAGATTGAAAGGTTACAACCTGGCAAGCCTTTCTGCCTTGAAAATTTGGAAATGTTGTCTGTGAATGTATATTTTTATTAGCATAAAAATATTCACCAGAGAAAAGGAGAGTCCCTTTTGTCACAAAAAGGGACCAGTGCTCATACCTTTAATTCAACCTTTCATTAAAGCTGTTTGTACAACAGAGGAAAAACAAACAATAATCTATTTAACACAATTCTGCTGATATAATATGTGACATTTTTCTTCTTTCATTTAGGTTATGTCAATTCACGCAATTTTTCCAATCCCAACCCCTGCCTGAAGTCCAGTTGCTTCCAGGATTTGCCTTCCCGCCTGCGTATGCCCGACTACACATCTAACACTCTGAAAACTGGAAAGCCTGGTTAATAAATGTCAAAACACTCAGGTCTAAGAGCTCAACAAATTACAAGATCTGTCTTTACAACCTGTGCTGCGCTTCCCAGCTGGTAAAGCCATTTCCATGAGACCACATTTTAGGTCCAGGTGAGAATGTAAAAGTCATGGCTCCATTCCCAGCTAATTCAGAAGCCTCTGGACAACCAGAGCATTGACTTGACAGGGGAACAACACGCAACGGGGCGTCCCAAGAAGTTCCTCTGTATTTACAATGGGTTTCAAATAGAAGCTAGTAAAAATTGCTTAGTTTGATTCTTTAACATTTAAGATAACGGCAGGTTTTGTCAAGTTATTCAGGTTTAGTTTTGTTTTTAAAATGCAAAATCTCTTGCGTTATTCTGCTTTCTCCACTTACTTCCTACAGCATACAGACCACGGGAACAGTGGGGGTTATCGGCCACATAAAGAAAGCAAACGGAACAGACTGCTTTGTTTTCATTGTTGACTTTTTGTTAGGTATCCTATAGCACAAATACAATTGCCTAAAGTTACAAGTTGGCCAAGAAGATGAATGGAGAATGTGAAGTTCCCGCTGCCCCCAAAGTCCCAGAAAACAGCTCGGCAACTTCTTACCCTCTGTACAAAGACAGGCAGCATGAAGAAATAAATATTCTGCCAGTAACATGTAGTATAATTCACGGTGAGATAAAAGAGAGTGGTCAAATGGAAAGAAAATTACTTCTACCTCTACTTCTGAATGCCTAGTGCATTTAAATATTGAATCCCACAGGCCACGATGAGTGTTACAGATGGCTGCCCCACAGAAAGCGATACACAAGAGTTAAGCTGCCAGCAGCAACGTAACAGCCACCAGATTAAGGGTCCCTTTAAACTTAGCGTGAGCAGCCTTGAAGTGAAACGTACACCACCCCAAACAGCACTATGAAATATCTGGTTTCTCCCCTTTCCCTGAAGTAACTACGTTACAGAAATGGGTACAGAATCCTGGTTTAGACCTTTAAAGTGAAATGACTGAACTTTTTGTCAGTCACCACCAGTCTCATTTTGGCTTGAAATAAAAATGCGCAGAGCTCACTCGGATACTGTTCAAGAGACAACTCTGAGCCAATGCCAAGATCAGAGATCTGCAGTACAGAGCCCTAGAGAGCAGCCTGTGGAGAGCGATGGGTGGCAAAGCAGACTGCATAAGCACTTAACAACTATTAGCTCCAAAAGAAAAAAAGAAAATCATGCCCTTTCCATGGTCTCAAGTAAGAGCACTTCCATTGCTAAGTAGTAGAAGGCAAAGCACCAATGGATTAACATAATTAAGGATACAATACTCAACTATCCACTCTGTGAGAAACCAAAAGAGTACATTCATTGCATGTATATTTTAGGCAATTAACAGAGATGCAAATTCATCTGTAAGTGCCTGAAACATGAAAATTATTGGAGAAATCTGCAAAAATTCATCTGTTAGAATACCAGAGTTGGAAACTCATTTCAATGCAGGAAGGATGTCAGTCCTGCAGAGAGTATGAAGGTTAATGCAGTCTTAACAACGTTACAATAAATAGCTCCATAATACTGCTATGAGCCTCGATTTATTCAAACAAGTCCTCTTCGTCGACTCATATCCTCTGCATAACATCTGAGCGGGACACTCAACTTGGCTCAACACTCAAGTCATATAAAGCGAAATACCCCTGTGCTATCTTCCAAATCCCTTTTTGAAATTGTACTCCTATTCCAGAGAACCACCTAATGGATGTCACCACTGCAGACACGACAATAATTAAAGGAGAAGACCTGGAGGAGGAAGGAAGGTACTTTGCAAAGATGAAATTTAAAAAAGTCTATCATATAATATGCTTTTAATACATAAAGCATACTCCTACTTGTTCCCTTCCTTTTTCATGTCATTGAAATAGCACATAATACAGAAAAAGGTAATATATTTCTCCTAAACCTCCCATTTCTCCTAAACCACAAGCTACACATGGAAAGGGCTCCACCTCCAGGCATTTGAGATACAAAATAAAGCCCAGTTTAACACCAGGGATATTTATTCCCAACAAGGATACTCTCTATCCCACTAATATAGAAGTTTAAAGGCTTGGAGCTAAACCTGTTTATCAAAACGTTGATGTCTACTTATAGATCCCATTTTCCTAGAGCAAGCAGGAACTCCAACACAGCCAACTCAACTGGTGCTCTTCGGTGCACATCACTTATGAAATTATAGCAAATCTCCTAGATTTGGGTTTAAAAATAGACTTGCTGGTCTAACTTTAGGTTCTGATTTTTAAAATATTGGCACTGATATTAGGGGACAACAAAGGGAGTGAATCTCATTCATACTTTTTTACAGACATGGAGTGTTGGGCTTTCTTCCCTGAGCAAACAACTGACCCCTGTTAGTCAAGTTGTCAATGGCAGGCTACAGGGAAAATTAAGAAGGAAAATACTTGGTTTCAAAGTTTGTAATTTGGGTCCCATGTATTTTCAATTTAAATAATTCAAGTTTAAATAATTTCAAGTAAAAAAAAAAGCAACCACAACTTAATGAAGAATCTGTATTTGATTTTATGCACACCAATGATACTTGACTATATAGTCTATATAGACTGATGCAAGTGTGAGTCAAACTGCTGTCCAACAGACAGAAAAACTATTTTAACAAGCAGTGGCACTGAAAAAAAAAAAAAGAAGATTGCAAATAAAAGCTGCAGAAGTAAAAAGGACACAGTTTTATCAAAACACTCGTTACAACACTTTGCGTTGGATCAAAACAGACTCAGAACTCATAATTTTCTTTATGAAGAAATGAACTTGCTCCTGGGTAGCCAGCACAGGTCACAGATCAAGGAAATAAAATGGGGAAAGCCTGTGGCCACAGAAGTTCTTTGGCTAGTGAAGCTGAGAATCACCTTCCTTAGGGAGCACCTCTGTGCTCCCTACTATCAAGATCAAGTCTGAGCCTACCAAGAGAATTCAAGTGCTGAAGCTAATACATTTAGGAAGCGATGAATGAAGGAGGTTTTCAGAAAGCGACAACCACACCCAACACCCTTTTACCAGACTCTACAAAGCCATCTCATCATCAAGACCATCAGCGCTCAGACCTTGCTTTCAGAAATGCTAATAAGCAGCTTTTCATTTCAGATGACATCCGAGAGTAAATGAGACTACAAGCTTTCAAGAGTCGGGTCTCCAGGCCTGGTGTGTCATTTTCTTCACAAAACCACATTTCAGAGTACAGCATTGCTTCAGGACTTGGATGCCTCAGTTTTTTTCACAGCTTAATCTCAGTGCTTCATTACCATGAAAGGCAACGTTTCATTAGCACAGACATACTGGAACGCTACCAAATAGCACTGCAGACGGCAGGTGCATCTGCAACAGCCCTGCTCCACAGTCCCCTCTGCCCAGATGCTCCTGGGAGCCAGCATCATGCCCATATCCCTCCCGCTCCATAGCCTCCGAGCAGGGGCTGCACCTCCTCTCCTCCTTCCACCCACTGCTCTTCCTCCCTGGGGCCCGGCAAACCACACTGCCTCACGTGCAGCATCACCAATTTTGTGATGGTACTACACAAGGAGAAATAGGATCAACTCCTCAGGATGGAGCTGGTGTTCATAGCTAGGAAACATGAAGGTTATTATCTGCCCCTGCTAACAGCTCACCACATGGAGGGCTCTCGGTGCCCTGCACAAAGTCAGCTTGGGGCCAAACTGCAGTGAGGACATCCTCTTCCTCCTCCTCGCAGCTCCTGCAACATGTGCCTGACCCACTCTTCACAAAGTCCACTACCAGAACAGTACAGAAACACCAGTGGCACAGAAAATTAAACAGTAGCTGGTTTCACTTCTTCCAAAAGGATGTGTCCTCTTTCCCCTAGCAGACCAGGTCGAGCATCAACTCAAAGCATGCTACCTGTGTACCATCCAAATGTTAGACCTTGACAGGACTACAGTGATTTCCTACTCACAGGCACTCCCTAATTTAAAATCAGAAACGTGACTATGAATTACCATCTTAGAACAGGGAAGAACCCAAAACCAAAACCATAATTCTGCCATGCATGGGAGCCAATGGGGAACATATCTCAAAGGCTATGTCCCTTTGCTCAAGTCTCCAAATGTGAATATAAGAAGTTCTAATTCTGTTTTCATTTAATATACTCGCTTTCCATCTCAACTATTTAAGTAAAAATTTCCACCTCAAGTCAGATATCCTAGAAAAGGTAAAATGATTCTTCCTACAATGCATATTTAAAGATCCTTTATCAAAACGATTGTTGGGGGGCAGGTTATCTGACATCCTTACCTCCACCAACTGTTCAAAAAAAGCCCTCTGCAGCTTGAGTTTGGCAGTCAGATCTTGACTTTGACTCCCAAGCTCTTTCACGGGTTTCCTCTGCACTCTTAAACAACTACAGTGCTGTTTCCCTGAGATGCCTTCTGACCTGAGCTGCTCCGTATCTTCCAGAGACAGTGTCTCTGACAAAATGTCACAGTCCCTGTAGAAGTAGGAAGTCTTGAGTGTAATCACCTCGA